>JABBWI010000033.1:0-720311 GCA_016647755.1 Suillus subluteus
TGAGCAATAAAATCCCTTTTAGAGAAAGTGAGAGAAATTGTGTATCTTCCAAAAGCTTCTCACCCCTTAATATTTGTGTGAATATCTGAGTGAATATTAGTTTCACTTCTCCACTCTTTTAGTACTGTTTCCTATGATGTACTGACTATCTGAGGCTACCTGAGCCATATTAATTACTCTAGCTAGTATATAGCTACTGGTTATCTAGTGTAGTTTACTTCATTCTTTTTATGACACAGAAGATCAATGCTGTAGGGAGAATTCATGTCTTTTAATGATTGAGGATAACAAACAGGACCTATACTTTAGTCAACAATATTAAGGACTTGACCTACTTTAAGACTACTTTACAGTAACATATTTTGTTCTGATCCTGTGTCATACTCAACATAAGTGCCTAAGCAGTAAAAGGGTTGATTTCAAAGCCACATATTTAATTGATTTGATTATATCTTTTGATCTCCTCTATCAGATTGTGAGAATAAGGAGGATCCAAGAGATATTGGTCTGACTCACTGCTGACTGTCATAACTTACATAATCTTCTATATTTGCATACTGTTGTACCATCTTTCCTGAATACCCTAAGTATATCAAGCTGATTAACAGATACTGTTTCTGAGGTTTCTTAATATGTATTTCTACCTTTTTTAGTCATTGGTAAATTTGCTTAGGAGAACCCAGTTTTTGTACCCCCACAAATAACCACATTATTAACCATTAGTATTTGTCTAAACTATTGACTATAGTAGGATAGTGAAACTTGGTGATTTTATTGTGTTTTACATCCTAGAAAGACAGTGAGTGATGACTGTGATGTCAACCAAGCTCTCAATATTGATTCTGTTTATTTCTATGCTACTGAAATTTTCCTATCTCAATATTAGCTACTATAAAGGTTTAAGCACAAAGAGCCTTGCATCTCAGTTTTGTTAAGATACTGAGATGTGTTTTCCCCTACTGTATTCCTACTGTACAATGGACTCACAAAAGGCATAGTTACTCTTCTTGTCTAGTATTCATATCCCTTCCACTAATTATACTCACTACAAATAATACTAATGTCTATAGATAATTGATTAAGGATCTTCAAGTACAGGAGTGAGTGAAGGTAGATGCTTATTAGACTAAAAGGGCACTGATGGTCCATAAGGTTGTATGTGTGAATCAGTAATATGAATAATAACATCAACAATGGCATTCTGTGAGCTAGTGCTGACCATAGTCCATGTGATAGTGAGCTGCTGCATAGATGTTTTAAAGCTACAGCTTGCAGCTATCCAGCTGTGAGAATAACTGTAATTTAGTATCCAAGTCTCAATGAAAGCCATCAGTCAAACCATAGGAAAGCCATGATAACATTAGCTCTAACAGACTTTATCAATATGCAACTTTGTGGTGCATTGTCTCTTAATCAAACAAAATGCCCATAGTAGCTCCAGACTCTGTCCTTGTGTAATTCTATCTACATTAAACACATCTTCCCACCCTTTGACATCTGGTCAAACAAGTAATCTTCCTTCAAGACTGTTTGCATTGAATAGCCCAGTGCCACATTCTCAGTTTCCATAAGAAGGCCAAAGAATCTGTATTTTTTCTTCATGCTGTTCATGAATGTCATAGGTTCTTACTTCATAATAGTTGTTGTATACTCAACCTACAGTTTAGGAACTTTGCACAATTCAACTTGTCTATGTAGCATATGAGTTCCTATTGCTATCATTGAGAATACAATGAAAATAGCAATATTTCAATCAACTTAGATAATCAAATAAGGTAAAACACTTGACAAAAGTTGAATTAAACCTGCAAAGATCAAAAAAGAACTTTAAAGTTTTAATAATAAATTTTAAAATATGTAAAGAGAAGCCTAAGAGAGATTTGAAACTTTTATTCTTTACTTAATCTCACTTTTTAGATGATGCTGCAAGACTCAAAGTCTCAAACCCTCTAAGTTATGCTATTTGCCCCAGTTACCTTCCTTTTTTCTTGTCCTTGAAGTCCTACCCCTCTTATGCTACTATGCCTACTATCTATAAACATATAAAATTACTTAGTCATATCAATATATATAATTATACCTTGTTGCTTACAGCCTCTTATTTAGATTTCTGGCACCTGAACTATTTATTAATCACTTGTGATTAATTATAATAACTAGACATTATCTGAGAAATTGACTTGGTTTTTTTTCATTAACGACCTTCCCTTCTCTCACCAGGAGAGCTAATAGCTCTTGATGGACACTGGAATGTATTCTAGGCCACTTCAGTATGAGTGTAAGTGGTGCCATGCACACTAATAATAACAGGTAGTATTTATAATCTGCAAAGTTAATGATAGGAGCTCAGATACTTGTTAATACAATTTTGATGTCTATGATAAAAGCTATTGTCATATGTGATGTTATGATATGTATAATAATTTTTCCTGAGTTCAGAATTATAAGTCATCCATGAAATGCCACCACAGGCTACTGGATGTTCCTTACAGAGATTGTGGACTATATATGTCAGTATTGCTTGTCAAGCAGAACACATATATATGTCAAGCTTATATCTCTATATGTGCTATTTAGTAAATGATATATTGTAGCTGTTATCTCAGGGTCTTACATTTTAGACCCAGCTCAGTCTATGGCTTATATAATACTAAGAGAAATCTCTTTGATCAAAGTAAAGCAGCTAACATTATCAAACTATCTGTTTAATTACTTGCTTGAATGATATGCGAGAAGTATGTTTGTCTGATAGCAGTAATAATATGTTAACACTCACATACTACTGCAGCATAAAGTCTACTTTTGTCTCAAAATAGGAGTGATATAGATGTTTGATCAGAAACTACAGTTCTATCATTTATAGAAGGAATTATACTATAGCAGCAGTAACATATCACTGGCCCAATCCTTACCTCCTTGTTAACAGTCTAGCAGGCAATGAAGCACTACATAAGCTTTATATAATCATCCAACTCATTTTATGATAGTTCAAGCCACTGGTGTCTTCTTAGATAGATGATCTATAGATGAACACCTATAAAACTAAATATTTCCACAGTCAGTGATTCAGACAAATACCAATGACTGATAACATGGTTGTTTATAGGTGGCTGATTAGCAATACCTAAGCTACTGTCAGCAGAAGGTGCCTTGTGAGATCAGTAATGTGAGTGATCAATCTAACAATGTCTGGACAACAGAAACAACAAAGGAAACAAGTGTACCTTCCTGTATCAAAAAGATGCCCAATGGAAATCTTACTACAAAGATTCGTGTGAAGCTATAATGGTCACTCCCACAGTGCAAACAGGTAGGATCACTGGTCAGGACTAATCAATGCTCAGAGAACTTTCAGTACTATTGAACCTGCTGTCAAGGAACTCACTTTGAGTATTAAACAGAAAACAGGAACAAACATCCTTGGTGTTCAGCACCAAGTCCCCTTTCAATAACTAAAGCCTTATGGCAATGAAACACTAGCTCAGTACCACTACTCAGATGTGTGTGGTCAAGTGCACAATTATCAACTTCAAAAGCTCCCCCACTAAGCTATGCAAAGTCTTAGGTGGACTAAGGAGACAACACAAAGAGTTGCAGAAAAATAAAAGAAGAACATGGAAAAACAAACAAATGGGGGCAGTACCAGGCTTGGTGGTTGTGGAGGATGATGAGCTCACACTAATGGTGTCTCACAGAAGAGTACCTTCACCAATCTTCAACAGCTCTTCACTATTGTTTGGCTTTAGTCACACTTCACACTCAAGAACTGGGGTGCAAATCCTCTCTTTTTTTATTGAGAGAAGTGGGCTCTTATATAGACAAAAATTAAGGGCTATGCTACCAGTACTTTAAGGTTCCTATCAAGTCATCTCTAGTCAGACTGAGTCATATAAATCATACTGAATCAAGTTGAATCATTGTGAGTCACTTCAGATGGATGAGTCATTTGGGTATATAGATGAGTCATCTTGACTTGATGTTAGTCATGTGACTTTTCTGTTTCCTGATGACAAAAATAAATGGGGAGAGGCAACTCCCTGCCAATTTCAAAGTCAGTGCGTGCTCCCACTAAAGGGGTGTGTGGCTGAAATGGTGGTTAATGAAACTGTCGACTGCTGGACATTGAGCACAACATTATGAAGACTACATCATATGGAGACTTTGCTGCAAAATATCAAGCTTATTGTATTCTCCATGCAAAAACACAAATCATAAGGCTGTAATGCTTGGTAAAAGCTCATGCAACCAACTTTTTCAAAATTTTCCATGGCCATTACAACTAAACCATGAAAAAAGGCCTCGGAAGGCTTCACTCAACCCCCAGCATATCATGTTCAGTCACAACAGGGAAGTCACAGGTAGCAGACTGACATTGCATTACATAAGCATAATAAATGTGTCGTGTTGCATCATCGGATCATGAAGGAGGCTTCAGTGGCAGCACAAGTGCAACTTGTGGATGAGATCACATAGGTTGAAGGTATGAAATTATCCTGTTTATAATTAAAGTCAGATCATTCAGATAATGCGACCACAACAGGAATAACATTGAGCAGTGACGGAACAACCCATAAGAATATTAATTATTAGTATCACCACCTCATATACTCCTCGCCTGATGGGGAAGGTGTGACCCGATTTGCTGGGATCCTACACAAAGTGAATCATACAAGTGAAATACAATTACAGGGTTGGAAGGACACAGCCAATGAAATGTATACCGCTTATAATGAGTGTATGGACCACTCTCAAGATCTCCAAGAATTTGCAGTGAAATCCAAAGGCATGCTCACAGATCATGCTGAGGATCAGAAAAAGCTGGTGCGACTGTTCACAGAATGGAAGTGGACATGTGAGAGAGAAGTTCGTGGTGAGAGGGCACTGGCCTCCCTACCTCTGGATGACATCACTCATATCATTGATTGCATGATGGAATGCATCATTGCCACCGCTGGAGGGATCAAAGGGTGGGATGCATTGTCCCTTGACGAGCAGCACAGATGCACAGAGGCAGCTCACCAGCAGCTGCATGTTCATGTTGGGGAGGAACACTTTGCAGCTCTGACAGATGCCGAAAAGGAGGCAGTTGACTTTTTGTCTAGGCTGGCTGCTGTATGCACAAGGAGTTAAAGGGGGTAATGCGCGCATGACAGCATGGTGGGTTAAAAATGGGATTGAGGGGCCGATTCTGCTGATGAATAAAGATAATGCAGCCACAGCTGCATTGGGAGGACTTGGAAACACTGCTGCAATGTCACGTGCAGTTCAAGTGTCAGGTCGTGGGGCTGTGAAGGCACTCGACCTCACTGGAGGTGTATTCTGACACAAGGACGACAAAAAAGACCAACAGGATGCCTTCTGATACTACATGGAAGATAAACTTGGCTATTTCTCTGCCTGGCCCAACATGAGCAACACACATTATCAAAGTAACTGTGATGGTGCAAGTCAATGGCTAGTTCACTGACCCTTATTTATCCCTTATCTGGAGCTTATGCTCTGTCACAAAGAAAGTCACACTCACACAAACATGGAACAAAATGTGTATATGGCATTTTTCTGTCAAAAAACGGCTGAAGAGATGACTGCATTCAGTACATGAGGTAATTGTATTGGCCATCCTTATATGTGCCAGATCTGAGGAGCACTGTGTGAATTTTCAAACATCCTAGACCTCCGTCCCCTGCATGACAATCTCATTATCCACCTGAAGAAGTTGATCATGAACATAGATTTGGTGATTGGTCCCGATGTGACTTACCAAATAGCAACCCTTGATGGAAAGCCATTTGAACGACCCAAGGCCTTTTATGTTGTCCACAGAATGGCCCAAGACACAAAGACCTATCCTCACCTTTGACAACTACTCATCAAATTCCTTGAAGGTGCCCTTGACACTCTTCTTCGCTTTTGTGCAGAGTTTGCACCTGACAGGTATCATTGCAAAAAGCACTGCCTCCCAATAAGAACTTGCTCACATGGAAACGATGAGGCTGATCTCAACAAAAGTGACTGCAAGTCAGATGACAAGCAAACACTCTTTATGTTGGGTCTTGATATGCCGTGTGATATGTCTGACCCTTAAGGGAAGCAAAGAAAGCAAGGATCCACGAAATGATGCTGATCAACCCTGGTGAATGGCAGTGAAAGTGCGAGAAATGCGCTGAAGGCGCGTGCGGGAAAGTGAAATGCGAAAATGCGCGAAGTGCGGGAAGGCGAAAGTGCGAAAAGGCGAAAAGGTGTGGAGAACAGGAATGGTAGTGCGAGCAGTGCACAAGTGTAGGGAGATGGTGATGTGATGAAAAGCGACTGAAGACTGATACTGATATTGCCACTAGCTATAGACTGATGCTAGGGCCTCAAGACGATGACGGATACATGCGTTGCATGGAACTAACTGGTGATAGATGGTGACTGCCAGAAGCTACTGAGTGGTAGGAAGCTGGTGGTAACTTCGTAAGGTGTAAAATGAACATGAAAGTATGTAAGTTCTAGCTAAGCACTCTCCCAGGGCTCGGAGCCGAATAGGGAGTGCTCTAAGTATGTAAATGAGGTAAAGGAAGGGTCCATAACGAAATACTAAGTGTAATATGCTAAATATGGTCTGATAATGAAAAGGGACGTACCAAGGAACTGGTTGGACAATGGATGGATGCTCCTGGATGATGTGCGACGCAATGCGCTTAAGCGCAAGAAAGTGCACAAGGCGCATGCGCAGGAATGCTGCGCGTTGTGTGGGAAGGTAGCGCGCCTATGGCGCGTTTCGTGGGAAAGCTGCGTGTTGTATGTGGAATGACCAGAGACATGATAGAAGTTCACATATGGATGATGGTGCAAGTTGTGCAGTAAAGGCCAGTTGTCAAGATTCGTAATATGGGCCCATATCCGCCTGCAGAGACTCAAGTCTCTACAATGACAAACAATGCAAATGAGGGTGCACTTGGCACCCTCCGTATCATGCTCAGATGTGCCCCTTGCATGTCCCTGTCACAATTCAATGCATGACTTCAATATAAGAAAAATCAAACTGGTGCCTACATCAAGACATTTCTTGGATGCCATCAGCACAAGTATCTTCATGGGAAGGCTCAGGAATTGGACTCGAATGGAGCCAAGAGAAAACAGAGGAAGGCACAAGTGGAGTATCATCAAAAGCTCATGAAAAAGAACTGTGAGATTGACCAGCAGAGGAAGGAATGGAAGGATGCAGCCACTGCAAAGCTTCATGCTGTTGTTCCTTGTCTCGTAGATGCAGACCTGGCCAAGATGTGTGTTGCTGACATTGTTTTACAGCTTTGTTAGCATCGTGAGTTTGACCCACATGTACCACAAAACAAAGACATGCCAAAGCAAAAGGAGGACAAATTGAAGGTCCTGAGGGAAGCTATTGTATGTTACACAAGTGGGGAGGTGACACGCCAAGAAACCACACAGGAGGTTCCTTTGGAGACAGGCAAGAGTGAAGATGAGGAGCCTTGAACTTTTTGAGTGTAATAATTTCACTAATTACTTTGACTTACTATAATTCTACAGCCGTACTGTGTATTTTGGTGTTGTGCGAAGTGTCGTAGTTTGATATATAAGTTATAGTGTTCAAGGTCATGTCATTGACTGCATTTCTTGCTTACATAATGCCACACTTTGTTTAGTTGAGTTTCCACTCCCCAAGATAAAAGGGAGAAGTGGTGGGAGTGATTACATAAGCTGCAGACTTTGTTTCTGGCTTTTTCTTTTGTTTCTCCTTTTGTTTTTGTTCAAGGTAAAATTTATGTAACACTTGTATTTGGAATTTTGTGGGCTTTCCTGCAGGGTAACTTGATATAAAAAAAATTGTAGGATTGCCCAGGATGGAAGGGGTATAATCTGAGCCATTGCTGAGTCACCCCAAGCAAAAATGAATCCAAAATAAAATATTCTTCATAGGTAGTAGTCAAGAAAATATAACAAGAAATTCTGGCCTGGGTCACGTATGACTCCTAAGTACCAAGGAAATAGTTCTACCATAACTCCTAGGGTATTGAGTAACTTGGAGAGTGGTAACTAGACTGGTTTGGTGCAGGTCACTGGCTGGACCTGACTGAATTGTTTTCTTCAATTTAAAATATTTAAAATAATTATAGTAAACAGGTGTTACTATTAACATAGCTCTTAAGCAAACTTGTATAAGACAATGGCCTCATCCAACTTCTGCTTTCACTTTATACTATGAATAGCATATCCAAACTATTAAGCTTGCAGTTATAGTGAATAATATAATAATATATGAATTATAAGTGGTATGCACTGCCTGAACTTGTAGTGCTGCTGAAGTCTGGTTTAATCTAGTTCTCTGGCAAATTTTCTGAATATCAAACTGAACTATAGATTCAGATTTAACTGTTTGGTCAAACTCTAGACCAAATGTTACTAAATTCATTCAAGAGGTCTGGTATAGAGATAAGTCTTACTTTAGGCTTGTATTGAAGGGTTTTACTTAGCTTTACTTACTACTACTTTCCTTATATTTGCATTTTTACTGATTACTTAAGCATGTTTCCTTTTCACTAGTTACCACCACAGTTTATGCCTGGCTATTCTAATCCTAGTTCAATACATCTATTGTAGCTCCTACATTGTTAAGTTTAATAGCTTCTTCACTAGGTAGTAGCTCATTCAGTTTTCAATATAGCTTCTTAGCTCATTTTGTAGCCTGTAGTATATGATTGCTAACTTGCTCTATTTGGAGTGATTCCCCTTCTTTTTTTACATTCCTCTATCTTTATCTTAAGCTCTAGCCTAGTTAGAAGTCCTTTAGGTTCATAGTACCCTCTGTCCTCTGCTGCTCTCCTAGCAGCAGCCCTTTCTCTTCACTAGTTTATGTTCAAACTCATATTCTTGAATATACTGTGTAGACAAATAGTGCTTCCAGAGCCTCACTGATTTATGAGATCCACAGATTATGAAAAGATAAAGAAAGAGCTGACAGACAACAAGAGGTAGCATAAAGGTAGAGAAAGAGCTAGTCATCAATGAAAGGGATGGTAAACAATAAAAGAGGTGGTACAAAGGCTGAGAAAGAGCTAGCAGGCAATAAAAGAGACAGCACATAACAAGAGAAAACTGATATTAGATCAAATAATCAGCAGATGATGTAAGATGGTGAGGTTCATCAGTTTCCAATAATGGGAGTGAAGCTGAGCAATATTGTAAAAGATAATAGTGATAAAACTATTCAGCCTCATCTTGGGGCATAACTATAAGGTGGGTATTAGATGCAGATATTTGTATGAATCAGGATGTACATAACAAAACATTGAAAGAGGTATGTGGGGTGATGAATGGTATTGGAGAGGGTTTGGTCTTCCTCTTCTCTGACAGCTTGATGACACTCTGTGCCTTATTGTTGAAAGACAGCTCTATCAATGACTTTGGCAGCTAGAGTGTGGTAACATCTGTTATGCAGGAGGTTAAATTTAGTAGCTGTAGGAGGTTTTGTTGTATTGACAATAAAGCTTCTATGCCTCCATATTGAAGATATAAATTACCCCTACTAGTCATTGGAGGAGGGGGAGTGGAGGAGTAGTGTTTGATAGGCCTCTGCAATGTCTCTCATAGTGACTTTAGAGCCTAGTGGGAGTCTTGATATTAATAGATATATTATGAAGAATTTGCCCCATGTGGTAGAGAAATAATCAGTATTGATAAAGAAGTTAATAGAAGGATTAGGATAAGTAGGAGTAGGTAAAAGCAAGAATAAAACATTCTGCACAAGTCTAAATTTGCCAGATTTACCAGGCTTAGGTATTATGGATAAAGGATATGATTGAAAGGATGATCTTGTTAGGGTGAGTACTTCCAACCAGCACTCTCATGTCTCTACCAACTCAACAAAGGCTTCATCCACTTCATAAAATCCAGAGCATGTGGGAAAGGAGCAAGGAGGCCAAAGGCAAAGATGCCCATGTTCATCAAAGGAAGAAAAAAACTGCCTCTTCAGTCATTCCTTTCTCCAGTGGTTCCATGCTTTCTCCACCACCTCCTGCTGCATCCTCCATGAATAGTGATTTACTCAATACTGTCACAAACAAAATCATGACCTCTTTCAGCAGCTAACCATCTTCTCCCTCCCTCAATTCCTTCATCACCTCTACCAACCCTGAGTCAGCATTGACTAGCACCAGCCACAGCAAATGCAAATTAGTGCACTCAGTAGTGCTGAGGGGTTGCAGAAGAAGCAGCAGGCTCTATCTGCAAGTGTGCAGGCCCAACAAGATGATAGTGCTGTATTGAAATTGCTTGCAAATACTGTTGGAGGTTTGAGCAAGACTTTTGCTCAGACCTCCACCTTACCCCCCAGATATGCCTTACTGATTGACTCACAGTCACAGGCCCCCCTCTCTTCACTAGCTAAAGCCACTGACCTTATCTACCAGCTCCCTGACTTGTCACAGGATGACAAATTAGACATTCGCAATTACATCTTGCACCATGAACATGAGACAGAGATGTACATATACATGACTGACACATCACTTAGGGCTGGCTTCTTGAGAAGAATGCTCCAGGAGATTCACAAAGGTAGAAGTGACATGTTTGTTAATCATTGATTTCAGAAAGCCCATAGTAGTTCCTATAGTGTGTAAAGAAGATTTTTGATGCCTTAGGTAACCTCGACATACAACAACTACTATGAGATGAAAACTAATGCAATTCAAGTGAAAGTAGTGTAGATCTATGTATTTCCATGTATAGTTCAATCCTTGCTGGCCAGAATTTTGAAAAACTGGAATTTAATTTTTTTGTCACAAGAATTTGAAACATCATAAGAAAAACAGTGTTTGGAGGCCTAGGAGGCATACCTGGTGACTAGAAATGATACTACAGAGCTACAGGAGGTTGTTCTGTGTCCCTGCAGCATTGCTAACACATGCGAGGACTTTAGACATTATACCAATGTGTCAATGAGACTTATACTTCCTCACAGTGAATGCAGCTTGTTAAGCATCAAGTCCTTTTCTAATTTAAGAGTTTAATGAATGTGTTATTTGACAAGAAAGCAGTAGTGTACCTGTAAGTGTCCATATAGCGCCAAGATTTCACCAGATAGTTAAAGATCGAGACATTGAGAAATGAGCATTTTTGCAGTTGGGAATTTACCATCTGATGCATTGTGAAAACCTAAGCTTTCTTCAATAGCTGTATCAATAATATTGATAGCTGACTTATGATACTTTCTGTACCCCCATACCATCTCCAAAAGATTGAGTTCACAGTGAAACTTTGGTAAGAAAAGGCAAACATGCCTCCAACTCTCAATGAGGTATTGAAGCATTGATTTTTCAGTTGCAAAGTCCTCTTGTAGAGAGAGCACCTTGAAGATACAACACCAATTGTCAGCCTCAGATTCAACATCATCTGGTTTACCTTCAGCCTCAGTCAAGTCGTGGTTCATGATAGTCTTTTCTTGTCCCATAGCCTCTCCTGCTGCAATTCATCATTCTACATCTTTCTTCAGCTCTGACTTTTGGCATGACTGACACTTGCCAACAACCCTTCACCCCTGGAGCCTCTCAATATACTCACTCATCCCAGACTGACACTCTCTCCTCCAACACTGCTCTCATGCCCTTTGGTTTGCCAGCAAGTTTTTTGTTGGGATGTGATGAAGGGTAAACAAGTGACTGAGGCACTCCACATCTATAGAGACAGCCAGGCTTTGGTAGTGGGTTTAATAATGGAATGATGGTGTCACAAAGAGGTTTCTGCTTGCCTCCAGTACCGATGTTCATGTTGTTTATATTGAGAGTATCAGGAGCAAGGCCTTCATGAGCTGATGAACAGTCAAAAAGGAAGATGACAACCATTCCAGGATTAGTATGTTTAAAAACATCAATGGTGTCTTTGACATTTTCTACCAGTTGCTTGAGATCCCACCAAGCATCATGGTTTTTCCCTGGATAAATTATGCAACATGCAGTGAATGAGTGGAGGTGAGATTCCAGAGGTAATTTCATCTGCTCTTCTATTTGAACCATTGAGAGTGTAAGAAACCTAATTGTTTCACAGATAAAATCCAAGACTCATTGATATGGAAGATGCACTCATCCTGTGTGATGAGCACATGCTTCTTCTCACCTGGGTCTAATTTAGGAGGTATGCAAGTGAGATTTTTGTCATCATATGTGGACATAAAGCTGCAGTGGCAGAATAAGCAACAACACATTGAAATAATAGATGATTTCACCATTTGTAATGTTCCATTTTTGCAAGAATTCTTCACATGCCTTTATTACATCAGGTTGTTCATGTCCATCAATGTACATTCCCTTCTGAACATTTTACAAAGGTACTCAAGCTTCTTCAACCAGTTGAGTGATGTACATTCACTGATACTTGACTTGTCTCCTGTCAAACCCAATGCAGGGATGACGATGTGAAAGAGAAATAGCGACTAGGCTGCTAGAACTAGTGCTACTTATCCAAATAGGCGTGAGTGTAATATTCGACCCAAGAGGACTGCTAATGAAGCAACTCCCTACTAATATGCAAGGGGAGCGATAGCGCGAAGGACTTGCTACCTATAGCAACCTAAGACTGAAAACCAATGAGTAGCGCTATAGCAATCAGCAACAAGTGAGTCCCGACAGAGAAATGTGCGTATAAGTGAGCAGTGCTATGCAAGGTGTTTTATGCGATAGCACTATGTGAACGTCCGACTAGCAACAGCGAGAAGAAATCAAAGAGAGTGAGAGTGAAGGTAAGATAAGACAGTGCAAGTGGAATGCCTGATAGTGACTAGATTATAGTGCAACTACTGATAGCGATCCTGACATTGCGAAGTCAAACTTAAGAGGGATCCTTAGCAACGTGCACTTAAAGCAGGTCAAGCGACACACGATCAGGGAGAATGGCAAGAGCAGAATTGATTGCACCAAGACTGAGATATAGTGACTAAGGAGACTCCGACACACCAGCAAAGGTCTGGGGAAGGGAAGTATAGTACTGTATGTGCGACAGGTCATTTTATCATACTGCGTAAAAGTTCGGGAGTGTGTAGGCGAGAATAGTAGCGACACTGGCAAGAGCATGATGTAGCAACAGGTAATAAAACATGCAGTGCTGCGGAACACAAGGATACATGTAATAAGGCCTGCGACTGATGAGTAGCGACATTTAAGGAAAAATAACGCACCAGCGGAGGTAGGTGGACATAGGCAGGACATGGGAGGACGGAATACCTAGGCATCGGACTGGGCAGCGCGCTATGGGGGAAAAGTGGTTCCAAAGCGGATAGCTTGGGAATTAGATAGCGCTGGTGACTAGCGCCTTACTCTTTTCCTCTGGGCAAGGCAAAATATGCCTATGACACTCATATGTGCCTAGCACTGGTATGATTGTCACAACGACTTTGTTAATGTGATTGCAGAGATTGTGGGGAGTGATGGTTCTAAGATTCTGGCTAGCAAGATATTGACAAACAGAATGAACAACAGCTTCATTATCCAACAGGGTTGTATGCTCTCAATAGGCACCATATTTTCATAGTGGAAGGCAGTGATAACAAGAAAGGTATTTTTCATTGTTAGGTATTTGTCAAGTGAAGTATGGTCCCTTGCCCATTCTCCTTGCAATTGCAAGGCTGGCACTGAGGCAGGGATGCTTTGTCCAAGCATGCTGAAGATATCTATCCTGCAGCTTCACATACTGTGCAAGGGCACTGAGCTGGGTGATAACTTTTATCAATCACAAGGTTCATAAGTTCTTGGCCTCACTAGCAATGAGCTGTGGGAGAGGTATGTGTGTCATTCATTAATTAATTAAACCAGTTTCATAAAAATTTACACACCTCCAGTTCATCCTCCTTTTCAAGTACCATATTGTCTCCCTGCTCATCCAGCCATGTTTCAAGGTACATCACACATAAATCAGCCATATCAAATCCAGTACTAAGTGTAAACTCCAGTGCAAGGTCTTGTTCTAAGTCAGACAGTGGCCCCTGCTCAGACTCGACCAGTAATGAACCATTATTTGGGGTTTTTGGCTGTCGACTAAAGAAGGAATAATGAGTCCAGCAACCTTGTGTAGCCTCAACCCATTGCTGTTTTGTTGCCACTGAGTGATCCACAAGTCTCCTTTAGGCTCTGTACAGGCACCAGAAATTGAAATTAAAAATGAGAGTCATGTGATGGCATCACATAACCCACTGCATTATCCCAGATAAGATGATCAAAGTAATGTCAAAGTGTCCCACTTGTTGTCTAACTGTCACTATGTCTGATCATAAGTTGCAAAGCTCAATATATTCTCTCCACTCTCAAGGCTCTGTTGATGTGCCGCCAGAAACCAGTACACCAAAGCCCTCCACACAGTGGAGGGAGTATGAGGAGAAGCTCCTACTTGACTTCCTCACTGATTGCGCTTCCATAGATGGCTTAAATTTTACCAAGACAGTGTTCAGCCAAGCTGCTACATACATAAACTCTCATGGCACTCAAGAACAGAAACAGACACATGCAGACAAGAATGCAAACTCTTGCAGAAACAAATGGAAGAGTCTCAGGGTGTCCTACCACCAAGTTCTCCACATCAAGAATGATTCAGGGATCTCACCTGAGATGCAGCATGTATGAGATGACCTTGTCAGAATGAGTACTCCTAGTGCTTTCATATTTCACTAACTTATTTTTAATATATTACAGGTGTCTCCTGCTGTTGTGGTAAGTGCAAATTTAGTGCACTCGGTAGCAATGAGGAGTCACAGAAGAAGCTACAGGCACTGTCTGTGAGTGTGCTGGCACAACAGGAGGGCAGTGCTGTGATGACAGTACTTGTAGATACTGTTGGAGGTCTGACCAAGAAGTTTGCTGAGACCCCCAACATGCCTCTTGGATATCCCTTGCCTTTCAGCTCACAACCACAGGGCACCCCCTCTGTGCTAGCACAGGTCACTGACCTCATTCACCAGCTCCCTGACTTGTTGCCGGAAGACAAGTTGGACATTGTGGATATCATCTTGCATAGCAATCATGAGGGGGAGGTGTATATATACCTAATGGATCCTTCACCCAGGGCTGCCTTCTTGCAGAGAAAACTCAGGGAGATTCACAGGGGAAGAGGTGACATGTCTGTGGATGATTGATACTCACAAAGTGCATGCTACTTCTAGAGTTTTTTTTGGCTTTGTACTTTTTTTTTGTACAATGATATGTCTAATGATAGGTGCTTTATGAGTGCTATTGAATGATTGACATTGTACAGTGCTAGTTACTGTACATAATCTATTGATCAGTGTCATGCATGGTATGCAACTCATACCATGACAGATACACAAGAGGTGTGATAAGGAAGGTATAATAGACCCTACTGTATCCTATCACCAAGTTACCCTATCATTTTCCCCCTAGTTATTAGCCAGTAATTTCACTTTTAAACTTCACTTCCATTTTTCCATGTATGTCTATTTTGTTCTATGACATTCCATCTCTTTCTATTTTTCCTAGGCATATTCAGCCAACAGACTTTCTCTCAAGCCACCAAGCATGTTTGTAAGCATGTCATGTGACTGGGAAATATCATGATTTGTCATGCTTTGTAATATATCTAACTGTATTTATAAGCTACTTAGTAAGAAGGCTGATTCAGCACACCAAATGGCATTGTTTGTAAGCACATCCTTACCAATCCATGTGATGACTCATGCCATGATTCATCATGCTTTGTAAACTACACTGTATTTATAATGTAAATTAGTAAACAGGCTGACTCACCACACCAAATGGCATTGTTTGTAAGCACATTCTTACCAATCTATGTGATGATTCATGATTTGTAATCAGGGCCTCCAAAAGGTATATAAGGAGCCCAATTTTTCCATGTAATAAATGGAGCACTTCCCACCTTCACTCATCTTAAACAGTGTGAGATTAAGTAAGAACCTAAGTACAGGCAAATCAATAGCCTCAAAGTAAGACTAAAAAACATTTATTCAAGTTATATACTACCTTACAGGGGTTGATTATATAATCTATCAGCTAATCTAACTAAGTTAAACCCATACTATTTTCCTCTCTCTTTTACAGGAAGAGAGACATAATTCATGCCACACAATTCACGCTACACAATTCACAAGCACGCTAACTCTCAGACAGATTTCATACCATAGACTCAGTATACAGAATTCAATTGTTTTAAACTAGCCAAGGAACAAGGAAAGAAGGTATATTGAAATAAATCCTCCCAAGAACTCACATGTTATCTACCACAAAAACTAGAGAAGTTGTAGACCGTGTACTTAAGGACTGGCAATAAGTCTTATCCGGTATAGTTGTGTTGCCACTATACAAGCGGCATACATAAGACCCTTAAGTAAGAGGACACAGGTACAGGAAGACCACAATGCACATGATCAGTGCAGTAATCCTGCCACATTTCATTGGTAATTTCATCTCGACATCATTCTGCTCTCTGCTGCTCTGCTCAGCCAACTCTCCAATGCCATCACCACCATCAAGTGCAAACAAGTCTTCATCATGCTCAGCATTAAATACAGAAGGTTCATATTTACATATAAAATTATGGAGCACACATAATGCTGAAGGTATATGAGCCTGAATATCCATATTGTATTCAGTGGGTAGTTGTAGGATATGCCATTGGTGCTTCAAAACACTAAAAATGTGCTCGATTATGTTGTGCAGACATGCATGCCAATGGTTGAATAATTCTTTTGGAATTTGGGGCCTGTATGAGCATGTCAGAGACAAACTGCAAAGAGAGAAAAAAAATTATGCAATGTTGGCTTGTTGCCATGCCTTGAGGTGATAGCAGACACCTCAATATGAGACTAACAATGTGTTGCATGACCCAAAGCCAGTGTCTGCAAGGAAGTAAGCTCCTTCAGGGATGCGCAGGAAATGTAGCCATGCATCATGCTAGAGTAAAGCATCAGAAACCAATTCATCCCACCTGCAAAGTGAATAGATGAAGAGGAAGTTGAAGTCGCATATTAATAAGCAATTTTGGGAGAGAAATCCCTTGTGGTTTTGCATGGTATCATGGTCTTCATTTGCAGAGAATACGCAAATGTGAGTGCTGTCAACAGCACCAATACAGTCTCAAAAGTAGTGGTATCATGATTGTAAGATGCACCATTGGTACTTCAAAATGCCTAAAATGTGCTCCACTATACTGCACAAACAGGTGTGCCAATGGTTAAACAGTTCTTTGGGGGTTTGGGGCCTACGTACATAAGCTTGTCAGAGATATTGAACTACATGGAGATAAAAATTGACTTATGCAACATTTGCTTGATACCATTCCTTGAGGTGATAGTGGACACCATGATATGGGACCAACAGTGTATTGTATGACCCAAAGCCAGCATCTGCAAGGAAGTAAGCCCCTTCAGGGATCTGCAGGTCTTGTTGCCATGCAATACATCATGCTAGAGCGAAGCATCAGAAACTGATCTGTCCCACCTGCAAAGTGAATAAATAAATAAGAAGTCAAAGTTGTATATGAAAAGGCAGTTTTGAGATAGGTATCCCTTCCTGTTTCACATGGTATCATGATCTTCATGTGCAGAGAACACATGAATGTAGGTGCCATCAACTGCACCAATACAGTCTTGGAAGTAGTGGTACCATGGATCATTGTGGATGGTGTTAGAGATGGGTGTGTCCTCTGTAGGGAGCTGAACCTGGGCATTATAGAACATAGCTTCTGAAAAAAAGACAAGCAAGTGCCAAAAATATCTAATAAGAGTTCAGACAATCAAAAAGATAGGAAATACTAGATTACTTACCTTGAAATAGTATCTGAAGAATGCTGGAATCATTCACCAAGATGATGGGTTGAGAGTCCCATCACACAGGCATATAAAAATATGCCTAGTTGCTCCTCCACTTTTACACCATTATGAGACTGATTAAACCTGTTGGCTTCAAGGACTTTGAGTAGTGCCTCAAAAATCTCTAAGCTAACACCAAGGTTGTGCTTTATATGATCTGGGTGGCCTGTGAGGAGCTCACAGACCTATGCATGGCTGGTTTGCACTGAAGTGTGGTATGAGATGTGGGGAGTGGGAGATGAGAAGATCAAATGATACATATATACCATTTGGGAGACAACACAGGTTACAATCATGACCAGATGATGACAGCAAACCTTCTCACACTTCCAGAGAGCGAGAGCGGCATGTTGGTTAGGGTACACGATGTTGATGCTTATCACTGCACCTTTGATACATATTGCTGGGCCTTTGATATCCCTTGATATCCAGGACTCCCAGTAGGTCATGTGATGGCATCACATGATTTCCATTTTCTTTTTCTTTTTATTTCAATTTTTGAGAGCCTAAGTCACAATCAAGTAGAGGGATCTACTGAAAAAAGTAGCTTTTACTTTTTTGCCTTTGCAGGACTTCATGCAAAAAGTAAACACATGATTTCCTGATGAAGCAGAGGACTCCAAGTAATTGAACTATGATGTGAAAGAAATCAGCAGGTATTTGATTCCATGGGAGGACATCCTGGACACTGAGAGGTCCAGTAGGCTAGTGTTCCATGGATAACCCTCTGAGGGGTTATCCACTGTGGATATCCACCAGGCCCAAATGAGGGTCAGTTATCCACCAGTGAGTATGGTGGATATCCACTGCCAGTGAAACTGGCCCGGCAATTCTGGGTGCTGCAAAATTTTACAATCCATGGTGCATTTTGCAAAATTTAGCTTGATTTACAAGTATAGATCTATCCTACACTCTATGTCATGTCCCAGTCTGCTTCAGTCAAGACCTTCTCTTGCACCAAAGTGCTTGCCAGCAGAAGAGTGATGGTGTTCTTCAGTGCTGTGGGTGCCAAATCCTTGTCAGCAAGCACATCAACTAGCTTTGTGGAGTCAAGATTGATGATACTGGCAGCATCAAAAGCCTCGCCATCAAAAGAATCCACTTTTTTGGAGCCATCTTCAGCTATATCCTTGGAGTCAGTGACATCCAACTCTGAGTTGTTTTTCTCCATGTCTGGCTTGTCAGGTGCTTCATCTGCAAAATCATCATCTACATCAGAATTTTCACTGTCATTGTTGTCTCCCTTCCCTCACTTGTACTTGCCACCAAAAATGGTTGATGACATATCTTGCCATTTGACAGCTGGTTTCTTTTTTGGAGGCGGACAATCATCTTTTGGGGGTTACTTTTGAGGTATGTATTCACTGAGATAAGATCCATCAGAGGATCAACCTTTGCACCACCTTTCCCCTTTGCAGGGATCAGTTCAGCATCTCTGTATAGGTGCATGACGGACATGTCAGACTCAATAATCTTGGTCTTTTTCTTCTTCGATCCCTTCAGTCTGTTGATTGGGGGGCTGTTAGGTGTTTTCAACCCACTCAACACAAACTCTATGTCCAGATGGTCATTCAACTGATGTGAGGACTTCAGTAACTGCATAGCAGGTCAGTAATTCAGTTTCACTGGCAAGCAAAGCAAATCTAATTTACAGCCTTTCCAGCTGCAACAATAAGGCCTCGTGCAGCTTCAAGGGTGTCATCCACCCACTTCTCAAGGATAATATCCCCTGGATATTTTTCAATCCATGTTTCAAACACATCCACTACAGCTTCTATCTCCAGACCTCACTCAACAAGTTTTAGGCCATCAACCCAATTTCCAAACCTAACCTCTAGCTCTTGATTGACAGCACCAACCTTGCCGATGTCTGTAGTCCAATCAGCATCCAGGCTGAAGTTGGAGAAATTGTACTTGGACTCCTTTGGAATGGGAATGTCTGTTGGCAGTGCCTCGAGACAGAGTCAAAGCTCAACTAATCAATCCCTAGATGTGGCTGCATGTAATGAGGGAGAAAACTTGAAGTTCACAATATTTTGGTCATTTTTCAAGTTGATGTTCAACCAAACAAACATTGACTTGATGTCACATGAAGTTCTGCCAAAATAAGTAAGCTTAAATCCTAGTTCGAGCTTGCTTCGAGCAGAAACAAGCTTGTAGACCCAGTATTTAAGCTTTTTAAGTGTATTTAATGTCTATTTAATACAACCCCATACACCCACATGATTTTCAGTTATCCACATTATCCACCTATGCATTTTGGCCTTGGGTTATCCACCGAGTTATTCATGTGGATAACTGGGTGGATATCCACATCGGTGGATAACCAGGTGGATTTCCACGAAACACTACAGTAGGCAGAGCCTCGTGCGTTGACGCCGTGTCAGGGGTCGCGGCAGTTGCCGTGCCAGGGGTCGTAGTATTTTCAGAATCACGATCGGTTCAAGCATTATGATATATGACGCGTGACAAGCCAATTGCAAAATTGAATTGTATGTAACCAGAGCCCAATTGAACCATATTATTATTTTTCATATCCTCCATGTACGAGGACGAGACTATCCAAGTTACCCTCAAGTACGACGGGGCTAAGGGCGGGCGACTGATATCTGGGATGACAAGTAAAACCAAGGCCCTTCACGACCTTCTAGCAGATCTCAATATTCTCAGAGCACATCGTCCAAAAGGTGAAAATATCCGTCAGGAAGGTGCTGCGTTCTTCTTATTATGGCCTCACCCTGTTCATGCGCCAATCCCTCTGGTTGAGGTATGTCCTAAGTATTGTCTTGCACTGTGAACTACGGTTGATCTGCTCTCAGGGCACTTTGTACAAACGATGGGTGTCCATTTCCAAGGGGAGTCCAGAGCTGAATGCGGTCAAAAAAGAGCTCTCTATGTAAGCACCTTCACAGAAACACGTGTACACGAATAAAACTCAGCCACGACCCCATCTGTAAAGCGAATCGGTGACTGTTAAAATGTGAGGGCATCCGCATACAAACGACGTCTATTGAAGGTCTATCTTCTAGACTACCGTCCATCTTGTTTGCAGGAACACGCGGAGCAAATCTGTCACCATTGGGACCAAAACATACAATAGAGCTGCCGCGGACAGAAGGAATGAGTCCGCCCGCAGAAAAATTTCCATTATCTTCTACGTCAGACCGTTCTGATTTACAGAAGCCAGCGTTCACCATGGAAGTAGTTCAAGGGAAGAGACCTCGAAGTGATGTGGGTGCTGCGATATATCTACCGTTCCTATAAACTAACGTTTCAAAGTCCATCAATGAGCAAAGTGTTCTATCACCACCTTTTGGGTCAGATGGTAACAACGAGCCATCCTCGACTCCTTTGTTGAAGAGAATTCGAACCGAACAGCACCTCCCCATTCAGAACAGTGCAGCAGAAGGGAAGCATACTCTCGACGGCTTTTCAACTGGAGAATACCGAACCACTCAAGTAGGCGACAAAATTCCTCAGTCCAGATACCCGATATCCCGGGTGCCACTTAAAACCACTCCTCAACAGCCATTAGTTATTCCTCCATATCACACCAAACCCTTTCCAGGATCGCCTAAACCCCTTCCAGGATCACCCGGCGTGAGCAATAGCTCCACTCCTACTGGCCCCCGCCCACCAGGAGATAGAGGAACTATCAACAGGCTATCGCTCGAGTTGTCAAAGGTCCGCAGTCAGCTGACTACCTTGAAACATTGTGAGAAAGGGATATCGGAAGAGCTTATTCGTCTTGGTGTTCCCCAACCGAAGAATGAAGAAACAGTACCCTCCTCGCATGGTCTCGTACATCAGCAGTTCGATATGCACGTAGCTGACTCGTCTGACTTCCTGTAGATATGGAGGCGCGACTGATACTGCTTGAAATCGAGTTGCAGCAGGAAAGGACACAGCGTCTCCATGCTGAACGTATGCTCAGTGAAGTAGAGAGGGAGTGCAGGGTTCCGTTTGTGGTGCCGGCGTTGTTCCAGGCGTTCTCCAGAATATCAGAGCTTGGGCACCATGAACAATCCAAGGCAAGTGCGCTGTACGATTAAGACACCTGTCTAACCCGTTGGCAAAGTGACGAGTACCTTCTTGCATATATGCATCTCCAGGGTCATCGCCCGAGTTCAGGTTTTGTACTCAACCGGCCCTCGAAACTCTTTATACTCTTTATACGTCATTTTCAAATCACTATTTCTAGTGGGTGGTAAAGTGCACACAGGCGCTCACCTTGGATATTACAAACTAATTAGGTATATTATCGCTTAGATTTTATGTATGTTCACAGCTGAGGGTGGCTGAAGGCTCCTTTCAGCTATGTTTTGAGGGTACAAGGACTCCAGCATGAACTCATATCGGGTATCCTCAGCCACAAATACGTTTGAAGAACGTTGATACAATTTTGAGCCAAAGCGTATCAACGTCCTCCGAAGCTTTTGAGCTGATAGGCCCTGTGAATGCAACATCAAACAAAGGGGACCCCAAAGTGCGTAAATGATTTCTGATTCGAGTGTCGTGCTCACCAGACTACTACGATCATGTTGTCTAGCACTTTCCGATGAGGAAAGCGAGAGAAATCAATCACTGTGATCAAGTGAACATTTTCACACAGATTCTTCTCAAAGTGGGCAGCTGTGAGACGGGCCGCCGGGTAGCAACCAGCGGCATCTGCGGCCGGCTAACAGCGAGATGCCGTTGTGTAAATGAAGGGCCGTCGACATGAAGGCGTGTGTTGGTGCAGAGCGATCGTGATGGTGGTACTCGAGGGAGAGATCACATTGTCCAGAGGGGGCTCCCGAACGTGGCGCAGTCTATACCAGGTCTAGAAAATATTTGATCCTTCTTAATCCCTGGGCGCTGTTAATTCGTCCCAGCTCTGAAAGTTTCCGTTGAATATTTCATGAGATCCAAAAATTACCACCGTGATGATGCATCGTATGATGGAATGCATTGCCTAGGCCTTCGCCACATTGAGATGTGCACGTGATCTGTGGGATGTCGCGAAGTGCACCCGCAGAAACCTGACAGAAACCTTACCACCGTAATTCAAGAATATCACGGACTACGCCAGGATCTTCCGAGATAACATAGGATGGAAGTAAAAGGTATGAACAATCGCATTCGAGCAATTTCATTTCGAATTTACAAGGCGACTTGACAGATTCTTCCGCTCCTGTGCTGGGCTTGTCATCCACACCAACACCCCCTTCAATGGCTCCTACTACATTCGAGATCTCAACAGAAATAGCATCTGGTCCTTCTTCATCCACTTCTCCAGCCGTCCTTCAGAAATGCACTCGCTGTGCCTACATGGGCCCTGTCGACTCATACCCACCCCGACGTACTGGTACAGGCCACCTCAAAGTATGCATCGGCTGTATGGACAAACAAGTAGCACGGAAGTCCGCTACCACTGTCGACCCATCTGGCTGTGGGCAGATTGCCACCGCGGCGATGAGCTTAGATGACTTCTTGAAACTTGTCACATTGAACAAAGGGCGACCATTCGACTTTGATACCATGGTGAATCTACCGGCAGGCATGTTTGCAGCTGGGGAACATTTGTATAATCGGACGAACAAGATTAGAGATTTTCTTGCAGAAGCATCAGAATATCACTGGAAGTGCGTTGTCTACCGTCATGCACTGGAGCAGTTCTTACAAGACATCTTTCATACAGTCAAAAGAAAACAAAGCGCGGTGGAAAATCGACGGTCGTCACATACTTCTGTGCCCAGCTTGAAGGCGAGCAATCAAAGTCGCGAAACCAAGATGCCGATCGCGCCAAGTCACGTTCTCGCATCACCCGTTATCATTGTGGAGGCTGGCTACGTATAACAACGATGGATGATAACGAGCTTCTTCTTCGCATTCGTATGACACATGCTGAAGCGCATCCAAGTTTCCCTGCATCGTTTCGCAAGTCGCAGTCGGGAGAATTCAAGATGGAAACTACACCAAAACCAGTTCCAAAACAACCTTTGTTTACAACGGCGCCGATGACAGTACCTATTGGAGTTACTGAAAGTGCCTCAAATAATACCAAGGGACGAAGTGGGCCCAGAAGCAGATAGCATGGTACCCATTTTAGAGCAGCCACAGGGGAACGGAGGACCACCTCCAAGCATCGTACGTCAAGAAAGATTTTGGCAGGCATTCTCTAATGATTCACTTCTACTACAGCCTGAGGTTTATTTCTCGCCAGATCAGCTTGCTGGACTGAGACGAAAATTTGATGCTATGATGAGCATAGCATCTGGCCCTTGTCATCCTGACCTAGCTCACGCTTTAGGATCCGTATTCGACCACTTGGATCGTACGGTGGGCGACATAGAGATTGGGAGATTTGCGAAGAGGCAGAGGATTTCATAAACTTTCCCTCGCTTGGTCAATCACCAGATGATCCCACTGGAGACCTGCTTCGGGCCAATGGCCCATATGGGTCTCCGAGTCTGTCCCTTGAGGCAGAGCTGAGGGTTCTTGCCGACCCGTGATGCAGCGAATGGTATGACATCACCTAATGTCAGATTAATTTGAACAACCATGGACTGCAAAAATTGGGGGCAATATGAATTTAGCAGGCGTTTTATCTGTCATACGTCATGCATAGCTGCAATCCTAATCTTTCGTTGTGGGTTGCTAGTCACAAGCCAGTCATGTAGAAATCACATCAGACAATGAGCGTTACCAGCTCCTGGCCAATCGATGTCCGATACCCGATGCATCAAACACGACGACGGTATGTCCAAAACTCTTATGATTTTTTTCACCAACTTTGCAGCGTACACGTGACATATTCTTTGCATCTCGGTCGAAGAGTAGGTGGCTCACACTTAGCTATTCCATCAATTGAAGTAGTCATCACGCATGCAATGATAGTGAGCGTGCTCGTGAGCCAGTGAAATGGGCTCACTTTCCTACATTTGTTGGGCATGGTCCGTAAATTCAGTTCCTGGTAGTCTCCCCTAGCCAGATCATAGAGAAGGGAGACAGTCGTTCATAAGTTCCTCGTATATAAGGAGGAAATGAATTGTGGATACCAGGTTCACGATAATGCACCTTTCAGCTATCTCGATCGAGACCAAAACAACGAATCAAGTACATTAAACATACTCATCTACAGTCCTGTATTCATGAACATATATACATGGCTATGTGATGTTCATCGGTTCATAGATTCACGTCCCGGATTACGTCCTGCCATTCATCAAGATGCTTCAACATCATCATGCATTTGTTTCTGATATCTCTCTCTGCATCCTCTCCCAAGGCGAGATACAACGGCCACTCCCTCCCAACCGCAACGCCTTCTCCCCTTACGACGTCTACGACGAATTTCATCGCCTTCATGGGGTCTCCTGGTTGCCTGCCAGGGATAGCCCCATACCTCACCGCTGTCTCAGCTCGTGTTTCAGTCATAATCAGGTATAGGATTCGTCCACGTGTCAAATTTATTGCTATATATGTTTTCGGTGCGGAAGGCGCCAGGCTCGACGATCAGGACGCGTATGTTGAATGGTGCAAGCTCTACGGCAAGTGTTTCGCCCATTACTGCAGGAATTTTCAGTTGATGAACGATGTGACGTGTATGTATTCAACGCGACTTACCCTGCACAGCTGCCTTTGATGAGGCATAAGCGCCTGCCAGCCGTAGTATTGGTCATCCACGGAGGAATCTTAAAAGGCGTAACTCACCAAGTCCCTGAAACAGACGTTGTTCAACCACTGTCGACCATAGATAACGCTACTCACCGTGATTTCAGGCCTCCAGGACACTACGACTTCCGATAATAACTACTGTACCACTCTTCCCTGCAGAGCTCAAAGCGTGTGTTACATACACATCTCCGGAAACTTACTTTCACGCATGTACGGTAATACTGCATTCGTGACGTCCAGCACACCGAAGACATTAGGGCGGAATTGTCTTGTCATCATGTCCACCCTGAAACCGATAACATGCATTAGGCACGGGAAAAAAAGACATGTCTGTATCTTACCCGCATTCCTCGAGGAGTCCCAGCAGCCCAATACCCGCATTGTTCACTAACACGTCAATCCTGCCCCACACCTTAGCCGCCTCATCCACCTGTTCCTTGATGACAGGTTATTCCAGAAGTCACATCGAGCTCTAGGAGGTGTAGGTTCGGAGATTGGGGGAAATCTTGTATTGTCTGCAGAGATCGGGCCGTCGCGACTACACGATCACCGCGTTCTAGAACGATTGATACTAGACGGCGACCAAAGCCTGATGATGTACCTAAATGATCGGCGTAAGTTACTGCTATCTCTGGAATTTGATATGCGCCACAGGAAGTGACTCGGAGGATACTCACCTGTGATTAGCCATACTTGAGGGTCAGACATAAGTACTGAATGAGTCACGATGCGCAGTGAATAGACGTTTGGTAAGACCTTATTCTTCTGTGGCCTTGGTTATTAATACGTAGCTTGCGAATTAGTTGACCCGTGTGCTTCGATCGATAACGGCGGGATCACAAAAATAATGCATCACGGTATAACTGAATTGATATCGATGAGTCCTTGATATTATGAGCTTAGACTCGTGACCAGTCCGTCTATGAGGCAAGCCGTCGATAGAGTCTAGACTCTAGACGGACTAGTAAAACTGGGTTTGAATTTGGATGTCGAGCGGATTCACAGGATAACGTGACTTCTGAATTAAAGAAATGTGAATTTTTCAATGTGTCTTGTAGAATACAAAATCAATGCTATAATTTTCGCTATGTTGACGCGACGTGCGCACTTGCGCGTCGTCACGCAAAATCCATGGATCATTTGTCACTCATACAGGCTGTTCGCGCTGCATCACTGGATGCCCTAGATCGCTTTGCGCGCGAGACTATCAAAGAACGGCTCCCAGTGGACTACATTCAGACTCTTAATGATAATGACAGAATGGAATGGACACATTGCGCGCGCGCTTAATCATTTATATTTTATTCCGCAGTCAATTCCAGCTCGAGGCCGTTCTCGTTACAGAACTTTCGTCAATCATTGAGGTGCGCAGAGGGAACTGTTTTGTGCGATAGCCTTTGGGCATCTTACGCCGCTCGCCATGCTGTAGAGTTGCCGTCTGCTGATAACCCCGAAAGGATGAGCAGTTTTCGAGCAGAATCTCGACAACATGGATGCGAAGGTGACTGAAAAGTCTGAAATGAATGCATTTGGTCGACGGCAGGACGGACATCAGCATCTCGAAAGCGTTGAAGATGCAGCTTAGCATCAGTGAGAGGTGCATATGATCCGGATTTGCATTACGAGCTTCGTACAGGATAGCGACAGTTGTATATGCGGTTGCAATTGTATGCAAAATCAGGCTCTGATGGATCAAGAATTTTTAGCATAAAGCCGAGGATACTAACGCGGCCGTCTCGGAGGATCTTGATGGCAGCTCTGACGCACTCAGTCGACGAGAAGCGAAGGGAATGTGTGATTGTATGATTCGTAACGGAGGCAGTTGATGGTGCAGCGTGCTGTCCAGTGTCAAGTACTGCTGTGACATCCACAAAGCCGGAGTCCACAGAGCAGTTAAAGTCACTGTTCAGAATAGAGGAGGACATAGTGTATAGCACAAATAGCGAGTAGCATTTGTTACATGAGTCTAATGACAACGAACGGAGGGGCTGCTGAGCAGCTAGCGCAACAAGTCGAGCGTTGATATGAACTGAGTACTAGGACCAATAGTACTGAGTCTACTGACTTAGCAGACTTAGCAAGAAGTTGGCAAAGTTCACGTGTTTTTTGATATCCCCGAAAAGGCTTATACGTCACGTTATCCTGCGAATCCGCTCAACATCCAAATTCAAACAGATTCAAACCCAGTTTTACCAGTCCGTCTATCCGGCTCTATCGAGTCTCGACGGCTTGACTTAAGTCTTATAGACGCGCAGGTCACGAGTCTAGTTTTCTATGGAGAATTCCACAATAAGCGTATCCTTAGGTGTTTTCACCTGGCCTTCTACCTCATCTTTCATCCGCTTCAGTCTAGCTTCACCAGGATCCCCCTTTCCCTTCTCGAGCTTTATGAGATCTCCGAGCTCTTCTTTCAAGTTTCCACCAGGTGCTCAGGAGTAGCGCGACAGCAGAGTTGTTGTTTGTCCACCGAAGAACGCGTAGCGCATCCGCAGATTTGTGAAGAGGCAGAGGATTTCATAAACTTTCCCTCGCTTGGTCGATCACCAGATGATCCCACTGGGGACCTACTTTGGGCCAATGGCCCATATGGGTCTTCGAGTCTGTTCCGTGAGGCAGAGATGAGTGCCGACCCGTGATGGTACGCCATCACCTAATGTTAGATTAATTCGAACAACCATGTACTGCAAAATTAGGGGCAATATGAATTTAGGAGGTGTCATGCACAGCTGTAATCCTAATCTTTCGTTGTGAGTTGCTAGTCACAAGCCAGTCATGCAGAAATCACACCAGACAATGAGCGTTACCAGCTCCTGATCAATCAATGATCAAATACTACGATGGTATGTCAAAAACTCTTATATTTTTTTCACGAACTTTACAGCGCATGCGTGTCTTATTCCTTGCATCTCAGTCGAAGAGTAGATGGCCCACACTTAGCTATTTCATAAATTGAAGTAGTCATCATGCACGCATATAGTGAGCGTGCTCGTGGGCCAGTTTTGGCATGTGAAAGGGGCTCACTTTCCCTGACATTTACTGGGGATGGTCCGTATATTCAGTTCCTGGTAGTCTCCCCTAGCCAGATCATAGAGAAGGAATGGTTCATGATAATGCACCTTTTTTCTTCCTCGAGACCAAAAAATAATCAAGTGCATATCTACATCCTGTATTCATAACGATTACCCTATACATAGTTTGTGTGATATTGATCGGCTCATAGATTCACGTCCCGGATTACGTCCTGCCATTCATCAAGATGCTTCAACATCATCATGCATTTGTTTCTGACATCCCTCTCTGCATCCTCTCCCAAGACGAGATACAACGGCCACTCCCTTCCAGCTGCAACACCTTCTCCTCTTACGACGTCTACGACGAATTTCATTGCCTTCATGGGGTCTCCTGGTTGATTTCCAGGGGTAGCCTCATGCCTCGCCTCTGCCTTGGTTCGTGTTTCATCATAATCAGGTATAGGATTCGTCCATGTGTCAAATTTATTGCTGCATATGTTTTCGGTGCGGAAGGCGCCAGGCTCGACGATTAAGACGCGTATGTTGAATGGTGCAAGTTCTGCGGCAAGTGTTTCGCCCATTACTGCAGGAATTTTCAGTTGATGGACGGTGTAACGTGTACACAGGACCTACCCCGTACAGCTGCCTTTGATGAGGCATAAGCGCCTACCAGCCGTAACATTGGTCAACCACGGAAGATCTTAAAAGGCGCAACGCACCAAGTCCCTGAAACAGACTATGTTCAACCACTATCGACCATGGATAACGCTACTCACCGTGAGTTCAGGCCTCCAGGCGCTACGACTCCCGATAATGACTACTGTACCACTCTTCCCTGCAGAGCTCAAAGCGCGTGTTACATGCACATTTCCGGAAACTTACTTTCACGCATGTATGGTAATGCTGCATTCGTGACGTCCAGCACACCGAAGACATTAGGACGGAATTGTCTTATCATCCTGTCTGCCCTTAAACCGATAACATGCATTAGGCACGGGAAAGAAGACATGTCTGTGTCCTACCCGCATTCCTCGAGGAGTCCCAGCAGCCCAATACCCGCATTGTTCACTAACACGTCAATCTTGCCCCACACCTTAGCCGCCTCATCCACCTGTTCCTTGATGACAGTTATTCCAGAAGTCACATCGAGCTCTAGGAGGTGTAGGTTCGGAGATTGGGGGAAATCTTGTATTGTCTGCAGAGATCGGGCCGTCGCGACTACACGATCACCGCGTTCTAGAACGATTGATACTAGACGGCGACCAAAGCCTGATGATGTACCTATATGATCGGCGTAAGTTACTGCTATCTCTGGAATTTGATATGCGCCAACGCGGCCACAGGAAATGAGGATACTCACCTGTGATTAGCCATACTTGAGGGTCAGACATAAGTACAATGAGTCACGATGCGCAGTGAATAGATGTTTGGTAAGACCTTATTCTCCTGCGGCCTTGGTTATTAATACGTAGCTTGCGAACTAGTTGACCCGTGTGCCTCGATCGATAACGGCGGGATCACAAATAATGCATCACGGTATCAGTGAATTGATATCAATGAGTCCTTGATATTATGGCCGTGAGAGCTGTAGGATTAAATTCTACTCCTCTCCCGGGCCGCTGCAAACCCGCTGCCACAACATTTGGCATCCCCCAATGATCAAAACACAGCGAGTCTTATACTGTTATCAGCCTTTGGTAGGTGACCCAACATAAGATATGACAGTTGATGATACTGTGGTCAATTTGAGCGGGATATGTCAATACGAGAAAGGGACAGAACACATCAAGACAGCACTCGAGGCTACTTTCCGCCCTTCTTGGCAGCTTTACGCTCCCTCCTCTTTCTACCGATGACTGCGCCGATGCTCTGACTACCATTAGCATGTTCCTCTTTCACAGGCTTCGCTGGTGGTTCATCAGCCGCAACGCGTCGTTTCTTCATAGGCGGTTCTTGAGATGTTTCACCGTGGCTTTTTGGGACGCGTGTCTAAATCCAAGTCAGAAATAGTGATCATAGAAGTAAATCATACATACAAATACTGTCGGTTTTTCCTTGTTCTGGTTCGCTCTTCGCTGGACGACCTGCACGTTTTCTATGGAGAATTCCACAATAAGCGTACCCTTAGGTGTTTTCACCTGGCCTTCTAGCTCATCTTTCATCCGCTTCAGTCTAGCTTCATCAGACTCCCCCTTTCCCTTCTCGAGCTTGATGAGGTCCCCGAGCTCTTCTTTCCACCAGGTGCTCAGAAGTGGCGTGACAGCAGGGTTGTTGTTGGCCCATCGAAGAACGCGTAGCGCATCCGCATGCCGCGGCATCTCGATGAATCCGTAACCTTTGCTGCGACCTTTTCCTGTGACAGGATCTACTCGTTCATGTTGACGCACGATTTTGGCTTGCTGGACTTTGGACTTGTTTCCCTGCGATCGTTTCCCAATCTTCGGTTTCGTGCTAGAGTCGTCTGGTTCAACGGATTCCTTGGTAGCTTCTTCCAGCTCCTCGGGAGTCAAACCGTTGCGTTCCCCCTTTTGGACTTCATCTTTGAATGTACGAAGAGCGTGGAGGGCGAGGCGTTTGAGAGTCCGCTCAGTAACGAATAGGGGTATCTGGCGAACGCTAAGTCGGGTCTTCGATACGTATAAGGAAGGATTTGTCCGCAACATCGTGCGGCGGGCAGTGAATGAATTAGTCCGTTTCTCCAGTTCAATAGGTAGTATGGTGCTGGCCGCTGGCGTATTGGGCAAGATGACTGGAGAATTCTGATTTACAAAGATAACAGGGATGACAATGAAATCAGCCTTACCTCCTTCACGCAACAAGTAAAGATTTCTTTTGTCTGCCTTTTCTCGTCTTCTCTCGCCTTCATCCTTCAGTTTACCTGCTTGATCCCGCGTGACAGCTCTCACGACGTCCAAAGTGCGACCATGAAGTACAAGACTTTTAGCTACGCCTGAAGATGGGTCAGGTGTTAAGATTGACGGCAGGGTAAATGGGTTTTTTGTTAGCTGAAAGGTGTCAGAGACACATCGCACATTGGAGAGTGAGACGTACTTGCTGCGAGCCCATGGTTTCGGCGCGCAAAATCTCGCTTTGCTCGATCACCTTGTCGGCGACCTCTTTATTCCAGAAGCAAACGAAACCGGTGCCTCGCGAACGTTCCGTGCCTGGTTCGACGGTAATTCGAGCATACCGCAGAGCCCCGAATGTGCGGAATCTACACCATGAAGTATTAGCGCACACGGGTGGTGAGGGTAGGTACACGTACAGTGCCCGTAGTTCGTCTTCTGTAGCAATAAAGGGGATATTGCGGATGAAGAGTGTGGTACCTGTGTCCGTTTGAGGTAGCTGAGGTTTCATGGGACGTTGATGATGTTCAACACTTATGGCTTCTTTCTCGTCGTCATCTTCGATGTCTTCGTCCTCGTCCTCGTCGCTGTGCTCGTCTTCATGAAGACCCAACTGCTCCTCTTCGTCTTCAGCACCACTTAGCTCAGCTTCATTATCTTCAACGTCGACCATCTTGACATCACCCTCTTCAACATCATCTGATTCGGCATCACTCTCATTGACCTCTTCAAGCTTCGCCTTCTCCTCCTGCTTTGGTACTTCCTGCTCGCGTTTTTTTGTCTCCTGCTTTATCACTTTCTGCGTTTTCACTTCTTGATTTTTCGCCTCTCGCTTCTTCTCCTTTGTAACGTGCTCCTTCGAGCTTCTAAATTTATCTTTTTCAACGCGCTCCTTCGAGCTTTCAAATTTGTCCTTGTCCTACACTCCACCCATAAGAAACCCATCCACGGATAAACGACAACGAAACACACCATCTTCTTATCCGCCCATTTGACCCTCAACTTCCTCCCATTGATCTCGATCCCCTCAGTCGACGCGGTATCGAAAGCAGTCTGCGCATCCTCCTTGATAGAAAAGGACACATAACCAAAACCTTTGGATTCTCCAGATCCTTTCTTGGATACGACAAAAGCGTAGCGCACGGGTGCTAGGTCTGAGAATGTTGTTTGTAGGTCGGTGGATGTTGCATCATAAGGGAGGTTGGATACGAATAGTGTGGACCTGACAAAGTGTGATGTTATGTTGTGTGATTTGATGTGCAAGTATTGACTTACCCGTGTGGTAGTGAGGGTTGTGCGTCTTCTTCTCTTTGCCTGCGTTTCCCGAGTGATGTCGCCATGTGGATCTAGAGCACTGGTAAGATCCCTACTTACAATTTTGAAGGCGTTGTTTGTATATATTAGGATGAGAGGCCTTTGCCAATCAGGGCCAAACTCATGTTGGGTCAACCAAAGTCAACCGTTCATATTCGTTTTTCGACACCATGGACCATATGCATCTGTTGTGATTGGCCGAGGTTTTTAGTAGCCTGAAACTCGAAACTTCCACAAATCATAACAGATACATGATAAAAAGGAGATGGAGGAGCCTGATTGTTGTCTCCCGGCGAGTTATGACCTTACTTTCTATCATCCAACGCAGACTCTCAGATTGCCACCGTTCTCAGTCTATGGGATCACTCGATCAGTGTCCATGCGACTGCTTCCAGTCATTGCACTGCAGTCCCATTTCCAATATTGTTGAACCTTCCTTACTACCATCAAGTGCACCGAATATTGATTGCGATCGTCTGATACTGTTTTGCCAAGTTCACAATCCGTGGCGTATTCACAACGATCCGCCCATCTTCTCACCACGTGCACAGCTCGAATGTTGTCTGATACTGAACTTGATATGAAATCATCGCCCAGCATTAGAAGCCCATCATCATCAATTCTAGAATCACGATCGCGGTGAACTGCCACGTTGCACAGTAGGGGTACCCATTATGCATACGAGACCGAGTCCCCGATGCTCATCGAGGCATCTCTTTCACATAAACGGCGAGTCGATCCCGACGCACGATGGCAACACCCATCCACATCGCGAAGAGAACTCTGATCCAACTCCCATTATATTATTAGAAGAAGGCGCGATCAGCCATATGCGCATGCAAGTATGAAACCGATAATAGCACAAAGATGCGGCAAGCTCGGGTACCCCCTTCTTAGCGATGTCGCGTTTCCTATCTTGTCTTACAGAATCATGTATCATGCATATGGGTGACCGCTTCATATGCATCATTGGTAAGCTGATCAATGCGCCCCGAAATGATGGTACATGCAGAACTGTCTCAGAGACGGGGCCCTTCGTGAGTAGTTGTTCGCCTACCTTTCTAAGCGAGCTGACTATGCCCTTGTTCCACATGTTTCGGTGGGAGTAGTGTCGTGTGATTTTGACAATGTACATGCACGTGGGTGTTTCCGTTTCTTGGGAACATGCGGGACGGAGAAGATGATGGCTTGGGAGAACTTCTTGTGTTATTATCGAAGTGCATAAGTGAGCCGTCAATATCAGTATTCGATGAGTCACTGGATATTTATCGTGATGATCATCCCTCTGCTATTATCAAGCTCGATCAGATTTCGTGCGCGAAGGCGGGATATCGACACTGGAAGCTAATTAATTACATTCCTTAGGTGAACTCAGCCAAGTGTATAGGACGGCATCCGCAATGGATCTGAAAGGTTATTAGGATAAGTAGTCCATTACTTACACTTGTACATTGTGCATCTAAACCTGGCCAGGTACAGACCGAAACTTGGAAGAAACTTACGGCGATGGATGCCCAGGAGTTATTCGAAGCCAGGCAATGATATCCTTGGTAGGTGACTGCGTTTGTTCCATATGTGTCGGTGTGTGGCGGCGTGCTGCAATGCGTGTGATTGTGGTCATGCACATTGCACATGGGCGCGGATGTTCCTCGGGCATGCCGAACAGGGGAGGCGACCCGATAACATGGGCTGCGAATTAGTATCGAAGTGTACAAGCCAACAGTCAACGATCAAAGAAACGAGCGATTAAACTGGATATACATCGAGATAATCCCTCGAGGCCTCAAGTTCAATTAGATTTCGTGCGCGAAGGCGGGATATCGACAAGTACTGGCGAAGCTCATTAATTCCATTTCTTATGTTATCCCAGCCTTGTGTATAGGACGGCATCCGCAGTTGATCTGAAAGGTTATCAGTTAGACCTAATACTTGGACATACTGCGTCCAAATCTGACCAGGTACTATATAAGACCTTTGATCTTCGCCCGAAGCACGCACTTCTGGAAGAAACCTCAATTGTTGCGATGGACAAGGACGAAGAAGGATGACCTGGTGTTCAGGTGACTATATGCTTAAGTGCAGCGTATGATGACGATGCACATGTGTGTTCTCGTCAGCCCGTGGAACGAGGAGGCCATCAAAACAAGGTCCGACAACCCAGGCTGTTAAAACTTCCTATGTTAGTATCGAAGCCCAAAGTCCAGCAATCAATGAAACGAAAACAAGCTATTGAATTGAGCATTCGTATTCATCAGGACGATCCCCCTGTTATCCTCGAGCTCAATTAGATTTCGTGCGCATCAAGCTCCATTATATTAGATGTTGTGCGCGTGAAGGCGGGATATCGACGTTGGCGCTAAAGATAGTGAATCCCTTCGCGCGCTCAGTCCCGTAGGACGGTGTCCGCATTAGATCTGAAAGGCTATCAGGATAAACGTTAACGCATAGATATCATACATCCAAACCTGACCAGGTACGAACCTTGAGCTTGATCTTCGCCCGAACCTTAGGCACAATAGAAGAAGACTCATTAAAATTCCGATGGACGAAGGCGGAGAAGGATGTTCCGGCCATCTAGAGCGGGTTATCGAGAGCCAAATGCCAGGCGCCAAGTACCCATACCAAACCCAAGAGCCAGTCTATCCAAACGAGGTTCTTCGGGTAGAAGATGCTCGATGATTAATACCAGCATATCGATCTTGGGGAGGAATCACAATCACAATCACATGATCGAGCTCGAGATGAGATGAGTGCTTCGATGTATAAGACGTCTTGACGATGCGTACGTAGGTGGTCGCGAAGATCGTTGATCGTCTATTCGGTACAACGTAATTGCCATTCAGTCATAATACATAATGAAGCGTACCCCGCCATGGCGTCGTAAGCCCATCTCGCAAGACGTTTCATTTGAGAGTAATGGCCTGTCGATGCCCTGGATACATCGACATCGTAACTTCCGATCAAACGGTTTATTGGTTGATGCATGTCGGGAACTGCCTTTTGGGTGGGGCTTGGAGGGACAGGAACGGACTCGGGATTGGAGTTGTTCCGAAATGATGATCAAAGGGCCAAACGAGGGTGTCATCATCAATATTGCAATCATTGTAGCACAGGATACATAGCTAAATTGCGTTCCGAAGTTGTTCAAATTGTTTTTTGTCGGATTGGTGGAATGCGGACGTGACTAGAATCTTCATCTGGTATTTCATATCTCCAATCTGACTAAATAACTTCAAGCTATGTCGGCGGCAGCATGGGTCACGTATGATAGGTGGAAAAAAAATTCTTGAGCGAAGGCGGTATCCGCCATTTCGAAAGACTTCTTCTTCAATTCAGTTAGAGGCTTCTCCGCATTGTGTTGACCGATTTGTTGGAGATTGTTGGGTAGCCGTGACGTCGCAAGTGTGATGCCAAACGTGGAGAGAGGTGCTGCGTCCGGGAGGAGGAGGCGCGGTGCAAAATGAAGTAAGGGAGACCCCTTGTGCGTAGGTTAGCATCACATGGACGATTATAATACATACTTGAGTAAATCGGGACCTAGCCTTTAGGACGAGTGGGTTTAAGCCGGAAGAGAAGACATAGCCACAAAGCCTCGAGGCATAGAATTTCACAGCATCGAACGTTCCTTGCAAAGACATGCCGCACGAATACGACATCCAAGAATGTTATTTTGCGGGTCAGTGGACACATGTAAGATATTGCGCAATTGTACGGCAGGTTAGATACAACTTGAAACATGTGTAGACCTGGGAAAATGCATTTGAACTTTTGTGTGTTGTTTTTGCTTGGCATTGACTCACCTGTGCGATAAGGCCGTTTTCTGGGTTTTTCCGGAGTGATGTTGTCATCTAAACCACATGGGTCCTGGGTCCTGCAGGCACCCGCCGGTTGCAACTTGGAATTTGAAGGTGTTGTTTGTATCTGTTAGGATGAAAGGCTTCTGCCAATCAGGGCCAAACTTCAGTTGAACCATGCTCTGAGAACGTCATCTGGTTCAAAACTATCTTGATCATCACATTTATTGCGATATGAGTATACATCTGACAAGGTGTCTTGAGCATTTATTCTCATATCGAAACATGTGATGCCACAAAAGGGAGGCTGATTGGTACCCCCGTCTTTCGCAGGATGACTTTGCCTTTACACACGACTCGGGTCAGACGCAGACGGATGGTTGAAACTGATGCGGACGTGACGACCGACTTACAGTCTCATTGTCTGCGGTGTCAGATCACCGCAGTTCTCCCAAACTCTTGGTCCGCGAATCTTGACATGAAACGATCATCAAAGTTTTCAAGTTCTTACTACAAGACTCAAGTTTCAAGTACAACAAATGCCAAGTCTGTCTACTGATTTCCCAAGCTCGCGAGCTGTTAACTCACAGTATTCTCCCATCCCAGAGTCTCACTGCCCTGCGTCAAAGGCTCAACGTCAACCGTGGTGGCGTGATTGATGCCGATACCGATAAGTACTAGTACTGATACGAAGCCACCACCTAATGGAACTTCACTTCATGGCATCATTCAGGTTCGCGAATATGAACAAGTCAGTTTAACTAGCTAGTGTCAGTAGCTCCGGTCATACCCGTGCCCAGACCCGCCAAGACTAGTATAGCACGGATCCCCATCCCCATTCCCATCGAAGCCCTCCACTTACAAACGAGCGACCAAACGCATGATAGCAATATCCACTCGTATCTAGAATACAAACAAGAACGTGGCATTGCAAATCACTATTATTAGACTTGGAGTTTAATGGAAGGGAAGGCGTAATCTGTATCAGCATAGCTTTTACTAAACCTATGACCCGAGTCTAGTTTCGGGACACAATCATGGTGGCATCATCCGGGAATGAAACGGTAAGCTCGAGCGAGTGGTTCTGTTTCCTATCTCGTGGCAGTTAGGGGTGGGGATGACGGGTTCACCGTTTGGAAGTGATTAACGCCTGTTTGAATTATGCATCTGTTTGATTTGGACTTGAGATATCCCTGGGCGGACGTTGTCGTGTTTTGTGTTATGAGCACGTTAAGTAGGGAAGTCCTTGCAGTGAGTGTGTATCATCGAATCACGGTGAACACTATTAGCGTTAGGGGCTATGGCTATACTTAAGATACGAAGACCGGTACCAGTGCTATTACCAGTCCCGCAAACCAATATATATTCGATCCACACGATCAATATCGCATCCGCAGTGAAAGGTAACTCATGCGTCCAAATCTAAATCCAAATTCCCTATCGGTATTATTAGACTCGGATGCGAATCACCTATAGCTATGCATAGTATACTGATCGTGATATCTATAGCAATAGCAGAAATTTGAGTGATTGCGGACTCGGACTCGGACACGGGCACCTCGACCATCCGGTGACGTCAATCTTGGCGAACATTCTTGTCTCCTATCTCGTCGGCATCATGATATATAGTTGGTAGGGTGATCCAGTTGGAACGTGATCATGATGGAACAGAGACGGGATGGACGGGACGGGCTTCGTGGGTAGAGTCGTTGGTCTACCCACGGAGTACGTTTGGTTTGAATCGTTTCGGGTGTTTCGGTGTTCAGGTTGGCGTGTGATCGTAGGGGTTCTTGGGAACGTCATGGTGCGGAGCGGGGATGCACAAGGCACCCGACGGCTTGGCTTGGCTTGTGCTGGTAGACTCGTAACCAGTCTGACTATGCGTCAATGAGAATTTTTTGATGGCTACACCACTCGAGTATCCGTGGTAGTATACGCCAGGCTGGTCACGAGCCTATTGTGCTGGGCTGTGGGGAGCTGTTGCGTTAGTAGCATGATCAAAGTGCAGCTCAGCACAGCAGCTTGAATGAACGTTCAACGCGAGATGACTGATTGATTCCGCTGTTATCATCAAGCCAATTACTAGTAATGTTAATGTGCGTGGACAGCCCAGGAGCTTGAATGAATGACTGATTGATCCCTTTGTTATCATCAAGCACAGGTACCATTACTATTAGATTGCTTGCGTGAAGGCGGGATGTCGACGTTAGTATGTACATATTGGAAGGTAATTGATTACGTTCTTTTGTAACTTGTTGAACGTTGATCTCAGCTCGAGCATGCTTAGCGCTTAGAACTTTGAAGGAACCTGCTTATGCCAGTGACCATTGATTGGATGAGGGCGGAGAAGGGAGGCTTAAACATATGCCCATGGGTATGTTCGTGTGACTAAGTTGTTTCGGCGAGTGGTGGTGAGTGTGATGCACATGCGCTTCTTGGGAACGGAAGGAACCCAAGGACTTGGTTCCCGTGGAACGTTAGGATCGAAGTGCATTATGATGGGAATGATATTGAATAGACCATATGCTATCGATGGTGGAGTTCAAGTTCTATTAGATCTCGTGCGCATGAAGAGTCAGCTCAATCAGATTCCATGCGCAAAGGCGGGATATCGAGGCAATGAAGCTAATGAATTCCTGATACTGGCATCTGATCTGAAAGGTTATCAAAACGTTAGGGGATGACCATATGCATTAGATAGGACATGGTGCATCCAAACCTGACTAGGGAGAGATGATCTTCGCGGGAAGGGCGGAGAGGGAAGTGCCGGTGGGTTATACGGGAGAGCTGGTACGTCCTCGATAGATGTGGTCATGTGATGAGGCTTCGAAGAGAAGCGATGATCATTGTACGTAGTGTTGCACTGTCAATTGTCAACGTCATCGCAATAGAGCGCAATTTGAAGTACCCCGCGATCGCGTCTCGTCGCAAGACGTTGAACGTTCATTTTATTCATGTGTTCCGATCAGTGACTAAGATGGTGACACAGGAACGGCGGGAGCTGGCTGGAAGTGTTGTTGTTCCGAGTGTTCTTCGGAGGTTATGACCGATTTGCTGTGGTTAATTTTTGGGAGACCGGATGGACCGGGGAGAGAAGAGGCGGAGGGGAAGGTTGAGGTAATTGTCACCCCTTGGACGATCTGTGGATTTAAATCGGAATCTATTTAAATTGACATCCGGAATGAGATTATACCGTAACACGTTTTAGGAAACGTTAGGTCACGTGTATCCGAGGTACTAGATTCCTTGTGTCGTTCAGTCTCTCGGCACGTTTAAACCTTTTCTTTTATTATTATTATTAAACCCAACACGCTCGTTTTTCTTGTACTGGTACTTCCATCACCCCACTCGCAATGGCCGGTTTCCTGCGCAAGTTCAGGAAGAATGCTGATGTTGAACATCCGGCACCGTCAAAACCCGTTGAATTTGATTCACCTCCTTCACTACCACCTCTCTTTGCTAGATTCGCGACATCCACTCTCGAATCTTCTCTATTGGATTCTTGTATCATGCCAGTGGCAAAGTCACAACAAGAGGATGAATGGGATCCTTGGAAAGCACTCCTACCAGAGCCAAAGAAGGATCCCACTCCGGAGCCTCCTCCTCAACCTTTGCCTTCTCGTGTACAGCCACTAATATTACCTGTCACTCGTCGCAAGTATACGGGTCCGGGTTTAACTGCCCAAGTGAAACTCGTCGGTATGTTCCTTGCTTGAATCATATCATCATGTTTTCATACCTCTCACAGACCCCGACGCGCACCAAATCCGTGCTGTTTCCACACGGCAGGATCGCAACGATCATCTTTCCCCTATGGCACCCCAACACCCCTCAAAAATCACAACCCACCCCCAAATACAATCTCTGCTGCTCCTAAACCCGGTTCTAGTTCCAGCAGTAGCAGTAATCACACAGATGCAACTCGCTTCACACAATCAGGCTCGTCTTCAAGCGCGTTTACGTCTACCAGTTCAATCGCCCCGGCTATCAAGGTAAGCCTTTCTTTTTTGTATTTTTTTAACCGTACACGTTCTGGGGAGGAGTGCGCATTGTATGCATTCATCTCATACCGTCGCACGATACGTTTGCTTATTACCCCCGCTTTGCGAAAGCCACTTCATCTCCGTCCTTCGGATGCCGTTGACACGTTTGACTTTGACAGCACCTTGACGTCACCCTCCCTCAAGGTCGATCGCCATCTACTTCGGCTCAACAAAGATTAGCGGCAAACCCTGCTAACCCGGTTAGTCCTCCTTCTAGAACCCTTGGTAGCTCCGTGAGTAACCAATTATGCTTTTATCTTACTTTTTTATTGGCGCTAGTGACTAACCAATCTTTTCGCTAGAACGTTACCTCGCAACCCGCTGTTTCTCCTATTAGTACCGCCCGAACTCACACCTTGACTCAGACTCGTCCCTTGTCCGCTGTCCCAGCACCTCCATCTGCACGTCCGCCAGCGCTGGGCGACAAAAATCTCCAACGAAATTTAATGCCGACTACGACTACGACTCTTATGACAAAGACTACTACCCGATCGCCTAGTACTCGCTCCACAACGACGGCGGTCGCGCCGCCTTCTAGCACCGTTCGTTTGTCAGTGGTGTCATCCTCTACTGCCGGTCCTGCCCGTTCCCCTTCTACTGCTCGTTCACCAAGTGCTACTCCCCATCGCGCGCCCCCCAGCACTCGCGCGCCGCCCAGTACGTACGCGATACCCCCTCGCCCGAACACCCAACCCCTCCAGCTCAACTTGAACCGTTCGACTTCGATAGAAATCAGCGCTGCTCCCATCCGGAAAGGACCGTTGATTTTCGCTGCTATGGCTATCGGACAGGACCAAGTTACCTCCATGGGGCAACAAGAAAATCTATCGCCCAATCAAAATCCAAACTCATCAACCAACCAGCGCACATCCATTATCCAACACCAAAACGCGCTCGCTGGCAGCCAACGCCAACAAGCACCCATGATCATCAAGCACCAACAAGCACCCATCAGCGCACATGACAACTCTGTGAATGCCACGTGCATCTCCGCACCATCAGCGCGGCGTGTCATAGATCATGATCATGGGAAGCTTAGTTACCCGTCTGCTCCCGTGGAGTATACCAGTCTAGACCGTGCTGGTGGGAGAGGTGTTAATGTGCCTCCTGTGCCTTCCACGGAGCGCGCGACTGTACCTTTGTCAGCTGCTTCGACTGGTGTTCCTTTCAGTTCGGAGCGTGTTGGATTGGTGCGCGGGGGGTCGGAGCGTATCATTGCTTCTGCACAGGGGCAGGGGCAGGGACAGGGACGAGTTTTGGCTTCGGGCCCGGTTGGGCGTAGTCCGTTTGCTTTTGAAGCTGGATCTGCAGCTGGGAGGCGTATCTCTTTGGACGTAGGATCTGGGCGTTCGTCAGACGCACCAACAGGGCGTACGTCAGACGCACCAACAGGGCGTTCATCTGACGCAGGACCACCAGCAAGCCGTCTCAGAGTCTCCTCAGACGCAAGCGCACGTAACCCCATGCGTAAACTCAGCCGAGCGACGAGTAAAGAAAGCCTCAAGCCTCGCGTGTTGACGAAATCGCGGCCTCCTACTCCTTCCTCTTCCACTTCCACACCGTCTGCGCCTGCCAAGTTGGTACTTAAAAAAATATCGACGGATGCGTTGTTTTCGGAGGATACGTTGTTCTTGGAGGAGGACCCGTTCAAGAAGGTCGAGGGGGTGCAGGTTGTTAAAATGTGTGGAAGTGAGGAGGGGGCTGTGAGGCCGGCGACGCCTTCAAGGCCAAAGTCCCCTTTGCCACCGAGGTCCAAGTCGCCTATGGCACGACCCAAGTCGCCTTTAGCCCCTGACTCTCCCGAAGACTATAAATCCGCACGGACCCAGCGCCGAGGACAATGGCTCGAGAAGACGCGTCCTCCTGTCGTTGCTGACGTGACCGTTCAGCAGGAAGTGATGAGCAAGGAAGCTGAGCTTCTTCAAGAGGAGGAAGATGTCCGTCTTAAGAAAGCGGAGGAGGTGCGACGAAAGGAAGAAGAAGCGCGCCAACGAGAGGAAGAAAACCGAATGGAGAAGGAGGCAGAAGAAAAGCGACTAAAGGAAGAAGCTGAAGAGAAACAACGATTGGAAGAAGAGCTCGCGAGGAAGCCTCCTACGTTCTACCCCATCGTTTCACATCTTGCTGATGCGTCGCTCCTCCCGCATCTCCTTGCCTACCTGACGTTTGGTGATTGGTGTGCGCTGTATGCGGCGAATAAGGAGGTGAGGATTCTGTTTGAGAGTCGGGTGTTGAGGGAGTATGTGCTTGGGCATTTTTTGGGGACTGTCGGGTATAAGAGGTGGAGCTTTGAGTGGGCAGAACCTCTTGCTCTGTCTTTGAAGGTTAGTTCTCCCTACTTTATGATGTGATGTGATGTGCTAATGCAAACCAAAGGACCTAAATGACTACATGCGAGGCGTCTCAATGCCCACGCACCAATACGCCCAACTAGCAGAGGCGTATCTTCAGCCCCGTATCCCCAACCCCGCGACCCCAGGAGAACGTCCCAAAGTCGTGGTCCCGGATATTCTGTCGCTCGCTATGACCACTCGTGCATATACGAGAGTCGTGTTGCGCTTGAGGGCGCAAGCCGAGAGTGAGGCGCGGGCGTTTGCGAGGTCGCATGTTACTAGCCCTGTGTCGTCGAGGCCTGCTACGCGTGATGGGCAAGTAGTGCGGTCTTCGTCGAATCGTACGCCATCCCCGACATCGCTGTATTCCAGTGGCAAGTCGTCCTCGGTCTCTGCTTCTACTAAGGGTGCGTTCCAATCTCCCTTGGTCCGACTCCACCGTGCGCCGCTCTTGCGGGTGTTCGTTCCTTCCCCTGAAGGGGAGTGGTTATCTGATTCGAGCGTGATGGAGTGTGAAGCTGAGCTGAAGAGGGCTGGTGTATTGAAGTTGTTGAGGGTTGGGGATGTGGTGTGGGATGTTGCTGTGGGTGATGAAGGGAATTCGGGGAGGATGGTTTGGGATGGGAGTTATCTTGTGGTGAGTCCTCTTTTATCATTATGCGCGATTGATTTGGCTCATGGTGCGTGTTTAGGACCTTGATTACAAGTACTCCCCGATGGGCGAGCTGTCTCCTTATTTCCACAGTCTCGGATTTTCTCCATCATATTTCCATCGCGTCATTCGGACGGGTGTCAATGCTGCTTTGAATCCGGCGGGTAATCCTCTTGTTTATTTGGACGTTAGTCCTTGGGGCCAGGAGCTTGCTGCGAACTTGCAGTTGTTGCAGGATAGGGCTACGACAGCGACGTGAGTTCTCTCTCTACTGGTCTATCACAACAATGGATGCTAACAACGTTTCGAATAGCCCTCACGGAACGCTCCACAGCGTCGTCCACTGGCTACACCGTTCCTCATTCACGATCCGACCCCCCGTCTCGCCGCACCATCCTCACGCCTACTCGCACAGCCAAAACCTACGCCTCCCGATCCCGAACGTTGCCGGCTTTTTCATTGATCCTGGCTGGTATGGGACTGTGATCGTCGAAGCCGAAGGCACAAATGAGGGTCTTTCAGATTTCCAAGCGCGATGCGGACCAGGCGCGTTCCCTCCTCGCGCAGATAATGTTACGTCGAAGATGAGGAACGAGAAGGAGAAGGGGAGTAGGCGCGTTTATAGGGTTTTGCGGGAGAAGAGGTAAGTTTTTGGTTTTTTATTGTGTTTTTCATGAGGGGCTCACATACTTTGGTAGTCGTCCTGGCGAGATCTGGATTCGAGCAGTTCGGGAGAAAGACCGAGTAATGTGATGTGACTCTTGAATCTTCTCGTTTTCACAAGTTGTGATTTTTTCCTCTTATGAATTTTTAATAATGGCTGTGCCGGTACCTTTTCTGAACGTTTCTCCATGTTCTCGTTCTCGTTTGCGTTTTCTCGTCTCGTCGGGCACCTGGTCGGAACCATTTTACAAACATCGCGAACCTTTTTTATCGCGCACCTATTCAGAACTTTTTTCTCTTTCTCATCGCGCCCCTCACTCGCTCATTTCTGGATACTGCGGCGTGTTTTCTTTCTTAGAGATACATGTACAAGCATAGTTATTCCCTGGATTATGTTTTAGGCTTTACATTTTCCGACTAGGATCGTTAGTTATACGTATACCAGATACTTAGTCATCAACATAAAAAATCAAGACACGTGATTGTGACGCGTTCCGTTCTCGCTGTATTCGTTCATATTGTCTTTGAGAACCCTCATTCATTCTTTCATTCTCTCGCCGCGCCGCCAGTACTAGTGATCAGCAGGTCTGTCATATCGTCCATACCAAGTTCAGATTCCTTCAGCGATCAAGATGTTCCACGGCGTGCTTCAACTCACGATGCTCCTTACGCTCAGGCTAGTCTCCGCGTCCTTGTACCCCACTCAGCCTATCCAGAACACCGTGTACTACTCTGGACAGAGTGCTCTGACGAGCTGGATAGATGATGGGACGTATCCGCCGCTCAGCGATATGGGGGGTATTACTATACAGCTTTATTGTGATTCTGACGTGCGTTATTCTTCCCCCTCTTGGCTGTAACTTGACGGATCGTCACGGTGATATTTTTTTGTGTAGACGTACCTCGCGACGCTCGCTAAGAACGTGAGTGCTGGTGCTAGGTCTTGTCCGTTGGATATACCTAGGAGTGTTGTGTATGATGGCTCGAATTTGTATGTGATTTAATTTAACCAGGTGCAACCCTCACGCTCACCCTTGATATACAGCACCCTGCGTTACATCACGAATACCCCATACGATATGATCATCTACAGCGCGGACTTTAGGATCGTGGTCCAAGGCGACTCTCTTCCAACCGTGACGAATACGAGTGCGAGTTCTGTGGCGAATTCTACTACTACCACCAGCGAAAATCTCTTCTTTCAGGCGACCAACACGCCTTCCTCGTCTTCTGGTCCAACGCCATCTCCAACAAACATCGCGATACCCCCCCTCCGTCCAGGCGACGTCGGGAACATCGATCAACCCTCTAGAAGCAGCAGCAGCAGCGCGGCAGGCCGGATCGATATTGAGAAGCTCAAGTTTCGCGTAGTGTTTATTCTTTGGCCTGCCTTGTTAGGCGTTACCATGGCTCTTTAATCATTGTGTTTCTATCTTTTTTTGTCTTTTTTTATACTTCGATTTTGTGTTTTCATGTAATGTACTGGGTTCGCAACTTCGCATTAATGCCGGATAGGAGTGTCATGTATTCTCTATGATAATAAAGAAGAAAAGAAGGGGCATTTTATTTGGTCTGCCAATTTGAACGGCCCGAGGAGAAGCACATTGCATATATACGCAGTGACTTGTGTGTGAGTGCGATAAGCTGACTTGTTCATGTGATCGACGCCCCAGGTTCGAAGCCGCAGTTGCGGAGTTACAGCTATGCCGCGGCTGCTTCTAGTCTGACCCAGTCGGATCTTTTGCCAGTGTGACGATGACATCGACGACATATGATCATGCTTGCAAGCGCTCGCTGACATGGTTAAATAATGAAAGAAGTTCGGGAATATCATAGAACTCTTCGTGTGACATCCCACAGCCAAGTACTACCATTATCATGCCCGGCGCACCATCTATTTCTACGAAGTCAGACAAGGATTTTCCGAGGAATATACCGGCTCCTCAGGCCTTCTCTGACCCATTCGAACAACGAGCGTTCTTGAAATTTCGCTTGGCTCAAGCCTATCGTATCTTTGGTGAGCTTATTGTTTTATCGTGACATAAAGCCCGTCGTTATTCATGCAATGCAGCAAAGTACGGCTATGATGAAGGCGTCGCTGGACATATTACTGTCCGGGTAAGAGTCACACTGATAACATAGTGTGCGTGATATTCTAATTGCTTTGTCGAAAGGACCCGATTAGATCAGATTGCTACTGGGTCAACCCCTGGGTGATTGATATCGTCCCAATATAAAATCATGATATTTACCAGTTACCACAGGGTGTTCACTTCAAGCTCATGCAGCCTGAGCTCCTCCTTCTCGTGGACCACGAAGGGAAAATCCAGGAAAAGGAATCTGGACCCTCCCGGTACCTCAACCAGGCGGCATACATGATCCATTCGGCGGTTCATGAGGCTCGCCCAGATATTCTTTGTGCTGCGCATTCGCACACTATACATGCTAAGGCGTTCAGCGCTCTTGGGGTGCCCCTTGATCCCATTACTCAGGACAGCTGTGCATTTTATAAGGTATCTCGCATTCATCGTTCTCAAAGAGACATCCCGTTCAATGAATCCACAGGATCTTTCTTTATACACCGAATTTCGTGGCATTGTTGAGGACCATAAGGAAGGTCAGGCTATAGCGGCTGCTATGGGTTCAAGCAAGGTTTGCAGATGCACCGATTAACATGCTTATGTCGATACTCACAAGATTTCAGGCTGTTATCCTCCAGGTATATTTGAGAGCTCGGTCGAACGTTCTCACCTGCTTATCATTCACCTCCGTATAGAACCACGGGATCCTTGTCGCCACCAAGTCGATTGAATCTACCGTTTTCTTTTTCATGTCTTTGGAAAAGTGCTGCCAGGTTCAGATGTTAACGGACCAGGCTGCTGCCGCTCGCGGACTGAAACCGCGTCTTATTGACCCAGAAAATGCGGCTGACACGCATAGACACCTTGGATCTGAGATGGGGGGCTGGTTCAACGCGATGCCCGAGTTTCAGCTCTTGGAGCACGAGGAAGGAAAGAAATTCGAGTACTTACCTACGCAGTAGGAGAACATGTAACTGACCTATGTACCAATACGAAGTCTTGAAGCACTGAACAATGTCTCTGATCCAGTAAAATATAGCATAGGTATTCACAGGTAATGTAGAATGGCCATTATCATTTCCTCCACAGAAACATTGTAGTAGGGCGGTCTGGCGCAGGCCCCCCTAGGGAGTGCCAGGGTCCTAATGCGGTAGCAGGAGTCCTGGCTCGTAGTCGGTAGTCTAGCGGTGTGTTGTAGTGACTACATACTCGGTCCTCGATAGATAGAGCCGCAGCCTCCCGCTATAGAGGTTTGGCCCTGTGGTTCCTTTGCAGTCCGTGCCCGTTCCAACATACCCACGTACGGATTCCCGCGAAGCATCTCTATGAGGTCTAAGACAGACTGGTCAACCGTGACGCATCACCAGAAGCGAAACCGTCAGATCTAGAGAGCCATTCATTGAGATGGATGAATGGTAGATTAAGGTGTCTCGCGAAAGACCCAGTTCTCAAGCTTGGATCCGGAGGCGTGATATAGAGTATCCGAGTCGGAGATGATGGTGGTGAATCGTGCCTTTGCCGCAGCAGTGTCCATCGAAACCCACGAAAACATGTGGTAGTGCGAAGCATGGTGTTAGAGCTGCCTGAGGCTATACTGCGTCACTATCTGATGAACTTCAACTAGAGCCAGTGGACGAAATGTGAGGTACATGCATGGAAGATGAGTACTAGTTGCGAACTCTTTGAGAGGGGCCTCACACCTAAAAATAATTTTTTACACTCACTGCAATACTATCAGGTAGTCCATTAGGCTCGTGACCAGCCTGGCATATACTACCACAGACTACCATGGATACTCGAGTGGTGTAGCTGATCGGTCTCGGAGTGGCGTGGCAAGGCGAAGCGAGGAGTTTGAAATTTAGCAGGTGCCGGTGGTACTTGATCGTATGCAGTACAACTTATGCGTCCACCGTCGTTCAGACTGTATAACATGTTAAGTTTTAACCATGAGTTCCGTACAACCTTTCCTCCATCTCGGCGTCAACCTCGTCAACAACCATTGTAATAGCAAGGGGTCGTAAATTCACACGAAGTTGCTCGCTCGCTCGTCGGTGCCCAACACATTTAGAAATTGCACAAGTGCCTTGCTCCGAAAAAAACCTTCCCTACAAGTTGTCATGGAGGGTCTTTGTGAGATCGAGTACAACATGAGGTCCATGACCGTCATCCGCAATCCACGAAGTATATTGAGGACAGGGGGAACTTTTCCTTCCTCGTCCAGGCTGGAAGGAATCCAAAGGATTGACCATCCAAGCCAAAGGTTCAGGCTGCATCATGGATGGATATAATACATGAAATGGTATCACTTGATTGTCCTAGTTAACATTTAGTACTGCTGCTCGATGCGCTATGATCAGTGAGAGGCATAGGATACTTTGTACGATGCGAATGAAGGAACTTTGTATGGTCAAGACTCAACGCTGTCCAAATACAATGACTACCCAAAGCGGCACGACCGGCATCTGCCAAATTTCAAACTCCTCGCTTCGCCTGCCAAATCACTCCAAGTTCGACCAGTCTGACTACGTCAAAAAAGTCTCCCCATCTCAAATTGACGCATAGTCAGTCTGGTTACGAGTCCATGTGAATTACTACAGTCATTTGTTTGCTTGAGAGGATAAGAGAGGCGCTGGGTTGACTAACGAAACAATGATCGAGTACGACACTCAGCCGATCATCAGATGCAGATCATCATGATATTTGGACGCTTAAATATGTACGATCTAAGTACCGGAAAGAAGGAGGATATGGAGGCAAAACTGGAGTTGCTGAAAAGATGTGATACTTAATGCAGGGTTCATGAACGTTGATAGTCCATGAAGAATGTTGTCTACTCGTGAAGCTCTTGGATTCATGATGCGGAGGATACTTTTGAGGGGTACTACAAATACTCGAGGTTGCTGTTAAGTTCGGCTGAGGTATCAGGATGAGGTCGCGTCCCAAGGTGCCACGGGCCCACTCAAACGTTAATGTATTAATGGAGTCACCGCTGATCAAATCGATCAAGACTATGCACTTCCTATATTCTGTTTTGCATCACACTGATTAATCGAGAGGTGAAAATAGGCCAAACCCGAGCACACCAGATGGTTGCTCATGGTGCATGATCTTGGACAAATTGGCAACACTAACCCTGGCCACTGCAGATGCGTCTTTGCATTTGACTTTTGGCAACAATGTAACAAGCCTGGTTTCCTGTATATCTGGGCCCCTGGTGCCAAAGTATCTGTAATTCCTTTCGGCATGAGTGATGATTCATGCGAATGGAAGATTCGTGTGACCTTTGACTCTCGAAACCCCAACAATGGAGCCCTCGAGCCCAAATTGCTATTCCATCAAGATACTCCTGGACTAGCACGTCGGCGGACGGTCCCCAAGAAGGGACCTGAGCAAGACCGCCCATAAATCGGTTTTGAACTTCAGCGTGATAGCGCGCTGCCCAAGCCATCACACCGCTTATATCGAGGCCGAGTTCCATCATGATAGCAGTGATCAAGTTATGGTTTTTATCCCCAGTCGCTTGCTCTCTGTTGTACGAAATCATGTCCTGCGAAAGGCCGTTAGCAGGCTGCACGCCACACATTCAACATGACTTTACATTGTCAATCAGACACAATTCTGTGATGCAGTCAACAAGGTCCACGATAATGGGATGGTAGAACACTTCATCAGGAAGCTCCATTCCCGGTACATGCGCGAGGGAACGAAAATTTCTAGTAGTTAGATAAGCAACGGCTCCGAAGGACTATAGCGAGCGTTTAATATGCAACACTCCCCCTCAAACCGAGCGTAGTCCGAGGGCGGAGGCAAAGTGCTTGACTTTCAAGCTGGGAAGAGGTTTTGTAAGGGTATCTGCAGTCATATCGTCCGTAGGGCAGTAAACTAATAAAATCGAACCTTTTTCAACAGATAATCGAATAAAATGATACCTAATGTCCATGTGTTTTGTCTGGGCGTGAAACGCCCCGGACTTGGAAAGCGCAATAGCTGATTGGTTATCGCAATGGAGGACGATAGGATGGGCTAGCGGACGGAATATTTCGCTGATGAAGCGACGCAACCAAACGGCCTCTTTCGCAGCGTGCGTAGCTGCTAGGCTCGTGACCAGCCTGGCGTATACTACCGCGTATACTACCACGGATACTCGAGTGGTGTAGCCAGGCTGGTCGATCTCGATTCTCGGAGTGGCGTGGCAGGGCGAAGCGAGGAGTTTGAAATTTAGCAGGTGCCGGTCGTGCCGGTGGTACTCGATCGTATGTAGTACAACTTATGCATCTACCGTCGTTCAACGTTCAGATCTCAGACTGTATAATATGTTAAGTTTTAACCATGAGTTCCGTACGACCTTTATCACTCGCTGCTCGAGATGCGATTGAAGATCTCCCGATGGACTTTACGAGAGCCCTTTCAACGACACAACACCAGCAAGTTCTCGAGGCCTTCTCGCAACTCGATCTTATTTCCCAAGGATAACAACGTCCGATCAACATTCTGATGTTTGTTCTCCTTCACAGCTCGCACCGTCTGCATGGCTGACAGAAGAATGCGTCGTAGCAGCGGAGTGGTTTCTTGTAACGGCTCTGTCAACAACGTGTTGAGATTAAATGAGGAGTAGTTCGGGGGTGACATCTTTTGACGACATGTGAAAAATATGTTTAGCGGCCTCCATCTCGGCGTCAACCTCGTCAACAACCATTGCAATAGCAAGAGCAGTAGCAAGGGGTCGTAAACTGATACGAAATTGCTCACTCGCTCGCTCGTCGGTGCTCAACACATTAAGAAATTGCACAAGTACCTTACTCCAAAAAAACCCTTCCCTCCAAGTTGCCATGGAGGGTCTTTGTGAGATCGAGTGCAATATGAGGTCCATGAACGTCATTCGCAATCCACGAAGTGTCTTGAGGACAGCGACAATTTTTGCTTCCTCGTCCAGGATCGACCATCCAAGCCAAAGGTTCAGGCTGCATCATGGATGGGTATGATGCATGAAATGATATCATTTGATTGTCCTAGTTAACATTTAGTACTGCTGCTCGATGTGCTATGATCAGTGAGAGGCATACGATACTGTGTACGATGTGAATGAAGGAACTTTGTATGGTCAACGCTGTCCAAATACAATGACTACCCAAAGCGGCATGACCGGCATCTGCCAAATTTCAAACTCCTCGCTTCGCCTGCCAAATCACTCCGAGTTCGACCAGTCTGACTACGTCAAAAAATTCTCACCATCTCAAGTCAGACTGGTTACGAGTCTACGCGTGATATAGATTATCGGAGATGATGGTGGTGAGTTGTGCATTTCTGTGAGGCCATACTGTCATATTTATTAATACAAGGCCAGGTATTGTAGAATACAAGTCATGCATACATGCCAATAAAATTCTGACATTTTTCGACATTAGCACAAAATTGGTGGTGCCTTATAAGTGATGCACACCACAGCACGTTGCTCTTGTGTGAGTGCGATAAGCTGACCTTCAAGTTGTGCATGTGATGAACGCCTCAGTTTCAAATCCGCAGTTGTGGAGTTACAGCTGTGCTGCATCTGCTTCAAATCTGGATTAGCCTAGATCTATAATGATGACATATGATCAAGCTTGCAATTGAGCGCTCGCTGACAGGGTTAAATTGAATGATAGAAGTTCGGGCCTATCACAGAACTCTCGTTTGAAATTCCACATCCACCGTCGTCATGACCGCACCATCGAGGGACGCCAGCAACATTCCTACGAGGACAGGGAAAGAGTATCCGCCTCGGAAGAATATACCGCTTCCTCCGACCTTCTCTGACCCATTCGAACATCGAGCGTTCTTGAAATTTCGCCTGGCTCAAGCATATCGTATCTTTGGTGAGTTTATTGTCTTATCGTAACAGGAAGCGCCCGTCGTCATCATGTAACGCAGCAAAGTACGGCTATGATGAAGGCGTCGCTGGACATATTACTGTCCGGGTAAGAGTCACACTGATAACATGGTGTGCGCGACATTCTAATTGCTTTGTCGAAAGGACCCTATCAGACCAGATTGCTACTGGGTCAACCCCTGGGTAATTGATTATCATGCTAAGATAAAATCATGATACTCACCAGTTGCCACAGGGTGTTCACTTCAGGCTCATGCAGCCTGAGCTCCTCCTTCTCGTGGACCATGAAGGGAAAATACAGGAAAAGGAATCTGGACCCTCCCGGTACCTCAACCAGGCGGCATACATGATCCATTCAGCAGTTCATGAAGCTCGCCCAGATGTTGTCTGTGCTGCGCATTCGCACACCATACATGCTAAGGCGTTCAGCGCTCTTGGGGTGCACCTTGATCCCATTACTCAGGACAGCTGTGCATTTTATGAGGTATCTCGCACTCATCGTTCTCAAAGAGATATTCCGTTCAATGAATCTATAGGATCATTCTCTATATAGCGAATTTCGTGGCATCGTCGAAGACCGCGAGGAAGGTGTGGCTATAGCGACTGCTCTGGATCAAAACAAGGTTTGCAGATGCACCGATTTACATACATATATCGATGCTCACAAGATTCCAGGCTGTTATCCTCCAGGTATCTTTGAGAGCTCGGTCGAACGTTCTCACCTGCTTATCATGTTCCTCCATATAGAACCACGGGATCCTTGTCGCCACCAAGTCGATTGAATCTACCGTTTTCTTTTTCATGTCTTTGGAAAAGTGCTGCAAGGTTCAAATGCTAGCGGACCAGGCCGCCGCTGCTCGTGGCTTGAGACCGCGTCTTATTGACCCAGAAAATACAGCTCGAACACAGAAACGCCTTGGAGCTGAGATGGGAGGCTGGTTCAACGCGATGCCCGAGTTTCAGCTCTTGGAGCACGAGGAAGGAAAGAGATTCGAGTACTTACCTACACAGAAGGAGAACATGTAACTGACCTATTTACCAATACGGAGTCTTGAAGCACCGAGCAATATCTCTGCCGATCTTTGACCCAGTACAATGTGGCATAGGTATTCACAGGTAATGTAGAATGACCATTATCATTTCCTCGGCAGAAACATTGTAGTACTAGTAGGGCGGTCTGGCGCAGGCCCTGGGGAGTGCCAGGGTCCTGGTGCGGTAGCAGGAGTCCTGGCTCGTAGTTGGTAGTCTCGTGGGGTGTTGTAGTGACTACATAGTCGAACCTCCATAGATAGAGCCGCAGCCTCCCGCTAGAGGTTTGGCCTTGTGGTTACTTTGCAGTCCGTGCCCGTTCCAACATACCTATGTACGGATTCGCGCAAAACATCTCTATGAGGTCTAAGACAGGCCGGTCAACCGTGACGTGTCACCAGAAGCGAAACCGTCAAATCTAGAGAGTCATTCATTGAGATGGATGAATGGTAGACTAAGGTGTCTCGCGAAAGACTCAATTCTCAAGCTTGGAGGCGTGATATGGATTATCGGAGATGATGGTGGTGAGTTGTGCATTTCTGAGGCCATACTGTCACATTTATTAATGCAAAGCCAGGTACTGTAGAACACAAGTTATGCATACTTGCCAATAAAATTCTGACATTGTTTCGACATTAGTACAAAATTGGTGGTGCCTAAGTGATGCGCACCACAGCACATTGTTCTTGTTTGAGCACTGTGCGATAAGCTGACTTGTGCATGTGATGAACGCGCCAGGTTCAAATCCGCAGTTGTGGAGTTACACCTGTGCCGCATCTGCTTCAAATCTGAATTGGCCTAGATCTATAATGATGACATCGATGACATACGATCAAGCTTGCAAGCGCTCGCTGACAGGGTTAAATTGAATGATAGAAGTTCGGGCCTATCACAGAACTCTCGTTTGAAATTCCACATCCACTGTCATCATGACCGCACCATCGAGGGACACCAGCAACATTCCTACGAGGACAGGGAAAGAGTATCCGCCTCGGAAGGACATACCGCTTCCTCCGACCTTTTCTGACCCACTCGAACATCGAGTGTACCTGAAATTTCGCCTGGCTCAAGCATATCGTATCTTTGGTGAGCTCCTTGTTTCATCGTAACAGGAAGCGCCCGTCATCATCATGCAACGCAGCAAAGTACGGCTATGATGAAGGCGTCGCTGGACATATTACTGTCCGGGTAAGAGTCACACTGATAACATGGAGTGCGTGTCATTCTAATCGTTTTGTCGAAAGGACCCTATCAGACCAGATTGCTACTGGGTCAACCCCTGGGTAATTGATTATCGTGCTAAGATAAAATCATGATACTCACCAGTTGCCACAGGGTGTTCACTTTAAACTCATGCAGCCTGAGCTCCTCCTTCTTGTAGACCACGAAGGGAAAATACAGGAAAAGGAATCTGGACCCTCCCGGTACCTCAACCAGGCGGCATACATGATCCATTCAGCAGTTCATGAAGCTCGCCCGGATGTTGTCTGTGCTGCGCATTCGCACACCATACATGCTAAGGTGTTCAGTGCTCTTGGGGTGCACCTTGATCCCATTACTCAGGACAGCTGTGCATTTTATGAGGTATCTCGCACTCACCATTCTCAAAGAGATATCCCATTCAATGAATCCATAGGATCATTCTCTGTATAGCGAATTTCGTGGCATCGTCGAAGACCGTGAGGAAGGTCTGGCTATAGCGACTGCTATGGGTCAAAACAAGGTTTGCAGATGCACCAATTTACATACCTATGTCGATACTCACAAGATTCCAGGCTGTTATCCTTCAGGTATATCTGAGAACTCGGTCAAATATTCTCACCTGCTTATCATCCCCTCCGTATAGAACCACGGGATCATTGTCGCCACCAAGTCGATTGAATCTACCGTTTTCTTTTTCATGTCTTTGGAAAAGTGCTGCCAGGTTCAGATGCTAGCGGACCAGGCCGCCGCTGCTCGTGGCTCGAGACCTCATCTTATTGACCCAGAAAATGCGGCTCGAACACAGAAACGCCTTGGATCTGAAATGGGGGGCTGGTTCAACGGGATTCCCGAGTTTCAGCTCTTGGAGCACGAAGAAGGAAAAAGATACCTGCACAGAAGGAAAGCATGTAGCTGACCTATTTATCAATACGGAGTCCTGATAGCAATATCCCTGCCAACCTTTGATCCACTAAAGCATGGCAATAGATATTCCTAGGTAATGTAAAATGACCGTTGTCATTTCCTCTACAGAAACATACCCGTGCGCGGACTCCCCGCGAAGTATCTCTATGTGGTCTAATACAGGCCAAATCACCAGGGTGTCTGGGAGCGAGACCGTCAAATCTAGAGAGCCATTTATCGAGAGGGATGAATGGTAGACTAGTAAGGTGTCTTGCGAAAGACCGAGCTCTTAAGCTTGCATTTGGAGGCGTGGTACGGAGTATCGGAGATGATGGTGGTGAGTTGTGCATTTCTGTGAGAACCTTTTCAGCAGCCTGGTGCCCATCGGAACCTACGAAAATATCTGGTAGTGGAAAACATGGAGTTAGAGTTCATAAATTGCCTGCTCATGGTGAGCCACTCACCCGAGAAGCGTCTGGAACCGCTCCAAGATAAAGACTAATTCTTGCAATTGCAGATAGCCGTCCTCACCCGTATCTGGATGCTTTGTGGTGCTCGTTAAAGCAAATCATGATTGGTCGCAAATTGGTGTTACTGCCAACCATCACTGAACAGCCCGAATTGACTCGGTGAATGCCCAGCCAACGGCGTCAAAGTAGTCATCCGGGTAATTCTTTAAGGATACGCTACATGACGAGTCTAAAAGAATGCTGCCAGTGCAAAACTCGTGATGATAAAGAGTCACATTACGAACTCGCAAAGAACGCTGGCGAGGTTACGAACACGAGACATGAGGGAAGTGGAAGGGGATCTTTCAACGCGAAATCAATCCATTTTTGATATGCTGCGTTCGCTTAAGAATGATGATCGGGATGTACTTCGGTCACAATGAGACCAAGCTGCCGAGTGTCAATACGGATGTACAACCTGCAAAGAAGCTGACGCGTACTTGCGTAAGGTATGAGTGGTAGATGCAACAACCTGAAGTATAACATTATCATGCTCACACCATGAGACATATGACTACAACTTGCGAAATATTCGGGAATTTTGAGCATGGCTCTGAAAATCCTATACATGTGATTCTGTGAGCCATCAGTCGAGGATAGGTAACTTCACACACACGTCGCATTTCTCTTCCTATGAAATGTGTCAGGGTAGCGAAGGGGTGTATGATGGCAAAAACTCACGTTGTCTTTCATCACTTCGTAGTTGTTACCTTTCATACCCTGCTTCTAGAGGCCAAATAGCCGGGGAGCTTTGTCAACCTTATGTGATGTTGCAAATTCTTCGTCGATCATAGTATCGTAGAAAACTCGGGTGATTTTTGAGACACCCTGTAAATGAAGTCGCGCATAACACCCAGTTTTGTTCGACGACTTGAGTATGAGGGGATATAGTCGGTTGTTTGCGAAGACGTTTCGCTCGACTGTTTAACGCACAGCATATTGCAGACGATCATCAACAGACAACATGCGTACTACCTTCTGTAAAGCCGTTCATGAGGGTCAAAGCTCGTAGGACGCGTGCAATTTTGATCTCGTCGAGGTTGACTGCTTCAGCCAGCTTATCCATGCTAAGACCTTCCGGGTGTTGATCTGCAATGCGCGCTTGCAAGAAAATGCATGTGCACGCCCAGTTGTAATTCAAAATAAACTAATGAAATCAGCAACAGAACAGATATCATTCACGGTCGGTACTCACATTCATCACCGTATGTTGGGGGTGCCAGTATGGGCTTAATTGATGGTATGCACCTTCGAGCAGCCTAGTTGCCTTTTTGAAGGCAAGTGTATCTTGTCATCAGGTCGAAGGGCTGGAAGGCTGTTATGTCGGCACTGGGGACCCCATGTCCGGTGTTTTTGTATTCTGCGATTGCTTGGCGTGCAGAGGAGTTGATAATGTCCAAGTGAGCTTCAAGCTTGGCCTCTGGCTCATTAAAGTCCGTCGTCTTTCGGGGTATGGAGAAACAATGGTTCTGCCATCAGTTGTTCAGATTTTATACTCTCGACTAAGCAGATATAAGTGCCGTGCTAAACCGATGACGCATGCAATTGAGATGGTCACGGTACGCGCACTTTGTCTTTTGAGTACACGTAGCATCATTATCTGATCATGGATGTGAGCAAGCATAATATTTGATTAGTCTCGAACGTTCGAACCGGACAGGTTTCAGTTGAACACTCACTGGCAGAACCCGTTTCCAGCGACATAAGATGCACGTCAGACTCACACTGCGGCGTCAGGCCCAGACCACTACCCAGCTTTCTCACGTACCATCACTTTTCATTCTTATTGAGAAACTAAGGGCCGGCATTGCCGTTGGAGCAGGGGCCAGCAGCCTAAGCCCAGAGCAAGGGACAAGCTGTGATGATGCTAACCACGAACATAGTGAAACCCAGTCTACGTGCTGACTAAGCTGTGGAAAGGGCGCTTAGGGCAGGTCCTTGGTGCGTAGCTCTTACCTTTTGGAGGGCCACTGTCTACTAGGACCATGCTTGGTCGGACGTTGTGCTCGGGCGATCCTGATAATGAATTGTTGTTACGTTCCAGCTGTGCTTATACAAGTACATGTAAGTAGACATGTAGAGTTTTTGAGAACTGCTACAGCCTGAGACAAGCCTGAGACTAACGATCATTTTAGATGTCCGCTACGCCGCTCACTTTCAAGTTTTCCTTCCCCTTCTCGTTCGCGACATGAACCTTCTTTGCAGGCGGAAGTTCACGAGGGGACGGAGTATGATAAGTTGTGGTCAAGAACCGGACCGATGTGTAGATGCGGCTGATGTAGTTGGACGGCCGATAATTGAAACACAAGAGTTTTTGCGAATGCAATGTTGGTTAGTTCGTCTGGAATGTCGCCAACCCAGACATTATCGAAGTTTTGTTGACATTGACTCGGATTTCATCGAGACAGGCACTACTACTAAAAGAGTGTCTGCGTGGACCGTCGTCTTTATCCACCACTGCGGTCCTTTCTCGTGTAACAGCATCGATGTCATCCACTAGTTTGGTGAGGATGACCTTGATATGGTCTAAGTACTACGCAAAACCACGTAGAGAGGGGGGGGGGGGCATTTGTGTGACTGGTATCAGTGATCTCCTTCATCCGTATACACATCACATCCGATGTCATCATAATGTTGCCAGAAAACCCCATTAATATTGATACAGCCAATCAAGATTCGAGAAATCTGACTAGTGACTATCGGTGTGTTCCTCCAAAAAGTTCATGAGTTTTCCCACTTTAATTCCTATTTCCATATCCCAAATCCGAATGGTCCTATTTGTTTCCCCGTTGAACCAGACCAACTGAAGGGAGATAGTCCGACCTGGCAGGGTGTCGGAGCCATCTGAGTGGGGAATCGTTGCTCCATGTGGCCGTTGGCAAACGAGGATATGAAATTAAGTAGATAACCTCTCCAGTGAAGAAGAAACGCTACCCCTCCAAGTCTCTGGCAGGCTCCTTAGGAAAGTACTAGCGCAAGTTGGATTCCTGGAAAAGGTTTGTGACGATTTGAAGCGGACTCATCCTTTGTTACCACCTGCAACACTGATGGCTTGAATGAATGGTTCCAACTTTGAACAAGGTCCGTCGGGAAATCACATTCTTTGATGATGCCATTTATGTTCAGTTTATGGTTTTATCGATATTCACCTCAATACACGGCCATCTTACTGAAAGTAGCACCCACTTTTCAGAAGGACAAGACGACGGGGCGTTTAGATATACATAGAGGGATTTATATCCGCTGAGCGGTGTGCCCTACGCGCGCTCTTCATCTCCCAATGATCCTGGTATTTAACCATACCATCAGAAGCCCCTTCCTCGTCCTCTTCCCCGAGCACGCCCACGGTCCATCCCTCGTCCCCTTCCCCTTTCGCGTCGCTCTTCCTTCTTCCTGCCTTTCGGCTTCGGTGCATCATCCACTAAGAGGGTATCTAAAGGAAGTGCATCAGGGAGCACGAAATACCGGATGTTGTTGCCACGAATAGATAGGGAGTCGAGGGATGTTGGGTCTCGATTACGGGCTGTCATCTTGACAGTTTTGAGGTAGGTATTCATCTGCATATCGACACCTGGAAATAATTAGAGGGTTGTAAGACTTGAGTAAACAAGACGATTAGACGAACCAGTGATTGTTCCATGGACTAGTGAGCCATTCTTGAGCTCGATGGTCACAGTCTCATTATTGAGTTTCATCAAGAATCTGATGAAAACAACATGGGGTCAGCGCCCGACCCTTGCAATGCTCGAATAGAGAAAACTTCTGGGGTTAGTTCAATATCATAGAAATAAGCGCGATATTCACCTTACAAGCTTCATGGTGAATAACTTTAATGTACACCCAACAATATGGTTGCCAGTGTGTAATATGGACGTTGTCAATGTTGTGGACGAGTTTAAAGTAGATCACGCAAAAAGCCGAGTTGAAGGAAACTATGTTCCAGGAACACAATCAACACAACTTTTAGACTTAGCTAGATAACGACTGGTCTGTAGCTTCCTGGAATTATCTCCTTCACCCTCTCTAGCTATAGGAGCCAGAAACGACATTTCCTTCATCTTCGACCTAATGCATGTCTCTATCCTGGACAAAACGGAAAACATTGTTGGGTTCGTTACTCAATAGCTCGGATGAAGAAGAAGAAGGCCTTGCCTTGGATCGTATTTTGCATGGTCAGCGAATCATAGGAAGGACTGGTAAGAGCCAGTTACATTTTGGCGGTATTCTAATCACAACCTCCGCTGAAATAGCGAGAACTGCAGAGATAGAATCTCTCCGTTTCTCAGACGGAGATCTTATCGTAGTGGGCACACTGGACCATGGCCAATTTGGAATAGTAAGTGCGTAAAGAACATGTGTTGCGTATACACTGATTTGTCTGTTCAGATTGACGTAGTGACGTGCCAGCTCAATGGTCGCGTATATGTTCGCAAATCTATTGAGAAACATTTTGCCCAGCGGACTCGTGAAGTAACACTTGTTTTGCCATCAACGGCTTTTCCATATTGAGAAATTCTGCAGCAATGCTCTCCGCAGTTAGAACGGGATATTCTTCTGCGCGCGAAACGTGAGCGCTCTGCGTGGGCTCCGCACTTATTTTGTGCATTCCAGACCTCCACTCACCTCAACATTGTCATGGATTATGCCGAAGGAGGCACATTATGGGATGTACTTGAGTCGAGCCCTGAAGGTAGAGTTCTTGAGGTAGACTTACTTTGGTGGGCTCCTCAGGCAGTCTGCGCCATCAACTGGTGTCATTCCCAGGGTTTTGTACATCGGTGAGGGCTACTCTCTAGCATTCCATACCCATATAAACGCAATACAGTGACATCAAACCCCAGAACTTCGTTCTTACAGCAAATAATCACATGCTTCTAATAGATTTCGGGTCTGCTGCGCCTCTTTCACCTCCAGAGCCTGACGGGAGTCAGTCAGTCCCGAGACAATATACCCTTGTTCCTTGTGGTACTTGTGATTACATTTCTCCTGAAGTTCTGCAAGCCCATGAAGATGCCCTCCTTGCCCTGGAGTTGTCGGACGACAGTGTTTCTCCTCTTTCGGTCTCCAAGGAGGCTGGTTCGTATGGCTCGGAGGTCGATTGGTGGAGCCTTGGCGCAATGTTGTACGAATTGACATATGGAGTGGCCCCCTTCTTTGCTAAGGACATCCGAACTACTTATCTGAGGATTTTGGACTACCAGGTACTGCAGTGTCACTGGTCTCGCTTGTACCTACATTGACCCCTTGTTTTGGACAGACGAGCTTGCGCTTCAATGCAGCAATTCCTGTTTCCGAAAAGCTAAAGGAGTTACTTCGCAGGTCTGTTGTACAGTTATGCATGCTACCATCACTCAAGCCACATGGATACAGACTTCTCACTGATCGGCATCACCGTCTTGGGAGATGTAGCGTGCTGGAAATAACAGAGCAGCAGTTTTTCGGAAACACTGACTGGTCTTGTGTAGATTCGCGTGAGTCTTGGATATCAATAGCTCTCCTTATATCCATTCTTTCTTGCGTAGGCCCTGCACCGTCTGAAATCCATGTGCCGCAATTCACATATTCTGCATCAGCAGCGCCCGTCTCACCCATAGAGCCCTCGGATCCCACGGGTGAAGAAAATTCACAGCCGTTTGCATTTTCTGCTTTATTTCATTCTTCCCCTAACACTTCGCTTGGAATATCAATTTTGCGGGACACACCTCATCGCATATCTCCACGAGCCGAGTCGGCCTTTATCGGATTTTCGTGGGGTCCTACTAAGGATGCATTCCATCTGCCAATCAATTCATCTCGAAAATACGAGACAGACAGATTGGCCACCCCTCAGCCTTTACAGGCCACTACCGGGAAATCTAGCCCTTATCTATCACTCAAAGCTTCCAGCGCTCCCACGCATTTCTCCGCTTTTGCAACACCTATTCGTCCCCATAGTTCTTCAGCATTTCACACCCTTCCTCGCACAGGCACTGTTCGGCGTACAACTCAGCGGCGCGCTGTTTCAGATCGTGAAGCCATGAAGCAACTCGTGGAATGCATCGGTATGAGCGCCAGGAAAAAAGTCCTCGCCAGCGGTCGCAAGCCACGCTTGATACAGTCTTGTGGCAGAAACTTCTCAAACACCGTCCGAAAAGAGCTGCGCTTTGGTGTCCAGCCTATTATCACCAACAAAACCTATGACTCCGATGACTTCCCAGCCGTGGTGGTTGCTTCGGCATCTGAGGGAGCAGAGGAAACCGAGTCGGATGGACCACCAAGTCCCAGCCCAAGTCCACGCCCCGGCTCTGCAATGTCCATACTCAGCCGAAGAAGTGTCACACCCACAATGACTGGATCCTATTCTACTCGTTTGTTAAACCTCCCCTCTACTACATTTTCGGCAAGCAGTAATCTGCAAAGCGACGAAAACATCTTTGAATCTCTGGAAAATAGGCACGCCGCTCTCATGTCTGATTTGACAGCGATTGAAGGGCGCTTGAGCCGCCTCTCCATGTTGTTATCGGTGGAGGCGCCTAAGTCCTCCGCTAACATCGGTTAAAAGGGGTATGTTTGCAAGGCGTTCACCTTATGCAAGCTGACTGTTCAGTGCCTACTTTTGTTTTGTCGCTAGGATATTTCATCGGAGCGATCCGTATCAGCGGCCCGCGAAGTGGAGTTGGTGCGTGCTGCCGTGTATGAAATCCACGGTCAAGTTGACGACAGCTGGCATAATTTCAAATTCGAGCGACTGTGCGACCATATACTACAATACTACTTTGTGTACGTTGTACAAGGACTACATCCACATCCATGTGTCCTGATATTATCCGGCTGGCGGCGTCCCTTACACCATAATTTCTTTGGAAATAAGCGTGGAAGCTGCTTCTTGTACATCATCTAACGCTCTGCCTGTTCACAATACCCTTGGGCAATCGTTGACGTAATTTTCCGAAGTGGTCCTGAACCGTCCACAACGCTACAAGACTTGGAGAAGATCTGTACTGGTATGCGTGGTCATCATCAGTCCTATTTCCTCTTTGCCGCTCGGACCGCCCATCCGCACCACTTCGTATCGCCATCCTGTAGGAATAATTCTCCGAGCTGACAGTTATTTCGTAGGTCCCCGAGAAAACCCACCCTGTCGAATGGCTGGCATGGAATAAGATCGTTCCTCCCGTCCTATTCAGGATCTGCAGCCGAGCTTCTTTGACCCCTTCTGTACTTTCGCACAGTGCCTCTGATCAAGTCCAAACATCTAATTTTGGTTCTGCTTCTCCTGGTCAACAACATTTATTAAGGATGTGATATGTGCTACAATCTCCCAAATCATGAGCGCCCTTGTTTTTGGACGAGCCATCTCGAAATCCCTATTGACACTCCATCTCTTCACGCAGAATGACATTCTGACGACGATCATTCCAACGGTAAATACTCCCATTTCCCAGTAACTCCCTGTTCTGAGTTCATGAATGCAGACACTTTTCGCAGTGGTGGCAGCCCCCCTCTGCAGCCCCTATCGATGTATTCATGTGGTCTGGTGGATTTGGCTTCACCTCCTCCATTTCAACGTTGCCAATCAAGTAATCGATCCAGCAGAAGATGGCAGGAACAAAGCTAGCCGGCCAATACCGGCGGGATACATCAGTTTACGAGATGCGGTCTATCTACGCTGGTGCCTGGTCCCCATATGCTTAGTATCATCAGCGTTCTACAGCATCCAAGTGCTTAGCGCAAGCCTAGCGATAACCGTGCTCACTCTTTGGTACAATGAATTCAAAGCCCATAGTCATCATTGGTTTTCAAAAAACTTGATGACTGGCTTGGGGTATGCTTGCTTCCAGGTTGGGGCCACCCTCATTGCAGGTATGTAGCTGACATCCGATAAGACAACACCTACTGACTATTGCGACCAGGCAGAGATATGTCGCGGCTAGAGCCTAATGCTCTCTTAGCTGTGCTGCTTAGCATCGCCATGTTTGCCACCACGCTCCAGGCACAGGACTTTAAAGACCAGGAAGGAGACCGCTCCATAGGCAGACGAACTCTGCCAATCGCACATCCTTCTCCAGCTCGTGTGTCCATGTTTGTAGGACTTCCGATGTGGTCGATTTGTCTTACTCAGGTCTGGGGGATGGACGCATTCTGCAGCGTCGCATTCGTATTTTATTCGGGACTTGTCGGATTACGATTCATGGTGTGTAAGACAACTCAGGCGGACCGTCTGTCGTGTAAGCTGTATAGTGTGAGTCACACCCTCATCTGTGTAATTTCGGCCTGACCAAATACTTTCCGAAGCTTTGGTTTTCTGTCGCACATTTACTTCCTGGTTACTGGCGCTACTTCCATGAAGCACGCATGCATATATCATAGTGTTTACTGAGCTAGAGACTCGCTTCAAGGACTTTTCACTCTGGACTTATGGTCGTCACAATTTGTTACGCCAACCAAACACACCGAATCACTTTTGTTGTACATATGTAGTCCTTAATGCATGTATTATTTATTGGCATGATTTGTGCCAGCAGCTACATTCATCACCGCTATAAACTATATAAACTACTGCATATCCGATGAACAATCAGTGGACGAAACGTGAGGTACATGCGTGGAAAACGAGTTGCGAACTCCGAAATAGGCCCCACCTGAAGATGAATTTCATATTCGCTGCAATACTATCTACTGTCTATGCCCATTCTTCTGAACAAATGTGGATTACATCACATTTGTCACCTGGGGCGAAGATGGGTCCGACGCTTGTGGAGCACGTTAGGTTGGTATGGAGTTTCTAGATGGTTGCTTACGGTCTGCTGTGACATCCATCATGGATAAATCAGTAACATTGACCTTTGCTGCCGCGGATGCGGCTTTGCGGTTGACTTCGGGCAATAATGGGACAAGACCAGTTCGTCGTATCTCTGGGCCCTTTGTACCCAGGTATCTGCAGTTTCAATCAGGGTAAGTAATCATTTATCAAAAATATTCATTCTCGAGACCTTTGAGTTTCATAGCACCAACAATGGTTTGCTCGAGCCCACGTTGCCATCCCGTCAAGATACTCCTTGACTAGAACGTCGGTGGAGGGTCCCCATGAAGGCACCTTCGCAAGACCGTCGGTGAACCTTTTCTCGACTTCAGCGTGATAGCGTGCTGCCCAGGCCATCGCACCGCTTCTGTCGAGGCCGATTTCCACCATGACAATAGTGATCAAGTTATGGTTTGCCTCCCTCGTTGCTTGCTCTTTATTGTATGAGATCATGTCCTGTGAATGTTGTTAGCAGCTGCAGATAACGTCTTCAATGCGAATTTACATTGTCAATCAACATCAACTCTGCAATGCATTCAACCAGTTCGACAATGACGGGATGATAAAACACTTCATCGGGAAGATCCATTCCCATTTCATATATTGCGATGGCAGGTTTTGTAGCACATGTATCCCGCCGGAGTTCGATATAATCACTGATACTACGGCAATGAGCCTCGTCGCGGTCGAGAGCCTCAACGACTACTGCACGAAGGTATGCAGTATAGCTATAAATGAAGTGGCGTTGAAAAGGCAGGCTTGTAGTCTGAATCGCACGAGCCCAAAATCTATGCAAAAATACCTTGGAATTCAGAATGCATGATTAAACAATTTGAAGATACTTGCTGTCGTACGATTTCACCGAGAATACATTCGCCTTCTGGTCGTGTCTTATGAGGATTGTGTAGGGCATCGATAACGATGCCTACCATTGCCTCGGCAACTGCTGCATTTTCAACGTCGGTGTAATCGTCTACAATGATGAGGACATTGATAAATTCACAGGCGATTCGAAGGTGTTCTATGTGGCCAGAACAGAATTAGAGGTGTGCGGTTTACAGGAACCCAAACTAGGGTCGAAGACGAACCTCTTGGTACATTGGGGTAAGCCAGTCCCGCTAAACGGGCTACAAAAACAGCCCAACCATTAAAGAGTTATGGGCAAGTAAAAACAGAGGCCGAACCAGAATCACATTTGTCGAGTGCTTCCTGTGATTCGGCACTCAGAGCCTTAGATTCACGGGACGAAGCATCGACTTCAGCTTTCACAACTTCGAAATAAGGATTCATCGCACGAGGCCAGGGCCAGTTGGTCATGGTGTCTGGAAGGTAAATTACCCTTGGACGAGTATCCATTGTAGTACCCTAGAGCCTAGAGACACTTTCGATGACGAGTGGAACAGAAGAAAGGTTGATACCAGTGGAGTCCAGGACTTCAAGCCCTTATAATAGAGTCCTACCTGAAATGAAATGAATGGTCAAAAAGTGGTCTGATACTGAGTTAATATATATATATGACCCAACTTCAAGTTGGGTACGATCGACAGCCACAAGGTTTGTATAGCAACGAAAGTCACAACTATGTGCGCCCATCATCCTGGCCAGCTGGATGTTCTGACGAAGACTGAGCTATTGCCACAGTTATCAAGAGAATGCAAAGAGGAGATAATGTGAGATGGGGAGGTAGTTCGTATATCGGTTCTTTTCATTGATCAATGATTGGCTCAGGTCTGGCGCTTATATTCGCCCCAGATGTGCCCTGCTAAACGAATTCCGTTGCACGCTGTGGCACTTAGGAAATTGTTCACACGAGAGTGTTGATTTTTGAGGGAGAATAGACTTAGAATTCGAACGAAGAGTGAGCATCAGTGAACCGGTGAACAAATGAAAATGCCATAAGTGGGAATCAGAGTAGAGTTCTAAACTCGCTAGAGCGCTCGGTAAAACACCGGCTGAGCACTCTAGAACGATGCAGTCGGCCGGCATGAAGTCGGAGTCTGAATCACCATGCCTGCTGTCCGCCAACGTGTCTGCCGTTCTGCAAGGCTTCAAGCAGACGCTCGAACTCGCCCAAAGGCGATGGAGCTGCCCCCAAATCCATCCGCATCCCGTGGAAGAGGGAAATCTCGAGGACGCGGGTCCAATCCCGCTTGTAATCAGCCTCCTAAGGCTGCCGGACCGAAGATAATCGTCCATTGGACCAGGGCCCAAGATCTCCACCGCACAGACACTCTCGTGACCCACCTCACCACTAATCCTTCTGACGCACGCACTCTTTTCTACGAGGGGAAGAAGACCGCCGGTTCTAGCACTGAGGAGCGTCCCTCTGGCAGGGACAAAGGGGACATCCATCGGATCTTGTCGAAGCTGATCTTCGAGAATGACTCCGAATATTCAGCGTTATACGCTGAGGACCCGAAAAAATTCGACGTTTCAGTGGGCAACCGCTGCACCGCGTAAGTGGCCTCCTTTATTCAAATTGGTTGCCGCTAATTTAAATATTTCAAGTCTTAGGAAGTTGTTTAGGGATCAACATGATAAGTTCAACAAGACCGGCGCTGGCGTCACCCCGCTTGACGAACACGCAGCTGCCAATCTTCACAGTGAGCTTTTCGCCACCATTTTTATTTTATTTTATTGATTTTATTGATTTACAGAACAAGTACTACTCGAGTTCCCTTGGTACGACCAACTCCACCCATTCCTCTTCTCCAATCCAACAATCGGCGCGAAGATCTTCACCTCCCAGCTGGGAGTCGACCACGCCGCAGATTACTACTCGCTCATTCGTCCACGTGGGGGGGCTGGTCCCTCTACAAACCCACCCGGTCCTCAGCTCCCTCAACCAGACCCTCCACTCCCTCCTCAGCTCCCTCAGCCCCATCCTCAAAACCCTCAGCCCCATCCCCCAGACCCTCAGCTCCCTCTCTGGAGCCCACCTGACACTAGCGCTCAGCGCGCTCCTCCAAGCATTCGGCCTGGTCCCACGGGCACTCAGCACGCCCCTCCAAGTACTCTGCATCCCCCCCCTTCACAGCACCCCCCTCCTCATTTTTCCGGCACCAGGGGCAGTCCAATCGACGATCCAGACGGTGACCTCGATGACGACCCCCACGCCGACAAAAACGATCCTTTTTTTGCCCCCCTTGGCAACGCGTTGGGTATGTTGGATGGGGGGGATGTTGACATGGACGATGACGACGGGATGGAGCTTGACCCCTCCCGTCGTCGTGTCATTAGCCTTGACAGTCCCCCCAGGTTGGTGGGACAGAAGCGGCAGTATGTGGCTTCTCCCTCTCCCCCTCCGGTAGAAAAACCCACATTCCTTCTCCCGTGGAAGCCCCAGACGCCGACATACCACAGTCGCGAGGCGTTTGGCTCCGCCTCCACTGGTGGCCAGGTGCCACGTAGACCTTCCTCGTTTGCGTTGTCGGGGATATCGCGCAGCCGTTCCACTCCCTTGTCCATGGCGTCTTCGTCTGTTGTATCGACCGACTATCGCGCATCGCCAATGGCATCGCAGACATCGCTGTCTGCGAAGCCACGGAGCTCGGCCAGCTCGAAGAAGAAGCGAGCCTCCGTAGCGGACATGGAGGACAACCTCAACATCCTCAATGAGGACATCCGGAGCATGCAGACTGACATTTCCGAGCGCCAGGAGTCAAGGAACGAGTGCTATGCCATCAAGATGAACTATCAAGCGCACAAGAAGGATCTCCAGTGGCGCCGCGAAAATCTTTCACACGAAGTCCTCATTTCGGCCACCACGCATCAACACGAGCAAGAGGCCAAGGACAAGGAGATACAGCGCCTTCAGGCTGCAGCTGCCCTGCAGGAAAAGGAGGCTGAGACCTGGCGCCTTAAGATCCAGTACGAGATGATGATCCGTGCCGCAGGTGCCGGTCCCTCATCCTCATCACCATCAGCCTGAATATGTGTTGTGATTTTCGCGTTTTTTTCATTGTTGTTGTCATGTTAACTTTAGCTGCTTGATTGTTTTTTTACATACGTTTGTTGATACATCTGTTGAATCTTTTGTAGTAGTACATGTATCTTATGGTTGCCAATATGATTCTGTTCCCTGCAAGCTACCCTTCCCTGTGTTGAGCTCCTGAGTGAGGACTGTCAAACAATTGATCCATCATCCTCAAACGGGAAGCTTGCCCTGGAGTACCCTCATATGACCTATCACCCACAACTTCATCTCCATCAGGATCTTCCATCTCTCGAGCTGCAAATTCTCTGGCCTCCCTTTCAGCCCACCTCTGAGAACGACGGAATTTTGGGTTCTGCTGGTGATGGTGTGCTTCAAATCGAATGATCATGTTGTGCAAGATGATGCAACACATAATCCAATGGACAGCAATCTGAAGCTCTCTTTCTGTGTGAATATTGAGGTGAAGCTCTCGAAGGGATTGAAACCACCCCTTAAGAGCAGCAAATGCATGCTCAACACGCACGCGAACCTAAATAAAAATAAAAATAAAAATCAGTCACCAAACCATCACAAAAAATCACAAAAAATATGAGCACACCGTGGAAAGATGATAATTAAATGTCTTCTGGTCCTTAGTCAACCTTCCATTACGGGGCTTCTTGAAAGGGACTATGCACCACTTCTCAAGTGGGTATGCACTGTCAGCCCAAATCCAATGGTCATCTGGCAGAAGGGCTTCATGCTGTTGATAGAGACGAGTTGATCGGAAAGCATAGGCATCGTGGACACTGCTGGGATGACCAAGAGCATAGTTGACAATAATAAGGTTATGAGGCATAACAGCTGCCTAAAAATATTTAATTGTTGACCATGAGGGGAGGGGAAAAAATACCTGACAGCCAAGGGAATAGTTAGATTTCCTGTCGTAGAATGTCTCACCGAAATGAGCAGGTTTGGCGTAGAGATCAATTGTGGTGCCATCAACAGCTAGAATGCCATTGCGCCACTCAGGACAAGTCTTGGACTGTGCATATTCCCGAGCAAGCTCAGCATCCTCTGAATCAGGGTGTGGGAAACCAACAAAATTGTCATGCTGGTCTAGCAGTGCAATCATCACACGATTCGTGCAATTCACAACTGACCCGACACTTATACCTGCCCATTGGGCAACGTCCTCAAGAGAAATCGCATTGCCATAGTGGCCAGCACGATTGAGGAAAATAGCAAGCTGGATGGAAATGGGAAGCTGGGGATTATTGGATTGGTTGAAAAATATTTGATGATCAGAGATTTGATCGAGAATATCATCAAAAATGATAGGGTCAACACGTAGCTTCTGGTGAAATAGGTAAGGGCGGTGTTTCTCGTGATGAATAAGCATGTGCAGTTGGGGAGCACGTGGGGGAGGTTCGTCTGGCTTGTTGAGGATGCGAGCCCTTGCAACCTCATTACGGAGCGCTGCAATTCGGTGCTGAAGACGATTATAGCGTGTAGTGATATCATCAGAGTCATTGGACTCATCAGAAAATTCACTAGTGGTGCCAGAGGAAAGGGTGGGTGAGGAGGTGATGTCCATGGTCGAATCAGAGTTGGAATCAGCGTTGGAATTGGAGCTGGAGTCAGAGTTTGACTCCTGAGCTTCCAACACCTGCTGATATTGGAGTTGGGCTAATGACAGTGCAGCTTTATCAACTGCACCAAGAAGATCTTGCCTGGTGGATGGGCGAGGCATGGTGAGAGCTCAAGATCGAGAGATAATTCCCTTATCATCCCCCCTAACTGATGTGCGCTGATAAGCGGAGTTTTAATCGGAGTTTGAAATTTTACCACGGTCAGCGTGCTAAGTCTAGCTCACCTTGCATGACAGCGAGCAACCTACCATCCCCACTGTGCTGCCCATTGCCCTCAACAACTCCGGATATGAGGATGCCCCTCCCAGATCTTTCCCTGCTTCTTCACCATCCTATACCTCCTGATGGCGCTGCAGATTTCTCTGCGCTCGTTCGTCCACGTGGGGGGGCTGGTCCTCAGCTCAGCGCGCTCCTCCAAGCACTCTACATCCCCCCCTCCTTCACAGCACCCCCCTCCTCATTTTTCCGGCACTGGGAGCAGTCCAATCGTCGCTCTCCCATATCTCCGACGACACAGCCATCTCCCATGCCCACCTCATGCATGCCAAATTCGTACTCCCTTCATTCGCCCGAGATACCCCTGATGTCTGGTTCGAGCGATCAGGCCCCGCGTTGCGACATTGTGCCCATGAAAGGATTTGTTCATGAAGTTCTGCGTCGTTCTCGCACGTCAGGTAGCGTTCTACAGACAGCGCTCTGTTACCTGGAAGCTATCCGCGCCAAGTCCCAGAGTTGGTCTCATGGGAGAAGGGTTGCCCTGGGTCCACTTGCTCCTTGGCTCGCTCCCCACAACCATCAGCCACTTCCCTCAGACCCTCAGCTCCCTCTCTGGAGCCCACCTGACACTAGCGCTCAGCGCGCTCCTCCAAGCACTCTGCATCCCCCCCTCCTTCACAGCACCCCCCTCCTCATTTTTCCGGCACTGGGGGCAGTCCAATCGACGATCCAGACGGTGACCTCAATGACGACCCCCACGCCGATGAAAACGATCCTTTTTTTGCCCCCCTTGGCAACGCGTTGGGTATGTTGGATGGGGGGGGACGTTGACATGGACGATGACGACGGGATGGTGCTTGATTCCTCCCGTTGTCGTGTCATTAGCCTTGACAGTCACCCAAGCGGCAGTACGCGGCTTCCCCCTCTCCCCCTCCGGTGGAAAAACCCATGTTCCCTCTCCTGCGGAAGCCCCAGACGCCGACACACCACAGTCGCAAGGCGTTTGGCTCAGCTCCCTTCCCCTCTCCTCGTGACATTCGTTCACTCGCGCAATTGTGGGATGGGTCGGTGCTCATTCGTTGTTTGGAGGCTGGCGGACTAATTACTTCGACATATCTACGTATATCTACGTTCTCTATCATGTGCACTACCCCCAATATCCCCCCATTATCTCAGAAATGCATAAGTATTGTTTTGAACTCCGATCTGTGCTGGCCGTCTATGGCCGAGTTTATTCAAAGTTTAGCGAGTCTTAGTTATATTTTAGCGACTTTAAAAAATCTACTCTGAGTCCCACTATAGTTAACTTTGTATTGGTAACAATCACAACAATCGACATAATTGTGGCGGGGGGGTTTACTTAGAAATGTTTGACCTTACGAAGGAAAGATGAATTTTTAAGTAAGCCAATCGAGTTGTCCTATCCTCTGTGCACCATTGTAAATGTGAACTGGTCTATCAATAAAAGATGTGACAGAAACTAACAGAGTGAATTGTAGATTCATTTTCGTCGAAACAAGCGCTGAGGTCCCCACCGACAAGACTGGGACACCCTTGCACAATGCTACAACGTGTGGAGACATGTGCTGCGTGAAAGAGTGCAGCTAAAATATGGCTCTGGAAGTAGACGAGCACTAATGTCCCCACTGACAAGAGTAAGACGCCCCTACACAATGCTACAACAAGTAAAATCATGTGTTGCATGAATGAGTGCAATTAAAACATGGCCCTGGAAATTCGAGATCATTTAGATTGTAATGGGTATACATCCTTCTGAGGCCCAGGCATCGGTAACATGTTGAAGAAGACATGTGTTCTGACAAAACTCGGAGGCTATCACCTAAATGAAATGTTAGACATATGGTAGATACCTTGGCACCTCATCATGAAAACAGATGCAATGTTGAACGCTGACACTATTACTTGCTTTGTAGACTAAGGGCCAGACCATTCCAATATGAAGACAAGGTAACATCGGCATAGATCTCAAGACTCGCAACTTGGTGGTAGACTCCGAGACCTGCGGAAAACACCCTTGGCCAGGTAAGCCTCCAGGAACTAGCATTACGGCTATTAGTTCTCGATTTGTCTTTATGGAGCAAATCGGTGCATTCGGGTCAGCTTTGCCAAAGCCAAAAAATGGCCACAATAATTTTCCCAGTGTTCCGCTGACATCCCGGATTCAACAACTGGGCGACGACGTAATGATTCGTAGCTTAACTAGACCAGGATTTTAGTTCGATGATTTGGCTGTCTACTGAAACAGATTTTGGTATGCTAACGTCTGCCGCAGTTCCTTCACCTACCAGTCTTCATTTCCATCATACAAAGAGCGAATTTCACTATCGCTCGGCATTCTTGGTTGTTGAAATATATTTGATATCGGTCAGCATGTGGAAAGGGAGAGAATTTGTTTGTCAACCAATGGTATTTAGTTGCAGGTTGTGCATAAGCTCCTCAAGCAAGGGTGTTGTAGGTAGAACAAATTTGACGGTTGATCGCGAAGTCACGCAGCTAAGCAAGGGTGTTGTAGGTAGAAAAATTTGATTGTTGGTTGCGAAGTCGCGCAGCAATTTGTTGTCAGTGCAGTCGTCACCATGATCACATAAAGAGAGAATTCTATTGTCGTTTGGGTGTGTTAAACGTTGCAATAAATTTTGTAGGTGCTAGCATGTTGAGTACTATGAGATTTGGAATATCAATCAGTCAAATTGAGTTTAAGACAGCGCGCAAGATCCTCCACTAAGTAAGCTGCAGGTAGAAAACTTTTGATGGCTGATCACGAAATCACGCAGCATACTGTTGTTGGTGCAGTCGTCACCACGACGGCATAAAAGAAGCTTTTCCTTGATGTTTGGCAGTGTTGGATGTTGCAATAAACATAATAGCGATAAGCATCTTGCACAGAATGACTCGGAAATGTCGCTGACAATCATCCCTCAAATGACCTTCAGGACGAATGACGTGACAGTCACAAACAATTTATTATCATAGGTGTAAATACGAGATATCAAATTAGTACGGGCAGTAGACCAGCAGGTAAAAGGAGGGGGTAGTGGCCGAGAAAGAGAAGATCTATCTAATCCGAGTCAAAAGCAGCATCTACTAGTGCCTTCCGCTGCTCCGCTAGTGCGTTGACAGACATCTGGGACACAACCTCTGGTGTCAGGTCATCGCGATGGTTCGTTCCGAAGATCTTCCTAAAACAGCAGGGTCAGCCACCATCCGATAATTTGACAGTGACAAAGTTGTACCTTGTCCACCATTCTAAAAGCTTCTGCACCTTATGTCTCGTAACGGGTCCGGGGACGTCCTCGAAAAAGTCCACGATGTTGTTCCAGAATGCTTCATAGTTGAAGTCGCCATCCACAGTGCGCCACAACGAGACACTTGAGAGAGAAAAACGAACCTGCCACCCAAATATTAGATGCAAGACCTCAGTATGAGCTAATACAATTTACTCACTTGACACGCGACATAAGCGATAGAATGAGGTGTGACTTTCCCCATGTTGATAATTGAGGCGACACATGTTTTAACTTTTGGCTGGTCTGATTTGCGCTGAGCACGCCTGTTGTTCTCAATGATGTCAGCACCATCACCATCTCCTTCGGCTTCTTTGGCAGAGGAAGGGGATGTGAAAATGGCCTTGAAAGCCTATAGTGCAATGAGGAGTGGTATCGCAACTGCATTTGCAAACCACTCACCAAGACTAAGAGTTTGGATCTCAAAAGGCCTTCCTCAAGGTTGTTGGGGTTTACTGTATATTTTTCATACAAAAACAGTGGCCAAGAGTTTTCGGACACAATGAATTCTGTCATTCTATCACGAATACCAGCCTTAACGCTGGCCCGGCGTCAGCATCCTACAATACTAATCTAGAAAGGTTTACACTCACTGGGTTTGATCCAAGTCCCACTCTGCAGGGCAGAGTAACTTGCCACAAATGTCGCTTGTAAAGCCACGCGAGTGCTTGTCATCAGGTCTGATCAAAGGAGACGGGTGAAAATCTTGATTGATCCAGATGGCGACAAGGTCCTTGAGGCAGGATGTGTCGTCACCACGAGCAGCATCGGCTCCTTTTTTGAGCTATCAGGTAATCAGGATGTATCAAAATTTATTTGCAAATGAGTCGCAAACCTTTTTCAACATGTCTTCACAATCTTCGTGGTCAAAGTCCCCAAGATTGGTGTGCAGCCACAGCAACGCTCGGGAGAGTTCAATGTATCCACGCTGCAGACGATCTTCCCTACGTTTTTTATAATAAGATTAAATTGGTGTAAGACAAAATTGATGACATACGTTAACGTGTTTTCCGCCGGTAGTTCTTTGTACCGACGATCGTTCTCGGAAATCAAATCATCCAGGTTGGTGTAAAGGGCCACCAAGCGACGGATTGCCCTACCCTGCGCAACAAAGTAGGTTGTCTTTCTTTAACTATAAATTAATACCGGTCTAGTACGGGTGGCGAATGACACTGTAAGCTTACCTCTGCTTTGTTCCCCTCTCTTGCCGCATCCTCTCAAGCTCATCTTCCAAGGCAGCAATACGACGCTTAGCCCTTGCATCAGAAGTGGTAGGTATGACCCCAGAGGGAACTGACGATGTGCATGCAGTATCTGTCTCATTGTTAGACGCTGATTCAAAATCAGTAGAGTCGAGAGATGCCATGGCGGGTTGGAGTGAGAGGAAGGTTAATGTGCAGTGCAAGAGTGAGGTGAAGTGAAAGAGTGAGGTGAAATGGGGAGGAAGAAAAAGGCGAAGTGGAGAGTCCGGGCATATAGTAATCAAGCATATGTAAGGGTTTTATATGTTCACCACTAGAGCAAGGCCTTCAGGATAAATGGAGGTTTACGTATCAGTACATAGTACGCACCTAGGTTTTATGCACCTGAGCATTATGCACCCGACCATTATGATACTATTAGTCCCATTAGTCGGAAAAACTGCCGCTAATGTCTTCATAGTCACCGTGACCATAAATAGATGTTGACACACACACCTAAGGTTTATGATACCATGGCTCTACTAAGTCAGGCTTGCGTTGAGTCAACTTCAACTTGAAGCTATGGTAGTAGTGCTATTAGTAAGCACTGGCCGCGCTGCCGCTGACTCGGACTTAGAGCATCACTTGACTCGGACTCGACAACTACAATGTTTCAATGAAAAGTGAAAAGTGAAAATGAAAAATACTGACTGGGTCACATGAACTCCGTTGCCGGATCTTGGCCATTGGCATCAACACACCGATTGCAAATCTGACAAGGACTCCACTGCCACAGCCACCTAAAGTTATTGCAATGAAAGTAGTAGTAGACGGCCCGGGGGACACGAAAAAATTACGGTAGCCTACCATTATAGACCGAGGGCAACACTTTAAGCGGCACCAAAAATGTACTCACCATTTTTCAGTCGCAACTTGGGTCGGGTTGTAAATTTGAAGGTCAGCCTGGTCCTGCATGCCTCGGCTACTACATGATAGTATGATCCACTTCATCAACTCCGAGTCGACCTAAGGGGACAGACTTGAACACTTCCGAGTCCAAGTTGACTTCAGACACATCGATGATCATCTGCCTTTCAAGATTATACTAGTGGAACTGACTCACTTTTCATATGAAGTTACTCAGTGAGGTGGCTACTAGCTAGTACTAGTCATGAATCAGGCCTGGGCTACGCCGCTGTACCAGTGACTCGGACTGTCCCAACCAAGTTTGTGATGGCCATGAACTTCAAGTAGATTATAGACTTGACTCGGAAGGGAATCATGTCTAAGAAGGACTCGGAACAAAAAGGTACGATTGAAAACCTGACTCACATACAAGGTAATAACATAGGTCACAGTCACCTCCGAGTCTTCGTCAAGAATCCAAGTCACCAATGATAATATTGAATGACTCAGGAGTGAGTAGCAAAGATGGCAAGTCTTTCAAACTCCAAAACACAGAGTCCGCTAATATGAATACCTCTGTTGCTATAGCTCCCCAGCTGCCAGCACTGGATCTTAGTTACTCACTGTCTAGCATGAAAGCCTGTTCTACAAAGACACTAAGTCCTAGGCGCTCACCTTCACGTCATTGCAAGGAGGCCCGTGGGCATGTAGTGAGTACCATATCCAAGTCGCCTAGGAATTTTCATTGATGACAGAACATGCAGAACCAGGCCGCCACCGATAAGGCAATAGGCATCGTCGCAAAGAGAGGCTCTACTCGGAGGCCTTCTACTTCTGGTGGCTGTATACAACCTTGTTCCAAGGGTCACAGCTCTCATTCTATGGATCTGCTTTTGATCCTGTTTCTTATCTGCCAGACGCTATTGCCCGTCGTCTGGCTATGTGTTCCCAAAGTGACAGCAAATATGGGACATGTGCAAAACCTAGTGGGCTGGGTCCAGCAGAGCATCGCTTCATGGGAAAGGCACTTTCCAGAAATTCTCAAAATGAAGTCCCTTTGATAGACTCAGAAACTGTAAGCTTTAATTTCTCTTTCACACTTTTGGGGTTTACAAGTTGTTGTGTGCCAGGGAAAGGAGATCCTGAAACGTGGTCTAATGCAAATGACGGATGATGCTATTCAACAAGCTACCCTAGCAAAGCAAGCCTCCCGTGAAACCAGTCGCCTGCGCCTTATATTTACAGCGTGGGAGATAGAAGAGGCAGAACGGCATGTGGAGCTCCTGCACCTGCTGCAGCGCAGCAATTTGAAGACTTATGAGGAAGTCAGCGATGAAGCATCCTGGTTCGAGAGGTTCTTATCGGACCGGTCCTTGGCACAAGTGCAACAGGACCTCAACTTGAACCTGAGAGTCTACAATGATGATTTGTCATCATTGGCAACTAACGATGACCATCTTACTCAAATTGAGCACCACACGAAGGAGCGCGGCCTCATTTTGTCACCAGAAGAATTCGCACAGAAACTCAAAGCCTTAATCGTCGAGCACGACCGTGACGAATCCGAGGACAACGGCGAGGGGAGTGAAATTGAAAACAGTGTTTATACTTCACAATCGCTGGAGTGTTGTTAAGGTGCGTATTCAGTGAGTATAGAAGCCCCAGAAGAACTGCCAGCTGATGACCGTTGCAGGCTACCTTAATTGTATTACTGCAAGGAAATCTCTGTGGACGCCTGATAATCAATGCTCCAAGTTGCCCCTTTGTAACGTGTAGTATTTTTTTATCGTAGCGCTTCTCGAATAACATTATGCACTGTTGTCCAATCAGATGTACTGTTGTCCAATCAGATAAACTTTAGATTATCGGTATCATGTATCAGTGAAATGAGTTGAGTGCTATATGAACTAGTCCTATCGATACATTTTGTCCTCACATTCTCCTTCCGTGCTCCCTCTCAGGCCTCCTCATACCTCCCTGACATGGTCTCAAGGAAAGGAAAAGCTAGGGTATGGGCTGGCTTTGCTCTAGTATTGTTTTATTCATAAATCACAGCAACACACACACAGAGTATCACCGTCGCCTGACAACACATCCGAGTTTGGGTATGGTGCCAACTCGAACAATCTGAATCAATCCGCGTCTACCCTTGACATGGGCCTGAATCCTTCATACTCATCTGATGCATCGTTTGGTGTCCAACTTGAAGTTCCGTCCATGCAACCTTATCACAACATCCCCCCTAACTCAAACTCAAGCTTCGCTCCTCTTCACATTAACACCACCTATCCCAACTTCAACTTTCCCCCCTTCCCCGCAAACTTTGGTGCGGCCAACTCATACTTTAGTTCCCTCAACCCAAACTCCACTCAGCCCAACAGCAACATGACCCCACCCACCCCTAATTTTGCTTTTCCCTTCACTGCCCCCGATATCGCTGCCCCCCGTCCTCGGTTGCCTCACAACATCGCAGCTCTTGAGCTGAGCTCCTACCGGGGGGCACCATTTGTGCGCCAGTGGACGATTGAAGCACGCTCAGCTCGCAGTCACCCATACAATTCAACGGCACATCATATGTCATCATGCGATGACATATCACAACCTCGGCAAGTTGAGTTTGAGGGTGAGATTCCAACAGTACGTTTTGATCTCGCTTATGCTGCAAATACTCACATTTACTTCTTAGGATATATTGGGTAGTTTGTCAGGGGTTCTGAGATCTGGCGTAGGATCATGCCCCCCTCGCTCGACGGCGCATCCCTCCGTGATGGTCCCTGCGCCAGCGGGACCTTCAACAGCGGGACCTTCGACAGTGTGACCTTCGACAGCGGGACCTTCGACAGTGGGACCTTCAAGGCGGAACACACATCGTCCAGCATGTCAGACGGACAAGTCCTCGAAGACACCTAAGGATGCCACCGCATCGAAGGCGGCTCAAGTCTTATCCAATGCTATATCTGATCAAGTACGCGAACGGCTAAAGTGTTCGCTCTTGAATGAGAATCTTATGTTGCATGGGGATTTGTTAAGCTTGATGGTGAATGATATTCTGGTCAGTGCCGTGATGGGGCAGATCAATGATCAAGGTATGCACCTGCCCATTCTTAAAACTAAAGTCTCACGTTGCACTAGTCCTTGCGGAGCAATGGGTCGCAGAGAACGCTCAAGAAACAAAAAAAAACCTCAGAATGGTCCCTGTGAATCTCCAAAACGAGATCAAACGCTTGGCATGTACAATTGTCTTGTGCTCATGGGGCCTTTCGCCAGGACTCGACGAACAAGTTCAAGATATCATAGCCTGCCGACGTGCTCGCATCGAGGCTCTCATTCAAACGTATGATCACGTAGACTCGCCCATGGTGGTAGGCTTTTATTTTTTCTACTACTGAACTCTGGACTTACGACGGCCCAGCCCTTTGGACATGCAGCGGTTACACAGATGGTTCAAGCAATCATTAGGCAGTTCCGCTGCTATCTTCCCGAAGACAACGACGAGATCAACTTCAACAATATCGTCACGTTCGTGGTGACCATGTTACATTTTGCATTGAGGGAATTTTCGGAGGGGAAGTACAATCAGTCCGAGTTTGTGGTTGAAGACGAGGAAACAGCGTACGACAAAGTTCTCGATCGCATCAATGAGCTTCATGAATCCGACTTAGAGTTTTATCATCTCATAATTGACCATATCTTCAAGTTGTTGTAGAACTATTGGTTATCTGTACAGAACAAGAACATACTGGAACGACTTAGTAAGTTGGTTCATGTCTGGCAATAGTACGATTATGCAAGGCTGAGCGCTGAGCTCCGACTCTACGGTAATTATTTTTTTCTATTTGACCTTGGTCCTTGTTCCGATCATCTTCTAGCCGAATCTAGCCGGGCCCAGGAGAATAAACGACTACATCGAGCAGGATTCAAATGACCAAACAAACAATTTGGCTCAACCACGTCGTGCATTTCGCGATCGCCAACCTGCAGCTCGTCCTTTGATCGCTGTTAGCAATGGCTTACGTCTCGAAAAAGGAGGACGAGAGCAGCCTTAGTTCTTACTATAATAACAAAACAATGATTATCCGTGTTTTAAACGACTCTCCAATTAGCCTGAGGAAATCATGATGCAGGGCCCTCCGAGTCCTCGCTCATATTGTCTATCTGTTTTACATCGGGGAGACCTTCAGCACACAGGAGGCAACAACAAAGCTCTTCCAACATAACTTGAAGGATGTGTGTTCCTATTCTCTTCTCATTGCCATGTAATGACCAGCTCATGTCTTGTGAAGAGCGCCTTGAGGCAGGTGGTGTATCTGGCCATCAAGGAACTTGCAACCATCGCTGAAGATGTCGTTATGGTCACAAGCAGTATTATGAAGGACATGTAACCGAACTCCGAGGTTGTTTACCGGCCAAATGCAATTTGTGCACTTTGCTGAATCATTGACGTGCGTCTGCCCAAATTATGGAGTCCCATACACTCACCACTGTATAGCATTCCATGGCTCAAGGTGTAGAGCATTTCTTTAAAACCATGATTGTAGACCGAACACCCTCTATCTCATCTGCGGCACTAGTGTCATCGTATCACTTATTCCCTCTTGCAAAAGACGTTGTCAAGCGTTGGGTAAACGAAGCACAGGAAGCGGTCAGTGCGAAGTCTCCTTTCCCGGATTATCAGGTAGTGGGTATCTCAATTTTGGCTCATCCGGAAATTCGAACAGCGACGAGCTACATCACCCAATATCATGTGCTTGGTCTTCTGTACTTGATTCACCAGCAGGATCAGATGGCTGTGACTAAAATCATACAGCAGCTTGGTGGGGGCAAGTCTGGTGCAGGCACAACACTTAAAAATTCTATGGCTCTTTGCATGCTTTTTTGGTATGCTGCAAAAATGATGGAGGAAGATCCAAAGTACGTCATTGGACATGTTATGAAACCAACTCCTTATTTTAGTTCTAGTATTCAAAGGCAGATCCTCGATCTTTTGGAAGGGTGGCTATGTCACAAGAGTGATATGGTTAATTTTGAGGCAGCACGTGCTATTTGCAAGATGAACAATGTCAATGCTTCGCAACTCACCAAACCAATAGCAGGTTTGTAACTATTGAACTTTGATTATCTTTGTCTGACCTGTTTACAGTGCTTCAGCTATTCCTCTCTTCTCCCAAACCTGTGTACGCCATCACCACCCTGCTCAAGGTGGAGATGAACTTGAATTAATTTTACGCTCACTTATTATTCCATGGACAGGGAATGAGGCGTCTGTTGATCGCCTCATGAAGCAGATCACTGGTTTCATGTCAGAGATCAGTGATGAATTCAAAGTCATTGTTGTCGAAAGAGCAAGCACTCTCGCATCTGTGCAAGATTGCGAATTCACGAAGCTATCCGTACAGATATTACACCTCCTTGGCCTTGAAGGTCCCAAAGCTCTGCAACCGACCAAGTACATTCGGTTCATCTACAACCGTGTCGTACTTGAAAATGCCACTGTACGAGCAGCAGCCATCACAAGTTTGGCCAACTTTGGTATGCGGTGGACGATGGTTTACGAAGAAGCATCAACATTCTGTTAAACAGGTCAGTCGCTTTTCCCCGTGTAGAAAAAGCGACTCACAAAGTTCTCAGATATTTGGATGATGTTGACGATGAGATTCGTGATCGCGCCACGATGTACCTGAGAGTCATGAAGGAGACGTCCCTTGCGGACACCTATGTGAAAGAAGAAGGTACATTGATTTTTCGACGATTTCTATGGTGTCTCATGATTTGTACAGAATCTGTATTCTCACTTGCCGCGCTCGAATCGAAGCTCATTGCGTATGTTAATGATGTTGATGCCAGTGCACAGCCTTTCAATGCCTCATCGATACCAAAGATCAGTCGGGCTCAACTTGCTGCTGAGTCAACTCGTCAGTATTCTCATTTTCTCTTATTCTAAACTCTGACGTGTTTTCAGGTCCAAGCACACTGGACACTATCACTGCGCCCGCGACAAGAACTTTGGTATCTCCACCACCTCCGACTGCTGCAGAAACGCAATCTGCATATGTGCAGCAACTCGCGGATATACCACACTTTGCAGAGTATGGAACCGTCCTCAACAGCAGTGTAAAGCCTGCACAGCTTACGGAATCCGAGACCGAGTATCAAGTTACATGTGTCAAGCATATATTCAAAGAGTATATCGTATTCCAGGTCAGTAAACTGCACTGCACCTTATGGTGTTGTGTCTGATTCAGTTCCTAGTTCAATGTATCAAATACCCTCCCGGATACTGTACTGGAGCAGGTGGTTGTGGTAATGCAACCACAAGCCAATTCTGGCTTAACAGAAGATGTTGTCTTCCAAATCGACTCTCTGAGTTGCGCCAATTCACCTGGAATCGTCTATGTTTCTTTCAAGCGTGACAACCCCCAGGAGTGTACCACCACCTCCTTCCAATGTATCCTGAAATTCATTTCCAAAGAACTGGATCCGTCGACTGGTCGGCCGGAAGAAGAGGGTTACGAGGACAAATACCAATTGGAGGAGGTCGAGCTTTCAGCTGGTGGGGATCATATCATTCCCAGTTACGTGTCCTTTTCCTCCGAGTGGGATCGTCTATGGTCTGGTGCGACTGCTATGGAAACGTTCTCACTTGGTGCCATGGAAAGTATTAAAGGTTCGTTTCACTTTTTCTGTACCTGTCTGCAATTGTTCCATGGCTGATGCAACTCACACCTCATCCACATTTACAGCTGCCTGCGACTCTATCATTGAGCTGCTCAATATGGAGCCTTTGGGTGGCACAGAGGCGCCCAGTTCGACATCTGTACACACGCTGCAACTTTCTGGTCTGGTAACTGGGGGAGTAGGCAAGGTGCTTGTCAGGTGCAGGATGACGTTTTCGCGAGGCCAGGGTGTTGCACTTGAACTTGGGGTGCGTGCAGAGCAGGAGAATGCGTGTGCCTTGGTTGTATCTGTCATCGGAGGTCAGTGTTAGATTCGACATGTGGAGCTTGTATCACATGGTGTCTCACTAGCCAGAGAGCACATGCATCTGAAAACATATGGCGCAGCAGACAATCCTATGATCACACTGAGTGAATACTTCCTTGATGTTTCCCCAGTCCTCAGCCTGTCTCGCGGACACAAAGTATTTGACCCAGTGTTACGATATCAACCCTTCTGACTGAGTTATTGGTTTGCTCTCAGCTGACTGCGGGAAGGACTTGATTGACGTACTGGTGATTTTGGTACTCCAGACTTATGACTATAGCTCGACAAAATTTCCCTTTACAGACCTAAGATTTTAAATACCACCATTCACAATTCTGCCTTCGACGCAAGTCTCGGGCTAGCATTATCTCATCTCTGGTGAAAGTTACATGCATTTTTCTCGACTACCTGGGGTTACTCTATGTCTTGTCTTTCTCTTGATGGTCATTGCGTCTTTACTACACTGCAATGCAACAGGTTGCTCCTGGGCAAAAGATACGGACCCTCGTGGTCTCAGCCGACATCGCGCTGCATGCAAGTACTACTGGAGGGTGGGTATGTTGGCTACGGAGAAGAGACGAGAACGGGCAAAAGAATCGATCCAGGCAACACAAAAATCCAACCCGCCGCGGCACTGGTGGCAGCTAATGACTCAGATTAGTACTGTAAGTGATTTACTGCACAAACCGTTGTAGGAATCTGACGTGAACTCATTTATTGGATACGGATGCAGCGGCTGCTTGAACCAATATGATTCACGAGGGATCGTCGTTCAATACCTATAGCCCATTGCAAACCTAAAGTGTTCAAGAGCAAGCTACCTGACACTGTCCCGGTTGATCTAGCTAGGACTACTAGTACAGCAGCTGATGCCTCAACTTTGAGTGGACTACACTGGCAGGACTCAGACATTGCGATGGCGGATGCCACTGAAGGTGAACACGACAATCCAGGTGTGCACCTTCTGAATTTTATCTATTCCTGTATTACTCACGGACTCGGATGGCCAGTAAACACACCTCTGCGACGCATATTAGTCTCCAGAAATTTTGATGACCTTTTGCCTGCTGAGGAAGATATTGACCCCTCAAATTCTACCGAGAACGGTCCGTCTGCAGCGACCGAAACAGAGAATCAACCGCAGCGCAGGATCCAGTGAGTCCTTTTGACACTACGTGATACCCTCCAAACAGTGTTTAACACATTTGGACTCTCTCGACAATACCCTCGGCGCCCGTCCTATGAGCCCGACAAATTCGTCTCATCTACTTTACTAGCCAGCTCCTCTCCCATGACGCCCAACGTGCGCGATGCCCAGGGATCCAAACCAGTCACTGGCATCTCCGAACTGCCTCATCCATTCCCTAACATGACCATCTATCGTCTTATGACATGGATGAACTCTGGCAGCCATCAAAAGTCGCAGGCTGAAGTCACACGTCTCGTGAAAGACGTGATTCAAGCCGAGGATTTTGACCCCAAGGACCTGGATGGGTTTTCGGTTAGGAGGTCCCTGCGTGCGCTGGACAATGATGGAGGCGAGGAGACTGCCATTTTCCCCAACGACTGGGTCGAGACGGACGTCAACTTGAACATTCCTACAAAGTCCAAAGATGACCAGGGCGTATCATTTAGCATTACAAGTTTTCATTACCGGCCGCTATTAGAGGTGATCCATTCCGCATTCTCCGACATTCAAGCCAATGCATTTCATTTATTTCCCTTCAAGCGCTTGTGGAAGGATTCCCTGGATGGTCATGAAGAGCGTGTCTTCAATGAGCTTTACACCTCCGACTCCTGGCTAGCAGCTCAGGATGACCTGCAGAGGCAGCCAAAAGAACCTGGCTGCTCACTCGAGCGTGTCATCGCCAGTCTTATGTTTTTCTCTGACGCAACTCACCTTGCGAACTTTGGAATGGCTAAAGCTTGGCCCCTCTACCTGTACTTCAGAAATTTGAGCAAGTATGCACACTCAGCCCCCAACTCTGGCGCATGCCATCTTGTGGGATTTTTGCCTTTGGTAAGCCCATTCTTTCCAATGTTGTGCAAGCCTATTGACGTCCTTATTTTCAGCTTCCAGATAAAGTCAAGGACATATTTAATAGCCTGCCCTGCATATCAAAAAGCGGTATAGCAGCCCTTCATACACATTGTTGATGAGAGCTATTCCATGCATGTTGGAACATTTTACTCGATGCTGACTTCTTGCGTGCGTACCGTCATGGAATCATACTCCGATGTCCAGACGGAATATTGAGAAGGGTTTTTCCGCGGATCTTCACATATTCAGCTGATTACCCAGAAAAGTGCGCACATTTTCTCCTTTGCTTCCGATTGTAACAATAATCACCATTTCAGAGTTTTAGTCGCAATGATAAAAGACATGGGGGCTTGCCCATGCCCACGCTGTCTCGTCCCAAAAGCCTCGTTTGACCTCTTGGGTCTCGCTAGAGATATGCGAGACCGTCTAGCTAATCTTAGAGCATACTCGCTTGCAAGGGTGATTGTGGCCCATGAATTTATCTACACATTGGGAAATACTGTCAATGGCTCAAAAGTACAGACGGCCCTTGGAGAAGGGTCTTGGGTACCGACCGTGGTGAGACTGCCCTCAGAACTAATTGTAATGATCAGTACCTGATTCTTGAACAGAATGCATTTACAGAAAAGCTCGGCCCATTGGGGCTTGATGCTTTTTGCATGCTCGTTGTTGATTTTATGCATGAGTGCGAACTGGGCACATGGAAGGCGTTGTTTACGCATCTCATCCGTCTGCTGTACGCACTTCCGGGGGGCGATAGTCTGGTTGCATCTCTGGACCATAGGTTTGTTGTACGTCTTTTTTCATGTATAGAACTGACGACATTAAACTCAGATTTCGCCAAGTTCCATCGTATGGCCACGGTATCATTCGCAGATTTGCCAATAACACATTGGAAATGAAAGAACTTGCTGCATGAGACTTTGAAGATATTTTGCAAGTTTGTCTCGTTGCTTCATCTGCTGGTGTGCATGGCTGACCTCTTTCCCAGTGTGCCATACCGGTTTTCGAAGGGCTTTTCCCTGGAGAGCATGATGCGATTATACAGTCGCTTCTGTACAGGTTCGCACATTGGCATGCTCTTGCCAAACTCCAGATGCACTCTGAAATGACCTTATCAGCTCTGGATCAAACGTTCAAGAGGCTCTCTTATTGATTACGCAAATTTTGTGATTTTACATGCGCTGCTTTCACCACAGTAGAGTTGCCGAAAGAACGGGCTGCTCGTGAGTGCAAGGTTGCGCGTGAGCGCTCAGGTCTCCATAATCCCGATGCTGGGAACTGTGGCCGAAAGTTTAAGAAGTTCAACCTGAATACTTATAAATTCCATGCTATGGGGGATTATGTATGATCGATGCGGCTTTTTGGCACAACAGACTCCTTTACCACGCAAATAGTACGTGAATCTCTCTCATACTTTCTCATCTCTATTGATTTTGGACTAGGGAGAGTTGGCGCATAGAGCGCTAAAAGCCTTCTATCCTTTGATGAATAAACTAAATACTCCGGCTCAACTCGCCAAGCATGAGCGTCGTCAACGTGTCTTATTGATCGACCACCAGTCAGGGATGGACTGCACTTGACTTCCCAAGGTTGCTTTCGTTGAAGAATCCGACCGTGACGCATTCGGGTTTCTGGATCCCTGCCAAGTTATCTGAAGTGCGCATCTAATTCCAGCTTTTGCTTCTGGGCACGGAGCGAGCTCCCTTCGCCATGGAAGGTCATTCGCATGTCAATGTGATGAAGTAGATGACTGGGAAGCATACTACGTTGGGATGTAAGTGCAACCTCCTGTCTCGCTTTCTTTGCCTGAGTTGCAAACCGCTTAGATTCGCCGACCGGGACATTTTCATGTGTTATATGCACTGTGGAATTGGTCATCCTGCTATCCTGCGGGAGATGACAAGAAGTTGCACTAATGTGGAGTCAGCAGACAGCTCAGACTTGGATGATGTTAGAAATGACTTGGGGAGCGATACTCAATACCATGAAGGAGGTGTTGAGGACGAAGGTGAAGATGAAGAGGGGGAGGGGGAGCAGGAGCAGGAGCAGGAGCAGGAGCAGGAGCAGGAGCAGGAGCAGGAGCAGGAGCAGGAGCAGGAGCAGGAGCAGGAGCAGGAGCAGGAGCAGGAGCAGGAGCAGGAGCAGGAGCAGGAGCAGGAGCAGGAGGAGGATGATGCTAATTATTGGTCCTTCTAAACAGTCCCCCTACCAATTTTTGCCCTGTTCCTTGTTATCGTTGTTCTGATTTGGGCCCATGCACTATTACTTTCATTCTACAATTTGTAGGCTGCCTGAAATTTGTAGTGTTCATTTTCACTGCACCGGAGGACAGCCTCTAATGACCTCTCGCCTCATTTTTTTACTTTGCACAATTAAACAAGCTTAGGGTGAATCACACTGAAAATGCATCAAAGTTCGCGATTGTCTTACAAATATTTTCCACATCAGTACCAGTGTTGGCCTTCCTAAGTGCGTCAGCTCTTCCTTTTTGTTCTTGCCACCATCACTCATATCAGTAAACTTCGCAGAGTCAATAATGTCCTCCCATGGGTCACAAGGGATGTCCAAAACTTCGAGCAGTGCCAAAGAAGACTGATGCTGTCCTCAAGTTGCGATATCGAGGACGAAACATTGACATATGCTTCTTTCATCAAAGCCGCCAGCTGTGCGCTCCATGAACCAAGCAAGGTGAAGGTACAAGGAATACCTGCGTTCAAGGTCGACGACAAGACCAACATTCTGCTCCATGTCAATGATCCAAAGCCCATATACCAGGACCACCAGGACAAACAGTCTGAATGCAAGCCTGACGTTGTCGTCTCATCAAACTGCCCTGGGTACGAAAGCACAGGAAACACGAGAATCCCAGGTTCTTACCCGGTGAGCACATAGATTGTGCAAGAAAATTCGATCTTTTTCTTAACAATTCTTTGAACCATAGACCAGATTCGTGGGCTCATGGACAAGCCCACAAACATCCATAACATGTCCATCATTGCACACGGTGAGCAAGATCCTGCTGATGATCGCATATTGATCTCATCTAAATTACTTACACAGTCAATCATGGAAAGTCTACCCTCACCGACTCCCTCGTCTCAAAAGCTGGTATCATTGCTGCAGCAGGAGCTGGTGACATGCGATTTACGGACACACGAGACGATGAAAAGGAGCATGGTATCACGATTAAATCAACAGCTATCTCTATGTACTTTGAAATGGAAAAGGAAGATGTTGAAGCATGATCTCGAGGGCAAGGCTCTCCTCAAGGTCGTCATGCGCAAGTTCTTGCCCACTGGTGACTCCCTCATGGAGATCATCATCATCAACCTTCCTTCCCCCGCAACTGCTTAACGCTACTGTGTTGAGACTCTCTATGAAGGTCCGATGGATGACGAGTCTGCCATTGGTATCAGGGACTGTGACCCCAAGGCCCCCCTTGTGCTCTACATCTCGAAGATGGTGCCCACTTCAGATAAGGGATGCTTCTATGCTTTTGGTTGTGTGCTCTCTGGTACCGTTCGTTCTGGCCCCAAGGTTCGTATCCAGGGCCCCAACTTTGTGCCTGGAAAGAAGGAGGATATGTTCCTCAAGTCAGTTCAGCACACGGTGCTCATGATAGGTCGTTACATCGAACCAATTGAAGATTGTCCTGCCGGTAACATCTGTGGTCTCGTCGGTATTGACCAGTTCTTGCTCAAGAGCGGAACTCTCGCGACCTCTGAGACCGCACACAACATGAGGGTCATGAAGTTCTCCATGTCCCCTGTCGTGCGGGTCACTGTTGAGGTCAAGAACGCTGCAGATTTTCCCAAGCTTGTCGAAGGGCTCAAGCATCTGTCGAAGCCTGACCCCTGTGTCCAGGCTTGGATCGAATGTCAACTTGCACTTCCATCACTACTAGCTACTTATACACTATTGTAGGCTAAATCCAGCACTGTGAACCCCTTGTCGAATGCCATCTCTCAGGCTAGCGCTGCTGACACTTAACGAATGCATTCATCTCCTGCGAGGATCATTCATTGTTGTCAATGTCACATGGCTCTCGATCTTCTTCCTGATACTCCCGGAGTCTCGCTGTTGTTTTATCGTTGTTCTTACACTCTCGCGTCATTCTCGCTGTAATCATTACTGCTGTCGTGACTCGTCATGTTCGTGTCATTCTCGCTATCGCTGTGTCGCTATCGCACTTGTATTAGTATTCCCACAGTCCATACCATGTCTGTAGACCATGGCTGCAATGCATATGTTTTCTCCGAGATTCTAATAGATTGAGCAAAATGGTCAAACAATCTAGGACTAGGACACTAGATGTGGTGAGATACGCCACCTGTAGGTTTTCACTGGGAAGCTTCACTAGCACTATCTGGCTTTCGTTTCGGGGTACCTGCACGCACTCCGCCTCAGGAAACCTGGGTATAATTCAAAGCAACTGGCACAATGATAATGTTAAGTTCTAGATTTAATCTTTTGCTGACCACAATGGCGGTATGTCACGACCCTGTTTGAACTGGCAGGCCCATCTACAGTTGTTAACAGTGCTAGAGCGACTATCATACGGCAAGTTTTGGATAGCATTAGAATCTAAGCAATATTTGATGGCGGCTGAGAAAGATCAACAACGTCAATGTTAGTAAGCTGCCATCCCTTGCTCGTTGCAAAGACCGCATGTGACGACTCTGTTATGAACCGGCAGGCCAGTCTATATTTAATGGTAAGGGCTAATGTCATTGTCCTGCACAAAGTCTTCGATACTGTCTCAATATGAAGCATAAACATTTGTGAATGAGAATATTTCACAACACGGATGCCATCGTACTTCCGTTGTCCTGCATGAATTGGGAATCATGCATGGACATGACTACTAGGTATTCCCCTAAAAAGACAAAGTCTGTTAGCTTAGTCCTCAGACTAGTCAACCCATACCTTGGTATCAAACCTTGGTCCAATATTTTCAGTTTTCCCTCAGTGATTCATGAATCTACCATGTTTTGAAGAAAAGTCATATGTGAGATGGGAATCACATAATGACCTAGTTGATAGGAGAAGCAATTTGAAGGTTAAGGTATTGCCTTTCCTTTGGCTTATTCACTTTGGCTAGAGAAACCCATAGAGAAAAGTTCAAAGCCTAACAAAAACCTATCTAAAAAGCCCGTGTATTGTGTACTATTATTTGTTCCATTATTTCTGAGTAGTTTTCTCTAGTGTTTCTTTACTTTACTTTTCTATTAGGATGCTCTGACTGATCAGATGCTTCACAAAAATATACCTACAGGGTATGATGTCATAATGATGTCATAGGACTTCACACACACTCCTGCAGGTATTCTGTTGAAAGATATGATATCATAGTGATGTCATAATGATGTCATCAATTCCAGAATGTTCCATGGAATTTGCTAGAACATTCCAATGACTCATAATGACTCATAATGACTCAGAGTGACTCAGGATGATGTCATTATCCCACCATGAATATTCTGGAATGTTCTTTTGCACCTGCTAGAACATTCTGCTCCAGTTTTTGGAATATTCTTCTCACATTCTGAAGTCATTACATCACCTTTTTACTTACATAATATTCCCACACAAAATGTATATAAGGAGAGCCCATTCTCCCCCCAAAAAATAGATCTCCCACTTGTGGCTTTCAAGAACCTCCCACTTGAACCAATTGAACTCTCACCTAAGAAGCTTCAGTCTGAACAAATTGCTGCTTACAAAGCCCATTTCCTTTGTAAGAACTGTCCAGACAAGTGCAGGGAAAGTGTTTCCCTTGAGATTACGTAAGTTTCTCGCGATAGAAACCCAGTTTTGTGAGACCAGTGTTCTCACCACGTATTGTTTACTGACCAACACGAGCTTTGGTCATCGTAGTCACATTTGAGACCAGCTTCTCAATAGTTTATCGTATATCCAGGAAACCAGTTCAAGTGTCTAGACGGTATTTCCTAGACAAAGTTTATAGTTTCAATCAGAGATAGTAAAGCTCTGGCTAAGTTAATCTAATTGATTGGTTTAGCGAGTCTCCCAAGAACTCACACGTTATCTACCACGAAAGAAGAAAAGTCGTAGACCGTGTTAATCGAGGACTGGCAAGAAGTCTTATCCAGTGTAATTGTGGTGTCATTACATTCTTACACGTATTTATATAAGACCCTCGGTTATCAAGACACCGTCTCATGCTCGTTGTAAAGGCCGCATGCCAAGGCTCTGTTTTGAACTGGCAAGCTATTACATATTCAATGACGAGCGCTAATGTCTAGTGCTGCCGAAGTCCGGTTCAGTCCGGTTCTTCGACCCTTTTCTCTGAACCTCGAACCTGGCCGTTGGTTCGGTTCAGGGCAGAAGGTCGAACCCTGGACCGAATGCCAGCGAACGGGTTTGGGGGGGTTCAGTTCTGGTTCAGAACGGGTTCGAACCACTGGACTGAATAAAATTTTCTTCCCTCATTTGTCCAACATCTTGACAAGACTGTTGGCATTCTCGACAGTCTCAAGGTACTCTTTGACTCCCATCTGCGGTTCCTCGAGTCCGATGGTATCGAAAACCATATACTAGTCATCACCGAAGCTGATAGGTTCCACTCGGTTGCTGTCGGACGTGGCAGTGTCATATATGTGATACGGCATGTTCTCGACTCTAAGTCGGTGGGCGGCATGAATGGTAGGACAAGATGGGGATTAGTATAAGATACAGTTAGTTGTAATAAATGAAGACGGGAAGGATAAAAAATTGAAGATAGGATGGGAACCATATAGGAATGACGACTCCTATCACACATAGAACTGTGCACTCTGCCTCAAATGCTCCCTCCCTCCCTCGACTCATGAGACACCACTCCCAGGAGCTCTTTGATCTTTGCACAGACACAAAATATATGCCACGCCGACGTACCCGAAGTGCTAGTCCTTCTACAGCCCGAGCAAATCAAGGCCACGGTCCAGATCAACTAATGTCCCAAATCTGCCGCTGGTGACCAGATCCTGACGGATGATCTGTGGGACCCATGGCCGGATGGAGATTTTGAAAGGTCATTCACGTGGGAGGAGGCAACAAAGACTGATAATCTCAGGGAATATTGGGCTTGCCAGCCGGGAGGAGACAAGGGGGTCAGAGTCGGTGCTGACGTGGTCACAAGGCAAAAAGATGAGACGTGTTTGCCTAGGTGTCATTAATTGTGACGAACATCTCAACATTCCTACTGAGTGAGTTCTGGGGAGAGATTACAGCAAGAGTGAACTTGAAGTAAGGAAAATATTACCTGCTCTGTTCAATAGGTCACTAACCAGTGTGATTGACAGTGCGGCCCTCTATTCAGTGATAACTCTGATGCCACGTCTGCAGACAAGTTGTCCGATGTTGTAGCTCCTTTGCTGCCAGCTGAGGAAGAGATTGCACCCGTGAAATGTCGCCCTTCACTGCCAGCTGAAGAATGCGCACCAGTTAAGCGTCGACATGCTTCAAAGAGGGTCTAAAGAGGGAGGAAAAGAAAATAGTCATTGACTGATGCGACTAGCAGTATGTGTCCTTAGTGTAGAACACTGGCGCGTCAGTGGCCGTGTCAAGGCTCATCCGAGTCAGTGCCGCGTCAGTTCCAAGAAAATAGTCATTAGCTGAGGACTAGCTAGTAGTATATGTGCCTATGGTGAACAAAATCAACGAAGGAATGATCATGAATCCATACAACTTGATGTGGAAGTAATGAGTTGCACTAGTGCGTCAGTAGCCTCATCAGTGCCGCGTCACATACATGTACGACCACGTCAAAATAGCTACTCCCTTTTAGGAAGGCACGGGTACAAACACTCCTAGTGCTGCGCGTCAATAAGTTGTTCTATCACTAGAGGGTTCGGACCAGTTCAAACCGGTCCGAACGCGTTCGCAATTATCACTTGAGGACCGAACCTGGAACCGGACGTGGAGTTCGGTTTTTCAGTTACATCGAACCTGTGACTGGACCCTCAGTTCGGTCCGTGAAGGTTCGGGTTCGAACCTAGGTTCAAGACTGGACTGCGGCAGCACTACTAATGTCGTTGTCCTGCACAAAGTCTTCGATAATGTCTCAATATGAAGCATAAACATTTGTGAATGAGAATATTTCACAACATGGATGCCATCATACTTCTGTCTCATGCTCATTGTAAAGGCCGCATGCTAAGGCTCTGTTTTGAACTGGCAAGCTATTACATATTCAATGACGAGCGCTAATGTCGTTGTCCTGCACAAAGTCTTCGATAACCTCTTGATATGAAGCACAAACATTTGTGAATGAGAATATTTCACAACACGGATGCCATCGTACTTCCGTCTCATGCTCGGTGTAAAGGCTGCACGCCACGACTTTGTCACGAACTCCTTCTACTAGTCTATATTGGTGACCGTCCATGCCTAGGTACGAACAAAACAAATTTCTTGTACCATACACAGTCATATTTGATGGGAGCAGAATTACGTCCTGTTCTAGTTCCCACAGCTACAATTTCAAGGACTCAGGCGTTCACTGATGGAACTGTCCAAACTAAAATTTATTCGGGGAAAAGGATCAACTGTCCTATTACCAGTAGGTAAAAGCTAGTTTATAAGTATACTGTAGGACGTGGAACTAAATAGAACTATAAAGATTGAATACCTGCGCAATTTTGGAGGACAGTATCGGTTAAACAGTTGTACAGAACGTTAACGTGGGGATAACACTTTCACTTTGTCTGGTGAATCCATGTCCGAAAGTGCCACAGTATGCTTTCAAGTGGGGGTAAGACACCCATATCAAAACAGGTATAAGATTGCAGACAAAGCTCCTCATCGTCAATAAATGCTCCGCAACCCTGCCAAAGACCTCCATATTACATGTAGTTTCGCCCTCGAAGAGCTTGGAGGTCTCGTCGCAGTGTTGTGGTGTGTAAGCACGACGGATAGCCGTGAAGGCCGGGAAGAATGCGAAGATGTGATGTGTGCTTTCGATTGACTGACAGCCTGAGTAACACTGGATTGGGCAGTCGCATTAACGACGACACCGCACTCCTCGTGTGTCAAGCTGGAGTAATCGAGCACAGAGTTATACTGTAGTAGTAGCTAGTAGCAGTTTGGCCTAACTCCAGAGTCAGCATATAATACAAACGAAGGGGTGGAAAATATAACTAACATACGAATAAAGAAAATCCCCATGCTGTGAAACACATGGGACTACAATATCTCTAGCGTCCTGACACCCATCATGTCATCGATAGAAGCTGTGTTCTCGACCTGTGCAATGATATTGTGATCCGACGCGATTCTCTTGTACTCCAAACAACGCTGCTGTGATAAGAAAAGTGCACCAAAAGGCTGTCCAAGGCAAACGATCAACCTCAATGCTCCTTCATTCACTTCCAAGTCAACCAGCGCATGTGGGCTATCCAGCGAATCCATTGACACACTGGGCTCAGGGGACTGGGACCAAGCTGGGGACATGGAATAAACCTCAGAACACTGGTCTGACAAGCACAGGGACCCTGGTGATGGTTGTGTTGTTATGGTCTTGTCATTTGCAAAGTCGGGCAGCCCGAGGCTACAACGATTCCACAGACGGATGAGCAGGAATGTCTGTTGGGTAGGTCTTGCCGACGAGAATTGACTCACTCTGGCTTTTGTGGTGATCTGCAGGTCTTGAAGCCCGTCTGCCTTCACATAATAAGTGAAACATGTGTCCTGGTCTTGGCCACGGCTCCGTCTGACTTCTGTGACACGAAATGCGATGCAAGGAAGTTGCAGTCTGGAGTTCGCGAAACGGGGGGCGCTGAGGTTGTCAAGGAGGGTATACAGTTTTAAAATCGACTCCATAGCTACAGTGTTTCTCAGTGTAGATACACATGTCTGCATCTCGTCCTCGGACAGAGATGGCAACGTGCATGGCGGAGCTTTGTATGAGATGATATCGGCTGGGAGACAGCTATTAAATGCAGATGATTTTCCGGCCCAGTCAAGGACGACAGTGTTGCCTGACCGAGCGATGATTTCTTGTAAGAGCTGACCAAGCACATTTTGCCTCGTCTTGCCGTAGAAAATAGGTAAATGAACGCGGAAGATGCCAAACAATGAGTACATAATGTCTTCCTCCAACGTCGTGACATGTGTTGATGCCCATTGCAGTTTCTCTTGTGCATCTGTCATGCCTGGATGGAAGGCAATGAGCACCCGTGCATGTATGCCTGTCGAATCTTCTAACTCCTGCATGATAGCGACAGACTCCTTGTGGTTGGGAGAATGGTCGTCGAGATACAGTGACCAATCTGCTTGGTAGAAAAGGACGACTATAGAAGCCAAAAACTCCTGAATAGTCCATCCTCGCGTGTTCCAAGCACTGTTTGCGAGTGCGCCAGACTTCGAAGAAGGTGGAACATCTGACATGTAGACGATGGTGAGTGCTGAGTGTCGATACCAGACAAACATTGAGTTGACTGATCGTTGGACCTCAAAATTGTTATTCTGGTCTATGCAACATGTGTCGCTCCATGCCCAGCGATATCTGTGCCTCTCGAGTGCATAAACGCCCAGTGGAGGTGTCGAGTACATGAAGTGGAGCGTTTTCGAGTTGAGCATCAATGACTCGTCGAATGCGTTTCACGCGTGACCTTCCTACCTGTGCTCCTTTCTGCACATCCCAAATTGGTTGGGTGCCATCACGGTCCTTTGAACCAATGACGACTCGTCGAATATCTTTGAAAAATGCAGTCACTGACGACACTAAACCCATGCGCCTTCATATCATCTGCGTTGGTGCTGGTGGCCTTCTCACAATAAGATACGCTTTCCTTGCTATATGATGATCAGGCCTCCTAGAGGCCTTGACATGGAAATGACACGTTAATCTAGTCACAGATATACATGGACGTACTGATAGTAGTTCATGATGCAGTATTCTTAGACACTTGTTTATATACATATAATGGCTGAATCCTTATGAGTCATCATGACTCACTAGCACTGCCCAACTGCCACCATCAATAACTAAGCGCCCATACATAAGCGGTCCTCAAAGTTAAAATCGTAGAAATTTCGAGAGGTAAGAATTTTGCGACTTGCTGATAATTAGAGCTCCGACGATGACAAATCAAGCTCATACCTTACACCCATCATCATCATCGTACCTTACAGTGACTATCAGATAATCATATCTATAACGTTCTGCGACGACATCATGCCTCGAGAATCGGATCGGAAAAAAATACTTCGTAGCCTGAAGAAAACAACCAATGATCTTACGGTCGCGCGATACATGGAGTTTGTTGAATTCATGGTTGATCAGCTACTTGAGGAGGGCTCTGAGGAGGGCTCTGATAAGGGATCGGATGATGATACTACCAGTAGTCATGGAGGGTCAGATGTCAGCATACAGACTGCGTCACCAACATGGCCGGAGTCCCCTACGTCATCCATTGTATCTGCTTTGTCCATCAGCTCTCTAACATCGCTTTTGACAGCGTATTCTGATATTCTATCACTTGATATCCTGGACATGTGCGATCAAGTATTTACGCATTTTATTGATGCGATTGGGGCACTGCATGATGAAGTGGAGAAGTGTCGGGTGCTTGATGTGTGTCCGTCTCTGACTCGCGCACCGCAGTTACACCTGCTGCAAGAATGGGCGCTGTTATCACCTGAAAAGTTTTGCCGCAAGCTTCGCGTTAATGCAGAGGTGTTTGACGAACTCACGATGTTAATCCAAGCCCACCCCATTTTCCATAATAACTCGAATAATCCACAACTTCCTGTCGCCGTCCAGCTCGCGATCTTTCTCAATGGTGTCAGCCATTATGGCAATGCTGCGACTACTGAAGACATATCCAATTGGGCTGGAGTGTCCGTGGGGACCATCTACAACTGTTACAAACGAGTCATGATTGCGATCTTGCAACTGCATGATCGCGCCATTCATTTTGATCTGCTTGATCATGAGGATCAGATTGAGCGAGAGTGGGCAAAAGCATATGTGGAGCAGAAGACATGTCGTGAGTGGCGCAGTGGTTTTCTTTGTGTAGATGGGACTCCGTCCCCTCTACACGAGAAGCCTGGTTGGCATGGCGAAGGGTTCTTTGACAAGAACTCCGACTACTCTCTAACAGTCCAGGTAAGTATCTACTATCGGCTCAGTGTGCAGCACAGTGACTTACGATTCAAAAGGTCGTCATATTCCCTCATAATCTGCGTATCGCCGACTACATCATTGGTGTACCCGGGAGTCTTCACGACTCGAACATATTTGCACAAACGAGGATCTCCCAGCATCCCAAGTCGTTTTTTGGTGTGGGAGAGTGGTTGTGGGCAGACTCGGCATATGCTGCGCGAACTTGGTGTGTGCCACCATATAAACGGCCAGCGGGAGGGTGTTTGATGGCCGAGCAAAAGACATTCAATTATAACCTGTCAACAGTGAGCATCAATACTAATATACTTTCGTAGTCCTCACCCAGTGTCTAGGTCCGCATTCGTTCAGAGCACTTTTTCGGCTCTATCAAGGGCCGGTTCCAATCACTGTGGGAGCTTCGCATCCCAATCCAAAGCCAGAAGGACCTCGACTACGCAAACATGTGGATCTGTTCGTGCTTCATTCTGCACAACTTAATTGTTGAGATTGAGGAAAAAGGAAACCGCAAAGACTCAAATGTATGCTTCTATCAGCAAACTCGGAGGTTGAGGCGAGCTGACAGTGATGGAGGAGAGGATGATCAGCAACAGGGTGGCGCAGTAGGTGATCAGACTTACATTGGAACTGTGGGGCAGGATTTTTGTAACACGCTAAAGATGTGGTTACTTTTGTCATTGGAGCGAAGGTAGTTAGTATTATATTAAATGTAGTTTTACCTATACATCTTCCTTTTGGCTCGCAAGGTCACGCTCGAGATTTTCTCGAGAAAGGAGCATTTTGGCGAGCTCTAGGAGGGGTCAGTTGCGCTCGAGATTTTCTCGAGAAAGGAGCGTTTTGGCAAGCTCTCTGAGTTGGCACCATCGAGTACAAAACAGAATGCATTTCCTGAAAACCTGTTATGTGACGTGATAGTACAAACCTACTTAGTTTTGATCAAGACTGTGCTCCAAGGCAATACAACAAATTCAAGCCTCCTCCTCCTCCCGATGTGCACAAGATAGCTCAATCTCAATTCTTGCAAATTCAATTTGTTGAGTCATCCTCTCCTGCTGGTGGAGATGATCTTGGTCAGATAGACGCATCGCATGCTCCCACTCATCACGAGCACTGCGAGCCTTGAGATCATGAGCCCAAATTTCGGTCTCGAGTTTCATGCGTTTATAGTGTTTGTGCTCCACACGACCCTCACATTTGCTGTTGAGGTGTGTCATTAGGGATTCTGCCGTCTGAGACATCCTATCTGCAGCAGCAGATGTCTGATCAAGAACACTGCCACCAGGGCGTTTGCGTGATGAAGAGGGGGGGCGACTAGGTTGAGGCGAAGCACTCTGAGTAGGTGCACATGCACAAGACTGCTTTGTAGAAAGAGAAGGTGAACTCGCGCGACTTCCTTTGAGTGAGCTGACATGAAGAGACTGCAGCGCTTGGCTAGCACTAATGTCCGAGTCTTCTGAGTCAATGGGCGTGGACTGAGGGCTAGGTGATGACTCCTTGAAATCGGAAAAAAAAGGTGAATTGTGGGTGGTGCTTTGATCGGGTACTGGTGAACGCTCAGGAGAGTTCAATGATATCACGCCGTGTGTGTTGGAAGTTACGATGGGAGGGAGTTAGGGTCGTTGGTACCAGTGTGGTAATGGAGCTAGTGAGAATGAGTTGGGCGTGTTGCTAGGACCATGGTCCGGAAATAACAGCAGCGATGGTGCTGACAACGGTGATTCAAATGACTCCATGCAGGGGGGCTGATCGACCATCATATCATCTGGTGCATCTATAACACCAGCATCACCTGTAGTACGAGCGCTAATCTCAACTGTTTCTCCATCTTCGATATCCTCGTCTGTGTGAGTGTCGTCGTCGCCTGTGGCTGGTGCTGGTGGTTGCTTTGAAATAGCGAAATGTTCTAACGCAGCGGATGCAAAATCCTGCCCTGTATCCACAGTAGAGAAGGCATAATTGAAAGCTGGGTTTGTGCGCCACCAGCCATGAAGCTCGGGCCACCAGGGAAATTTTTCGAGCTTTGTATCTGACAGAGATATGATTAAGACATGTGCAGTTCAACAGCGGCTAAAACTTACCAATCAACGACTTCATTGTTGGATCCTCTTGCAACTCCGCATATGTCTTTCCGGCTCCTGACTGCTTGAGCTCCTTGTTGAACTCGTTATATTTTTTCTTGAGCCTAAAACATCTGATCAGTGATTCTAGTGGGAGGAGGGACAATGCAGGAATGAGATACATACACGCCAAAACGAGTTGAAACTGGCTTAATAAATGCCTTTGGGTCCTCCTTGAAAAGTCGCTGGACCTCCGGATCCTCGTCATTCGAGAATACAGCTTGTGCGACCTGTGAATAGAAGGTATCTCTTGAAGTTCCACTCTGCTTCTTCTTCCGACCTTGCTCCTTGGCATCCTTTGCGGAATCGGAGAAAAGCTTTATGCGTGTGTCTTCATTTTCCTTGCACCAGGCAAGTAGATGTTCCGTACGAGCACTACGAATCCCCTCCCAATGGATAGTGCATTTCTTCGCGGTGTCTGTACTGGCAGGCGCACTGGCTCGGACTCCACCACCTCGACCTCTCTGTCCAGGGCATGACATGATTGAGGGTGTTTATTACAACAATGATTGACGATCAGATTGATGCTTTGGCACTGTCGACGCCAGTAATGACGATGTCGAGCACGCACGCTGACAGGGCAGGGCGGAGTTTGAAACCTGCTGTACCGGCAACATCCAATTTCGAAAATCTTGCTGTGAATTTTTTTTCTACATTCGACTTTGAGAACCGTTATTGTGTTTGAGTGTGTTGAGAAGCTCGCCTGTCTTTGCATCCCAGATTTTTACAGTGTCCCCCTCATCTCCACCTATCGCGAGTTTCGATGAATCAGGTGAGTACACCACCGCATAAACCCATTTATGCCCGGTTTCGATTGTCAGGATAGTTTTTCCGCTGTGAACATCCCAGATTCTTGCTGTCCCATTCCAGCTGGATCCACTTGCTACTCGCTCGCCATCTGCACTCCAGCACAATGCACACACAACACCGGTGTGTCCTGTCCATTTTGAAATGACCTTCCTCATCTCAACGTCCCATAATCTCACATCACAATCGGTTATAGTGCCACAACGCATGTCATCATTGTGGTACGTACCAGATTTTAATTATGTAAAGATCCCAGCAGACTTCTCTCGTATACACAGTGCACAATTTGCAGTAGTTGTCCGAGCACGGATCATGTCTTCCTCCACCAGCAAGACCCCAGCTATCACACCACGCCAGACAATGCGAGGTCATACCGACTGGATACACGGTGTTGTGCACTTGCCTGATGGACAAAGCATCATCACAGGTTCGTTGGACAGCTCACTCCGACTATGGGACCTAGAGAGTGGTGCACAAGTAGGCGAGGAATGGCAGGACGAGAATAGCGCAGTGTGGTCCATGGCATTGTCTCCAAATGGAAAGACAATTGCAAGCAGAAGCAATGATTGTGATGTGAGATTATGGGACGTTGAGATGAGGAAGGTCATTTCAAAATGGACAGGACACACCGGTGTTGTGTGTGCATTGTGCTGGAGTGCAGATGGCGAGCGAGTAGCAAGTGGATCCAGCTGGAATGGGACAGCAAGAATCTGGGATGTTCACAGCGGAAAAACTATCCTGACAATCGAAACCGGGCATAAATGGGTTTATGCGGTGGTGTACTCACCTGATTCATCGAAACTCGCGATAGGTGGAGATGAGGGGGACACTGTAAAAATCTGGGATGCAAAGACAGGCGAGCTTCTCAACACACTCAAACACAATAACGGTTCTCAAAGTCGAATGTAGAAAAAAAATTCACAGCAAGATTTTCGAAATTGGATGTTGCCGGTACAGCAGGTTTCAAACTCCGCCCTGCCCTGTCAGCGTGCGTGCTCGACATCGTCATTACTGGCGTCGACAGTGCCAAAGCATCAATCTGATCGTCAATCATTGTTGTAATAAACACCCTCAATCATGTCATGCCCTGGACAGAGAGGTCGAGGTGGTGGAGTCCGAGCCAGTGCGCCTGCCAGTACAGACACCGCGAAGAAATGCACTATCCATTGGGAGGGGATTCGTAGTGCTCGTACGGAACATCTACTTGCCTGGTGCAAGGAAAATGAAGACACACGCATAAAGCTTTTCTCCGATTCCGCAAAGGATGCCAAGGAGCAAGGTCGGAAGAAGAAGCAGAGTGGAACTTCAAGAGATACCTTCTATTCACAGGTCGCACAAGCTGTATTCTCGAATGACGAGGATCCGGAGGTCCAGCGACTTTTCAAGGAGGACCCAAAGGCATTTATTAAGCCAGTTTCAACTCGTTTTGGCGTGTATGTATCTCATTCCTGCATTGTCCCTCCTCCCACTAGAATCACTGATCAGATGTTTTAGGCTCAAGAAAAAATATAACGAGTTCAACAAGGAGCTCAAGCAGTCAGGAGCCGGAAAGACATATGCGGAGTTGCAAGAGGATCCAACAATGAAGTCGTTGATTGGTAAGTTTTAGCCGCTGTTGAACTGCACATGTCTTAATCATATCTCTGTCAGATACAAAGCTCGAAAAATTTCCCTGGTGGCCCGAGCTTCATGGCTGGTGGCGCACAAACCCAGCTTTCAATTATGCCTTCTCTACTGTGGATACAGGGCAGGATTTTGCATCCGCTGCGTTAGAACATTTCGCTATTTCAAAGCAACCACCAGCACCAGCCACAGGCGACGACGACACTCACACAGACGAGGATATCGAAGATGGAGAAACAGTTGAGATTAGCGCTCGTACTACAGGTGATGCTGGTGTTATAGATGCACCAGATGATATGATGGTCGATCAGCCCCCCTGCATGGAGTCATTTGAATCACCGTTGTCAGCACCATCGCTGCTGTTATTTCCGGACCATGGTCCTAGCAACACGCCCAACTCATTCTCACTAGCTCCATTACCACACTGGTACCAACGACCCTAACTCCCTCCCATCGTAACTTCCAACACACACGGCGTGATATCATTGAACTCTCCTGAGCGTTCACCAGTACCCGATCAAAGCACCACCCACAATTCACCTTTTTTTTCCGATTTCAAGGAGTCATCACCTAGCCCTCAGTCCACGCCCATTGACTCAGAAGACTCGGACATTAGTGCTAGCCAAGCGCTGCAGTCTGTTACGAACTGGGATAGTTCTGACGTTTGGCCACTCGATAAGAGTGATCAGCCAAGGTCGGTTCAAGGCTTCGGCGTATACCAAAGTTCAATGTTTCTAAGACAAGAAAAGGAGAGTGTCCTCGACTTGAATCAAGAGTTCAGACGACTTAAGATTGGAGGTCTTAAGTGAGAGCAAGTTCCAGGTAAAACCCAGTAAGATTAAAGTGAAGAACTACATAGTACAAAGACGAGTTTATATACTAGTAGAAATGCCTTTAGGGCCGGTCATGGACAAGTCAGAATGAGTCATAGATAAGACGAGTCAAAGATACCAAGAATAGGTCATCTAGTGACGGCAGGATAGCGGTCATGATGTAATACAATGGGTAATCAAGAAAGATAAGTCTAACGGCGGCATCATGCGGCTCGTGACGTAATACAAGTGGAAAGTAAGAGAAAATGAATAGGGGCGTACTTGACTGTAACATTACCCCGTTATTATCGTTGAAGTCACCGATTTCAACATTCAAAGTTATGGTCATATTCGTAGTCGTCGCGATCTCCTGCGCATTGACTAAACAATCTCTCGTCTTCTTCGACGGAAATCTGTTCGTGTTCCGCGTCTTTATCAGCTTCCCATTTAGCGAGAGCATCGTAGAAACCGTCATCCGTCCAAACCATGGGTATAATCTTTTCTCCGCGAAGCTCCTTGCAAAAGGCCGACAAGTGGCCAGGTGCTAAGTCACGACATACGCGACAAAAGTATGTGGGACAATTCTTGTGGCGATGGCCGACAAGGTTGCAGTTGCGACATATAAAGTTATCGCAGTTTTCGGTTTTCACGATGGTGACGGAAGACGTCTGGGGCGGTGGGGACGGGGTCTTGGAACGTAAGATACGGTTGCGAGTGGCGGGGGAGACTGAGAGCTCTCTCTTGAGCTTGGAGGGACTTCGGCGGATAGGACGAATACGAGCGGGTTGCGCTGTGTGAGGCGTAGTAGCAATCGGTATGCTAGGTACGTGAGGAGGCACGACAGCATTAAGCGTGTTCTCAACGGGAGTAGTCTCAACCGGAGGCGGGATAGGGACGGCAATGTGGGGTGATGGAGGTCGGGCAACTGGGTTGTTTGCAATTCGTTCAGTGACGATGTGGATGGCCTCTCTAACAATCTCTTTGGTAGCGGGAGGCATGAGACGAACTGCTGTGTTACGAATGCGGATATGAAGATGACGAAAGATCGTCTTGATACGTTCATCATTAAGGAGCTCGGAGGTACGCTTGACGAGTTTAGCGGCGCGGATAATATTAATGAGGAGGGTGCTAGAGAGGGCTCCTCGTTCTGCGAGAAGGTTATCGATTTCTATAGCGTATTGTTCAGAGAGGAGGGCGGATTCAAATATGGTATTGGTTTCGATGTCGTCAAGGACAGCGAAGTAGTGAGACGAGGAGTCGGAATCGTTGGTAAGGGTAGTTGAAGTTACGGTGGGAGAGGCAAGGGTATCGGTCATAGTGTCTATGTGGGATATAAGGACGCGGAGTTGTGCAAGGCAGATTTCGAGGTTACGAGTGTGTTGAGAGCGGGTAGACATGATGATTTTCTGAGGGTTCTTTATAGCCCGTGAGCTTTCTTATAAGCGGTGAGGATTGTAGAAGCGTTGCCGAGATTTTCTTGGGGAATCCACTTGTTGCTGGCGGAGGAATATCCTTTCCAGGATACAAGATAGCGTCTTCGTTTACCCGTTCCTTTATGCGACAAGATAGCTTCGACTTCATATTCTTCTTCGTTATCGATGATGTCAGGTGAGGGTTCGTGGAAGTTAGGGCCGTGGACTTCTGTTTCGTGATAGGTCGATAGTTCAGAGGCGTGGAATGTGGGGTGAACTTTCCATTGCGCGGGAAGCTGGAGTGTGAACGTGATCGGGGATAGTACTGCAGTGATGGTAAAAGGTCCGTATCGTTTTGGGGCGAGCTTCCGCGATGGTAACTGCGTGATGAGGTTCTTTCCTGACAACCAAACCTTATCTCCGATCTTCCATGGTTGGTACTTCTTCCCATGCGATCGTTCAGCCATTCGCTGCATTGCAAGATTATGGCAGGAGATTGCTTCTTCTCGTATCTTTTGAAGGGTACGGAGTCGTTCTTCTGCTGCTGGAACAGTGGATTCAGGGAGTACGTGAGGGAGAGCTCGTGGTTCGTATCCCATCATGAGGCGGAAAGGGGAGGCGTTGCGAGAGTCGTGTTTTCTGTGATTGTGAACAAATTCGGCCATAGGGAGGTGTTCGACCCATTCTTCTGGGTTGTTATGACAATAGATGCGGAGGTAGGTTTCGAGTTCCTGATTGAGACGTTCTGTTTGTCCATCTGTTTGTGGGTGATAAGCGGTGGAAGCGGCGATGTCATATTTCAACAGTTTGGCGAGGGCTTTAGAAAACTTGGAGACGAATTGCGGTCCTCGATCGGAGATTACTTTCTCATGGAGCCCGAAACGGCGGTAGACGTATTTGAAAAACTTTTTGGCTACTCCTTCCGAGGTGATGGTTTTCGTACAAGGGATGAGAATTACCCCCTTTGTAAGCCCATGGTCTACCACGACCATGACAGAATCAAAGCCATTACAGGGTGGTAGGTCAGTGATGAGGTCGACGGATACTTGGGCAAAGGGTGTGGAGACTGTAGACGGTATGGGGACGAGCGGGGGAGTCGTGGGATGAGTATCAGATTTCATTTGCTGACAAAGGGCGCAGCCTTCGACGTATTTCCGGATATAAGTGCCCATGGAAGGCCACCAGAAGTCACGTTTCACTAGTTCTTCGGTTTTAAAACGACCGGGGTGTCCCGCGGTTGCGTGATCATGGGTGCGTTCTAGAATAGCGTGTCGGCCGGCGGGACGGACGTAGGCACGATCCTTATAGAATAGGATATCGTCCTTGATTGTCCAGTCAGAGAGAGCTGATTTCATTGGGGGAAGGCAGAGACCGTTCAGAGCATCGGATGCGGCTTGGAAGATAGGGTCGACATCATCAGGGTCAGGATTCGCAAGAGTTGTCATTAACTCCTGATCAAGGAGTCGGATAAAGAGGGAATCGGGGAGTAGTGTGACATCCTCGTTATCGGTTTCAGTGGGGACGTGATCAGCGCGGCGAGATAAGGCGTCAGGTGCAACAAGTTTGGTTCCGGCAACGTGGTGGAGTTCGAGATCATAGCATGAAAGAATCAATTGCCAACGAGCTTGGCGACGAGTGAGTTTTTGTGCGGTTCGGAAGTAGAGAAGATTCATGTGATCAGTAAATACGATGACCGGATGAGGGTTTCCTTCCAAGTAGTGGCGCCATTCTGTCAATGCTCGGATAACTGCGAGGAGTTCTCGATCAAAGATCTGGTAATTCCTTTCTGCCGGGTTCAGGGATTGCGAAAGATATCCACATGGGTGGTAAACACCGTTTTCATCAGTCTGGAGAAGGACAGCACCGGTGGCTACCAATGATGCATCGGTTGCGACTGCAAATTGACGTGATGGGTCAGGATTACGAAGGACCGGTTGTTTCAAAAAACAATCCTTCAATGTCGTAAAGGCGTTTTGACACGGAGCGGACCAAGAGAAAACATTATTTTTCTTGGTTAGATCGATGAGTGGTCTTGCGATATCGGAGTAATGAGGGATGAAGTTTCGGTAGAAGTTGCAGAAGCCGAGGAATGACCGTGTTTCCTTAACGGTGGTAGGAATTGGCCAATCGCGGATTCCATCGGTTTTAGCAGTATCCATAGCGACACATCCGGGACGGATAATCATTCCAAGGTATTCAACTTCCTGCGCATCAAAGGTACATTTTTCCGGTTTCAAGAAAAGCTTTTCTGCCCGTATCTTGGTTAGAATGCGGTGAGTTCGTTCGTGGTGTTCATCAAGGTCGTTTGAAAAGATAAGGATGTCGTCCATGTATATTACTAACCACCCTTCGTTGATTTCTTGTTGGAAGGTCCGGTTCATATATGCTTGGAACGTAGCCGGGGAGTTGCAGAGACCGAAAAACATGACATTCGGCTCGTAGAGCCCGAATTCAGTGGTAAATGCTGCTTTCCATCGATCATCGGGGTGAATACGGATATTGTTATAACCAGATCGGACATCCATCTTGGTGAAATATTTAGCTCCATGTAACCGTGCGACTAGGGATAGTGGGAGTGGTAGTGGATAGGCGTTCTTGATTGTCCAATCATTGATGTACCGGTAATCTTGGCATGGTCTTAGGTCTCCGCTTTTCTTTCCGACAAAGAAAAAACCGCTAGCTTGCGGTGATTTCGACTCCGAAATAAAACCTTTTTGCACGTTTTCATCAATGAACACCTTGACTGCAGTTCGTTCCGTGACAGAGAGGGGATAGATTTTCGACGTTTTAGGGATGAATCCGGGTTTCGTTTCGATGCGGTGATCAATACCAGGTCGTTCAGGAGGGAGACTATTAAGTCCGTCCTTTGCGAAAATGTCGGCGAAGTCGTGGAGATAGGAAGGTACGAGTTCTTTGAAAGTTTTCTTCTTCTGTTCTAGCCCCGCAGCTAGAGCGAATTGCTGAGCTTTGTTACTGACTTTCGTATACTCATCGGGTCGTGGCAGGGGTGTGACCGTAGACTTCTGTTCTGATCGACTGGTTCCATCAGAGGTGAGAGGGGTATCCATAGAAACGTTTGTAATGACCCGGAGTTCGGTCGCGTCAGAGGAATATTCCACTAAGAATTCATCGTCATCAAGGTCATACAGAGAGACTTCTCGCACTGGTGCGGCAAAGTTCTCTTGTGTCCATACGTCTTCCTTAGTGTCAAAGGCTTCGTCATCGTCTTCTGGGATAGGGAGTAGATCGGGGATAGGGATGGGAGCTTCTTCATCAATAATTTCTTCGATAGGTGCCTTAGGATAAGGAAGGCCTGTTATGACGGGTTCTGGGGTGATGGTTTCTTCTTTACGAAGTTTTGAGTTCTTCCACGTTCGATCAATCGGTTCAGGTTGGAATAGAAGAGGAAGGGCGCTTCTCTTCCTTTCTTTGTCAACCTCTTCTTCGATCTGATTGCTCTTCGTCGTTCGTGAGAGAATGAGGGTTTCAGTGGCCCAGTCGATAACCGGGTTCATCGCTTTTAACCAGGGAATGCCGAGAAGGATCTGGTCCCTTCGTCCTAAGCGGGTGACATTGAATTTCCCGATCATAGTGCGTTCATCGATTTTGATGGTAAGGACGCAGTAGCGGCGAATGGCTCCACTCTTTGAATAGCTCCCATCGGCGGTAGTAACCTTGAAGGGTTTACTAAGTGCGTGGGTTCGGATTTTGTGCCTTTTTACGAATTCTTCGGAAATAAATGTTCCGGCTGCTCCGGAGTCAACGACTGCGGTTGTTTCAACGGTTTTTAGACGGGTTTTCGAAATTAGAGAAATGGGAACTCGAAGTTCCTTTCGTTCACCAACTTTTCGTACAAGTCTAATGGGTACATTGGAAGATACTGACGTTGATCCAGTCTTCCACATCAAAAATCCTCGTTGAGGCGGCGAACTTCCGCTTCTTCTTCTTCTTCATCGTCGCTGCTCTCGACTTCTTTGCGACGGACCGGGGTCTTCCCGTTCTTCTTCTTCTGGGGACACGTTCTAGACATGTGTCCTACCACGTGGCAAGTGAAGCACTTCCCAGTACGGAAATGTTCAGTACGTTCTTCTTCGGTAAGTCGATCGACTACCATAGAGTTGGGATCTTTGGAAGGCGTGTACCTGCTGGATCCGAAGTTCTTCTTCTTCTGGGGTTGGTTACGTGCCCTGATGGCATTTAACTGGAGGCGGGAGTTATCGAGGCTAATACAGGTGGTGAGGACCACCTCGAAGTCATCAGAGACATCTCCTGTGCCGAAGAGGCGGGCGGTTAGCCCTGGGTGTAATCCGTCTATGAAGAATTGTTTCTTCGAGATGTCGTCATGGATCCCGGATCTCTGACAAAGCATGAGGAATTCTGAGATATAATCCTGAAGTTCGGGTCCTTGCTTCAGGTTTCGGAGTTTAGCTAAGGCGGTTCCTGTGGGGTCTAGCGGTTTAAACGCTTTATTGAAATCGGCAAGGAACTCCGCCCAAGTTCCGTAACCCTTAATGGTTCCATCTGTTCGCTTATAGGTAGGATCTTGTGCGTGGGAGAGGAAGTCTTCTTTCCAGTAGCGGGCATTCCCTTCGTTCATGAAGGAAGTGACGAAAATAATTTTCTGCTTATCTTCTATATAGATCTTCTCATTGATGTCGAGGTAAGAGTTACACGACATGAGGAAGCCTCTAGACTTGTCTCTATCGCCATCAAAGATGGTGGGGGTTCCGATCTTGATTTCAACGGGCTTTGAAGACATCGTGGGATTCAGGGGTGGTAATGGTGGTAAAGCGCCTAGTTTGAGTGCGCCGATCAATGGGGTCAAGGAGGTCGTCAGTTTGGACCTGGAGTTCTATCTGTCGTGATGACCAGGGTTTGTTCTTTCTTCTTTTCAGATATGCGGCACGCGATGGTGGCGCAGGGGATCAATGTAGACTTTAATCTTTTGTTACGAACTGGGATAGTTCTGACGTTTGGCCACTCGATAAGAGTGATCAGCCAAGGTCGGTTCAAGGCTTCGGCGTATACCAAAGTTCAATGTTTCTAAGACAAGAAAAGGAGAGTGTCCTCGACTTGAATCAAGAGTTCAGACGACTTAAGATTGGAGGTCTTAAGTGAGAGCAAGTTCCAGGTAAAACCCAGTAAGATTAAAGTGAAGAACTACATAGTACAAAGACGAGTTTATATACTAGTAGAAATGCCTTTAGGGCCGGTCATGGACAAGTCAGAATGAGTCATAGATAAGACGAGTCAAAGATACCAAGAATAGGTCATCTAGTGACGGCAGGATAGCGGTCATGATGTAATACAATGGGTAATCAAGAAAGATAAGTCTAACGGCGGCATCATGCGGCTCGCGACGTAATACAAGTGGAAAGTAAGAGAAAATGAATAGGGGCGTACTTGACTGTAACACAGTCTCTTCATGTCAGCTCACTCAAAGGAAGTCGCGCGAGTTCACCTTCTCTTTCTACAAAGCAGTCTTGTGCATGTGCACCTACTCAGAGTGCTTCGCCTCAACCTAGTCGCCCCCCCTCTTCATCACGCAAACGCCCTGGTGGCAGTGTTCTTGATCAGACATCTGCTGCTGCAGATAGGATGTCTCAGACGGCAGAATCCCTAATGACACACCTCAACAGCAAATGTGAGGGTCGTGTGGAGCACAAACACTATAAACGCATGAAACTCGAGACCGAAATTTGGGCTCATGATCTCAAGGCTCGCAGTGCTCGTGATGAGTGGGAGCATGCGATGCGTCTATCTGACCAAGATCATCTCCACCAGCAGGAGAGGATGACTCAACAAATTGAATTTGCAAGAATTGAGATTGAGCTATCTTGTGCACATCGGGAGGAGGAGGAGGCTTGAATTTGTTGTATTGCCTTGGAGCACAGTCTTGATCAAAACTAAGTAGGTTTGTACTATCACGTCACATAACAGGTTTTCAGGAAATGCATTCTGTTTTGTACTCGATGGTGCCAACTCAGAGAGCTTGCCAAAACGCTCCTTTCTCGAGAAAATCTCGAGCGCAACTGACCCCTCCTAGAGCTCGCCAAAATGCTCCTTTCTCGAGAAAATCTCGAGCGTGACCTTGCGAGCCAAAAGGAAGATGTATAGGTAAAACTACATTTAATATAATACTAACTACCTTCGCTCCAATGACAAAAGTAACCACATCTTTAGCGTGTTACAAAAATCCTGCCCCACAGTTCCAATGTAAGTCTGATCACCTACTGCGCCACCCTGTTGCTGATCATCCTCTCCTCCATCACTGTCAGCTCGCCTCAACCTCCGAGTTTGCTGATAGAAGCATACATTTGAGTCTTTGCGGTTTCCTTTTTCCTCAATCTCAACAATTAAGTTGTGCAGAATGAAGCACGAACAGATCCACATGTTTGCGTAGTCGAGGTCCTTCTGGCTTTGGATTGGGATGCGAAGCTCCCACAGTGATTGGAACCGGCCCTTGATAGAGCCGAAAAAGTGCTCTGAACGAATGCGGACCTAGACACTGGGTGAGGACTACGAAAGTATATTAGTATTGATGCTCACTGTTGACAGGTTATAATTGAATGTCTTTTGCTCGGCCATCAAACACCCTCCCGCTGGCCGTTTATATGGTGGCACACACCAAGTTCGCGCAGCATATGCCGAGTCTGCCCACAACCACTCTCCCACACCAAAAAACGACTTGGGATGCTGGGAGATCCTCGTTTGTGCAAATATGTTCGAGTCGTGAAGACTCCCGGGTACACCAATGATGTAGTCGGCGATACGCAGATTATGAGGGAATATGACGACCTTTTGAATCGTAAGTCACTGTGCTGCACACTGAGCCGATAGTAGATACTTACCTGGACTGTTAGAGAGTAGTCGGAGTTCTTGTCAAAGAACCCTTCGCCATGCCAACCAGGCTTCTCGTGTAGAGGGGACGGAGTCCCATCTACACAAAGAAAACCACTGCGCCACTCACGACATGTCTTCTGCTCCACATATGCTTTTGCCCACTCTCGCTCAATCTGATCCTCATGATCAAGCAGATCAAAATGAATGGCGCGATCATGCAGTTGCAAGATCGCAATCATGACTCGTTTGTAACAGTTGTAGATGGTCCCCACGGACACTCCAGCCCAATTGGATATGTCTTCAGTAGTCGCAGCATTGCCATAATGGCTGACACCATTGAGAAAGATCGCGAGCTGGACGGCGACAGGAAGTTGTGGATTATTCGAGTTATTATGGAAAATGGGGTGGGCTTGGATTAACATCGTGAGTTCGTCAAACACCTCTGCATTAACGCGAAGCTTGCGGCAAAACTTTTCAGGTGATAACAGCGCCCATTCTTGCAGCAGGTGTAACTGCGGTGCGCGAGTCAGAGACGGACACACATCAAGCACCCGACACTTCTCCACTTCATCATGCAGTGCCCCAATCGCATCAATAAAATGCGTAAATACTTGATCGCACATGTCCAGGATATCAAGTGATAGAATATCAGAATACGCTGTCAAAAGCGATGTTAGAGAGCTGATGGACAAAGCAGATACAATGGATGACGTAGGGGACTCCGGCCATGTTGGTGACGCAGTCTGTATGCTGACATCTGACCCTCCATGACTACTGGTAGTATCATCATCCGATCCCTTATCAGAGCCCTCCTCAGAGCCCTCCTCAAGTAGCTGATCAACCATGAATTCAACAAACTCCATGTATCGCGCGACCGTAAGATCATTGGTTGTTTTCTTCAGGCTACGAAGTATTTTTTTCCGATCCGATTCTCGAGGCATGATGTCGTCGCAGAACGTTATAGATATGATTATCTGATAGTCACTGTAAGGTACGATGATGATGATGGGTGTAAGGTATGAGCTTGATTTGTCATCGTCGGAGCTCTAATTATCAGCAAGTCGCAAAATTCTTAGAGTCCGTTCGGGAAGGATTATTTTGCCCAACTTTGCCCAACTTGAAAAAATAAAATCCGATTAAGTAAGCTCGGAGCTTGAAGCTGATGTCATGCTGATTGGCGTTATCAGTACAAAAAAACATATGCCACACATACTATCGCCATGCTCCCCTGTCTCTTACACCACACTGACAACCCTTCCGCCGATGACGATACAGTGGTCGAACAGGATGAGCGGGATGAGTGGGATGCACAGGATGAGCAGGATGAGCAGGATGAGCGGGATGAGTGGGATGAGCAGGATGAGCAGGATGAGCAGGCTGATGGGCAGGGTGTTGAGGATGCAGAGCAGTCAGATATCAAGAACCTCCGAGCTATCATAAACTTTTTCCAGGATATGGTTGTTTCAGCATCTGAAGTTATCAGTCTTGCCAGGGACGCCCTTAACTCCTATACAAACACATATTACAACAAACAACCATACCATACTTCAGCTCTGTCCGGGATTGACTGGGTCAATGAGCTTCTGAACGGCCATCCAGAACGAATCCGATGCGAGCTCGGTGTACGCCACCACATATTCATTGTATTGCGGGATATACTTCGTGATGGTGGAATAACCGACTCAAAAAATGTAATGTTGGAAGAGCAGCTGGCTATCTTCCTGTACGCCTGTGTTACAGGCCTCGCTGTACAGCACCTTGCCGAGCATTTTCAATGCTCAAATGATACTATATCGAAGTATGTCTGCTAGCTCTCATCCTTACATTTGTTTAATATTCTACAAGGTATTTCAAACGGATTCTGATCGCATTGTCCTCCCAACCAATATATTCCACCTATGTCCGGCTTCCGAATGCACAAACTCCAATACCCACTGAAATCCTCAAGACGACAAAATTATATCCCTACTTTGCCGACGTAGTCGGTGCCATCGATGGCACTCACATTGCATGCCATCCCAACGCTGTTGATCATGATGCCGCTCGCGACTGCAAGGGCAATTTAACACAAAATTGCCTTGTCGCCTGCGATTTCGATATGCGGTTCACTTACATGTTAAGTGGCTTCCCAGGGTCTGCAGCAGACGCTCGCCTTTACAACGAGGCTCGCCTAACCAATTTCACCATCCCTCTGGGCAAGTTGTACCTTGCAGATGCAGGATTTGCTGCATGTGATGAGTTACTCGTGCCTTACCATGGTGTGCGCTACCACCTGGCTGAATGGGGCTGGGCAAATATGCTGTATGTTATCCCACTGACTTACCACCCTAGTACTTATTTTTTTCAGGCCTTGCAATCCAAAGGAACTATATAATCTACGTCATGCGCAGCTCCGCAATGTCATTGAACGTATCTTCGGCATGTTGAAAAAGCGGTTCCGGATTATTCGCATCCCTCCCAAGTACAACTTAGATATCCAATCTCGCATCCCTCCAGTGTTGTGTTTCATACACAATGTCATCCGATTCCACGACCCCGACGATATACTAGACTATCATCGTGTGGATTCCGATGGGTGGGGGGCTCCTTATGACAGCGGCGTGCTTGCTGATGGGCCACCCACCAATGCGGCACGCACCCGTGCACATGGGGTCCGCGATGAAATTGTGCAATCAATGTGGGTTGATTATCTTCAAGAAAGGCTTCGCAGAGGCCAGCCTTTACCGCCTGATGTACAAGTAGAATAGTGAGGCCGTTTGTCATTTGTCATTTTTATTGTCGTTTTCTGTTTGACTCACTCAATGTACAATGTATTGTTCCCTTGCTGCTAATTCAGTCTTGATTGCGCAAACACGAGTCCATTGATTGCAGTATGAATGAGTGAGATACATCATGGGGTTCAACTAGTTATATTTTCCTTTGCCCGCGCTTCCCTCACTTCCTGTAGGCGCCATGCTAAAAAAACCTCGCGGACACCATCCCGTAGGATCGCATTATAATTATCGGCGATGGTGACGTCAGCTTGGAAAAGATCCATCATGGTGACCACCTCGTGATCATTCAAGCTCTTTTCTTCTTGCACCTGAAGGACAGCGCGCTGCTTACGGGCTGGGACAGGATCGGTGAAATGGCCAGCAACAGTGTCCCAAAGCATCGAAGTGGCGTCGGCTATGCTATCAACGACTTTCTCCCCCAACTCTTCCAACGCGAGTGGCATAGTGAGCTGTTGCGATTTCGATGATCCCGCTATGCTCCTTGATTTGGAATGTGGGGGGCGGGAATGAGTGCGCGAGGAATCATCCCCATCAGATTTGCGCTTCATTGCGAGTGACGAAGTAGATGTAGAAGTTATTGAAGGAGACATGAAGGGCTGGAGTGCTGCGTTGAAACCTCTTGGTGTGACAGGTGTGTGAGGTGGCAGCAGCATTGACCTAGAGTCACTGCCCATCTCAACATCGCTGAAGCTACTAGGACCGAACTCAACCCGGTCGAGCGCTTTCTCGAGCGTTAACATGGCCACGTCACCCTCGCCACTCGTGATGTCACTACTGGCTGTTGGCGTATCTGTATTGTGGCCCGTGGTCACGGCCTGGCTCGAGCCAGCATAGAAGCCAGTCCAGCTGCTTGTGGTCACTGGGATGACACCCTGCAGCTTCTCAAAATGCAGCCATCCTTTGTTTTTGAAGGCCTTCACATCGGGGTTCTTCTGTGTGAATGGTTAGTGTGGTAGAGCAGGAGAGACGGACAATACATACTGAAATGTAGTCCATCCACATAATCTCGCCTTCGTCATCAATATTAGCCCCTTTTTCGAAGTCGTACGATACACCTGAAGCGTTGCTCAGTTTGTCGACCACCTTAAACACTTTTCTTAACTAAAAATGTGTCAGTTTCAGTACCGGCACTCAGATATGAGTACTTACGCGGCTCCATTTAGATTGACAGGAATCAGCTGTCTTGGGAGCACCCTCAGGCACTGGACCTGCTCCCATATGTAGGGCAGCGTTATTCCAGAAGGTCCTGGTGAAGTTCGTCCCATCTCCCCCTTTGGAATGCTTGTCTGTGATATAGTCAATCAGCCTCATTTCATCGGCCAAAGACCAGATGCAGCGATCTCTCATCTCTCCGGCAGAGTCTTGATCGTCGGTGGCTGCCTTCTTCTTGCCCTTTCCTTTGCCTTTGGGTGGCATCCTCAGGCTGGTGGCACTGCGTAAACGGTCAGACCTTGTTCGCGTCCGGGTTGAGGGCATATTAGCGTGATAAGCCTACTGACCGTCACTGATCTGTCACAGTCATCCGGCACACCGGCAAGCTTACTTAATCGGATTTTATTTTTTCAAGTCGGGCAAAGTTGGGCAAAATAATCCTTCCCGAACGGACTCTTACCTCTCGAAATTTCTACGATTTTAACTTTGAGGACCGCTAATGACATAGTTTGCAGCTTGGCATGGACGTCGAACGGGAAGAAGCTTATCTCTGGTTCATCTGGCCCGATTAGGATATTTGACACCACCACTTGGCAGCAGATCGCCGTCCTTGAGGGTCACACCAACTTTGTCCACGTCATCTCCTTGTCCCGGAACAACCGCTTCCTTGCAAGTGCATCATGGGATAAAACAGCGCGTCTATGGAATCTCGATACATACCTCCCAGCTGGATCACCCCTACGGCACGAAGATGATTTGCACTCCGCAGCCCTCTCCCCTGATGGAAAGGTGCTAGTCACTGCTTGCGAAAACAAAAACGCGTACGCATGGGACGTTCACGCCATCCTTAAAGAAGCTGGCCTTGAAGATCTCCTCCCATTTATTCCTAATGTAAATCTTGTTGTCCTTCAGTAAAAACTATCCTAACATCCCACTCTCAGGTCCCAACTCGAAAATCGTTGATGAATGTACGTAACGTATTCCTTAATCCTTTCAAGCACTTCAAGGTTGTCACTCTAGAGCAATGCTAAGCGACACCCACCTATTCAAGCCCGTCGACTACCACAAAACTTCTTCGACGGCGTGCAATATGGTGCTCAGGTCAGTCGTCTGCATTTTTTACCAGTTCTTGTTCTTATTTCTGTACTTTCAGTCTTTTGCTGCACGCAGTGCCCATCCTTGTTCTCCTGCACAACACCCTCGCAGCACTCGCGCATCCTTTATCGAACGCTTTTCGTTACTCTTCCACCACTCTCGCCCCGATACCGATACTAATGTAGCAATTGAACTCCAACAACGCCCAAGGTGGTCCATCTGGTCTCATCGCGGTCCTCGTATTGTCGAAGTTCCAACAGTACAAGACAAAGAGGTATGTACTTCTTCATGTGCGTCTCGCATCGCCGTGGCCTAGTCATTTCCGTCCAGACTTTGTATGTTGCTCCGGCACAGAAAACACAGCAGGAAGTTCAATTGCACGGCCAGGGATCGTCCACAACACCGCCTTCTCCAGGTACCAATACTGCTACGCCAGTTGCAAGACCTGCGCATTCACAACTCATACGATTGTTGGCTCATCTCGTGCTCTTTCTCCGCTGCGCATCCCCTCCACAGGCTGGTGGCAATGCACACCCAACACAGCAGCAATCGCAAGGCCAAGCGCAGACCCATGCCGCATCGTCGCAAGCACAGCATCAGTAAGGTCAACCCCAGGCCCAGGTGTCCTCATCGCAGACTCAGCCTGCCGCCCCCTCCACGTCTGCGACACTTACTGCTCTTAATGTTCATAAGGTGTAGCAAGCGGGTAGCCACTCCCCCTTACCCTTCCATTGCGGACCCGTTTCATTCTTTTTCTCTGCTGTACATCCCTCCCGCACGCAGATGGGTACTAACACTGCAGTACTCATCTTCGAATCTAATCATTGTTATCGATTTGTTTACGCCGCGAATGTGTGTATTTTATTTCACTACTTCCTCAATCTCGGGTTCGGTTTGATGTTATCAATTTTAATCTCAAGTAGTCGCTAGAAACATGTCCTGGTTGCAAATCCCGGTGTTGTACATTTTATGCACTACTTGTCCCATCCGCATCTATTCCTTGGTACCCGATAGCAAGTATGTACATTCTGCCTTGCACTGGATCGTTCCCTCGCCCGACTGCACATGTGACCTTCTCAACCGTGTTTCCTGTATGCTTCCTGACTAGTTTTCAACACGCTACGGTAACCTCGCAGAGGTTTTCCATTATATGATTTTCTCCCAGAGGATCTGGTGTATACTAAGGGAGGAACATCGAGTGGTCACAGGCTCAAGTCCATTCATCCATATTAAACATCCACAGTACTATTACAAAGTCGAGCTACTGTACGAGTCTTCCCGTTTCGTGATGTTGTTTCTGATGAGCAAGATGACTTTGTCCAATGATGAAAGGACCAGTGGCCAAAGTTAAAATCAAAATGTATGGATCGCAAAGAAAGATGGGGCCGAAAAACTGCGCAACACATTGAGTCTTGACGAGTCGCAACATGTCGGGTAATCTCGATGCGATAGCAGAGCAACTCGCTGGGGTTAGATCTGGTTAGATTCAGACACGATCGGAGAGACAGGCCGTAGGCACCAACACAAACCTCTTGCGTGCTCAACACATCCCAGCCCTAAAACCACAAATAGATTGAGAAACCCATTTTAATTCGCTTTGAGATGATGTTTCTGGGGTGGCTTAGTACCAGTATTTAGCGGACTGTGGCACTCGTCTTACCAGACGTGCCAAAATACGATATATCCAGGTAATACTTACTTGCCGAAGAGAGTTTGAAGTAATTGACTTGGCCCAGTGACCTCAACAGCCCAGAGATGGGGGAGCATGGTGAGAACTTAGAAGTGGTCAACCACGACGATTCTCTTGCCATTCTAACTTCTGACGCCATAGTCAACAAAAAGTTATTTCACGAGGGTGTCTGTATGATAATGCGCCTCGCCAATACTGTGGGATCGGGTCATATCGGGTTTCAACGCCATCTGGTTGTGTGCAATTTAAATCTGTGGCGTTGGCTCTCTCAATAGATGGGTCATTTAACGGAATAATTAGAGTTGTCGAGACAAAGTAAACATTGCACTAGTCATCGAGGCTGAACAGTGAAGATAGGCTTCAAGTTTTCGCTTGTGAGCTGGCTAGTCTAGAGCTTCTATATTGGTGCTTACAGTTTGCTGCGGCACCCATCATGGGTCAATCAGCAACATTGACCTTTGCCGCCGTGGATGCAGCTTTGCGGTTGACCTTTGGTAACAATGGGACAAGTCTAGTTCGCTGTATCTCCGGGCCCTTTTTGCCCAAGTATCTGCAGTTTCAATCAAGATAAGGATAAGTGGTCGTTCATCCAGTGGGAAATTCTCGCGACCTTCGAGTTTCGTAACTCCAACAATGGTTTGCTCGAGCCCATGTTGCCATCCCATCAAGATACTCCTTGATTAGAACATCGGTGGAAGGTCCCCATGAAGGCACCTTCGCGAGACCGTCGGCGAACCTTTTCTCAACTTCAGCGTGATAGCTTGCTGCCCAGGCCATCGCACCGCTTCTGTCGAGGCCGATTTCCACCATGACAGTAGTGATCAAGTTATGGTTCTCGTCTCCCATCGCTTGCTCTCTATTGTACGAGATCATGTCCTGTGAATGTTGTTAATAGGCGCAGACCACGTCTTCAATGCAACTTTACGTTGTCAATCAACATCAACTCCGTAATGCATTCAGTCAGTTCGACAACGACGGGATGATAAAGCACCTCATCGGGAAGATCCATTCCCATTTCATATAATGCGATGGCAGGTTTTGCAGCACATGTATCCCGCCGGAGCTTGATATAATCACCAATACTACGGCAACGAGCCTCGTCGCGGTCGAGAGCCTCAACGACTACTGCACGAAGGTATGCAGTATAGCTATAAACGAAGTGACGTTGAAAAGGCAGGCTTGTGGTCTGAATCGCACGAGCCCAAAATCTATGCAAAAATTCATTAGACTTCAGCATGCATGATCAAACAATTTGAAGGTACTTGCTGTCGCACGATTTCACCGAGAATGCATTCGCCTTCTGGTCGTGTCTTATGAGGACTGTGTAGGGCATCGATGACGATGTCCACCATTGCCTTGGTAACTGCTGCATTCTCAATGTCGGTGTACATATCCACAATGCCGAGGACATTAATGAAGTCGCAGCCAATTCGAAGATGTTCTATGTTGTAGGGATAAGAATCAGGGATGTGAGGTTTCGTATGGCCTTAGCTAGGGTCAAACACGAACCTCTTGATGCGTTGGGATAAGCCAATGCTGCTAAACGGGCTACAAGGATAGTGGGCATCAATCATCTTTAGGTTGACTAGTAAAAACATGGGTCGAACCAGAATCGTATTTGTTGAACGCTTCTTGCGACTCAGGACTGAGATCCTTGAAATTGCGGAACGAAGTGTCGACTTCAGCTTTCACCGCTTCATAATGAGGATTCATTGTGCGAGGCCAAGGCCAGTTGGCCATGGTATCCGGGAGGTAAATTACTCTTGGACGAGCATCCATGCTTTTCTAAAGATACTTTCCAGTGACAGTGGAAGTAAGGGAAAGGTTGTTGCCGGCTGGTCGAGGGATTCGAATATAGGATTTGTAGTAGCAACGCTGTAGAGGCATCACTTGCAGAAATGGATCCTGTTGCAAAATTACATACGTATAGATGTTTTAGCGAAAAGTGGTCTGATCAGCGAAGTAATCAATGTCCAAGCTTTAACTTTACATGCACTGGCACTTCAAGTTGTGATGCAAAGGACTTGGTGCAACTACGACCAAGCTACGACAGCCTCAGGCTTGAGTCCAACGGATATCAAGCTCATAGTCATGCTAGCCATGAGCCCCACAACGAGAATCGTGCGCGTCGAATCGATTCCTGGGGTGTTCCGACCAGCGTATTAGTGACTGCGCAGGCTATCGAACCTGAGTACTGAGTAGTAAGCGGTGAGTCAACCAGTGATCAATCGCAACCACCACTGTTCACACAGGCCTTAAAGATTGAGATAGTCGATGCGACGGACATGAGAGTCAGAAGAGGGAACAACGAGTGAACCATTGACTGCGTTCGAATGGTGGATTTTCGCCTATATTCGGCTGCATGGTCCTGTGCGCAGTGTCACCTCCTACCGATTGCCTGCCAACCTCCGTGTCTCGCAGAGTCGCAGGTTGAGGATGAATAGCATAACCATTTAGTACTTGCGGTACTCACTGTACGTGCATGCCATCATTGCCATGTTTTTTCCGAGATATATTTTTGCGTCTACAGCTGGACTGTGCGCAGTATACCTCACCGTCGCTGGGACAGCCCTATATGCGGGAGCAAGCCTCTACCTTCAGTGCCCTGCTCTACAAACCAAAACCCTTTCCGCGGAGCTTGGTGCAGCTGCGCTTTCAATGGTGTGCTCAAAGGATTAGCTGGCAACGGAAACTGATGGCCCTGCGGATGTTGCTGGCAAATAAATCACGGCAAGGCCAGATGTAAAGATGAGTTCATGATAGGGAGCTCAGGAGAGCTCAACACTCAATTCCCATGTGAAGACTGACAAAAGCTCATATGTTGAATAGGAAAAGATCCATTCGGGATGCATTTGGACTGAAGTCTAGGACGTGTCCCTGAGACAGATCACGAGTCATCAACACATCAAAGATGTCTTCATGGCAAATGAGCACAGGAACTGCGACGAAGGAAATTTTAACACATACGGTCTTGTTGTCCATGCCATCGGACTTAATCTTCTCCGCATTGGTCATGAGCTGGTCTTGCAGCACAACACGAATTGGATCACAGTGAAAATTTATCGGGTTAACTGTTTTATTGGGTGTAACCGGGCGAGCAGAAGCAACGGAACAACATCTGAAATACAAATTTCCAGTATGTACGGATGAAGGAGCACAGGGATGAAATCTCTAAGGTCGATGGAGAGTGCCCAGTCCTGCTTTAAGGTCACAGGAAGTTGATCGGGCTTGAATACGTGGAGAAAATCCGGCAGCTGCCGGTACATGGTGCCACAGTGAGATCATGTACCAAAAATACGAAGCTCCTTTCCGGGTGAGTTCCCAGGCCGTTCTCAACATCAATTGTGCAGCGTAGTTTCCCGGTGTCAATACCGGATGTTGATAAGCACCCAGCCGGGGTAGGGGATCGGCATCCATGGATATAGATAAGCATTTGGACGACCGCCTTTGACATCTATGATCGCTCACCTATCAACCTGTCATACCCTCTTATACCAGTTAAAATGATATTGTTGAGATTGGAACGTCCCGTATATGCTGGAGTTCAAAGATAGGCCGGAAGAAACGTGCGGAGTGGAGGGGCAGTGCGCGACGCTGTCGAAAGATTGTTAGAGGCACAAATGTAGTCCACATGTAGGAAGATGCACATGGCGCCTGTCGCACGCCTGAACGCTTCATCTACACAGCAAGTTCATTGCTGTGAAGCGAACACGTGGACAATGCATGTGACACAGCTTTAAAAATGGCATAAACGAAGGACTGCTCAACTTCGTCAGCTCCCAGCCAGACATTCATTGATCTCTGGTAATCGAGCACTGGGGTCGTCTGAAAGGTATTTCCTGTGAGTGATACTGTAGGCAGTTAAAGCCGATGACTCACTTACCAGCGACTTTAGATACCGACAAAGATCTCTGGCGTATTTTCGAATTTCGCAGCACCTGCATATGTTATTCGTCTCGTCGATAAGGATTGAATCCTGTAAGCACACTGTATCGTGAGCCATGGCTTGTGTAATTCTGACAAGCATCAGATTGAAAGGAGATAGGCCTCTGGACTCACCAGAAATCATTGCCGTTACCGGATAACCTGGTCTGATTCCAAGATCCCGACAGACTTCTCTCGTATACACGATCTGCCGTAGTTGAACCTCCGAGCACGGACCATGTCTTCCTCCACCAGTAAGATGCCAGCGATCATGCCACGCCAGATAATGCGAGGTCATACCGGAGAGGTACACGGTGTTGTACACTTGGCTGACAGACAACACATCATCACAGGTTCGTCGGATGGCTCGCTCCGACTATGGGACCTAAAGAGCGGTGCAAAGATAGGCGAGCAATGGCAGGACAGGGATAATTTAGTGTGGTCTATGGTATTGTCTCCAAATGGAAAGACAATTGCAAGTGGAGGCGGATTTGGTTTCGGTGATGGCAGTATGAGGTTGTGGGACGTTGAGACGAGGAAGGTCATTTCAAAATGGACAGGACACACCAATATTGTGTACACATTGTGCTGGAGTGCAGATGGTGAGCGAGTAGCGAGTGGATCCTGGGATGGGACTGCAAGAGTCTGGGATGTTGACAGCGGTAAAACTATCCTGACAATCAAAACTGGGCACCAGTTGGTGTGTGCGGTGATGTACTCGCCTGACTCATCAAAACTTGCGACGGGCGGAGATGGGGAGCACGCTGTAAAAATCTGGGATGCAAAGACAGGCGAGCTTCTCAACACACTACTCAAACACGATATCTGGGTTCGCAGCTTGGCATGGACATCGGACGGGAAGAAGCTTATCTCTGGTTCAGATTGCCTGATTAGGATATTCGACACTGCCACTTGGCAGCAGATCGCCATCCTTGAAGGTCACACCGGCTTTGTTGACGCCATCTCCTTGTCTCAGAACAACCGCCTCCTTGCAAGTGCATCATTCGATACAACAGCGCGTCTATGGAATCTCGACACCAACCTCCCAGTCGGACCACCCCTCAAGCACGAACATAGTTTGCTCTCCGCAACCCTTTCCCCTGATGGAAAGATCCTAGTCACTGGTTGCAGAAACAAAAACGCATACATATGGGACATTCACGCCATCCTCAAAGAAGCTGGCCTTGAAGATCTCCTCCTGCCCATTTACCCTCGCAGTACTCGGGCACCCCTTCTCAAACGCTTTTTGTCACTGTCCCGCCACTCTCGCCCCGATCCCGATAGAGCAGTAGCACTCCAGCAACGCCCAAGGTGGTCCATCTTCTCTCGCGGTCCTCCTATTGTCGAAGTCTCTGCAGTACAGGTCAAAAAAGTATTTTTTCTTCCCATACTTCTCCAATTGCCATGGTTCAATGATTTTCTGTCAGCCACCGTTTGTTGCCCGCCGGCCAGAACGTGACAAGGCGAAACGAGCACAGCGACAACAAACTCAATCGCACAGCCAAGCCAAGGTGTCATCATCACAAAATCAGTCCTTCAATGCCTCGACCTCCGGCACACCTCCTGCTCCGGCTACTACCACACCACATGCAAAACCTGCGCATTCACGACTCGTACGATTATTGTCTCATCTCGTGCTTTTTCTCTGTTGCGCATCCCCTCAACATGCCAGTGGCAATGCACACCCAACACAGCAGCAATCGCAAGGCCAAGCGCAGACCCATGCCACATCGTCGCAAACACAGCACCAGCAAGGTCAATTGCAGGCTCAGGCTTCATCATAGCAGACTCAGCCTGCCATCCACTCCACGTCTGCGACACCTACTGCTCTTGATGCTCATACTACTGCGCCAGGTGCAGACAGCGGGCAGCCACATCCCCTTCCATTGCGGACCCGTTTCGTTCTTTTGCTTTGTTGTGCATCTCTCTCGCATGCAGATGGGCATTAACACTGCAGCTTCTGGATACCCATCTCATCTTTGCACCTGGTTCTTTTGTAATAATTGTTATCGCTTTGTCCATGCCAGGAATGTGTATTCGATTTCCCAACTTCCTTGATCTCGGGTTGGATTCTATACTATCGATTCTAATCTTAGCTTGAACTCGTCGATCTATCTTAAATAGTCTTAGCCAAGTGGTTAACAGATTCCAGATCTGTTCCTCATAAGTTGTGCAGGTTCGAAACCCGCCAACAATAAATAGTTTTTCTCCCTGATCACACCTTGGAACTCGTGGAGAGGTCTTCGAACGCCAACCATATATGATATGACTCATGACTGAGTTGTTAACAGATTTGAAGTCTGTTTCTCCTGGATGGTGCAAGTTCGAAACATGCCGATAATACTTTTTCTCTGATCTGAACGCTGCGTATCATAGTACAATGGCAGTCATTTATTGGGAGCAATATCAAATTACACGTCTCTTCAAGTACTCAGTACATGTAGTGATATATACTCTAGCGTAAAAGTTCAGAAAGGACAGAAAGCCTAGCGTCCAATACATGAAAGACGCGGGAACTACCTTGTGAGAGCTGCAAAGCAGCTTATGTCTGGAAGGTGTTCAACCTCCAATGGGGCAGGGGGTTTGTTATTAGCAGCAGCACTGGTACCTCCGGTCTGCCGCATGATCACATTTGCTGGTGGCATGCTGCTGCTTGAGGCACCAGTGTGGGCTTACTGGTGAGGAGGATGTGGTGGGTGTGCCAACTTATGCCCTATTCCACTGTGAGCATTAGCGGTGCACTACGAGACAATATCAGTGTCACGACATGGATGTCGAAAGGTTAGGAAAGCTTACATATTTGAATTTTGCCTCGTGTCACAAAAACGTCCACAGGGGGAATCCTGCGTGAACGAGGAGCATGGCCTGGGAAACAGAGGAGCAAGAAAAGAGACAATTTGCCATGTCCTTCAGTCCAGACCTTTCAGCGTAGCGAGTGGGGGCAGCAGAACAGTTGTTGCGTCCAGGTGGAGAACATGGATCAAATGTTGAAGGTTGGTGAGACGTGTGCCGACACTAGCGTACCATGTGCAACACTTGCAGAAGAACTCATGGTTGTTGCCTTCAATAAACATAAGTTTTGGTGGGGCATTCCCGCATGACGTACGTACGAATGGAAAGCAGACGCATAGTCAAAAGCCACATGGAAGAGAGATATTACTAGTCTTATATCATTGTCCTACCGGGATCGAAGGGTAACGAAAGAACACATCGTAGTGTCAACATGGTGTTGGTACAATTCTTCACCTGTCGGGAAAGGGACGATCCAAACTTCCGAGTGTCTGAACCGTATCAGTATATTCAAAGACCACCCTTGACATGTATCGCTCACCTACCAGCTTGCCATACTTTCTCATACACAGTTAAAACGACATCTGGTGTATGCTGGAGTTTAAACATTGGCTGGAAGAAATGTACGGAGTGGAGAGGGAGTGCGGGACGCTGTCAAATGTTTGCTATAGGCATGCCAAACATAGTCCTTACGTATGGGAAGATGCACAGCACATAAGTAGCGCTGGTCGCAGACCTGATCGCTTCATCGACACAGCAAGTGTTCATTGTTATGAAGCGAACACGTGGACAACGCATGGGACACAGCTTTATAAATGGCATAAAAGAACGACTGACTGCCCGACTTCCTCTACTCCCAACCAGACACCCATTGATCTCTGGTAATTGAGTTGCCTCAGGGTATCACTGAGCTTCTGAAAGCCACGTCGCCTTTGCAGATACATGACACCAGCTGATCTGTTTCGTTATTGGTGAGTTTTTGTCTTTCTCAGTTCTGTCAAATACTTTTTTTACCACCTCCCGGTGCAGGACAAAAGTCAGGTGTTCTTCGAAGTGAGAGTTCGAAACTCCGAGTCTGACTTCACTATTTAATCTCTTATGCGGCGCCCCCAATATCTGCTGCTGTTTATGCTCCTTCCTGTGGGCAGCGCCTGATATCAGGTGTTCATCAGAGTCGCAGTGTCATCACCTGCAGTGATGGCACAAACTAGCTGAATGAATCACTGAAGTTGGTGCCGCTGCGTTTCGAGCAGATCGTGAATATACATTTCACTCTAGGTTCGTACCTTGCCTTGGTTGGACGACACACTGACCACGTACCCTTGATAGTTTTACGCCATGTCTTTCCCTCCCGGTGCAGGAGAAATACACCACCACTGCCAAAAAAGCGTCACTTGGAACTCATTGCAGACACGCGCAGTCCCCGATACTTATTGGGTACAACTTGAATGGTAACTCCTGTTTGCTGCACTTGATATCGGGCATTCATCGGAGTCGCAACATGTCACCTGCATCTTTCTTCTTTACGGAGTCCTTTCTGGAGTTCTTTGCGGTCTGTGTCGCTGCGTTGTGCAGATCGCCAAATTGCTCTTCATTCTCCAGGTTCGTGCCTTGTCTTGGTTGTATGGTACAATACACGTACTGACCATGTACCCTTGACAGGTCTGCGCCATCTCTTTCACTCCTCCCTGCGCATGAGAAAGGCACCCCCCAAAAAAAACTGTCATTAGTCCACTTTGGACTCGTTGCAGACATACGCAGTAACCCTAATAACTGCTGCTACCGACAGTGTTCCTTTGGGCAGCACCTGAGATCTTTATCAGAGTCGCAGCATCATCACCTGCGATAATCATCTTGTGTGGTCCGTTCAAAAGATCCTCGCAGGTGGCGTTGTTGCGTTTTGAGCAGATCGCAGGGTTGCTCTTTCAAGTGTCTAGGTTCGTGCCTTGGCCTAGTTGCATGCTCTGTCAAGGTTCTCCCAGAAAACATCAATATTCCTTTTGGCAGGGTCTGAAATCGGAGTCGCAGCGTCACCGCCTACTGTTGTTTGTGTCTCTCTTACAAAGACCTCAGTAGGCTACTGAGTTGCTCGTTACTGGTACTCTACAGGTCCGTACCTTGGCCTGGTCGTTCGGACACTTTGGTTCGTGCCTTACCTTGGTTATATGGCACAATACACGTACTGACCATGTACCCTTGACAAGTCTACACCATCTCTTTCACCCCTCCTGGTGCAGTATAAATGCACCACCACTGCCAAATAAGCGTCACTTGGGACTTGTTGGAGACTTACATGGTCCCCCCGATATTAGGCACAACCTGAATGGTAACTTCGTTGGGCTGCACCTGATGTTGGGCGTTCATCGGAGCCGCAGCATGTCTTTCTATGGAATCGTTTCTAGAGGTCTTTGTGGTCGGTGCCACTCCGTTGAGCAGATCGCATAATTACTCTTCATTCTCTAGGTTCGTGCATTATCTTGGTTATATGCACAATACACGCACTGACTACGTACCCTTGATAGGTCTGCGCCATCCCTTTCACCCCTCTCTGCACATAAGAAAGGCACCTGAGGAGCATAGATCAGTCACAGGCTTCAAGGAGTCGTTCATCCATATTAGATATCCACAGTACTATTACAAATTTGAACTCAAGCTACTAGTCTTCCCGCCTCAGTGATCGTGATATTGTATGATTGAACTTCTGACGAGCAAGATGTCTTTGTCCAACGATGAAAGGACTCGTGGCAATGACGAAACCGAAATGTATAGATCGCAAAGAGCACGGGGTCGAAAAAATTGCGTGACACGACAAACTGCAACATGTCTGGTAATCTCGATGCGATAGAAGAGCAACTCGCCAGGGTTGGATTCAGGTAGGATCTGAGAGACAGGTTGTAGGTATCGATACAAACCTCTTGCGTGCTCAACACACCCCAACCCAAAATAAATTAAGAAACTCATTTTAATTCGCTTTGCGATGATGTTTCGAGGGTGGCTTAGTACGAGTATTCAGCGCACTGTGACACTGGTCTTACCAAACGTGCCAAAATGCGATATATCCAGGTACTAGCTTAACCATCTCCTTGTCGCAGAGTGTTTGAAGCAATTGACTTAACCTTAACAGCGCCCGAACAGACATCAAACCAAGCAAAGGAACGAACCGAGAGTGAAGCTTTGAAGAGCAACCTCGCTCGAAACGTAGCGCCGCCAACTGCGAAGATCTCCTCACATGTAAAATGTCGAAGCTCTCAGTAGGTGATGACGCTGCGCCTCCGATTTTAGAAAATGCTATAAAGGAAAGAAAAAATTCTGGGAAAACATTAACAAGCATCCAACAAGTCCAAGGTACGAACCTAGAGGGTGAAGCTCTGAAGAGCAACCCTGCCATCTGCTTGAAACACAGCGCCGCCAACTGCGACGATATCCTCACATTCAAAGGACATCAAAGATGCAGGCAGGTAATGACAATGAGTCCGATTTCAGATACTGTCAAAAGGATTCATACTGATGTTTCTGGCAGAATATTACACCGTCTGAACGCTAAATCAACGCACGAACCTAGAGACTGAAGCTTTGACATCGATTATGCAATATAGCCAAGAAGTTGGATTCAATACCGGATGTTGATATTAAGTACCCAGCCAGGGTAGAGCTTTGGCATCCATGGATATAGATAAGCATTCAGACTTGACATACGTGATCGCTCACCGGCACCTATCAGTTTGCCAACCCAGTTAAGGTGACATTGTTGGGATCAGGACGTCCGGTATATGCTGGAACATAGGCCGGAAGAAACTTGTGGAGTGGAAGAGTGCCGGATGCTGTCAAATGATTGTTAGAACTATCAATGTAGTCCATATATATAGGAGGATGCACACAGCGCCAGTCGCAGGCCTGAGCGCTTCATCTACACAGCAAGTTCATTGCTGTGTGAACACGAGGATAACACATGGGACACAGCTTTATAAACGGCATAAAGAACGACTGCCCTACTTCCTCAACTCCCAACCAGACACCCATGGATCTCTGGTAATTGAGCACTGGGCTCGTCTAAAAGGTGCTTCCCGTGAGTGATACTGCAGGCAGTTAAAGCTGACGACTTGCTTATGTTAAGACCGTACTCAAGGGGTATCGGATCCGAAGGGCTTTGGCCTCAGCTCGTGCGCTGTGCCCCTTTCCCGAGTATTGCCCCTTATTTCAGAGCACCAAGATATCACGTCTAGAGGGACGGATAAGTATCGTAACGGATCCGGTAAGGCTTCCGGATATCAGACGTATAGGGTAACGGCTAATCCGGATTGGATCCGAACTAGAAACTAACGAGTAAGACTGTCCGAAGACAGAGGCGGATGTATAGACTATCGGATTCAATCCTAAGTCTCGGAGTAGACAAGAGTATCGTACTCAAGTCCGGACGGATAGCGGAAGGACTTAGAGTCCAGACAGGATGAGTGCAATCTAAGATGATATTCGAACTGATCTTCTACAGCGCAAGTACAAGGGTTTATATACTACGGATAACTAACGGAATGATCAATAAGCAAAGGTATGAGGCTATGTACGAAGTATAAGCAAAGTATGCATAAAGTGTATTGGTACGTCGGAACGGGTAAATCATGAACCGGAAATGAAGTACAAGTTAAAGCGGATCAGTAAGAACAGCGGAAGTAAAGGATAACCGGATTACCGGTGTACAGGAATACCGAAAGGAGATGAAAGGTAGTTAGAGTTATATGAACAGGAAATGAAATGAGAATCGGATCGGATCTGTGGACCGGACGACGGATGTGTCCAACGGATCTGGATCGGATCTGAGATCTGGATCTTCGGATCTGTAACCGGATATATGGTATATGACAGTATCCCCCCCTTAGGGCCGATCCCTAGAGGCACGAGAATCAGCGATCCGGACCGGAAGATATGAGTGCGAGACGATGGAGAAGTTGATGGGAGAAGTGTCTGAGTTCGGATTTCGACAGATATACGGATGTCAAAGTGTCGCAGGTGTTCCTTCCTTTCCCCACTTCTTCACTACCACTAGCTTTACTCAAACATGGCTGATAACGGATCCGGTTCCAAGAAGACCGCTAAACAACAACTAGCGGAAGCAGAGGCAGCACTGCTGGCAGCCCAGGCCGCGGCTCGGAAGGAAGAAGAGGCTGAAAAGCTGAAGCGCCAGGAGGAGGAAGCGGAACGGAAACGTCTGGATGGGATTAGGAAGATTGAGCAGGCTGAGATCTGAAGGGAGGCGGAGGAGACTAGGCGCAGGGCGATTGTAGCGGAAATGGTGAGTTTGTGTTTATACCATCTGATCCATCTCATATCGGATCCGTAGACTCGCGCGATCTCCATGGATAAGGAGGGAGCTTGTTCTCATTGCACCAAGAAGGGTCGGGCTTGTCTATGGACCGATGCTGAGAGCAATTCCTTGGTGAGTCGTCCTGATTTTTTCGGATCCGTGACTCCTAACATTCGGATAGATCAAGGCTTGCAACGGATGCCGGAAGGACAAGGTCACGTGTCCTGGAAGGCCTGGAGTTGTCCAAGAGCGCAAGTCTAAGAAGAGGCAGCGCACTGCTGGGACTCCATCTCCGAAAGGCAAGGGTAAGAAGCGCCAGCAGAGTCCGACTCCAGATCCGGATATGGAGGTCGTCGGAGCGGATGAGGCGGAAGGAGAATATGATGATCAGGCTTGGGTTGCTGCTGCTAATAGCATTGTAGCGGAATTGGCTCGGACCAACGGATTACTCCAACAGAGCATCGGAGCGGCGGAAGGGAGTAGGGCTGCTTTGGATCGGATGAATACTAACTTGGAGGCGTTTATGCAGCAGCAGAGGGAGTTCCAGATCATCCTTCTGGAGGGGATCCGGAACGGAATCCGAGTTACTGAGGCGGCCCATTCTGAGGGTTCTGAGAAGGGAGCTGAAGAGTCCGGATCCGGAGGCGACATGGAGACGGATGGCTAAAGGATTTCGGATCTGTCTCTTCTGCTACTAATGTACTTGTATATCCGATTTTGTACTCATTGTATAGCAATAGGACCGGGTTTGTCTGGATATGCAGTGTGGAAATCCGAGACTAGATCGGACGCGTTTCCGAGTTCCATGGCTAATAACCACGAGGTCTCCTCATCCGTTCCCTCATATCCGGACCATCGGACGAGGTATAGGAGTTGGCACTGGCGTCTACGACGGTCTAGCTTAGAGTCTAGGATTTCGGATATCTCATACTCTGGTTCTCCGTCGACTTCGACCGGAGGTGGAGGAGGCTGGATACGATTAGGAATGGTGTTCGGAACGGATGGTTCTAATTGCGAGACGTGGAAAACGGGGTGGACGGATTTCATGGATTCGGGAAGTCGGATTGTGAAGGAATGGGTACCTGGACGGGATATGACTTCGAACGGACCTAGGTTCTTTTCCGAGAGTTTCTTGGAAGGACGAGTGGACCGGAAGTACTTAGCCTTGACAAAGACTTGGTCTCCGATATTGAGATCCGGAGCGGGTTTGCGTTTAGCATCCGCAGGTCCTTGATATCTTTCTTGGGCGTGAGTCATTTCTTCTCGGAGGAATTGATGAAGGTCGTCGAGATCTATAGCATAGTCTCGGGCACAGATGGAGGATAGATCGCGTTCCGGATGGACGGATATGTTCGGATGATAACCCTTATTAGCAAAGAAGGGTGATACTCCGGTAGTAGCACTCGGAGCGTTGTTGTATGCAAACTCTGCTAAGGGGAGTAATTCCGACCAGTTGTCCTGCTGATAATTGCAATATATCCGAAGGTATTGTTCTAGGGTTTGGTTGGCACGCTCGGTTTGTCCGTCCCCTTCTGGATGATATCCGGATGTGAAGTGGAGGACCATATCCAATGCTTTTCCTAAGGACTGGAAGAAGTGCGATACGAATTCCGTACCGCGGTCCGAGGTGACATGGGACGGAACTCCGTGCTTGGAAAACACGTGAAGTAGGAACAGGCGAGCGAGGTCAGGAGAGGTAATGGTATCGTGAGTCGGAACAAATATTGCTTGCTTGGATAGTCGATCTATGATAACGAGGATGGCTGTAAAGCCGGAGGAGTCCGGAAGTTGCTCTATGAAATCCATAGAGATGGAATTCCAAGGCTTTTCCGGTATGGGTAGTTGCTTGAGCAATCCGTAAGGTTTGTGTCTCGGAACCTTGGCCCGGGCGCAGGTAGTGCATGATCGGACGTAGTCCTTAACATAGGTGCGTATACCTGGCCATGTATACTCGCGTCGGATGAGGTCTAAGGTTCGGTTTTGACCAAAGTGACTGGATAGAGGATGATCATGAGTATTACGGAGGACGCGAAGTCGGAGGTCATTGGATTCCGGAACATATATACGATTGTCGCAACGGAGGAAACCACTATCGTCCACTGTCCATCTCGGATCCGAAGGTACCAGAAGATGGTTGGTTGCAATAGGGTCATTAGGGAGTGCGGTCAGGATGTCTTTCCGAAGGTTATCAATATCCATTAGAACAGCTGCTCTAAGCACCGGAGTTGCTAAGGTTGAGGCTCGTAGGGACGAAGCTAACTGTTCGGACGTGAATACTGGACGGAAGTTATGAGGGTTAGCTCGGGCGTAGTCCTTATCCCCCTCTTTGGGATAGACGTCCCAGCGTCTAGTAAGGGAATCCGGTTTGACTCCGAGCTTTCCGGGACGGAAACGGATGATGAGGTTGAACTGGTGAAGGAATTCGGACCAGCGAGCCTGACGGCGAGAGAGGAGTTTGGTAGTGGCGAAGTACTCAAGGTTCTTGTGGTCCGTGACAACATCTACAGGCTCGGCCGGGCCTTCTAGATAATGTCGCCAGGTCCGGAAAGCTTCGTATATAGCTAGGAGTTCCTTGTCGTGGGTGTCATAGTTGAGTTCCGGAGCGGTTAGCATACGGGAATAAAACGCTACCGGACGAAGCTCTGAGTCCGGACATACAATGGATAGTATTCCAGCTATAGCATAGTCAGAGGCATCGGTTTCCACAACTATAGGAACATCCGGCATCCAGTGCGTAAGCACCGGAGCCGTAGTGAAGGCTTTCTTGAGTTCTTCGAAAGATTTCCGACAATCCTCGGAAAAGTTCCACGGAATGTCCTTGCGTGTAAGCCGTGTTAACGGAACCACAATATCCGAGTAGTTGAAGATAAACCGTCTATAGAAATTTGCGAATCCGAGGAAGGACTGGATATCCTTGACTTTCCGGGGTTCCAGCCAGTCAGTAATAGCTTGGATCTTCTCGGACGACATGGTCAATCCGTCCGGAGATAGGAGATATCCGAGGTATTCAACGGAAGTGGAGTGGAATTCGCATTTTTCGGGTTTGGCATAGAGACGATGTTTACGGAGTCGACGGAGTACTTCTCGGACGTGTTGCTTATGGGACGCGAGGTCATGGGAATAGATGAGGATGTCGTCCAGATATACGATAACGCATACATCCAGCATATCCGCAAACACGCTATTGACAAAGTGCTGGAATGCTGCTGGGGCATTAGTGAGACCTTCCGGCATCACCAACCATTCATAGGAGCCATAGCGCGTTCGGAAGGCAGTCTTCCATTCGTCTCCTTCCGCTATCCGGACGAGATGATAAGCGGATCGGAGATCGATCTTGGTATAGACTTTAGCGCGGCTCGGAGAGTCTAGGAGGTCGGCAATGAGGGGTAACGGATATCGGTCTTTCTTAGTGATCTGGTTGAGTCCACAGAAATCCACACAAAGGCGGAGGGATCCGTCCTTTTTCTTGACAAATAGGACCGGAGCTCCGTGAGGAGAGGAAGAGGAGCGAAGGAGCCCAGAGGCAATATTTTCATCAAGAAACTTCCGGAGGGCTGCAAGCTCAACCGGGGATAGAGAATAGATAGTTCCGAGGGGGGGACTAGTTCCTTCTTCCAGATCTATATTCAGATCATAAGGACGATGGGGAGGAAGTTGGCTAGCCTTTCCCTTGTCGAAGACATCCGCAAACTCGTGATAGTCCAAAGGAATATCGGATAGATCCGGAGGATCGGACGAGAGAGATGCGGACCGGAGATCGACACCGGATGGACGAAGGTAAATACTGAACTGGACCGAACCTTCCAGCTTGCAGGCTCGGCAAAAGGCAACTGCATTGATTAAGGATATGTTGGGAACGGTATTATCAGCGGATGGTCCAGATGTAGTCGGAGGAGGAAGGGTTTCCGTCGGAGGAAGGGGATCTGAAGATGGAAGTGACGTCGGAGGAGTCGATGGCATTCCATGAGAAGTCGTCCGGAATTCGATGCTGCCCAAAACCCAGTCAATCAACGGATTGTGTCGGGTGAGCCAGCTATATCCAAGAATGATAAAACAAGATGAATCCAAAGGAGTAACGTAAAACGTATCAGAGGTAACTACACCGGACGGAAAACGGACAGACAAATCTATAGCTTCGGAAATAGTGTTATTACAAGTACCATCAAACAAGCGGAGCGGAATCGGAGGTATCGGATATGTAGGGATTTTATGTTTTCGGACGAACGTAGTATCTATGAAACAATGAGAAGAACCACAATCTACAAGAGCTGGAAATTCGGATACGGATGGAAGTAACGGAAGTGAAACATATGGACAGAGAGAAGTCGGATCCGAAAGCGCGACAGCGTTGAGTCTTAACTCCTGTGTGCAGGCAGAGTCAACGCGACCCTCTTCCTGCACGGAGCTAGGAGGGTCGTGGACTATTTTTTTGTCTCGACCGAGACATCCGGTTTGGCTTCCGGAGCAACTACTGCAGCACGGCCTTTGGCAGCGCGCGAAGTAGACTTGGTGCATTCCCGAGCAGTATGTCCGGGTCCGCCGCAGAATAAGCAAAGCTTCTTATCCAATCTTCTCTGCCTCTCTTCGGACGTGAGTTTACCGTCCTTACCCAACTTGGAAGTAAGGTCCGGAGCCTTAGGAGCGGACGAGCTCGAGGACGCGGATGGCTTGGCAGATTTCTGGTTACTGGAGTTATTGTTTCCGGATTTGTGATTTCCGGATCCGGACGTATTGGAGTTCGTCCGGTCAGAAGCGGGTTGCTTAGGGGTAGTGGATGAAGCGGGTTTAGTCTCTCGGGAGATCTCTCCCTTCCGTTCCCAGTATCGGGCGTCGATAGTCTGAGCGAGGGTTTTGTATTCGGAAAGGGTGGAGGGTTTACCCATGCGACTGATTTCATCCTTGATGCGAGCCGGAAGTCCGTTGTAGAATTGGCGTCGTAAGGCTCCGTCGCCCCAGCTACGGACTTGCGAAGCGAGACGCTGGAATTCCACAATATACTTGTTAATGCGCTGTCCGTCACGCATGTGGAGCTGCTCGAGTTGCATTTCTGCATCACCGGATGGGTCGTGAGGTCCGAAATTGGTTTGGAGTTCAAGCATGAACGTGGAATAGTCATCTACCCAGTCCGGACGATCATCCGGATCGTTGGACAGGAGATCCGGTTCAAACCATTCGAGGGCCATACCCTTAAGGTAGGATTGGGCGAAGTTGACTTTAGCCCGTCCAGTACGGAAAGCTTTTGGCTTGCTTTGGAAATTCAGCTCACACTGGACGAAGAACGCACGGAGCTTTCGTGGCTCGGATCCGTCAAAGGTATCGGGTTCTCGGACCTTGACCTTGGAATCTTCGGATGTGGGTACGCGACGATTATTGCGAGCAAGGTTATCGATGGCTTCTGAGAGTCGGAGCATAACACGGTCCTGTGGGTTTAGGCCGTCGTTTTCATCGTCATCATCATCCGGATCATTGTCCGGTTCACCACCGAAGTCATCCGGCGGGTTTCCACCGGGAAAGTCATCATCATCACCATCATCAGGATCTTCGTCGTCCGGAGGCCCTCCGGCAGGAGTGCGCGTAGGAGTTTCCGGGTGTCGACGATTAAGGAGTTCGGATATGGTTTGAGCAGGTCCGCGGTTACTAACGCGCCGCTGAGAGAAACTGGTGAAGGTGTTGACTATGGGGGTTGGATCACGACGGAGGGATGTAAGTCCGATCGCGTGTAGAGTTGCTTGTGTCTTAGTAGAAGGCATGATAGGTGTAAGTATACTCGGAAAGGTATGAGTTCGAATATACTGTTAAGACCGTACTCAAGGGGTATCGGATCCGAAGGGCTTTGGCCTCAGCTCGTGCGCTGTGCCCCTTTCCCGAGTATTGCCCCTTATTTCAGAGCACCAAGATATCACGTCTAGAGGGACGGATAAGTATCGTAACGGATCCGGTAAGGCTTCCGGATATCAGACGTATAGGGTAACGGCTAATCCGGATTGGATCCGAACTAGAAACTAACGAGTAAGACTGTCCGAAGACAGAGGCGGATGTATAGACTATCGGATTCAATCCTAAGTCTCGGAGTAGACAAGAGTATCGTACTCAAGTCCGGACGGATAGCGGAAGGACTTAGAGTCCAGACAGGATGAGTGCAATCTAAGATGATATTCGAACTGATCTTCTACAGCGCAAGTACAAGGGTTTATATACTACGGATAACTAACGGAATGATCAATAAGCAAAGGTATGAGGCTATGTACGAAGTATAAGCAAAGTATGCATAAAGTGTATTGGTACGTCGGAACGGGTAAATCATGAACCGGAAATGAAGTACAAGTTAAAGCGGATCAGTAAGAACAGCGGAAGTAAAGGATAACCGGATTACCGGTGTACAGGAATACCGAAAGGAGATGAAAGGTAGTTAGAGTTATATGAACAGGAAATGAAATGAGAATCGGATCGGATCTGTGGACCGGACGACGGATGTGTCCAACGGATCTGGATCGGATCTGAGATCTGGATCTTCGGATCTGTAACCGGATATATGGTATATGACAGCTTACCAGCGACTTCAGATTCCCACAAAGATCTCTGGCGTATTCGCGAATTTCGCGGCACCTGCATACGTTATCCGTCTTGTCATTAAGGATCGAATCCTGTAAGTACACTGTATCGTGAGCCATGGCTTATATGATTCTGACATGTATCAAATTGAAAGGAGACAGGCCCCTGGACTCGCCAAAAATCATTCCCGTTACCGGATAACCTGGTCTGATTCCAAGATCCCAGCAGACTTCTCTCGTATACACGATCTGCTGTAGTTGACCTCCGAGTACGGACCATGTCTCCCTCCACCAGTAAGGCGCCAGCGATCATACCACGCCACATAATACGAGGTCATATCGACTGCGTACTATACGGTGTTGTGCACTTGCTTGACGGACGACGCATCATCACAGGTTCGTTGGACGGCTCACTCCGACTATGGGACCTAGAGAGCCGTGCACAGATAGGCGAGGAATGGCGGGACGAGAATAACACGGCAGTGTGGTCCATGATATTGTCTCCAAATGGAAAGACAATTGCCAGCGGAGGTGGTGATAAGAGTGTGAGGTTGTGGGACGTTGAGACGAGGAAGGTCATTTCAAAATGGACAGGACATACCGATCTTGTGTATGCATTGTGCTGGAGTGCAGATGGTGAGCGAGTAGCAAGTGGATCCTGGGATTGGACAGCAAGAGTCTGGGATGTCGGCAGCGGCAAAACTATCCTGACAATCAAAACCGGGCATAAACGGGTTTATGCGGTGATGTACTCGCCTGACTCATCAAAACTTGCAACAGGCGGACAAAAAGACAACGCTGTAGAAATCTGGGATGCAAAGACAGGCGAGCTTCTCAACACACTCAAACACGATGACATAGTTTGCAGTTTGGCATGGACATCGGACGGGAAGAAGCTTATCTCCGGTTCACATTACCTGATTAGGATATTTAACACTACCACTTGGCAGCAGATCGCCATTCTTGAAGGTCACACCAGTCATGTCAATGTCATCTTGTTGTCTCAGAACAACCGCTTCCTTGCAAGTGCATCACTCGATTCAACAGCACGTCTATGGAATCTCGACACAAATCTCCAAGTTGGACCACCCATCCAGACGAAGAGGTTTTGCGCTCTGCAGCCCTTTCCCCTGATGGAAAGGTGCTAGTCACTGGTTGTGAAAACCAAAACGCGTACACATGGGACGTTCATGCCATCCTCAAAAAAGCTGGCCTTGAAGACCTCCTGCCCATTCCTGTAAATCTCATGGTTCTTTGGTAAAAATTGCACTAATATCCCACTCCCAGGTCCCAACTCAAAAGTTGTTGATGAACGTGCGTAACGTGCTCCTCAATCTTTTCAACCACCTCAAAGTTGTCACTCTAGAGCAATGGTATGCGACGTCTACCTATTCAAGCCCGTCGAATGCCACCAAACTTTTTCGACGGTGTGCAAAATGGTGCCCAGGTGAGTCGTCTGCATTTTTGACCAGTTCTTGTTTTTACCTCTGTGCTTTCAGTCTTCTGCCGCACGCAGTACCCATCCTCGTTATCCTGCACAACACCCTCGCAATACTCACGCAGCCCTTCTCGAACGCTTGTGGTCGATCTTCCGCCAATCTCATACCGATTCCGATGGAGCAATCGAACGGCAACGTTCACGGTTGTCCATCTTCTCTCATCGGGGTCCTCGTATTGTTGAAGTGCCCACAGTGCAAGATAGAAAGGTATGTATTTATCACATGCGTTTTGCGTCGCCGTGGTTTAACCATTTCTGTCCAGGCCTTGTATGTTGCTCGGCCGGCACAGAAAACACAGCAGCAAGCCCAATCATACGGCCAGGGATCGTCCATGACACCGCCTTCTCCAGGTACCAATACTGCCACGCCAGGTGGAAGACCTGCGCGTTCACCACTTGTACGATTGTTGACTCATCTCGTGCTTTTTCTCTGCTGCGCATCCCATCAACGCACCAGTGGCAATCCACACCCAACACAGCATCAATCACAAGGCCAAGCGCAGACCCATGCCACGTCGTCGCAATCACAACACCAACAAGGCCAATCGCAGGCTCAGGCGTCATCATCGCAGACTCAGCCTGCTGCCCCCTCCACCTTTGCGACACCTACTGCTCTTAACGCTCATACTACTGCGCCAGCTGCAGCCAGTGGGCAGCCACGTCCCCTTCCGTTGCGGACCCGTTTCGTCCTTTTTCTCTGTTGTGCATCTCTCCCGCATACAGATGGGCATTAGCACTGCAGCTTCTGGATACCTATGTCATCTTTGCATCTGGTTCTTTGGTAATTATTGTAATCGCTTTGTTCACGCTGCAAATGCCTGTATTTTATTTCACCACTTCCTCAATGTCGGGTTGGTTTCGATGCTATCAATTTTAATCTCACGCCGTCGCTAGAAGCATGTCCCGTCCGGGTGTCTGGATGGCCCAATTTGTTTTTTTTTTCATTTGATGCAGCATTCCCCCTTCAGCATTCAGCGTTCTTCGTTTCTCGCTCTCCATCGTTTGGAATGCCAACGGATGTGTGAACAGTTTAGATTAAAATTGTATGGAGACGACACTGGGATCACCTGTCCATAGCCTCAACCATTCTGAAGTACACGCTCATCTACGGTTTTCTCCCTCCTCTCACCAGCCCACACATCCTTGCAGACATGCGAAACAACTATTCTCGCTCAGCTTTTTGTTCAATCTCACTTACCTTGGAATTCGACTTGGACGTACATTTGAATGGTTCTGACGCCAAGGGCTGAGGTCCAAAAACATCAAGACTACAGTTCAAAAGATCAAGAGCGATGTGAGACTGTCGTGTATACACCGTCAGCTGAGACTCGCTCTCTGGGGCAACCGCTGCGAAGCTAATGTACGACTGGGGTAAAATGGCACGTTGACGGAACAAATTCACCTTGTGTCATTGTTCTGGGCTTCCCATACTGACCGCGAAAATACGTGGATGTGGTCTTGCAGCGGATAAGTGGTTGTTCTTGGTGCATAGCCCCTCGAGTCTGCCGGAGGGGAATCGATGTAGCTAATTGGTTCTGAAAAGAGACTAACCAGAGATCCACTGAAACTTGGCCTCAGGACCGGCAGGACATTTCAGGCCTCGTGAATGTGCAAAGATCGGGTGGCTACAGGACAAGCTGATGTGGAATGTCGAGGTTAATATTATGAGTACATAGTCTCGTTAATGTCTACAAAAGTTCCACAGAAGCAAATGATTCCCTGTACTCCAACAATCATATTGTACGACTCTTGTACAAATTCTGACGCATGCCAAGTGTGTTATCCCCGCGTATTTCTCCGATCTCACCATCGTGAACTTAGTAGTTAGCGTCTTGTTGGATGAACCCAAGGGCAGTTGCAGAGCGAGGCGTGATTGAACACTTGAAAGGTTTGGGGTGGCTTGGAGTGTATTAATCCAGACCAGTGCTGGACGTGACAAGATATGCGACATACCTGATCGTACCCAGTGGTAAGGCTTCAACCTCAGGGTTGATCTCAACACCATTCTCGACAACCTTTGAAATATCAAACACGGCCAATGACATCACGATGGATATCCAAATGGAGGCGTCAGCAAGGTGGAGATCTATACATCAAAAGCAAGCAAATGTCACAATACTGTTGGTTAACTGGTGCGACTTGGACACACCTGGGCAAATACTGTGGAGCAGAAAATTAACATTCCGATCAGATTCAGAACTGACTTTATGCTCACCGTCTACCAAAGCCGAAGCAGGCTGCTCGAGGCTCCATCTCAGGTTCCTTTCCATCCTTAGCCAGGAAGCGTTCAGGATTGAATTGTGAGGGGTCAACATATGTCTGTGGATCGTTGAGCATGAACCTACCACAATTATGAACATTACACTCTGTTCATCATTCGAAGGGGAGTACTAACCAAGCGTTAGGTATTACCAAGGAGCCTTTCGGAATATAGTACCCGTCATGGATATCGTCTTTAGCCACACAGTGGGGGAATCCTGTCAGTGGGAGACTCGTCGTCAAATAGAAGTGTCATAAATGAGATTCAAATACCTGTAGGAATGACGATGTTCCAGCGGTGGACTTCTTTGACAAGCGCATCAGTATAGGGAAGGGAGTCGCGGTCGGCAAAGGTAGGAAGACGGTCAGAACCGACAACCGCATCTATTTCAGCCTGAGCTTTCTTCTTTACATCAGGAAAAAGTGTCACAGCTAGAAAAAACGAGTAGATTGCAGAAACAGTCTGAGGAAATAGGTTTGGCACTCTCAGACGATGTTGTAGGGAATGACTAACTGTGTCGGAACCACTACTGTACAGGGAAACAGCAGACCATTTCACAATGTGCTCCTCTTCCGCAGACAAATCACAGCCTTCTAGGAGATTCGAGGTGAAAGACATGGGGGCGGTGCCATCAGCCTGTAAAATGTAATCTTCAGCACATGATTGCAAAACTGCAAACAAGTCACCGTCTGATCCTTGACAAACTTGTGGGGTGCAGACACCATTTCTTCGAGGATCTCACGCCATTCACGTACTAGGCGCTTGAAGCCAGCACCGGGGAGCCATGTAGGGACATTTGCCACTGAAATGGTAAGGTCATCGGAAGCAAATGCAAACAGCGGAATAATATAGCTTACAGAATGGTAGAATATCAACCATGAAGGCACCGGGAGCTGTAGCCTGCGAGGCACTGGCTACAACGCGGTCTGCAAGGTCAATGAAGGGATCATTGTTCTCTTTCACTTCGTAACCATGAGAGATGCGCAGAATGACAGCGCCAGCAGTGCTATGGTAAATATTCGAGATCATGTCATTGCGAGGACAAAATACATACTGTCGGATATGCTCTTGCAGTTGGTCGGGTTCCGCAAGCACACGCTTCAGGAATCGGTGAGTCTCAACTTCCTCGACCACGTTGTATACGTCCACTGCGGCGCGACTGCCGATAACCCGATGGAAGTTCCTGCGGTGCTGGCGAAAAAGGTCACCATAATGAAGGAAAGGCAAAGAGTCCTTCCAGCCAACAAGTTCGCCCACCATAGGAAGAATAGGACGGTCAGAATACAAAATGCTTTTACTGTCCATCATTTCCAATGCAGTCTTGGTAGAGTTTAGCACAATTATGTGCCGACCCAGAACCTCGATATGCGTGATATCTCCTACAGATAAGACTTATGAAAATGCATGATTTTGGAAGAAGGGAAGCACTTACCATACTTCCGACCCCATTCAGTAAATGTGAGCCAGGGCTTGATGCGGGGCATATCTAAAACATTGCCAATGAGAGGCCATCCCCGGGGACCAGGTGGATACGGTGCAGGATTCTTCCTGATGACCACATGCTTTACCAGATAGACTCCGACACCTGTAAGGCATAGTAAGTTCAGCCAAGCAACGTTAGCGATTGACAACATGCTCTACTACTAGTAGAGGATGAGCAACTCAAGAACGGGGATGTAGAGCGAATTGCTCAGCATCTTGTATTTAATACATTGGAAGGACACGTCACAGGAGTTGTGTCGGAAACTAGGAGTTCGCTGTGTGTTGCCAAGAGGTACCCGCTCGGGAAAAAGTGTACCTTATGCCCTTACTACCCTCACAGGCCCTCCCTGAGCATATATGACTTTTAGATTTGAAAAAGTCATTGTCTTCTTCTGCGAGCTGGTGCCACTGCTGCACATGTCACTGCAGAACCAATCTGCCTCAGGGGCATCAAGCAAACTAACACATTCAAGATGAAACTATCCAAAACGAAATCAGCCGCAGTGATAGAAGCATGTTGAAACAAGACAAGCCTGTATCTATTGATTGCAGCTATCAAAGTTGCATTGCACCAGTTCTCCGGGTTCCAGCCCTCGACACCATCAAAATTCATATTGTCGGTCATCGGGCAGACTCGTGTTTGCATTCAGAATGTCATGATTCTTCACTTGAAGCAAGCTAAGGGGTGCTACCAGGGTGATGGTCAGACGAGGTTTCGGTGCAGACGGCATCAGACAATCCTCGTGGATGCTTACCAAGCAATGCAGGCATACGTGCCAACATGCCACTGATAGACACGGTTAGAGCGACATGGTGGACGACAGAGTGGACAATTGTTCACCCACCTTGATCAGTGAATTGATGAGTGCAAGAACGATAGACACACATGTACATAATTGTGCTCCTACCGAACATGACTGCATTTACTCCGAGCATTAGCTCGGTTCGGACGCTGGCGAGATTGCCGCTGGGTGGGCGGGAAAACTCGACAAGTGGGCTGAATGAATGACCATTATGATTGTAGGATTATGAAGCTAAGAGTGTAACAAATTCGGTATGTAATTAACAAGAACGGTTGATATTAAAGGTGCAATAACTGATCATGGGAGTGGTGGGTGGGTGAAAATATGTGAGCGAGCGAGAGTATAGAGAATTTGAGCGAGCGAGTTGTATAGTGCAGTGATGAAAGGAAACCAAGCGCGAGAAGGACAGGCTTGCCGCTCTGCTGGACATGTGGTGCCGGTTCCTTCCGGGCACTCAGGAACTGGCACCTTTCACAATCCAGCTTCGTCTATCGCACAATTATTGATGGTCAGACAAACAGTGGTTGGGCTGGGCCGAGCGTTAGCTCGGTTCGGACGCTGGCGAGATTGCCGCTTACCCAAAGCTGACGAACCCAGACTGCGGTGAAACTCGCCAGCTAAACCCAACCAGTGAGCAGCTCACAGTGACTGAAAACTTAGGTGTTGATTGGCAACTTGCTCGAAGGCGCGAATGTACGTTTAGTAGGCTAACGAGCGCCAGCGGCCAGCTAAGCGCACGACCTCTGGATCTACTTTCTTGGCGAGGTAAAAGGAAGCTCCTCCTATGTGGAATGAGTGGCCAAAGGCCGTGCCCCAACCCCATGCTGCAGTGATGCGGTTGATTCGTTCGAGGGCTCGTTGCTTGATCATAGGACGGATTTCGCCGGTGCGGTCGCGCCAGGAAAAGAGGGGGTCATCGGGAAGCGCTGGGACAGCTGAGGCGAGATTGTGCAGTGCTGCAATAGGGCACAGTGAGCCTTCAGCAACAAGAAAGACGGACTGGATTTCGCCTGGGCGAGCTGTCTTTGCTGAAGGTAGGTCCAGACGGGCATATGACTTTCCCGAGAGGTCAGTACCCAGGAATACGTCCTTGCGAGTTAGGTGCTTGGTGGGGTTAAATGCGGCCCGTGATTCAACAGAGACCTCGCCGAAGCGCATCATCCCGAAGAAGGCACAGCTGGCCATAGCCCAAATGCAAGCGTCGAATGGGTCGGATAGCTCTAAGGTAGCCTTGATAGCATGCAGCATGTCAAGAGTGATGGGAGGGCGAAGTGGCTTGCGTCGGGAGGTGACCAAGTTGTCTAAGCCTCGCAATGACCAGTTAATTCTGGCGTGATGGTCGTCTGAAAGGGGGGGAGGCCATCCTTGGGCAATGTGCCATGCACGAACTGCCGCAAGGTATTTTCTCACGACGCTGATAGATATGGGCTCATATGGAATGGAAGTCGATACTTGCAGAACTGAGCTTATGGAGGATTCGGATGGGTCGGACACTGCCCACAAGGCGAATGAGTGAAGAAGCTCGAATGCCGCAGGGAGACGGTCTGTCTCAGGAATTGAGAATATGTCACAGAATAAGTGAAATTTGCGGAGGCCAGCACCATAGTTTCCTGCATCACGAAGAGAGGCTCTGGTAGCTAGACTGGCTAAGTGCTCAATGACTGGGTGCGTGATTGTTGTAGATGGGGGTGTGTTAGGTCCTCGCCAGAGATATAACCACTGGTCTGCACGGCAGTGCGGGCGAAACGGAGAAGGATTGAGGCTAAGCGATTGGGTTTCTGGCTGAGGTGGAGCCGGAAGGGAGTGAAACTGGTGGCAAACGGTGTGGGCAGACACTACAATGATATCAATTTCTCCGAAAGGTGGTCCGGCAGTGGGAATGCTACTTTCTGTGATGCGATTGGAAAACCAGCTAAGAATGTCGCAATGTCTCCCCGGGAGAGGGCATCTGCAATGTTTTCGCAACTGGGAACATACTCGGTCCGAATGCGAACACCATTTAGTGCCTGCAATGCGAATATCTGCTTTAGGGTTAAGTTGGTTGCTTTGCTGCGTGACCGGCCCTTGTTGGTCACCGCAACAACTCCAGCATTGTCCGAGCGGACAAGAAAAAGGTGATCGTGCGGGTTGGCCAGCTTCAATAAGCCTGCAGCCAGTGAGGAAAAGGACAGCAAGTGGAATGTATAGTACTAACCAAGGTGTAAGGCCAGGCGAAGCCCTAATTCTACAGCAACAGCTTTGGCCCATCCGATATCGAAAGCCTGATTTGGACCCACCCGAAAACCGGGTGCCCATTGCCAGACGGCCCAAAATTGACCTATGACTACGCCTATGCCGAAGGACGTACTGGCATCTCCCCACCATCCTATGTCCACAGGGTGTGGAGAACAGAGAGCAATCTCGTTCGGTAGAAGCTGCAGGAGGTCGGCAACCCAGGAGAGGTCTTTGACAATACTGGAGGACGGGAATAGCTTTGCCCGTGGGGATCGAAAGATTGATGCGAAGGTAGACAGGGCACGCAGGAAAGGGCGGATCATGGGAAAAACGCAGGAGATGTGTACTAGCTTTCCATGCATGCTGTTTGTTTCTTCTAACGAGAACCTTGCACCAGGCTCGAGCCAGGTGGCCAATAGCGCCTGAATTTTGGAAATTTTCTCGGCCGGGATTGCTACTGATTTTCTGTCTAGGTTCCAATTGAAGCCAATGTAACGCTGGACCATCGCAAATGCACGAAGCTTCTCGAGACTCCATGGAACACCACAGAATGCTGTCAGGGCGATGAATTCGGATTCTGACCAAGATTGGTGGGGGAGACGGATGACTAGAAAGTCGTCGACCCATTTGCGGATGAGATTGAAGCCCGCATGGCCATATATAGCGACTAGCATATCGGCGATGGAGCCGAAAACTCCAGCGCTTGAGGACAAGCCAAACATTAGCGCTCGGTCTACGTAGACTATTCCCCGCCAATATACACACAGAGAATTTTGTTGGCTTGGATGAATGGGCGTGATGCGGTAGGCTGCGGAGATATCGAATGTCGCTGCGACGCATCCTGGTGGTAACGAAAGGATTAATTCGGCTGTACTGTCGAATGAACCCCAAATTGTAGGGAATTCGCTGGCTTTGATTCTGGCATTGACGGAAGGTACTGCTGGGTCGTTTCGCGGGTATGAGAGATCTTGGACAAGGCGAAATTTGTTTGAATGGGGTTTCGGTACTAGGCCTAAAGGTGAAGAGATAAATGGACCAATTATACGTTCAAGCTCGTCTGGGGTATAACCGTGGGAGTAGCGGCCAGCAGCTTGTTCGCTGATGATATATGAATCGATAAAGGAAGGATCTAAGAGCGATGATGTGTGATTTTCGAAATAAACGGGTTGCTAGTGGGGGGTCTCGCACACCAACATCAAAACTGTTTTGTATACCTACAAGAATGTGCATCCAGTCGTCTAATAGGTTATATTTACGCAGAAGTGCTTCGACGCGTGTCGCAATCAATGGGGTGACAATTACGTGGGGGTCAGGCTCGTTGGTTGCAGCTGCCAGCTCCATGCCCAGTCTCCCAGCAGATGCTGCATCCATGGAAATTTGTGCAGTTGGAACCGAAGGAGCAGGAGGAAGAACGGGCCCAGTTGAAGCAGTAATGCTTTCCGTTGGTAGCTGATAGCGCATGGCGGCTTTTCGCTGACGGAGCAAGTGAAGCAATTGGTTTGCCTGCAGATGTGGCTCTGGCACTGCAGTCACCAGGCATGTGTCCAGAGTGCCCGCATCAAAAGCAATGCAGGCGCACTTTTTTACGAGGCGTCTGCAAAACACTGGCAGAGGAATCCGAAGGAGCCAGACGCTTTGAAGGCGAAGAGGGCGGGTGGGAAAATTGTGGAGTCATGAGTGACACGCGAGCAGCGGCCTGAGTGGCGATAAGCGTAAGAGCATTTAGGTCCAGACCACTGAGGTCATGCGCAGGATTTTGCGCTGCTAGTTCTCTTTGTGATATGTCATACTCATGGGCAATTTCCCAGCCATGCGACGAAGTGAGTTCAGATACTGCCTTGTGGTGCGACGCAAATGCGGCACCTCGGCTAGCTCCGTGATAGAAGGTGATGCGTTCTTCGACCACTCTGGAAGCTGTCAACCACTCATGGAACTTGATGGATCTCTCTTTACTGCGGTCTAGACCTTTGGCAATCAGATTGCCCTGGCTGTTAAAGGTGAACGCCTCGTCGTTGTTACGAAACGCATGCATACGTTGTCCTGCATGAATTGGGAATCATGCATGGACATGACTACTAGGTATCCCCCTAAAAGACAAAGTCTGTTAGCTTAGTCCTCAGACTAGTCAACCCATACCTTGGTATCAAACCTTGGTCCAATATTTTCAGTTTTCCCTCAGTGATTCATGAATCTACCATGTTTTGAAGAAAAGTCATATGTGAGATGGGAATCACATAATGACCTAGTTGATAGGAGAAGCAATTTGAAGGTTAAGGTATTGCCTTTCCTTTGGCTTATTCACTTTGGCTAGAGAAACCCATAGAGAAAAGTTCAAAGCCTAACAAAAACCTATCTAAAAAGCCCGCGTATTGTGTACTATTATTTGTTCCATTATTTCTGAGTAGTTTTCTCTAGTGTTTCTTTACTTTACTTTTCTATTAGGATGCTCTGACTGATCAGATGCTTCACAAAAATATACCTACAGGGTATGATGTCATAATGATGTCATAGGACTTCACACACACTCCTGCAGGTATTCTGTTGAAAGATATGATGTCATAGTGATGTCATAATGATGTCATCAATTCCAGAATGTTCCATGGAATTTGCTAGAACATTCCAATGACTCATAATGACTCATAGTGACTCAGAGTGACTCAGGATGATGTCATTATCCCACCATGAATATTCTGGAATGTTCTTTTGCACCTGCTAGAACATTCTGCTCCAGTTTTTGGAATATTCTTCTCACATTCTGAAGTCATTACATCACCTTTTTACTTACATAATATTCCCACACAAAATGTATATAAGGAGAGCCCATTCTCCCCCAAAAAAAATAGATCTCCCACTTGTGGCTTTCAAGAATCTCCCACTTGAATCAATTGAACTCTTACCTAAGAAGCTTCAGTCTGAACAAATTGCTGCTTACAAAGCCCATTTCCTTTGTAAGAACTGTCCAGACAAGTGCAGGGAAAGTGTTTCCCTTGAGATTACGTAAGTTTCTCGCGATAGAAACCCAGTTTTGTGAGACCAGTGTTCTCACCACGTATTGTTTACTGACCAACACGAGCTTTGGTCATCGTTGTCATTTGTGAGACCAGTGTTCTCACCAGGTATTTGTATATTGGCCAACACGAGCTTTGGTCATTGTTTGTTTCTTATTTGTCATTGTTGTCATTTGTGAGACCAGCGTTCTCACCAGGTATTTGTATATTGACCAACACGAGCTTTGGTCATCATAGTCACATTTGAGACCAGCTTCTCAATAGTTTATCGTATATCCAGGAAACCAGTTCAAGTGTCTAGACGGTATTTCCTAGACAAAGTTTATAGTTTCAATCAGAGATAGTAAAGCTCCGGCTAAGTTAATCTAATTGATTGGTTTAGCGAGCCTCCCAAGAACTCACACGTTATCTACCACGAAAGAAGAAAAGTCGTAGACCGTGTTAATCGAGGACTGGCAAGCAGTCTTATCCAGTGTAATTGTGGTGTCATTACATTCTTGCACGTATTTATATAAGACCCTCGGTTATTAAGACAACGTGCAGCCGGAGTGATAGCAATGTAAGGTATGTACTTGTACTGTTTCAGGGCCTCCTCCACTTTGGGGGGAACAACTGTAAAGAGACGGTGAGCACATACGAATCATAAATGATCCAATGAGCTAAGGGCAGACGGTGCTCTCAAGCCAGAACTAATCTATAGTATCTGAGCTCACGACGGTGTAGAACCCAAAGGGTACGCGACGGTGTGCAAAACGACGGTGCGATGACAACGGTGAAATGAAATAGCTACTTACTAGCATCGAGCGGGTTTGCTTTAAAACCCGGAACTAAGTCTGGTAAGGCGACTTTCTTTGCTTCTGAGGGGGGTGCTGCTGCTGCTGCTCGCATCCGTTCGACCATTTCTGGGTCAGCACATAGGTTTTGGATTGGAGTGGCAGGAGCACCAGCTGGATGGGGGACGCCATTGGCCTCTTCGGCGTCTAATTCACGCAGCCTGGCCTCTAGTGCTGCCCGTTCAGCCAAACGGCGCTGAGCCGCTGGGTCCTGTTGCGCTGCAGTTGCAGCTGCAGGGCGCACATTGTTGGCCGCAGGTGGACCTTGTTGGGTGCCGGACGGTTGCGTTGCGACCGGTTGGGCAGTGACAGGATTAGGCGTGATAGGGGGACGTGAACCCTGAGCCGTGGAAGTCTGGGAACGAGATGTTGTGGAATTAGAAGGTGTTCCTTGCACAGTGGGCTGTGACGCTGGAGAGGTCAAGGGCTGTTGCTGAGATGACGAGGCACCTTGCTGCTGAGTTGAAGGTGGATGTAGGCGCTGATGTGCAATATGGTGTCCTTGTGATTGTGTTGTAGGAGGCGAAGGCAATTGTTGAGGATGCTGAGACTGGGCAGCATGAGCGCCGGTGTTGTACGGCGCTGCAGAGCCTTGCGAAGGAACCATTGAAGCGCTGGATCCCTGCCCAGGCAAATTGAGGTCTACATGGCTGTAAGTCATTCTGAATGGTAAGGTAAATAGAAAAAAAAACGATGAAAATATGTGAGCGAGCGAGAGTATAGAGAATTTGAGCGAGCGAGTTGTATAGTGCAGTGATGAAAGGAAACCGAGCACGAGAAGGACAGGCTTGCCACTCTGCTGGACGTGTGGTGCCAGTTCCTTCTGGGCACTCAGGAACCGGCACCTTTCACAATTTCGACCTTAGGTTCGTGGGAATTTTAACACTGCATTACATAATGACTTTGTGACATGTTCGTTGCTCGAAGACATTGTGACAAACTTGCAGTAAGTTCGTATATACGAGATCAGTAGAGGACTGTGTGTACTATATACACAGTGAATAGATCCAAAATGACAATAATGGAAAAAACTAAGTGTTTGGGTGAAGATTTTCTTGAAAAAACATATCAGAAAAAAACATAACATAACATTATGTCACAAAATTAGGTTCGTCAACCCAAAACTGCTGTGACTGTCACAAAAAATAGGTTTGGTTCGTCGGGCTAGCGACGGTGTGACGAACCTAAGGTCGAAATTATACAGTATAGTCGGGAGAAATCTCAGGTAATTTCAAGTATTGTTGATACACGAGCTTGTCCCGCAAGGTCGTGTTCAAATGTCAAAACTTATGTGATTACATGATTCGATCACGTGATTATTTTTCCATGAGGAGCTAGTGTTCACTAGTAACTTCACTCAGTGTTGCTTCCCAACCAATATTAACCGGTGCCCAATCTCTCCACCCGAAGCTAATTTATGTGTTCTAGGACAAGTTGAACGAGCAAAGATCCAACTTCGACAATTCAACTTACCTGAAATTCAGAGTTTTAATGAACTTTCCTTCTCTCACCATCGTCAGTGCATTACTGTTGCCATCGTCGCAAATACAACACCAGCAAGATCGATCGCAAGGTCAACCCCAGACTCCGCCTGTCGCCCCCTCCGCGTCTGCGACACCGTCTACTGCTCTCAATGCTCATACTACTGCGCCATGTGCATCTAGCGGGCAGCCACGTCCCCTTCCATTGCGGACCCGTTTCGTTCTTTTTCTCTGTTGTGCATCTCTCCCGCATGCAGATGGACATTATCACTGCGGCTCCTGGACACCTATCTCACCTTTGCATCTGATTCTTTTGTAATTATTGTTATCGCTTTGTTCATCGACGAAGTAAGTAGCTCGTAACCAAGTAGAGCATGTTGTCAACATCATTCCAGAGCTGTCAAGAACTAGGAATTACCTTCGACGTTGCGCTCAGAAGTTCAGAAGTTCAGAACTGGCAGTTGATTCACCTCACGCTCGGGCAACTTAACATTACGCCGGACCCGTTACTTAAATAGTATGTGTCCTCGAAGTTTTTTATCCGGTTTTTGTTGCCACCTTCTCACTGCATTCTCTTAGAGAGCCTTTGGTTTGTAGTGGTTACAGGTTCAAGGTTCTCTAAGAATATGCACCTAGCTATAGTATAGCTAGATACATTTCTCAAACAATAACATCTTGAACTTTCAAGTCCTTCGCTTGTTCCGCTCTTCCACCCACGTCGCCTTTCCACATATATGACACCAGCTGATCTGGTTTGTTATTGGTGAGTTTTTATCCTGCTCAGTTTTGTCGAGTACTTTTTTACCACCTCTCAGTGCAAGACAAAAGTCAAATGTTCTTCGAAGTGAGAGTTTGAAACTCTGGGTCCGACTTCAAATATTTAATCTCTCTTATGCGGCGCCCCCAATATCTGCTGCTGTTTATGCTCCTTCCTTAGGCTAGCGCCTGATATCAGGTGTTCATCAGAGTCGCAGCGTCATCACCTGCAGTGATAGCACATACTAGTTGAAGAGATCACTGAAGTTGGTGTCGCTGCGTTTCGCGCAGATCGTGGATATACTTTTCACTGTAGGTTCGTACCTTGCCTTGGTTGGATGACACACTGACCACGTAACCTTGATAGTTTTACGCCACGTCTTTCCCTCCCGGTGCAGGAGAAATACACCACCACTGCCAAAAAAGCGTCACTTGGGACTCATTGCAGACACACGCGGTCCCCCGATATTGAGTACAACTTGAATGGTAACTCCTGTTTGCTGCGTTTGATATCGGGCGTTCATCGGAGTCGCAACATGCCACCTGCATTTTTCTCTATAGAGTCCTTTCTAGAGTTCTTTGCGGTCGGTGTTGCTGCGTTGAGCAGATTGCCAAATTACTCTGCATTCTCTAGGTTCGTGCCTTGTCTTGGTTGTATGGCACAATACACGTACTGACCACGTACCCTTGACAGGTCTGCGCCATCTCTTTCGCCCTTCCCTGCGCATGAGAAAGGCACCCCCAAAAAAAACTGACATTGGTCCACTTTGGACTCGTTGCAGACACGCGCAGTATCCCTAATACCTGCTGCTACCCAGTGCTCCTTTGTGCAGCACCTGAGATCGTGCCTTCATCGGAGTCGCAGCATCATTACCTGTGATAATCATCTTGAGATGTCCGTTCAAGAGATCCTCGCAGGTGGCGTCGCTGCGTTTCGAGCAGATCGCAGGGTTACTCTTCCAAGCTTCTAGGTACGTGCCTTGGCCTGGTTGCATGCCCTGTCGAAGTTCTCCCAGAAAACATCAATGTTCCTTTTGGCAGGGTCTGAAATCGGAGTCGCAGCGTCACCGCCTACTGTGGTTTGTGTATCTCCCACAAAGACCCCAGCAGGTGGTGGCGCTGCGTTTCAAACAGATCGCAGAGTTGCTCGTTACTGGTACTCTACAGATCCGTACCCTGGCTTGGTCGTTCGGACACTGTTAAGGAACACATGGTTAACTCAGTACCTGGATATGATAATTGTGACAGGTCCACATGAGACAGTCTGGTGCTAAGCACAGCCCTAAGAACGTCCCTTCTCTCTGTGTTTTTCTGCCACTCTCGTCGTCATGCTTTCCACTACCACATCGAGGGCCAGGCCGTCGTTTCTGTCCTGCAAATAGTCAAGTTGCTTATATTCTCATAAATGTAAGATAGGGTACTTCGCCGATCGCGATTGTCTTTCTCGAAGGCATCGTAACTATGTCTATGCAAGAGATCGCTTTGCCGTACGGACGTCAATATGTCAAGGTCCCATGCGAACCCTTCGCTTATTTCGGCGTTCGACGTTGCATATGAAACTGCAGTGCGAGTTTTTGAAAATCTGGGCCTCGCTGCCTTTTGCATCCACATGGTACATGCAGTCAAGCGCGCGGAAAGTATCTTTGCCTAATTTGGAGGCAAAAGTCCCGACAAGAGCAGCGAGGCCGAATTTTTCAAAAGCTCGTACTGCAATTTCATGTGCAACACTGTAGATCACGCACTTGCTTGTCACCATTATATGGGTGGTGATGGGACTTCATTTGATGTTTTCTAGCCATGTCGAGGTCAGAAAGATTGTAAGTATATATATTGATGATCACACGACTGACAACTTGAAGGCCCACCCTAGTGTAACAGCCGCAAGGTGACCCTTCAAGCTTCAAGCTTCAATTTGTCAGTCGTGTGATCATCAATACAGTTGCGACCTTTCCGTTGGTAGCGAATCATTGATTCGTGATATCAAATGGCAAAGTGCGGTGCCACAAGCTTGGCACCGTGCCGCACGATGTCGTACAATTTTCATTGCCAGTGGGACACCACAAGTTCACGACCCTTATTACAAGTTAACGAGATTCCGATGTTGTCCTATAAGTATTGTACGTTGGTGATTAGAAACCCATCCCTCACTCTTTGAATTTGCCTTTTTATCTGCACAGTTTCATGTCGGGACTAGAAGAATCTCTCTATGCTCTTGACTGGAGTGACTGTATAGGAGGTTCGTCAGCCTTGTTGGAAATGAATCATCGTGCTGAACTTCGTTGTTTTCCAGTTGTAATCATTACCCTGATAATCTATGACTATAGTCGGTAGCTTTCATGAACCTTGCAGTGCAGCTGAACGTCATATTATTTAGTGCTTCAGCTCGAGAAAGAGGTAACGAGGGGTCGTTTCATCATTGTCGAGTACTCATGATCATATCATTGCAGGTCACGTTTGTTTGGGTTAGAGCTTAACCCCGACGATTCGAAGATCCAGAACTGACTAGTTATGCAGGAAAGACAGATGTCGGTGATGGCATATCTATACCTTGTTGTGAGTTCCACCCTGCCAAAGTGCTTCATGGTTTTCCATCTTTGTTGCTATGTCAGGTTCGATATTTTGGTATTGTCCTTGCAATGTACGTCGCGATGGTTGTATCCTTCAGTTAGTACATTGCATGTTGACGCTGACTAGGATTTTCGGCATTTGTACGTGACGTGATACCAACTGAGGCGTCATCGACTGACTAGCGCTAGGGGGAGGTCTAATTTATATGCCTGAAGCAGTGAGTGTATCGATTCTTCAGAGAATTCTAGATTGACCCAGATTCAGCCGTACGTCAGACGTTCATTTACAGTTCGGCGTGATACGCTGCTGACCTCTTGTTTAGTTGTGAATATGTCGTATTCAACTGAAACTAGCTTTACTCACTGGCACTGGCATCATGAAATTGAAATAGGTTACGGTATACTTGTGTTCATGCAGTGGGGTCTGTCTGGATATTTTTGCTTGGCGGAAGGTAAGTCATATCTATACATTCTCGCACCTTTGCGCTTACCGATTTTGCATCTGCAGTCATTCTCATCTGGCGTCTTTATGCTCTATACAACCAATCCAGGCGCATACTTTATGTGCTACTTGGGTTGTTCCTACCTGTCGTCGCGCTATATATAGGGATGGATATATTTTTATGGAGTCGACCGTCAGCGGTCTCAGGTGACTTTCTATTTTGATTGAATTCTTTGCAAGCTGATGCCTGGTTGTATAGTGCAAGAAATAGTAGTAACTCCAAACTTGAAGTACTGCGCGGCTTCCTTCCACATTGGGCCTATGCCTGCGATATATGCTTCCATCCCCATCATATGCTACGATATTTTCTTGGTTGTTCTCGCCATTGTCGTCCTCGTGAAGCACCTGAAAGAACGAAAGGAACTTGAAATGAAGCCCAACACCTACGTAGTAATGATAGTCCGATATCATGTGATATACTTTATCCTGTGAGTTCCTCTTCGTTTGTTGTGTTCTCTGAAAGCATTCATTAAATCACGCTAGAAATCTGGCTAGTCAAATCAGCATAGTGACATTGTGGGCCAACATTCCGGTATGAATTCCTGTGATTCTAGAGAGATTTGCTCTAATGCAGGCATGCACAGACAGCGGAGCGGTATCTCGTAATATTGTTCAAGGATACCGCGCCATTGATCATTGCGCCACGCCTTATCATCAGCATCTGGGATACACATGCCAACGACAACTGCATCCATGTCAGTACAACGTTCGAGGAATGTGTCTGTTGGACTTCGCCACCGGCATTGGAGCAGCCCGAGATTGACACCTGCGTGTGATGTTTCAAATTGAAGGAGGTAGAGTGAGATCCATACTTGCCCCTGACTACCGTCCGCCTCAAATACCTATTCAACTAAATGTTTGTCTCTAGACTCAGTGTAATTCATCATAGATACATCCGCGCATTGACTGCTATGACCTGCACGTTTGACTTGGAATTCCAGGTAAGGAGTCAGGGATGGGACTGTTCTTAGCTCATCCAGTAAGACGTTCCTGTCACTTGAATATCATCCTCATAGCTAAATCGGATGTGGGCAACTTACATCGTGCAGATGACAGACAACAGAAGGGTATTTTGTGGAACACATGGAGCACCATGGACCGTCTGCGATAGATAAATAAACAATCATAGTCGTAAGTATGACGGGGAGAACGCTCGCTTAGCCTGCCCCGCAGTTGTTACTGGCAAACAAATCAGGGCAAGGGGATCAGGCAAGCAGCCGACGCCAAACCTATCCCCTGCAATGCCCTTCTAGTTCTAGTTAATGATAGGAAACAGACAAGTAACAGATCGACTTTCTCTTTCGCCTCCTACACTCCGTGTCATTCAACATCAAGAATACTTGAAACGTGCTCCATCACATTCCAGTTGATAGTTAGAGTCGACGTGACCACACAAAAACGCATGTTTCGTGTCGTATTCTCTCCTATGATATCAATGGCGCACTTGTGAGCCACAACTGAATCTACCGTCATGGCTTCGAGCGAATCAGTCCTTCTCCACGCTTCAGGGGTGGTATCACCGAGTACAATTAGCGTTCAACCTTTCTCTGATTGTGGTGTCGAATATGTTTCAATGCCATCCGGTTGGGTGTGATAGTCAATATCTAGTATTCTCTCCATGGATAGGTCGCTTGACCAGATAATTGAAGAGTTGACGATTAGACGAATGGAGGACCAGATATGAACCTGCCGCAAGAACATTGGAGCATCGCGTTCAGGTAGGAGCTGCCAAGCTAGACGCAGACATCGTCGGAGAAGATCCATCAGAAGTACGTGAGACCACCTGAAAATGATTAGCTGCATGAGTAGAAAGAAGATATCTACCATTCCAGGTTACCCATCCCCAAAGAAGGGCGATACAAGATGAGAGTAATATAAGAAGTGAAAATCAGATATTGATGATATCTAATAACACAAAGTACACCTTGCGATTGAGTTTCTGCCTTGCTATAACACGATTTCGACACACACAACAACCGTCCGCAATTTCAAAAGCCGCCACGTAGAGCAAGAACAAGATGGAGAACTGATCCTGCGGAGATGTTGAACTCCTTAGCGGTCTTGTCGTCCGGCCTGGGTCATAGCCGAGAATGATACGTTCAGTTTTCGTGATTTGATGGAAACGAGGACGACCACGCACATCTGTCTCCAACCGAATATCAACCTCTGTTGTTGTGGTGGCACACCAGACTGCTCCTCAACCTTCTCTTTGATGCGAGTAATCTGTGTCCCTGTGGTTCGTGAGCTTGACAGTGACGAGTACGCTCGGTTATGGGCTAGGTACCTTGTCTTCGAGATCTATGTCCAACTCAATCTGTCCGGACATGACGGATAGTCATGAACAAATCGCGAGAATTGGATTGGGCACCTCCTTGCCAGTGAGCGTCTAGCAGTCAATGTTAGTGTAGCGGAACGTCTGTTGGGGGTGAGTTTGAATGCTTACCTTGACCTTGATGAGCATGGTGAAAGATGCACGCCTTGAATCTATGCTCCGCTTTACTCGATGGTAGCCTGTGTACGTGCCACATAGAGAGGCATGATTGGCGTTGAACGTTGAATGTTGAAGTTCAGGCTCCACGAACCCTCTTCGACCTGTAGGGCCTAGGCGTCCAAGGACTCCGGTTATTCAACTGACCCGATTAGGATATTCGACACTGCCACTTCACTTTGCAAGTTGGCAGCAGATCACCATCCTGGATTCCTTGGTGGTCACAAACACCTTATCAATGATGGAACAGCGCGTCTATGGAATCTCGATACCAACCTCCCAGTCGCACCATACCTCCAGCATGAAGATGGCACTCCACTCTTTCTCCTGATGCAAAGGTGCTAGTCACTGGTTGCCACGACAAAAACGAGTACACATGTGACGTTTACGCCATCCTCAAAAAAGCTGACCTTGAAGATCTCCTCTTGCGCATTCCTAATGTAAGTCTCATGGTTCTTCGGTAAAAACCTTACTAATGTCCCACTCCCGGGTCCCAACTCGAAAACCGTTGATGAACGTACGTGACGTGTTCCTTCTTTTCAACCACTTCAAGGCTGTCACTCTAGAGTAATGCTACGCAACGTCCACCTATTCAAGCCCGTCGGGTGCCACAAGGCTTTTTTTTGACGGCGTACAAAATGGTGCCCAGGTGAGTCGTCTGCATTTTTGATCAGTTCTTGTTGTTATCTCTGTACTTTCAGTCCTCTGCAGCACGCGGTTCCCATCCTCGTTCTCCTGCAGAATACCCTCGCAGTACTCGCACACCCCTTCCACTGGCAGAACGCTTGTCTTTGCTCTTCCGCCAACCTCACTCCGATACCGATGGAACAATTGAACTCCAGCGACGCCCAAGGCGGTCTATATTCTCTCATCGTGATCCTCGTATTGTCGAAGTTCCTACAGTACAAGACAGAAAGGTATGTATTTCTTTGCGTGCGTTTCGCGTCGCCGTTAATCGTTCCCGTCTATTGTTCAGCCGGCACAGAAAACACAGCAGCATGCCCAATCGCATGGCCAGGGATCGTCCACGATACCGCCTGTTCCAGGTACTGATACTGCTACGCTAGGTGAAATATCTGTGCGTTCACAACTTGTACGATTGTTGGCTCTTCTCGTGCTTTTCTCTGCTGCACATCCCCTCAACATGTCGGTGGCAATACGCACCCAACACAGCAGCAATCGCAAGGCCAAGCACAGACCCGTGTCACATCGTCGCAAACACAGTACCAGCAAGGTCAACCCCCGGATCAGACGTCATGTCAGACTCAGCTTGCTGCCCCCTCCATGTCCGTGTCACCTACTGCTCTTAATGTTCATACTACCGTGTCAGGTGCAGCCAGCAGACAGCCACGCCCCCTTCCATTGCAGACCCGTCTCATTCTTTTTATCTGCTGTACATCTCTCCCGCATGCAGTAACACTGCAGCTTCTGGACATCTATCTTATCTTTGCATCTGGTTATCGCTTTGTTCATCGACGAAAGTAGCTCGTAATCAAGTAGAGCATGTTGTCGACATCAGGTACCAGAGCTATCACATGTCAAGAACTAGGAATTACCTTCGACGTTGACTTGCGCTCAGAAGTTCAGAAGTTTAACAAAACTAGCAGTTGATTCACCCCACGCCCGGGCTTACCGAAACAGTGGCCGGGCACTTAACATTACGCCGGACCCGTAACCCGTTACATGTGTCTTCGAAGTTTTTTTTTCCGTTTTTCGCTGCCACCTTTCTCACTGCATACTTGTAGAGAGCTTTAGATCTATAGCTGGGTATATTTCTCGAAATCTCGAACTTCCAAGTCCTTCGTTTGATTCGCTCTTCCACCCAACGCCACCAACTCGACCGTGCTCGTCTCAGGGCATCACAGAGCTTCTGAAGGCCATGTCGCCTTTGCCGATATATGACACCAGCTGATCTGATTCGTTATTGGTGCCAAAAAAATTATTTGATGAGTTTTTATCCTTTTCGGTTCTGTCAAGTATTTTTTACCACCTCCCAGTGCTGGACAAAAGTCAAATGTTGAAGCGAGAGTTTCAAACTCTCACTTCAAATATTTAATCTCTCTTATGCAGCGCGCCCAATATCCCTGGACAGCACCTGATATTAGGTGTCCATCAGAATCGCAGCGTCATCAGAGATCATTGCAGTTGATGCTGCTGCGTTTCGAGCAGATCGTGGATATACTTTTCACTGTAGGTTCGTACCTTACCTTGGTTGGATGACACACTGACCACGTAACCTTGATCTTGATAGTTTTACGCCATGTCTTTCACCTCCCAATGCAGGAGAAATACACCACCACTGCCAAATAAGCATCACTTGGGACTCATTGCAGACCCACGCCGTCCCCCCGATATTGGGCACAACCTGAATGGTAACTTCTTTTGACTGCACCTGGTGATATCGGGCGTTCATCGGAGTCGCAACATGTCACCTGCATCTTTCTCTATGGAGTCCTTTCTGCAGATCTTTGTGGTTGGTGTCGCTGTGTTGAGCAGATCGCCAAATTGCTCTTCATCCTCTAGGTTTGTGCCTTATCTTGATTATATGGCACAATACACGCACCGACCACGTACCCTTGACAGGTCTGCGCCATTTCTTTCACCCATCCCCGCGCATGAGAAAGGCACCCCCGAAAAACACTGTTGTTAGTCCACTTGGGACTCGTTGCAGACATACACAGTACCCCCAATACCTGCTGCTATCCACAGTGCTCCTTTGGGCAGCACCTGATATCGTGCCTTCATTGGAGTCGCAACATCATCACCTGTGATAATCTTTTTGCGTCCGTTTCAGAGATCTTTTCAGGTGGCGTCGCTGCGTTTCGAGCAGGATTGCTCTTCCAAGCTTCTAGTCGAGGTTCTCCCAGAAAACATCAATATTCCTTTGGCAGGGTCTGAAATCAGAGTCGCAGCGTCACCACCTACCGTGGTCCATGTATCTCGCACAAAGACCCCAGTAGGTGGTGGCGCTGCGTCTCAAACAGATCGCACAGTTGCTCGTCACTAGCATTCTACAGGTCCGTACCTTGGCTAGGTCGTTCGGACGCTGTTAAGGAACCCCCTGTGGGACATGGTTAACTTAGTACAGCTGGATATCATAATTGTGACAGGTCCCTACAGTGCCACATGTGACAGTCCTGGTACTAAGCACAGCCCTAAACATGTCCCTTCTCTCTTTGTTTTTCTGCCGCTCTCGTCGTCCTGGTTTCCACTCCCACCTCGAGGGCCAGGCCGTCATTTCTGTTCCGCAAATAATCAAGTTGCTCATATTCTCATAGATGTCAGATAGGGTACTTCGCCGATCGCGACTGTCTTCCTCGAAGACATCGTAACTATGTCTATGCAAGAGATCACCCTGCCGTACGGACGTCAACATGTTAAGGTCCTGCGAACCCTTCGCTTATTTCGAGGTTTGACCTTAGGCCATGCACCTGCTTGGCAAGCTTATATGGATGGTGATGGGACCTCATTCGAGGTTTTCCGGCCATGTCGGGGTCGGAAAGGTCGTAAGCATATTGATGATCACACGGCTGACAACTTGAAAGGTCGCCCTGTAACAGCCACCGGTGAGTCGCGGTGACGCAGGGCGACCCTTCAGTCATGTGATCATCAATACGACCTTTCCGTTGGTAGATTCGTGATAACAAATGGAAAAGTGCGGTGCTGCAAGCTCGGCACGATGTCGTACAATTTTCATTAGGAGATCACAAGCTCACAAACCTTACAAGTTAACGAGATTCCGATGCTGCCCTATAAGTATTATAGGTTGGTGATCAGCGACCCATCCCTCACCCTTTAAATTCGCCATTTTACCTGCACAGATGTCGGGACTAGAAGAGTCTATGTATGCTCTTGACTGGAGTGACTATATAGGAAGTTCGTTAGCCTTGTTGGAAATGAATCATCGTGCTGAACTTCGTTGTTTTCCAGTTGTAATCATTACCCTAATGATCTATGACTATAGTCGGTAGCTTTCATGAACCTTGCAGTGCGGCTGAGCGTAATATTATCTAGTGCTTCAGTTCGAGAAAGAGGTAATGAGGAGGTTGTTTCATTATCGTCGAGTACTCATGATCATACCATTGCAGGTCACGTTTGTTTGGGTTAGAGCTTAACCCCAACGATAAGAAGATCCAGAACTGACTAGTTATGCAGGAAAGACAGTTGTCAGTGATGGCATATTTATACCTTGTTGTGAGCTCCACCCTGCCAAAGTGCTTCATGGTTTTCCATCTTTGTTGCTATGTCAGGTTCGATATTTTGGTATTGTTCTTGCAATGTACGTCGCGGTTGTTGTATCCTTCAGTTAGTACATTGTATGTTGACGCTGACTAGGATTTCCGGCGTCTGTATGTGACGTGATACCAACTGAGCCGCCATTAACTGACTAGTGCTAGGGGGAGGTCTACTTTATGAGCCTGAAGCAGTGAGTGTATCGATTCTTTAGAGAGCTCTAGATTGACCCAGATTCAGCCGTACGTCAGAAGTTCGTTCGGCCTGATCTGCTGCTGACCGCTCGTTTAGTTGTGAATATATCGTATTCAACTGAACTAGCTTTACTCATCATGAAATTGAAATAGGTTATGGTACGCTTCTGTTCATGCAGTGGGGTCTGTCTGGATATTTTTGCTTGGCGGAAAGTAAGTTATATCCATACATTCTCGCACCTTTGCGCTTACCGATTTTGCACCTGCAGTCATTCTCATCTGGCGTCTTTATGTTCTATACAACCAATCCAGGCTCGTGCTTTATGCTCTGCTGGGGTTGTTCCTACCTGTCGTCGTGTTCTATATAGGGGTGGATGCATTTTTATGGAGTCGACCCTCAGCGATGTCAGGTGAATTTTTATTTTTATTGAATTCTTTGCAAGCTGATGCGTGGCTTTACAGTGCAAGAAATAATAATAACTGAAAGTGCGAAGTACTGCACGGCTTCCTTCCACATCGGGCCTATGCCTGCGATATATGCTTACATCTCCATCATATGCTACGATATTTTCTTGGTCGTTCTTGCCATTGGCGTCCTCGTGAGACACCTGAAAGAACGAAAGGAACTTGAAATGAAGCCCAACACCTACGTAGTAATCATCGTCCGATATCATGTGATATACTTTGTTCTGTGAGTTCCCCTTCGTTTGTTGTGTTCTCTGAAAACATTCATTAAATCACGCTAGGAATTTGGCAAGTCAAATCATGATGGTGACATTATGGGCAAACATTTCGGTATGATCTCCTGGGATTCTAGACAGATTTGCTCTAATGAAGGCATGCACAGACGGTAGTGCGGTATCTCGTAATATTGTTCAAGGATACCGCGCCATTGATTATTGCGCCACGCCTTATCATCAGCATTTGGGATACGCATGCCAACGACAACTGTGTACATGTCAGTACAACGTTCGAGGAATGTGTCTGTTGGACTTCACCACCAGCATTGGAGCAGCCCGAGACTGACACCTGCGTATGATGTTCCAAATTGAGGGAGGAGGTAGAGTGAGGTCTATACTTACCCCTAACTAGCGTCCGCCTCAGATACCTAGTATTCAACTAAATGCTTGTCTCCAGACTGAGTGGAATTTGTGAATGTAGATTTCTCGTAGATACATCCGCTTTACCACTACAACCTGCACGTTCGACTAGGAATTCCAGATAAGGGGGTCAGGACTATCCTGAGCTCATCCAATAAGTAGTTCCTATCACTTAGATATCATCCTTATAGCTCGCAGTCCAAACATGCTGGATAATGCTTAGATGCTGGTAAGGTATACTGACGATAGTCGGATCACAACTTTCAGGAAATGACGGTGGACTGGATGCGCTCGTGGATTAGATGAAGAGTAGTAAAACAATATCGTAGACATTAATACAATTTTATGTGAGCATCGATTCAGAATGAGATGCGACACATACTTGTTAGCAACTGGTCATCGTCGAAATTGAAGTGGCATGTGCATCGCTGGCGCTGGAAAATTAGAACAAATATAATATTGGGTGCGTGGGGTATGACGACGAAGAGCAAGATAATGGACGAAAGCGCTAACCGGCCCCGATCGAAGAATCCCCCAAAGAAGTCAGGATCTCTACACTGTACAGACCCCAGTTTGCTTATTTCTCATAAATGTAGATAGGTACTCCGCTGATTGCAGCTGTCTTCCTCGAAGACATCGTCACTATTGAGATTACTTTGCCGTACGGACGTCAACATGTCAGGGTCCTGCGAAACCTTCGCTTATTTCGAGGTTCGACCATAGATTGTGTACTTGCTTGTCAAGGGTTAGTGATATGGATCGTGATGCAGACTTCATTCAAATTGATGTTTTCGAGGCAGATAAGCACGGATCCCAATGCTACCTAATACTACTTAGGGGGGTCGAATAGGCAGGATCATCTAGAAGGGCCAGTAACAGCCACCGGTGCCGCCGTGCCGGTGATCCTTCGAGTTGTCAGCCGTGTGATCATCGATATGTAACTTACGACTTGCGATGGTAGCGAATGACGCCAAATGGAAAAGTGCGCCGCCACAAGCTCGGCGCGATGTCGTACAATTTTCATTAGGACACCATCAAGTTGAAGTTCACAACCCTTATTATAGTACAAGTTAACGAGATCCCGAGGCTGTCCTATAAGTATTTGTACGTTGATCAGCAACGCATCCATCACTCTTTGAATTCGCCATTTGATCTGCACAGTTTCATGTCGGGACTGGAAAAATCTCTCTATGCTCTTCACTGGAATAACATCGTATCAGGTTCGTCAGCCTAGTTGGAAACGAACCATCGTACTGAACTTCGTTTTCCAGTGGCGATCATTACCCTAATATCCTATGATTACAGTCAGTAGCTTTCGTGAACATTGCAGTGCGGCTGAGCGTCACATTATCTAGTGCTTCAGTTTGAGAAAGAGGTAAGGAGGGGGTCATTTCATTATCGTTGAGTACTCATGATCATATTATCGCAGGTCACGTTTGTTTGGGTTAGAGCTCCACCCCAACGACATGAAGATCCGGAACTGACTGGTTATGCAGGAAAGACGGTGGTCAGTGATGTCATATCTATACCTTGCTGTGAGCTCCACCCTGCCAAAGTGTTTCATAGTTTCCCATTTTTGTTGATATGTCAGGTTCGATATTTTGGTATTGTCCATGTAATGTACGTCGCGGTGGTTGTATCCTTCAGATAGTACATTGTATGTTGACACGCACATCTAGGATTTGCGCCATCTGTACGTGACGTGATACAAACTAAGTTGTCATTAACTGACTAGCGCTAGGGGGAGGTCTAATTTATATCCCTGAAGCAGTGAGTTCGATTCTTTCTTTAGAGAGTTCTAGGTTGACCCAGATTCAGCCGTACGTCAGAAGTTCGTTTTACAGCTAGACCTGATCTGCTGCTGACCTCTTGTTTAGTTGTGAGTATATCGTATTCAACTGAAACTAGCCTTGCTCATCATGAAATTGAAATAGGTTATGGTATGTTTCTGTTCATGAAATGGAGTTTTTCTGTATATCTTTGCTTGGCGGAATGTAAGTCGTATCTATACATTCTCCCACCTTTGCGCTTATTGATTTCGCATTTGCAGTCATTCTCATCTGGCGTCTTTACGTCCTATACAACCAATCCAAGTTCATACTTTATCTTCTGCTGGGATTGTTCTTACCTATCGTTGCGCTCTATATATGGGTGAATATATGGTTATGGAGTCGACCCTCAGCGATATCAGGTAACCTTCTATCTCGACCGAGTTCTTTGCAAGCTGATACCTGATTGCATAGTGCAAGAAATAATAATAACTCCAAATATCAAGTACTGCACGACTTTTTACCACATCGGGGTCATGCCTGCGTTATATGCTTCCATCCCCGTTATATGCTATGATATTTTCTTGGTTGTCCTCGCCATTGCCGTCCTCAGGAAGCACCTGAAAGAACGAAAGGAACTTGAAATGAAGCCCAACACCTACGTAGTAATGATCGTTCGACATCATGTCATATATTTTGTCCTGTGAGTTCCCTTTCGTTTGTTGTGTTCTTTGAAAGCATTCATCGAATCACGCTAGGAATTTGGCAAGTCATATCTTCATGGCGATATTGTGGGCCAACCTTTCGGTATGATCTCCTGTGATTCTAGAGATCTGCTCTAATGCAGGCGTGCACAGACGGCGGTGCGGTATCTCGTACTATTGTTCAAGGATACCGCGCCGTTGATTATCGCGCCACGTCTTATCATCAGCATTTGGGATACGCATGCCAAAAACAACTGCGTATATGTCAGTACAACGTTCGAGGATTGTGTCTGTTTGACTTCGCCGCCGGAATTGGAGCAGCCCGGGATTGACTCCTGCGTATGATGTTCCAAATTGAGGAAGGAGGTAGAGTGAGGTTTATACTTGTACCTAACTGGCGTCCGCCTCATATACATATTCAACTAATTAATGCTTGTCTCTAAACTCAGCAGAATTCGTGAATGTAGATTTCTCGTAGATACATCCGCGCATTGACTACTACGATCTGCACGTTCGACTAAGAACTCCAGGTAAGGGAGTCAGGGATAGGACTGTCCTGAACTCATCCAGTGAGTAATCCCTGCTACTCATGTCGTTTTTTCCATCAATCAAACTCGGAAGATTCCACATATCGCTCAACCTTCAAAGCTTCATGTTTCGCTTCGTAGGCCTCATATATTACCCAAAGGTCACGACATCGAGGTTTGACATTAATCTTGTGAAGTCCTGAACGATGATTCAGGAATTATAATCTTGACACGAATGCTATTCAGCTCACCTCGTAAAGCGTCCATGACCTGCTTTCCTGTCTCGCCAACACAACGCAGGATACTTATCTTGGTTATGCAGACACCTTCCTTCTTCATGTGTTCACGCACCTTCAAACTCTGCCGGAAAGTTGCACGGCAGTCGCACACAAAGGGAGTCAACTCCTCCACAGTCTCAACATTGTATGCATAAATGTCTAGGCCAGACTTGGCCACGAGAAACATTTTCCAAATTGCCCGCAAAATGCCCTGTTAATACTTCCACAAGAATGAATATGAGACGTCCTGTTTCGAGTATCCTGTTGGTGAGCAGCACGAACGAAGTTAGCATGTAGTATACTTTTCATAATAGTCTCTGCGAATTGATGTGCACCACCACCTACAAGGTCCTGCAGGGGTGATTATGAGCCTGTGATCTGGTTATGTTCGTAGTCAACGCACCTATCTCTGTGAACATTTTGCCCCCATCAACTAAGTAATGACCTCTGCTGTTTTTTCAGGCTCGTGAGGATCCAATGGATGTGGGGCACTGGTGTAACTGCCTGTCCGAGCCCCTTGTTAGGTAGTATAGGCTACCCTGACGGGTGGAAAACACTAAATGAAGACCCATCGCCATACTGTACAGTTGACTCCCTCCTAACGCATACTTCTTGGGATAGCCCCAGAGGTATGGCTTATTAGGGAGTACGGGGTATTCAAGAGAGCAAAAGCCCTGCAAAATAACTTGGGAAATCCAAAAATGCATGTCCTATGAGGGAGTATGGGTTATACCTGGTATGCGTTAGGAGGGAGTCGACTGGCATCTAAAACTTGAAACCGCTCGTCGAGTGCTCGTCGAGCGGACTTTTAACTACCCGAGTATGTAACGCAGCTAAATAATTTTCGGTAGAGAATGTAAAGTTTGTAAAGCTGAAAAGAGTTATATTTGCAAGATCCATAGATTATCACTCGCAAGATTATTCTAATTGTAGTACGTAGATCATCTATGCTTATCAACGTGCACGCAAAGATGTTCCTCGAGCAATCATATCCTGCTTGATAGAAAGAGCAGCAGAACGGAGTGCGGGTGTGTTACGGACAATAGCATTGTGCATTTGAATTGCTCTATACTCCGTGGCCGATGACGACGATGGTGAAAATTGTACCGGCTTGTAAATTCCTTCCTGGAATTCGAGTAGTGTGTTGTGAATTGCTGCACCGCCGATTGAAAATAAGTCATCAAAATCGTCGAGCTCGTTGAAGTCGAGCACTTCGTACAATTGGCTGCTCAGTCCAGAGGGAATGGTAGATTGTGTCAATTACAGCGGGGTGGTCAACAGGAGACATAATTGTTGAATCTCGCTGTGGGAAGTTAGTTTAGCAACCTGAGAACAAAGATAAGGTACTCACGAACAGGTATGTCTGGTTGACGAGAAGTGGAGGAACAACAGCCTCTCTGTGGTTACTAAGTCGATCCCTGCATCACTGCCTTCAGGAGTGAGTGAATAATGATTCGGGAGGACGCGCTGTGCCTCCTTTTTGAAGACCCCGCGCACAGTTGTCACGATTGTAGTTAGTTTCTTGCAGAACTTGACGTGATTGGGAATCTGCTGATGCAGTCAACGAGATATCCGGCACCACACATCTCGTTGCCTCCAAAAAGGCTTCCTCCGCCAACTCGACATTCCACTCCATAACGCACATCGCGTTCCCATAGAGGACCTTTCTGCGCATGATGACCTTGGCCTCCTTCCACACATTCTTCATGTCGTTCGTCTGTCAGCTCTTGGGGTACAGGACCGGGATCACGTGTAGGGGGGGATACTAGCGGGACACTGGCAGGGGGTGGCAGTTGACAGTTGCGAGGGAACCGCCGCTGTAATAGACACCTCATTTGTAGGCTACACATGTATATAAACATCAATGATACAAGTAACAAAAATTGAAGGACTCACCCTGATCACGCCCAGTCGTTATTACTTGACCTTGTTGTGTCTCTGCTGGATGGCGGCACGGACTGTACACAAAGACTCGTCTGATCCCCGGTATGTTGATACCAGCTTGCGCCGAACATCGAGTTCAGTTGACGCTCGAGGTGCTCCCCTCGCATTCGTTCTATGCCGCTGAACTGCGAGCGCGTGATCGGCTCCAGTTCCCTGATAGCAGGCTGGTATAAGGTTGTCGAAGGTAGCGACATCGGTAGACATCTGCACAAACGGCACATAATCAGGGTAATATGGAAGGGGTTGGTAATGTTGGGGTGCTCCTGGATCGTGTTCCCGAGATGGACCATTGTCCTCGTATGCCTCATCCTCTCCCTCTCCCTCCTCCTCGTCCCCATCCCCATCCCAGTCCCCTGTCCTCATCCTCGTCTTCGTCCCTGTCCCCAGTCCCCCTCCTCGTGTTCTCTGATCATCGCTGATAGGTCGTTGAATGAATGCGGGGCTCGGTATACTCCTCTCGAAGTCCTAGTTGGCTGGTGTCAGGTAGAAGGGAAGGGTTAACGTTTGATCTGCACCCCGGTTTTTTGATTGTCTTCGCGTTTTTACGTGCAGGACGCTGTTTTCTTACAGCAGACTTGGGGGGCATGGTGGAGGGGAGGTCGCGAAAGATAATGATCAGTATTACCTTACCGTTCAATAGTAACATAATCATACATGCGCCATGCCATGAGGCATGGCAATCAGCACGACTCTGATCTAGGCTGCAACAAGAATGGTAATAAACAAGTTGCGGTATGAAGGCTACAAAAAACTGATACAAAACACTGATAAAGCCTGAGATCATCGAACTACAAACAACAAGCTGCTTCCTGTTAGAGAACTACACTAACAGATCAGTGATTGACTTTGCCAAGAGAGGAAACTAGACTTACCATGCTGCAGGAATGATAATTTAATGCTTGCACAAATGAGAAATATTAATACTCTGCCTAGTATTAGGGAACACATTTAGCAATGAGTATATGAAGAAAAGAAACTGAACCCACAAAATCGTTGTTGTCGTCTGTCATGACTGAATCTTCATCGGAGTCTTCATCGCACACTACTTCTCCAATAAAGTCCGCATCAGCCAACCCTCGTGCAGCGGCAAGTCCTTCCAAGGTATTGAGGTTTGTGCATGCTGGTGCTGAGGGTCTCCTGCTCTTTGCAGGGAGACCTGACTGGTGTGGGCCAAATCCTTTGAAATCTGCCTCTCTGCTAAATCTAACCATATCTGCAATCCCGATTGAGCGGCCTTGTGCTCTCTCTCCAAGGTGGCGACGGTGCAGTTTCGAGAATCTCTTCCACCTATTGATTTCCTCGACTTCCCACATCTTTGACATCAGAAGGTTGCGGTGTTTCTCGCAGGTAGCGAATTGAGCTGCAATGGCCTCTTTGATTATATCTAAAGGGATTTCTGGATCATTGAAGATAGTTTGTGCCTGATACATACATGGTGGTTAGTAAGGACACAGGTAAACAAATTACAAGGCTTACCTGAGCCAAAAAGTCAGCAGGAAAGATATCAGAGCTGTCCCCCCTGGTAAGAGGCATGGGTGGACGACTGCCATACATCGGTGGCACATCCTCAGGTGGCACAGATGAGGGGAAGCTAAATTTCCCCTTAGTATTCATGAGAGTCCGACGACTAGGAGAAGAATAGTCGAAGTGTGTTGCAGAGCTGGTTGGGCTAGAAGGGTTCAGAGGTCCGCAGTTCATTATGATCAACTTGAAGTAACCTATGTGGCAACTTGAAGTATCTCCCTGCCAGTGTCAGGTGTTATCAATCAAGCGAGTCAGCAATCCGTTTGTTGAACTCCGAGACCTCAGGTCGGAGTTTGAAGGACTTGGTCAATTTTTTCGAGAACTGCACTGCAACCTTGAAGGACACTATCGATATCGCCTTCACCATAATAACCTCAATGTCATTAAATGTAGAAAGAAACCACTCACCAGATCCTTATAACTTTATATCTGACGAGGCGTCTTTTAAGGCTGGAAAGTAAGTGCTTTTTTGATATCGATGAGCAATGATTCTGGTCGCTGATCGATGTAGAGGAGTGTTGTATAATTGTCCTACTTGTGCAACACAATTCGGGTCAGTAGAGGATCTATGCAATCATCTGACGGACGATCCACGTTGCAACGGCATACCTGTCCCACTTTCAATTCACCAACCCGCTGGTCCAGGGGAGGAGCGCACAGGCTCGTTATCATGCCAACTCAGGATGCATCTACGCTTTCGATCAGCCAAACACCTTTGAGCGTATGAAGGCTCATGACTATGAGGCTCATCGTACACATAATGTGTACTATCCATTTGCAGGCAGGGAGGAATGGGAGTTAGCCAAATTTCTTAGCGACAATCTTAACCAAGGTCAAATAACTCGGTTTTTGAAGTTGTTGTGGGTCAGTCAGCCTTGATGTGACTACACTCTAAATTGCAACTAACAACTTATGAGCAGGTGCAGTCAGAAGCACGGAAAGCACCAGCATATACGTCTGCTCAACAAATGTTCACTTTCATGGATGCCCTGCCAAAGGGACCTAAGTGGCACTGTACGACTATTCATACCGAAGGTTACATTACCTGCTCATCCTGTACACTTGATCTGGCACGACACTTTGGAGGTTACGCGCCACATTTTTGGTAACCCGGCATTCGCCAATGACATGGAGTTTGATTCTGTATGAGATCAAGGTTAATGGAGAACGAGAGTATGGTGAGTGGATGTCCTGCTCGCGAGCTCATGATATTCAGGTATAGTGTCTTTTATTCGACGGAATATACTTAATGACGGCTGCCTTGCTTTTAGGACCAGCTTCCACCAGGTGCTACCATCGTACTGATCGTTCTTGCTTCTGATAAAACCCCCGTCACTCGTCAATCAGGTGGACTCAAGATGCACCCCATGTTCCTCACCACTGCCAATATTCGTTCAGATATCCGCATGAAAGCCACCGCGCACATGCGTGGTCGTGCATCGCATATATGCCTATCCCACAATTTGTTTGCCATCCAGACTTCTGCTCACTCTTACAAGCCCGTGTCTGGCACCGGTGTGTAGATATCGTCTGTGAAAACCTCAAAATCACGGCCGCCACTGGCACAAGCATGGTGGACCCATCCGGTCACTTACGCTACACATTCACCCCCCTTGTTGCATATACTGCCGACCTCCCTGAACAACAAATGATTGCATGTGTCAGTAAGAATGCATCACCCATTACTATGGCCACCCAGTCACAGTTTGGGGACAGCATATCGTACCCTTCTCGCCATGGGAGTGTCACAATTGAGGCGCTTCATCAACTTTGCCAAGATGTGGATCCCTGGAAGGTCCAACAGTTCCAAGAGGAAGCTAAAGCACTTTTCCTTAGCGGTGTTCAACTTCCCTTTTGGCGTGACTGGCGCTTTAGTGACCCTGCATTATTCCTTGCACCCGACATCCTCCATACCTTGCACAAATTCTTTTTCGATCATATTTTCAAGTGGTGCAAAGAGGTTCTCGGGGCAGATGAACTCGATTCCCGCTTTCGTAGACAGCACAAACGCATCAGAACTCGCCACTTTGCCCATGGCGTCTCACATGTCCAGCAGATGACCGGGCGGGAGCATCGGGATATCCAGCGCACAATCGTTGCCACAATCGCGGGCGTTGCTGACATGGATTTTATTTGTGCGATTCATGCGCTTATCGATTTCATCTATCAAGCTCAATCTCCAACATTCACTCTGTCATCGATCGCTGCTATGAGTGCCTCACTGGGAGAATTTCACCGCTTCAAAGGAGCCATCATAAACGCTGAAGCTCGTAGGGGGACATCCGGTCCTATTGAGCACTTCGAAATCCCCAAACTGGAGCTCCTCACCTCATTCGCTCGCGCCATCCCTAATCTTGGCGCCCCAATCCAATTCACTTCTGAGACCAGCGAACGCATGCTTATCACACATTGCAAAAGTCCTTTCGTGCGCACCAGTCACCAGCGTGCAAGCTTCACGCAACAAATTGTCTGCCTTTTGGATCGGGAAGATACAGCACGCCAATTTGACCTCTACGCTCTCCTCCGTTCGAAAACATTATCCCTCAACAACCTCATTGATAACGAGTTCGAGGAAGTCATTGATATTGACCCGGCGTTTGGTTGGGTTGCGCGTGTCAGTCCCCAGGATATCTCTCATTTTCACAGCCCCGTCCCGTTCGCAATCACTTCCTTAAGGGTCTGCTATCCGAAGATAGCACTGTCGCATTCCACGTCACTGTCACTACTGATCTGGCCGACAAGCCAGCAAATTTTTTGGAGCAGTTATATCGACTTCCAAACTTCCCCAATCAGCTTCGTTCTTTTATCGAGTTTGTCAATGGGTCTGAGTCCCACTTTCAGAACCGTCTCCTCAAGGTCTGGTACAAATTCCGTCTGCAGTTACATTCAGACCTGCGCCCACGTCTTGTCATGCCGAGTCAGCAAGTACAAGCATATCCACCATCTGAAGCTTATCCTCTCGGAAACTGTGATGTCGTGCTCCTGCAGACGCAGAATGATGGTGAGCATCAAATATTTCGTTATCGTTGTGGCACTTACCCAGTTTTCTAGAACAAGTAGTGGTTGCGCAGGTTCGAATGGTATTCACCTTGTCGACGAGGGGCTCTGCACTGCCTCCCAAACTGGCTGAACCACTTATTTACGTGCAACTCTTCGAGGTTATCTCACGTCCGCAGGAAGATCCTGCAGTGATGATGTACTGTGTCAGGCGTCGGGTTGAGACTGGTCCTGATGGAACAGTAGCAAGGGTTGGAATGATTGTACCTCTCATCGATGTTACTCATGCCGTCGAGTTGATTCCTGAATATGGTGAAAGATTTAACCGCAATGTTACTGCTGCGACGTCCTTGGAGCTTTATGATACCTTCTACCTCAACAGTTTTTCCGATAAAGAGTGGTATCATTCATTACACGCAGATTTTTGGTAGTACAATAGTAGCAATAGTATCATAGATCAATGCAATGTTATCAGTTTACAATCTAAGCGAAGATACGGGCTAAGACATGAAACTGAACTTTCAAGATCTCTCGGCGCCATAAGCCGCATCTCCAACCAATGAGATGCTTCAGGGTGCAGGTCGTAAGCCATCAAACTTCTCTGACAGCTTAAGCGACTTAAGTGAGAACTTGGGTGTTTTTCAGATGGCCTGTAGTTTCAATGGATTACGTTAAGCTAACTAGCAGACATTTGATGATGGCATCAACGTTGCTTAATCCCAATAGGGAAGGTGATACATGACTGATACCGTCAGGGAAAATACCTCGTCCCTTGCTTCTTCGGCTTACTAATGCCTTCAAAATCTAAAGAGATGGTAATGCATTGCGCTCAGCGCCAGCCCTGGGCCTCAGCGGTACCGGCCTCAGTTAGGTCATTCCTTTCTTCCCTAACACCTTTAAATGACTCGTACCTTCAACTTACTTACCTTGCTTCCCTTGCTTACTACCAATCACCAGTACTTGGCGCAGGGTGACCCTTCAAGTTGTCAGCCGTGTGATCATCAATATTCGGAGACAGTGATTCGTCACGCATGATGAGTCAAATGGAGAAGTGCGATGCCACAGGTTAGGTACGATGTCGTACAATTCTCATTAGGATAACGACAAGTTCACACTGACCCTTACTACAAGTTAACGAGACTCCAATGTGCTCAATAAGTATGGTACAGTTATGATCAGCAGCCCACCTCTCGCTCTTTGAATCCGCCATTTGATCTGCATAATTTCATGTCGGGACTGGAAGAATCTCTCTATGCTCTTGACTGGAATGACATCATATCAGGTTCGTCAGGCTTATTGGAAACGAATCATTGTGCTGAACTTCGTCGTTTTCCAGTTGCAATCATTACCCTGATATCCTATGATTACAGTCAGTAGCTTTCATGAACCTTGCAGTGCGGCTGAGCGTCACATTATCTAGTCCTTCAGTTCGAGAAAGAGGTAAAGAGGGGGTTGTTTCATTATCGTTGAGTACTCATGACCACATTATCGCAGGTCACGTTTGTTTGGGTTAGAGATTAACCCCAACGATATGAATATCCGGAACTGACTGGTTATGCAGGGAAGACAGTGGTCAGTGATGACGTATCTATACCTTGCTGTGAGCTCCACCCTGCCAAAGTGTTTCATAGTTTCCCATTTTTGTTGATATGTCAGGTTCGATATTTTGGTATTGTCCATGCAACGTGCGTCGCGGTAGTTGTATCCTTCAGATGGTGCATTGTATATTGATGCTGACGTCTAGGATTTGCGCGATCTGTACGTGATGTGATACCAACTGAGCCGTCATCAACTGACTAGCGCTAGGGGGAGGTCTAATTTATATGCCTGAAGCAGTGAGTGTATCGATTCTTTCGTTAGAGAGCTCTAGGTTGACCCAGATTCAGCCGTACGTCAGAAATTCATTCTACAGTTAGGCCTGATTCACTACTGAGCTCTTGTTTAGTTGTGAATATGTCGTATTCAACTGAAACTAGCTTTGCTCATCATGAAATCGAAATAGGTTATGATATGTTTCTGTTCATGAAATGGAGTTTTTCTGTATATCTTTGCTTGACAGAAGGTAAGTCATATCTATACATTCTCCCACCTTTGCGTTGACCGATTTTGCATTTACAGTCATTCTCATCTGGCGTCTTTACGTCCTATACAACCAATCCAAGCTCATACTTTATCTTCTGCTGGGGTTGTTCTCACCTGTCGTCGTGCTCTATATAGGGGTGGATATATTTTTATGGAGTCGGTCCTCAGCGGTCTCAGGTGACTTTCTATCTTGATTGAGTTTTTTGCAAGCTGATGCCTGGTTGCATAGTGGAAGAAATAATAATAACTCCAAATATCAAGTACTGCACGACTCTCTACCACATCGGGCCCATGCCTGCGCTATATGCTTCCATCCCCGTTGTATGCTATGACATTTTCTTGGTTGTCCTCGCCATTGCCGTCCTCAGGAAGCACCTGAAAGAACGAAAGGAATTTAGAATGAAGCCTAACACCTATGTGGTAATGATCGTCCGATATCATGCCATATACTTTGTTCTGTAAGTTTCCCTTCGTGTGATGTGTTCTCTGAAAGCATTCATTGAATCACGCTAGGAATTTGGCAAGTCAAATCTACTTGGCGATATCGTGGGCCAACCTTTCGGTATGATCTCCTGTGACTGTGATTCTAGAGAGATCTGTTCTAATGTAGGCATGCACAGACGGTGGTGCTGAACCTTGCGATATTGTTCAAGGACACCACGCCATTTATTATTGCTCCACGTCTTATCATCAGCATTTGGGATACGCATGCCAACGACAATTGCGTACATCTCAGTACAATGTTCGAGGATTGTGTCTGTTTGAGTTCGCCACCGGAATTGGAGCAGCCCGAGATTGACCCCTGCGTATGATGTTCCAAATTGAGGAAGGAGGTAGAGTGAGGTCCATACTTGCCCCTAGCTAGCGTCCGCCTCAAATACCTATTCAACTGAATACTGTAAGGAACGTCACTGCGCTGGCTACGGAATTCTCTTTGTACTACCGGTTATGGACTTCACCTTCTACCGGTTCGAGTTATTACTCTACCGGCTATAGAGTTCCCGTTATACTGCTATCATAGTCACTCACTTAGATATAAAACTCTGTCCTTACTTTGCGTATCTTTAGTGAATTCACTCCCCCTCGTTCATATCTCATCACTCGTGATCCGATGATCAATCCCCGTCGAACTCATTGAGCAGGCTTACAATATTCGTCTCTAGATTCAGTGGAATTCGTGAATGTAGATTTCTCGTGGATACATCTGCGCAATGACTGCTACGACCTGCACTTCCGCATCCTGCACTCCGTGTCATTCAACATCAAGAATACTTGAAATGTGCTCCATTACATTCCAGTTGATAGTTATAATTGATGTAACCACACGAAGACGCGAGTTTCGTATTCACTCCCATGATATCAATGGCGTATTTGTGAGAATCTACAGCGAATCGGTCCTTCTCCACGCTTCAGGGGTGGTATCACCAAGCATAGGTGGCGTTCAAACTTTCTCTGATTGTGGTGTCGAATATGTTTCAATGCCATCCGGTTGGGTGTAATAGTCAATATCTAGTGTTATCTCCATGGACAGGTCGCTTGACTAGATAATTGAAGAGTTGACGATTAGACGAATGGAGTACCAGATATGAACCTGTTGCAAGAACATCAGAGCATCACGTTCAGGTAGGAGTTGCCAAGCTAGACGCAGACATCGCCGGAGAAGATCAATCATAAATATGTGGGACCACCTGAAAATGAGTAGTTGCATGAGTAGAGAGGAAATATCTACCATTCCGGGTTACCCATCTCCGAAGATGGGCGATACAAGATGAAAGCGACACAAAAAGGAAAAATAAGATATTAATGATGTTTAATAACACAAAGTACAGCTTGCGATTGAATTTCTGCCTTGCTATAACACGATTTCGACACACAATAACCATCCGCGATCTCAAAAGCCGCCACGTAGAGCAAGAACAAGGTGGAGAACTGATCCGGCTGAAATGTTGAACTCCTTAGCGGTCTTGTCGTCCGGCCTGGGTCATAGCCGAGAATGATACGGTCAGTTTGCGTGATTTGATGGAAACGAAGGCGACGACGCACATCTGTCTCCCACCGAAGATCAACCTTTGCTGCTGTGGCGGCACACCGGATTGCTCTTCAACCTTCTCTTTGATGCGAGTAATCTGTGTCCCCGTGGTTCATGAGCTCGGCAGTGATGAGTACGCTCGATTTAGGCTAGATACCTTGTCTTCGAGATCTATGTCCAACTCAATCTGTCCATACATAACGGTTAGTCATGAACAGATCGCGAGAATTAGATTGTGCACCTCCTTGCCAGTGAGCGTCTAGCAGTCATCAGTGTAGCAGAACGTCTGTTTGGAGTGAGTTTGGATGCTTACCTTGACTTTTATGAGCATGGTCAAAGATGCACGCCGTGAATCTACGCCCCCGCTTTACTCGATGGTAGCCTGTGCAGTGTGCTTGCCACATTGAGAGGCAAAATTGTGAAGTTCAAGCTCCGCGAACCCTCTTCGACCATGCCTCCATAACAGTAGGCGTCCGTTGCATAACTCGTTCATCGACATACAACATACAACGAATCGGCTCAAGTATGTTCATGCACAGGTTTCTTAAAGATCAATGTTAGCTCGCCTAGGACGCAAAAGAAGAGAATCGATACGAGCCATGCATATGCATGAAGAGTCATTTGTCTCTACTTCTAACTAACAATAACCCAAATAAACGAGTCATTAATGGTATAAAACGAGTGTGCTGCGTAAGTAGTTGTCCTGTCGATCGAAATTGTTGAATGTTCTAGTTTATACGTTCCATCCAGTGCGGTAGTAGTTGGTATTCCTTTGCTAGTTGTTCGGTGTGGTATTGGTGGCCGTCCTTTTGGTGCGGTTGCGTGAATCTTCGATGCCCTTCAAGCCCCAAAAATTAAACTCCTATCCACAGATGCATCTCCTTCCTCACTACTCTCCTCCTCCTCCTCCTCAACCCCTTCCTCCGTCCTAGACCTCTCCTTCACATACTCATGCCCCAAAAAATTCATCACGCTACCAACAACACATCAGCACGCTCAATACATAACGCAACAAAAAACCACTCACTAAATTGTCCCATCCGCGCACCCTACCACTACCTCCTCATGCGTGAGTTGCATCGACATCGGATTCTTCTCTGGCACCGCCAAGCCCGTGAACTTGGGCGGCAACGGACCTAGAAGACCTTTCACACCCTCGTGCGTGGCACGGGCGAGCGCCGCCCATGCACCTGACAAAGGAATGATATTTGCATCTATGTCAACGCTCGGCGTCGGGGACGAGAACATCGGATTTGCATGGTCCGTCGTAGGCCCCGTGTCTTCATCGACTGGACCATCAAGGACATCAACCTTGTCCTTGTCTTTATGGGTCGACATCAGAACCTGGGTGCACGAAATGAACGAATGAGGACCATATTCAGTTAGGAAAATGACGGGACAGACGTACCCTCCGATCAGCCCCCGCTCGCGAACTAAACCTCGTAGCAGTAACCACCCTCCTCTTCCTAGGATCTACTGCCCCAACAGCGACATCAGGCGTCTCTACGAGCGCAACGAGCTTGGGAGGTGCAGTCAGAATCGCCGCCCGCCCGAACCGAATCGCAAACCCATCTGCACCCGCCGCACCCATAGGGGATAATGGCGCACCCATCGGAGACAGCGGAGTGCCAGATCGAGGGAGTAGGGAGAGTGGAGATGGTGATATACCTGAGTGCTGAGATGCGCTGAGATTGGAGGAGAGAGGCGTAGAAGGTGTCCCAAGCGAAAGACGCGATTTGGGCAAGCCCGATGTACTCACCCCGAGTGCAGACTGTCTGCGCTGGGGAGTAGACACCTGCGTGGGCCGTATAAGGGATGAGACAGCGCGTGATCTCGGGTTAAGGGAGGAGGGCGTAGGAGAGGTAAGAGTCCTTCCAGTGAACGTAGGGCTCATCGTAGTAGTCTCGGCAGGAGTCTTCTCGTCTTCACCTTCGGTCCATTGCAGATGCAAGATCACAGATTTAGTCGCGCACTAATGAGAAGCGAATGAGGTACGCAGACCAAAGATAAGTACAACACTTACAGTCATCTGCGAGCCTTTGGCCGCGAACCACTGCAACATATTATTAGGCGCAGAGCCCACATTGAACAGCTTCGCATGCAGCACAGGGTCGCTACCACCGAGTTCACTGAGCTTAAACTGCGAGATCATCTCTCTCCTCTCTGTGCACCATCATCAAACCATCAGCAACAGAGTATAGAGGAACTCGACAGCAAAGAAACCAGAAACTCACTAATCGAGAAAACCCGAACGATGCCATCGATAGTCACACCCACTACACGCTCTCCTTCCGCCTCTGTGCCCCCTTGGACGATCTGCACACCGATATTAATCGTTGTCTGCTGTCCAAACCTCACAATCTTCGTCCCGGCGCGCCAATCCCAACACACGAGAGCCTTATCAGCGCCTGCGCTGACGAGATTCTTGGAGGAAAGCGCAACGGCGCGGATACCGTTGAGGTGTCCGGCAAGTTGTTGAAGAGGCGTGAATGTGACGGAGGAAAAAAGGTGAACGCGGCTGTGGCGTATAATTTTATTTCAAGTATGAGATATACACAAATGGACGCACCCAACATCATGAAACCCAACCACAAAAACCTCTTCGGCACATGAGCTCCAAACACGCGTAATGCACCGTATCAAAAAACGACACACCTTCCTCTGCCAAGAAATCCACACAGCTCACGGGCTTCTTCACCTGCAGGCACTTTTTCATCTCGCCGGTGTCGATGTCCCAGAAACGGATGGTTTCATCATAGGAGCCTGAGATGAGGCGCTTGCCTGTGAGAGAATCAGCAAAAGTCCTTGCTTGGGGAGAGTGAAGGCAAAATGCAAAGGAGCAAGGGAAGGAGAAAGGGGGTAGATGGAGCGTAGCTGTGAATCAGAGTGGCTGGAGGAGCAAGACCTGCTTTTAAATACAGCTGCTGACCTTCAGCCTTCCTGGTCCACATTCTACGTCTCCTCAGTAGAGTATAGTTAAAAGGGTACGCGAACACCGGAGGTAGGGCGGAATGGAGGGAGGGTAACCGTGAATCGGAGTGGCTGGAGGAGCAGGACCTGCAATACAGCTGCTGACCTTCAGCCTCTCTGATTCATATTCTACGGCTCTCCTTCATCAACACAGAAACCCTCCTCCATCCCCAAAATGTTCCTCCACCCCCAAAATAACGACACCAAAAAAAAAGAAAACGCCCCTCACCTCTCAACAACAACGTCGTACAGAAATTTGTATGTCCATTCAAGAAGCGTATGCTCTGCGGAAGCGCATGCGCAAAATTGGACTCGCGATGATGGAGGGAGCGGTAGAGAGGGTACCTGCAGTGCAATAAAATGAAAGAATCAATAAATGTAAGTGCCGAGGTCATGATGGAGAGGGATAACAGGGGCGAGTGGGAATGAGGACAAAAAATTGAAAAGGGAGGAAAGAGGACTCACCATCCCTCAGGCTTCGCCGGTGCCCTCACACGGACCGGATCACTGATAGTCAAGCGCAGACAATGCCACCTCCACAATGCAGGATGACGAGTTGCGGTGTACCATTTTTTCGAGACCTGTCGTGTGTCATCAGTATTCATATGCTGTCGACCAGTGTATCAAGAAACAAGGGTTCCGAGCGGAACCAACATCTTCCAACATCCCAAAAACCATCACAAGACACCAACAAAACACTCACTAGCCCAGCCCTAACAACTTCTTTCACGCTCAACTTGCTCAAGATCTGAAGAGCGATCTCAGGAGCGAGGAAACCGATGATGTCGAATGAGCTTTTGAGGTATTTTTGAAGGAGGAGGATTTGGAGGGGGATGTCGCCTGGGAGGGTTGCTGTTGGCGGTCGGAGGGAACAGTGAGAGGTGGGGGGAAGGAGAGGGTAGGGGAAGAGAAGGATTGATTAGCTGGTGCTTCCAATATTAACATGTGCGGGACGTACATTCGAGTATGATCTGGATACTACGCGATAGAATGCAAGTGTCAGCGTCTTTACTAAAACAGGAGAGTAACAAAGGAAAGAGAGACTAGGGAACACTTCCAGAGGCTGCCACGTCATCTCGCCCCTGCATCAATCAGCAGGCACGACTTCCTTCCATCAACAACAAGAAACAGTAACCCAAACCATAACAAAGAAAGACTCACATCCTCCCCCGCCCCTCCCTCCCCAACCCCCTCATAGCCCTCCTAACACCCCTCTCATCAAGCTTCTTCATAGCATCTACTAAATCGCCACCCTCTGCGGTCTCATCACCCTCCCCCTCCACATTCCTCCAAATAACCGCGTCCCAATACCCCCTCTTCCTCCCACCACAAACACAATACTCACCCCCCTCCAGATGCAAAGACCCTTGAGCCTGAGACTGAGACTGGGAACGCAATTCTGCGAGTTGAGCTTGAAGATGATAAACCTGCGCTGCGCTACTTGCGTGCGCGCGTTCGAGGAGGCGCTTATAGGCGAGGAGTTTAGAGGTGTGGAGGGTGCGGATTTGGGTGAGGGCATGGTCGAGCTGTGGAGTTGAGTTAGTTGGATTTGGTGAAGAAGCGAGAGGAGGGGAGGGATAGGTAGGTGTATGCACGTGAAAGTGGGGTCTGCACAGTGATATAAGCAGGGAAAAATATGTGCATGCAGTGCGCGTCAGAAGGATGTGTGTACGCGACGACAATAAGACCGTACATAATTCAATGATCGCAAAAGTATACAGACACAAAAAAGTAGACAAACGAAACGAGCTCACCTCCTCATCGCCTTCCCCATCCACATCCGTAACCATATCAAACGTCATCCCATCATCCTCATGATCCCAAATATCCTCCAGACCCGTGTCATCGTTCAAATTGATCACGGCACCGTTCATGACGCGTCCGTTCACGTGTCTTGGACCTCCGATGATACTCCCGGTACCATCGCTGAAGACGCTCCCTATTCTTGTCCCGCCCATGGCGCTTGCGGCCATAGCTCTTTTTGAGGCGAGCGATTCGGACAGCAGCGCGACGGGCTCTTTACCCATGAAGTTTGAGCCAGGAGAACGGACTTTTGGACTCGGAGAGTGCATATTTTTCGTACCAGGGGACCGTGTCATACTGGATGTCCCTGATGGTGTACGCTGTAGCTGGGTACGAGCGAGAGGAGACAGTTTGGAAGGTGTAGTTGAAGGCGTGTTTATTGAAGGTTTTGAGGGTGTGTTGCTTGAGTGGGGCTTAGGCGCAGAAGACGGGGGTACAGTAGTCGGAGTACTCTCCATGGAGACACTCCTGGTCAGAGAAGCCATTTCGCCGCTTCCAAATACTGATGCTGAATTGGAAGTAGCAGAGCTTGCGGTACGCACGCGGACTGACGCGGATGAAGGATTGTTCTTGTGCTTTGCAGGACTTGGAGATGTAAAATTTATAGCTGGTTTGGGAGAGGCGAAGTTGACTGAAACACGGTGTTGATGTGATGGAGTTGGGACAGATGTTTCTGAAACGACGCGTGCTCGAGACGGGGTTGATGACACTGCGTCTCGATTTCCATTCGAGTCTGTAGTGCTGCTAGTGGAAGCATACAAGGAACGCGGGAAAGCACTTGGTGGACCTGTGCCAGAACGCTTCAAGGGCGTCGGCGTCGTGGAGAGCATGTTTGAGGTAGAATTCGAATTCGAAATTGGTTTGGCGGGCTTCACAGTCGTACAACCGCTCGCATCACTTGTGATCGACAGCGCACGCGTCTTAAGGGAAGTACGTGTAGTAGTCGAGTTTGACGTCGTGCGCGACAACGACAAACGTGAGCGGGTTGATGTCTCAGAGGGCGTCGGCATTCTACTTCAGTGGCTTGTCACTATTGGGAGCAACCACAAAGTAATAACAAACCGCGTTCTTCCCACGTCCACACGGCGCTAACTTGAATCAGCACTGGCAGAATTTATGTGCGAAGAGTCAACTAGTGATTGGGAAGAAGTTCTGAGCTCTGTCGCAGTACTGTTCTTCCCGTTCTTGTTATTGTAACAGTAAGGCTTTTTACAGACCTACAACGACAATGCCACTCCCCACTCCGGTTCCAATGGTGCTATAGTAACAGACGGTATGACGTGGTGGACGCAATAGCACCCGAAACCCATACTGCAGGTACCGGCTACTATATATCATCCACCAAACTTGACCTTAGAACCAGCAGGACATTTCAGGCCTCGTGAACATGCAAAGATTGCGCGGCTGCAGGACGAGCTGATGTGGAATATCGAGGTTATCATTATGAGTACATAGTCTCGTTAATGGTTTAGTGCGTCCACAAAACTTCCGCGGAAGCAAATGATTCCCTGTGCGAACTCCAAGAATCATATTGCACAACTTCTGAGTGTAACATATGAATTACAACGCATGCTAACTGTGTTATCCCCGCGTGTTTCTCCGGTCTCACCATCGTGAGCTTAGTAGTTAGCCTCTTGTTCAATGAGCCCAAGAGCAGTTGCAGAGCGAGGCTTGATAGAACACTTGAAGGGCTTGGGGTGGCTTGGAGTGTGGTAATCCAGACCAGCACCGGACGTGACAAGATATGCGACATACCTGATCGTACCTTGCAAGGGTTCAACCTCGGGGGTGATCTGAACACCGTTCTCGACAACCTTTGAAATATCAAACACGGCCAATGCCATCGCAGTGGATATCCAAATGGAAGCATCAGCAAGGTGGAGACCTGTACATCAAAAGTAAGCAAATATCAGAATACTGTTAATTAATTGATGCGAGTTGGACACACCTGGGCAAATACTGCGGAGCAGAAAGTTAGCATTCCGATCAAGTTCAGAGCCAACTTTATGCTTACCGTCTACCAAAGCCGAAGCACATTGTGCGGGGCTCCATCTCAGGTTCCTTTCCATTCTTAGCCAAGAAGCGTTCAGGATCGAATTGCTCGGGATTAGCATATGTCCGTGGATCGTTGAGCATGAACCTGTCGCAATCAAGATCATTACATTCTGTTCATCAATCGAAGGGAAACACCAACCAAATGTTAGGCATTACTAAGGAGCCTTTTGGAATATAGTACCCATCATGTATATCGTCCTCAGTTACACAGTGGGGAAAACCTGCCATTGAGATACCTGTCGTCAAATAGTAGTGTCATGAACAATATCCGCATACCGGTGGGAACGACAACGTTCCAGCGGAGAACTTCTTTGACAAGCGCCTCAGCATAGGGAAGGGAGTCGCGGTCGGTGAAAGTGGGAAGACGATCAGGACCGACAACCGCATCTATCTCAGCCTGGGCTTTCTTCTGCACTTCAGGGAAAAGTGTCATGGCTAGAAAAAGCGAGTATATTGCAGAAACAGTCTGAGGAAATGAGTTTGGTACTCTCAGAAGATGTTGATTAATGAATGTAGGGAGGGACTAACCGTGTCGGAACCACCGCTGTATAGGGACAAAGCAGACCATTTCACGGCGTGGTCCTCTTCCGCTGACATATCACTGCCTTCTAAGAGATTCGAGGTAAAAGACACAGGGGCGGTGCCAGCAACCTGTAAATTTAGAACTTCAATGCATGATCGTAAAACTGCAAAACTGCAAATTGGTCACCATCTGGTCCTTCACCAACTTGTGGGGTGCAGAAACCATCTCTTCCAGGGTCTCACGCCATTTACGTGCTGTGCGCTTGAAGCCAGCACCGGGGAACCACACGGGAGCTTTTGCCACTAGAATTTTCAAGTTATCAGAAGCCAACACAAACGTCAGAAGAATATGGCTTACAGAATGGTAAAATATCAACCAGATATGCACCGGGAGCTGTGGCTTGCGAGCCATTGACTACAACGCGGTCTGCAAGGTCAACGAAGGGATCATTGTTCTCTTTCACTTCGTAACCATGAGAGATACGCAAAATGATTGCGCCAGTGGTGCTATAGTAAAAATTCAAGATCATGTCATTTCGAGGATACATAATACATACTGTCGGACATGTTCCTGCAGTTGGTCGGGATTCGCAAACACACGCTTCAGGAATCGACGAGTCTCAACCTCCTCGATCTCGCTGTATACATCCACTGCGGCGCGACTGCCGATGATGCGATGAAAGTTCTTGCGTTGCTGGCGAAAACGGTCACCATAAGGAAGGAACGGCATAGAGTCCTTCCATCCAACAAGTTCGCCAGCCATAGGAAGAACAGGACGGTCAGAATACAAAGTGCTTTTACTGTCCATCATTTCCAATGCAGTCTTGGTAGAGTTTAACACAATTATGTGCCGACCCAGAACCTCGATATGCGTGATATCACCTACAGATGAGACTTTTGAAAATGTATGATTTTGGAGAAAAAGGAAAGCACTCACCATACTTCTGACCCCACTCAGTAAATGTGAGCCATGGCTTGATGCGAGGCATATCTAAAACATTGCCAATGAGAGGCCATCCCCGGGGACCAGGTGGATATGGTGCAGGATTCTTCTTGATGACCACCTGCTTTACCAGATAGTAGAGTCCGACACCGGTAAGGCATAATAAGTCCAACCAAGTAACATCGGTGATTGTCAACATGGTCTACTACTAGCAGGGGATGAGGAACTCAACGAGGATGTAGACCGAATTGACCAGATAAATGGATATCTTGTACTTAATTCATTGGAAGGACACGTCACACGGGAGTTCTGTTGGAAACTAGGGGTTCGCTGTGCGAACTTATGACCTGGCGGCCAAGAGGTACCCGCGAGTCGGGAGGAAGTGTACGTGAGGCCACCTTATACCAGACGAGCGACGGACATGTGTTGCCGAACACCCTAGGCATCGTAGTGCAGATGAGCATACTATACGACTTTTGGATTTAAAAAAATCATTTTGGAGTCTGCCAGTGAGAGTTGCCACTTGGCACTGCTGTACATGACACTCAGGCTGCAGAACCAATCTGCCTTACATCAGTATTACATAATTTATTCACACCTTTATTGACTTCCTTTTCTGCGACTTGCCGCCGGCTTGAACATTCACTCATGGATGGATTTTTCAACGCCTATCTTGAGTAGTCATGGCTAACCGTTTGGCACCAGAACAAATTAGAAATCTGCTCTCTTGTAGTGCGGATTCGAAACCTGTGGACATGGACAGTTCTTCGGAGGTTCGTCTGAACTTGGCCAGGAAGCGTCCTGGTAGTGGTTAACACAACAGAATCAAAATTTGTTTCTCTTGTACTAAGTTCGCAGGTTCGAAACCTGCTTAACAACAGGGTTTTTTCTATCGGAACACGCCTTGAAGATTCACTCATCCTCGGAGGTTCATCTCAACTTCGTCCTCACCACAGTGGTCACCACAATGGAATCAAAATCCGTTTCTCTTGGACTACGCAGGTTCGAAACCTGCTGAATAACAGGTTTTTTTCTTCTATCGGAACACGCCCAATTCCTCGGAGGTGCACCTCAACTTAGTCCTGACCGAAGTGGTTACTACAACATAATCAAAATCTGTCTCTTCGACTGTACCAGTGCAGGTTCAAAACCTGTCAATGAGTTTTTTTTTATCCGAACACGCCTCGAAGATTCACGGATGGACAGTTCCTCAGAGGCTCATCTCAACTTCGCCCTGGCCAAAGTGGTTACTACAACAGAATCGAAATATGTTTATGTGGGACTTGCGCAAGCTCGAAACCTGCCATAAGGTTTTTTTTTCTATCGGAACACACTTTGACATTCACTCATGGATGGATTCCTCAGAAGCTCATCTTGATTGGTCTTAATCAAGTGGTTACCACAACAGAATTAAAATCTGTTTCTCTTGCAGTCGGTTCCAAACCTGCTGACAGCATTTTTGCAATGTATAGATCCTCAGAGCTCCGTCTTAACTAGGCCCAGTCGCCGAAACCTCCTTTTTATGTGATAGTCTGTCCATGAAATAGAATTCACCTTCACGCCTCGTCCGGATCGTCTCAGAAACATAAGGTATATCCCTGAGATGTGTACGTGCCAACCTAGATTCTCAACAGGCTAACCAAAACTGTCGGGATTCACCACCAAATGAAACATTGATGGGGCTGGAGGCCAGAAGAATGCACGCAAGCTAAGGACAGAGTGAGTCTGACGGTCGGGCAGATGATGTAACCTCCCCAGCCTCGCTGAAGTCTCATCGATGAACACTCCTTCGGTTGTTGGGCCTTGGCTCTTCCAAAGCGACCAAGGATGGTTCGAAAGCTAAAGGTGGGATAATTGAAAGTGGCAGACCGAGCCATATCATTCTGATATGTGTAGTTTGCGTGCGCTCCTGTTTTGTGTTGATGTTGGGGCGGAACATATTTTCGATTGCCGCAGCAAGTCCCGGGCACCTGGACGGAGATATCAATAGAGAGGTCAACGCGAAACTCGTTCATGCGAAGCAGGCTTAGATATGACGGACACAGCATCACCTGCAAGTTGCTGATCCATTGTGACAAATAAGACAGGAGGGACCAAAGCCAATGGCGAAGACAGAGCAGAAGACAAGGACGCGGCCATGTGACGAGGCGAACAACGACGGAAGGCAAGAAAGCCCCCGAAGAAAACAAGCATTAGCAAGGAAATTAGAACAAGCTGATGTGGAATATCGAGGTTAATATTATGAGTACATAGTCTCGTTATATCCACAAAAGTTCCGCGGAAGCAAATGATTCCCTGTGCACCGAACTCCAACAATCATATCAATGCATAACTCTTTGTAACGTACAAATTATGACGCATGGTGATATCCTCGCGTGTTTCTCCAATCTCACCATCGTGAACTTAGTAGTTAGCCTCTTGTTCAATGAGCCCAAGAGCAGTTGCAGAGCGAGGCTTGATAGAACACTTGAAGGGCTTGGGGTGGCTTGGAGTGTGGTGATCCAGACCAGCACCGGACATGACAAGATATGCGACATACCTGATCGTACCTGGTGAGGGTTCAACCTCGGGGGTGATCTGAACACCATTCTCGACAACCTTTGAAATATCAAACACGGCCAATGACATCGCAGTGGATATCCAAATGGAGGCATCAGCAAGGTGGATACCTGTACACAAAAAGCAAGCAAATGTCAGAATACTGTTAGTTAACTGATGCGAGTTGAACACACCTGGGCAAATACTGTGGAGCGGAAAATTAGCATTCCGATCAGATTCAGAACCATCCTCATGCTTACCGTCTACCAAAGCCGAAGCAGGCTGTGTGAGGCTCTGTCTCAGGGTCCTTTCCATCGTTAGCCAAGAAGCGTTCAGGGTTGAATTGCGAGGGGTTAGCATATGTCCGTGGATCGTTTAGCATGAACCTGTCGCAATTAAGAGCTTTACATTCTGTTCATCATTCGAACGGTAGTACTAACCAAATGTTGGGCATTACTAAGGAGCCTTTTGGAATATAGTACCCGTCATGGATATCGTCTTCAGTCACACGGTGGAGGAAACCTGTCATTGAGATACCTGTCGTCAAATAGTAGTGTCATAAACGAGATCCCAATACCTGTAGGAGTGACAACGTTCCAGCGGAGGACTTCTTTGACAAGTGCATCAGTATAGGGGAGGGAGTCGCGGTCGGCGAAGGTGGGAAGACGATCAGGACCGACAACCGCATCTATTTCAGCCTGGGCTTTCTTCTGCACATCAGGAAAAAGTGTCATAGCTAGAAAAAACGAATATATTGCGGAAACAGTCTGAGGAAATAAGTTTGGTACTCTCAGAAGATGTTGTAGGGGAGGGACTAACCGAGTCGGAACCACCGCTGTATAGGGAAAAAGCAGACCACTTCACGGCATGGTCCTCTTCCGCTGACATATCACAATCTTCCAGGAGATTTGAGGTGAAAGACATGGGTGCGGTGCCATCAGCCTGTAAATTTTAAATTTCAATACATGATCGCAAAACTGCAAACAAGTCACCATCTGATCCTTCACGGACTTGTGGGGTGCAGACACCATCTCTTCGAGGGTTTTACGCCATTCACGTGCCAAGTGCTTGAAGCCAGCACCGGGGAACCACGCAGGGACCTTTGCCACTGAAATAGTAAGGTCATCGGAAGCAAACGCAAACGGCGGAATAACATAGCTTACAGAATGGTAGAATGTCAACCATAAAGGCACCGGGAGCCGTGGCCTGCGAGACATTGGCTATAACGCGGTCTGCAAGATTAACGAAGGGATCATTGTTCTCTTTCACTTCGTAACCATGAGAGATGCGCAAAGTGATCGCGCCAGCAGTGCTATAGTAAAAATTCAAGATCATGTCACTGCGAGGATAAATAATCATACTGTCGGACATGTTCCTGCAGTTGGTCGGGATTCGCAAGCACACGCTTCAGGAATCGACGAGTCTCAACCTCCTCGATCTCGCTGTATACATCCACTGCGGCGCGACTGCCGATGACCCGATGTAAGTTCTTGCGTTGCTGGCGAAAACGGTCACCATGAGGAAGGAAAGCCATAGCGTCCTTCCATCCAACAAGTTCGCCAGCCATAGGAACAACAGGACGGTCAGAATACAAAGCGCTTTTACTGTCCATCATTTCCAATGCAGTCTTGGTAGAGTTTAACACAATTATGTGCCGACCCAGAACCTCGATATGCGTGATATCACCTACAGATGAGACTTATGAAATGCATGATTTTTGGGAAAAGGACGGCACCCACCATACTTCTGACCCCACTCAGTAAATGTAAGCCAAGGCTTGATGCGAGGCATATCTAAAACATTGCCAATGAGAGGCCATCCCCGGGGACCAGGTGGATATGGTGCAGGATTCTTCTTGATGACCACCTGCTTTACCAGATAGACTCCGACACCAGTAAGGCATAGTAAGTCCAACCAAGTGACACTGGCGATTGTCAACATGGCCTACTAGCAGAGGATGAGCAACTCAAGAAAGGGATGTAGAGCGAATTGATCAGATAAGTGGATATCTTGTATTTAACACATTGGAGGGACACGTCACACGAGAGTTCTGTTGGAAACTAGGGGTTCGCTGTGCGAACTTGTGACCTGGCGGCCAAGAGGTACCCGCTCGGGAAAAGTGTACATGAGGCCACCTTATACCGGACAAGCGGGTGCCACTGCTGCATATGACACTGCAGAACCAATCTGCCTCAGGAGCATCAAGCAAACTAACACATTCAGAATGAAACTATCGAAAACGAAATTAACCGCGGTGAAAGAAGTATGTTGAAACAAGATAAGCATACATTGATTGCAGCTATCAAAGTTGCATTGGACCATTTCTCCGGATTCCGGCCCTCGACACCAACAAAATTCATCTTGTGGGCCATCAGGCTGACTCTGTCTGCATTTTGAACAACATGATTCTTCACTGGAAGCGAGCTAAAGCATGCTGGTGATGGTCAGACGAGGTTTTACTAGTGCAAAAGGTAAGTAGTATGTCTTGACTCTTGACCATCACACCAGAGACATTGCCGGATTGGCTGGAGGGTAATATGCAGAACATATTTGTAAAGTATTTTACATCTATTGTTCAATGTTGAACTTACCAAATAACGCACAAATGTAAATTTTGTGGTCAAAATTGATTGCCTACCAGATTTATCTCCAAATGTGGACAACAATATTTAGAATTTGAAAGGAAGCCTTTGTTTTCGCACCAGATCCATGCTCATATTGAAATTATGACAATAATATTTTGTATGTGCAAATCCGGTTTGTATTATTCTGAATTTGTTCGATGACTGACCAATAAGAAAGCTCCATACCAAATATGTATAGGGTTCATATTTAAAATTTGTAATTAAAATTGATCAGCCGCCATATTCATGCTCAAATTCTATATATGACATGTATCTTAGAGCAAAACAGATTTTATTTCAAAGTTTGGATACGAGATGCCATCAAATTTAGGATATTGTCCCCCCAATTTGCCGAAATGTCATATCACAAACATATGTAAAATTTGATATCCAATACTACCGCGGTACAGATTCTATTACCAATGCAAAATATTTCTGCAGATATGATACCAATCTGTCCCGCAGACAGATTCCATCCTGCCTCAGGTGTCACTCGCATCAGCAGACACTTACAAAGCAATACATAATATTACAGCAGATGACAATATGTCTGTGCTCATTCAAAGTCAGGCATTAGTATGTAGGTGCCAACATGGTGGACAACGGAGCGGACAATTGTTCATCCACCTCATCGTCAATGATACCAGACTGGAAATTGGATTTGGGGCATTTCCCTGAGCCCGGGGTACCTCTTGGACCTTGCTCTTTTTTCGCTGGAACTTATCGCTCAGTCACTAAGCCAGGTGCTTGCATTAACCAATTACTATTTTCACATCTAGTACTGGTCCTGGAGTTACTGTCATGGCACGTACCTGAGTATGCAAGACAGCAAAGAGTCAATTTCATAGTACACACTCCTTTTTCAAAAATTAAATCTTATTTTTGTGGTGTACTGCGGGCAATTGCCAACTGAATTTTCCTGAGGAACCATGAAGTATCTGCCCAAAACATATGACGAAAGAATTAAAAGCAGAGAGTGAAATTCCATGGACCACAAGTCAGGGATGGGTGCTAGGCCTGCTGGCACTGTTACCAATTGGTAATCATAATTTTATACTGCACCCTCACCTTACCCAGCAAAGCAAAGACATGGGAACCTAAAAAAGATAAAATACTGTCAACAATGCTACACTATACACCCAAGTTCTGTATGGGAGAGGGTGGCAGACCTGAGACATGAGGGAGATGGGGACACAAGGATGGAAAAAGCCAAAAAAGTGGTGTATGGGCAACTTGAAGCACTGCCCTAAGGAATGCGCTCCACTGGCCACTGCAAGCGTCAATGCAGTGACTCCAATTGAGGTCCATCCATTGGTGCTGATGTCTGTAGACTGTAGGAAGTGAAAGCACGTGGAGGGCTTGGGGGCAGAATTCGATACACTTAGTTCGATGATGGATGTTTAAGGGAGTAACGTGAACGTGGCAGAACAGTGCAGAATGGGTATACGCTCCTCTCCGCCAAAAGTATTGAAACACATGCTCCATTTCCTGGGCAAGGGACATGGAGAGTGAGTGAGTGTGTGCAGTGGTATTTACAATGTGCGGTCCTGCAGTAGTGGTTGACATACCGGTGCCCCTGTGCCAACTTGGTCCAAGCCTTGTTCAGTTCAGGGCAAACTCAGTCCTGTCAATATATCACTGCATCAGTATCCACGAGCTCTAAGGATTCACGTACTCACTCTCAGGCTGATACACTGTAAAATAACCGATATGATCTCGGATGCAGCAAGACTGGTGCTCAGTATTCAATGTGACATGAGTGAGTCACTGTTAATGGCAGAATGCCCCCTCACAGGCGGACCATGAATGCATTCAGAGAGCACCTCGATAGTCAGTGTACTAAATAGCCTGTGGACTAAATCTCAATGCACAGACCAAATGATTTCGGTTAATAGGATTCAGTGGCGTGGTGGCTGAGTACTGCCACAGTGCTCGGAAAACCTCCTCTCCATCAAAACTATTGAAATACACGCTCATTTTCTATTTCCTGGGCGAGGGACACAGAAAGCGAGCGAGTACAGTTGTCATGCATGGTATGGAGTTCATACCATGACATATACAAATAGCAGTGTAAAAGGAGATGAGTAGAGGAGTGTACAAAGGATATACTTCCTACTAACATAAGCTTTGTTTCTATTTATTTAGTTGTATTTGTAGTTTCTGTCTCTTTCCATTATTTGTTTATGTTTATTCAGCCACTTGATTACATCAGTGAGCCACTCAGATATGTTTGTAAGCATGTCATGTGACTGGTAATATTCTGATTTGTAAGAACTTTCCATGACTCATCATGTTTTGTCATGATTCGTCATGCTTTGTAATATTTTACTCATGTACTTTAGTAAGCAGCTGATTCAGCACACCAAAAGGCTTGGTTTGTAAGCATAATCTTACCAATCCAGTGATGACTCATTGCTTAGTAAGGATGGTTTCTAAAATGTATATAAGGACTCCATTCTCACATAATATATAAGTTTTTCCCCTTCCATTCTTTTCCCAAACCATGTGGGAACGTAGGAATTTGAAGTCAGGAGTTTTCCCACTTTCTGTCTCAACACTGTGAGATCACGAAGAAAGTGAAGGCCTACAAGTTACCTTTGAAAACAATCGTATTCTTTTAGTCTAGATTGATTGTATACTATCTTACAGGGATCGCCTATACAATAATCTATTGTTTTATCCATTGTCTTATGTATTCATGACACATTCAGTTCAGAAGAGGTTCATATTACCTACTAGGTTTAAGTTAACCTGACAAAATATACTACTCCTTTACTATTGAGAAGTGATCTAGCAAAGAAGTAATTTATTACCCTTTGGCCACCCACGAACACCACGTTATCAACCGAGAAGTAGAAAATCTGTTGACCTGTGAACTTGAGGAGCTGGCACCTTAGTCTTAAAGAGTACAATTGTGATAGTCATTGTATTCTGTTCAACATATAAGACCCTCAAGTAAGAAGACAACGTGCAGTGGTATTTCGAATGTGGCGGTAGTCGACAATGAATGATGAGATGAGGGTTGGCAGTACACTGCAAACTGCCGAAAACCTTTGACACATATCCGAAACAGGTACCCTGTGGCAAACCTATAATGATATCCCTTAAAGGGTTTTTTCGCTAGCAATTTCCGATAGTTTGAATCTTTATGCAAGCGAAGCCAGTAAATGTGGGATCTAAGAGACCTTCAATAGGGACCTGACAATATTTATGAGACCCTGATGAGATATTGGCAACCAGAGCTAGTAGATACATTGGACTAGGATATTTTCAATATGTGATTTCCCTAGGTCGCCCAGATATCTCGTTCCGTAGGTCGCTCAGATATCTTGTTCCATAGGTCGCCCAGATATCTTGTTCCATAGGCTGTGCAAATGTCTCATTTCATAGGTCAAGCAGATGTCTCGTTTCATAGGTAGGGAGCATATTTTTGTTGGAAGGACTCGGATATCAGTTTCATATGCAGTCACATTGAATGCACCTCAGCTGTTCAGAATCAAGCAGGTAAAAATTCAAACGAAGCATGAGCACTTTTGCATTAATACTGATGAGGTAGATACATTGGTAATTAAGATGTGGTTATGTGTGATGTGTGATGGATGCACAGAAGGAAGGTATGGTGAAGGTATTTACCAAATGAGTGAGTTCTGAATAGTATCGGTCACGGTGAGGAATGAGCATGGTACCAGGGAACTCAGTTCCAAAATAGCAAGTTCTGAATGGTCGTCTACCATTGAGGGCTAGTCAGTGGTGAGGAGCTTTGGAACAACCATGCTACCAGGAAATTTGGCAAGGTCCATTTGGAAGTATTCAACGAGTATGCTATAGAATAATCAGCAATAGTGCACACAATATGATAACAATGCACTTACTTTCGCACAGCATTTTCATATGCTCCATGGGCTGATGTGTTGAAATTTGGGCCTGCCTCCTCCTGCGCAGCTTTGCGGATGGCTTGGAGTGAGCAATCAACGAAATTCCAGAATTTTGTCAAGGTGAATCTGGGACCCTTGCCATTTTTTCTTTTGCTGAATCCAGAGCCACCGTCGTCGACCTTGGGTTCTTGCTGGCCACTTTCCTCCTCCCCCTCCTCCTCCTCATTCCTGTTCTCATGAAACTCACGTTCCTCTCCACTTTCTAAGGTGCGCTCTCCCTCTCCAAGGTTGTCGCCATGATCATGAGTTCGCTCCAAGATCTCCTTCAGGGTATTGTTCGTCTGAATGGTCCACATTGTCTTTGGAATTATCTGCGCGCTGTTCATCATCCTTGCTTACCCCGACGTCTATGTCGCAATTGAGTGCCTTTGAGATTTTGATGTGGAGGTCGCTATGAAGAGAGGGTATAAGCGAGGGCGAGTAAAGGTCCTTGAGGGGGATGGCTCTGTAGTTGCCGATTCCAATAAGGAAGATGCGCAAGCAGTGTCACTAGACTTGTCTTATGAACTCGACAAATTGCTTTAGAATGAGAACTGTACTAAAAATGCATATTTGTTTTAATGAGTAGTATTGATTTTAATTATATCGTGAGCAAGTAATTTTGTTGTGTTCATGATACTCATGCACTTGACGAGTGATGAGACCAACTTAAGGGCGGTCAGTATCATGATGGTCTGCATGCCCTGATGAAATATGAACCTTCCCCTTGAGGTTGCTGCAAATGGAAGAGAGTAATTCACTGACAATTTTGGAAAGCTGTGCCAACAGCTCCACATCGTTGATTAACACAGCTGGGATTTTGAATACCTCTCGATGATTCTTGATGAATTCCTGTTGCAGAGTCAATTCCTGCGTAGCGCAAAAGGGGAGGTGTATAACATACCATAATGTTTGTGTGGGTGTTGTCAACATACCCAGTGAGGTTGGGTGACAGGAGACATGCTGTCAGGCGGCTCTGAAGTGCAGACTGTATTTCATCTGGTCAGTTTGGTGCCTTCCGAGAAAGTAAATACTAACCTTGAAGTCCTTGGAATCTATAAGTTCTTTCAGGTCAACAAGAGCGGCCTTTTCCAGCTCATTGATCCTCACAAACGAGTTGGCTTTCAGGTCAATAAGCATGTGGAAAACACTTCCAGCCTAAGGTGCGTCAACTAAAGCGCATGATCACAATTTAGAAACACTAACATCAACAAATTCATGTAGAACGTCCTGGGGGCAACCAGTCTTCTCAGCAACTTGGTCCGTGTACAGCTTGAGTTTTTTTGTCTGGGAAGGTGATAGCAACTGAGTCATATCGTACTCATAAGTGGAGTCTGCTCTGCAGCGGCGGACACCAGCCATGATGAGCTTGTCAAGAGATCCTTCAGGATGGAGTCTGCAAAATGATGCTACTAGTACCACCTGGGCCTGTCAATGGCAGTGTGAGAGGCTGATTGGTTGCTCCTTGGTCGAGTTGATGGGGTTGTTCCCAGCGGTGAATGCGCTCGCTGGATAGTGTTTTCTGGTCCCACTCAAAGGAGCCTGAGATGCACCATGTTGAATAGATGCTGATAGACTCCTGCTTCGAGACCCCCCAGTGGCAGCTGGCGTCAACAGACCACTCGTTGAACCCGCCCATCTGGGCTGTGAGCTTCCTGACTTATTAGAATTTCCAGAGTGCATGGGGAACCATTGAAGCAACATCCTTGGAGACAAGTGTGAATGTTGTGGTGGAGGAATGAGTGGGTGCCACCACATGTTTCTGTGGGTCGATGTGAAGCGAAGGGACGCAATTGGGAGTTGTTCGGCTGCACAAAAATTCGTGATCAAGCATTGAAGCACAATGAATGTAAGGGGGATTAAAGTTGTATCAGAAAACTGGAGTAACGATGTGTGAGTAAGTGGTATAACATATGTGCACGCGATGGCACTACAGTGATGTGTGGGTGGTGGGATAATTACACAGCATTCAAGGCTATCACAACCAAAAGGGCAATGCTTATCATTGACAAGGGTCTGCATGCTGCCTGGTGAACCCGTTCAAACACTTCGATCCTTCTGTGAGGGTTCTTGACATCTCTCTCGCCACTGGTTGAGCTCTTCGATCCTCCTGCGAGGGTTCTTGACATCTCTCTCACCACTGGTCAAACTCTTCAATCCTCCTGCGAGGGTTCTTGACATCTCTCTCGGCACTGGTCGAAACTCTTGAATCCTCTTGTGAGGGTTCTTGACATCTCTCCCATTGCTGGTCGAACTCTTTGATCCTCTTGCGAGGGTTCTTGACATCTTTCCCATTGCTGGTCGAACTCTGGAGGGTTCTTGACATCTCTCTCACCACCGGTCAAACACCTCGATCCTCCTGCGAGGGTTCTTGACATCTCTCCTGCTGCTGGTCAAACTCTGGAGGGTTCTTGACATCTCTTTTGCCACCGGTCAAACTCTAGAGCCCTTACGAAGATCTGCATGCCTCCAGGGAGAGGTCCGGGTTCACATTCGCTGAGAATACACATAATGTTCTGAAAAATACCGCAGGTGTGGTACCTGGGCTTGTGATTGCGCATGAATTTGAACAGCCAACATGTGAGGCTGAGCCATCTGATTTGGTTGCTGGTAAAATTGATATGTTTGTGCTTGTGCCTGCGGTTGAGGATAAGTATGCTGGGGTAACATATAATGTCTGAGGGCATGCTGCATTGTGCCTGCCTGTGGTCTAGCATGTGCAGGTATTGGCTGAAGTAAATAGCGTGATTGGTGACTGGAGGTGGTATGAGGGTGGTGCATTGTCTGAAGGGGTTGCGAGTTGGGGAATGGCACTGCGTGGGTGGAATGTACAGGGGACGCATGCATGTCTTGTAATCTTGGAGAACCTGCATTAGGATATGAAGGTAATGGCATCAAAGGAGGATGGCAGTGAAGTCTGCGGAGGACCCATCTGTAGTGGTGGAGGGTGATGGAAGGCTTGCAAGGGGGGCAGCACAAATTGGTCGGACAGGGCCATTGGATTCTGTGGAATGGACAAAGAGGCCATTGTCTAGAGGGCCCATCAACAGCCTGCTCGAACAATTGATGAGGCTGCCTTCTTTTTCCCTCATGTGCTGGCACTTGCCTTCCCCCTCGATTTGGTGGCTGCCCTTGACTTTGTGGGAGCCTGATCAAAGGCAGGGGCTGGTGCTGTTGCACCTCGAGCACCTTCCTCCACAGTGTTAGCTTCTTGACTTGGAGGAACCTCACCAGCTTTCTTCGCTGCTTTCTTGTCTTTCATCTGCTGCACCGCCATTGTCCGAACCTCAGCTGAATTAGTCACTCTCAATGGTGTTTCGCGAAGCATCTCAGGTAGGTGTTCAGGAAATAATGTGGAGTTAGCCTGATGCTCAACGACAGCTTTCGTTTGAGCAGTTTCGATCCGTTCTTGACATATGCATTGCTGACTGCATGTCTGTGCACTTCGAATCAATGCAGTTGTGCTGAACATTGACAGTACAGATGATATCCTGTGAGGTGACACTCGTAAACAAGCTCCTATATAGAACATGCCATTTACTGCTGCCATCAAAACTAGTTCATCATCCATAAGTTTTAGACACAGTAGAAAGAGTGAAGCATGTAATACAGGTCCAAATGAAAAGTGCTGCAGTGCGACTTGTTCCACGGTCGTACTGGTGCCAGGTGATATGAGAATTTCGCAGATACGTCCAATAGACATCTGATCATGTATAATTAATGTTTTAGCATGACTAGACCAAAAATCAATCACCTTTCCTGATCTTTGAAAAATGACATGACTGTCCAGACCAACTTGTTCTCCCATGCTCGTCACAAGTGATTTGCCATGATAGTAAGAAGCATCCGATTGAGTAGTTCTGAGGATCTTTGTGCAGCAAGTATCCCTCCATTTGACTGCCTCTGCTCTTTGTGCCTTTCCGGTTGCATTCATGACAGTCTCGGTGGTTCCAGAGCCTATGTGTACTTCAGTGACAACATATTAGTACAACATATTGCCGAACTCACCAGGCAGGTAGGGGTTTGCAAATGATACTCGATATACCAAGAAGGTGGGCTTGTTCTGGGTGCTCGCCAAGATAAGATATAACCTGCTCCCCTCCGTGCATCCATTTATTGATATTTGGATTGTACCAGTAACCTCCAGTCGCAAAGTGTTTGATGATGTCCTGGTAAGCAAATTGTCGACATGTATCTCTGCTCGGTGCGCGTTGTCTTACTAGGATGTGAAAGGCAATAAAAACACCAAATTTCACTTATCCTCCACAGTCAACGGTTCAGACAAATACCAACGGTTGATAACGTGGTCGTTTGTGGGGGTGCAAATATAGATTGCGTTCTCCTTGAGCAAATTTACCAATGACTAAAAGGGGTGAGATATTCGGGAATCTCCAGAACAATACCCGTTAACTGGCTTGATGCAGTACTTAAGGTTCTTCAGGAATAATGATGCGACAGTACGCAGATTACAAAAAGTTACGTGAATTACAGTGATACATGGTGAGTCAGAGCGATATCTCTGGGATACTCCTTATTCTCACAATCAGGGGAGATCAAACTAGGAGTCAGGATACAATTGGATCAATCAAATACGTGGCTTCGGAACCAACCTGTCTACTGCTCAGGATCTCACAATGAGTAATGACACAGTCCAGACTAGAATACACCTTCTTGATGTAGTCTTAAGTGGCCAAGCTCTTAATATTGTTGACTAAAGTATAAGTCCTATTTGTCATCCTCAATCAGTTAAAGTACGTGGATTTCTCCCCACAGAATTGATTTCCTGTGTCATAAAGAGAATTGCAGTGAAACTACACTAGATGACTAGTAACCGTGCACTAGCTAGAGTAATTTAATGTGACTTAGAGGTGGCCTCAGTTAGTCAGAATGTCGTGGGAAACAGTGGCAAAAGGGTGGAGGAAATAAACTAATATTCACTCAGTATTCACACAGATATTAAGGGTGAGAAACTTTCTGAGAGATACGCAAACTCTCTAAAAAGGGATCTTATTGCTCAAAGAGGGAAACTATGTCCCTTTATATACTACTCTACAGGTGGCTATGCAACTACTAAATATGAAATAGTGACTCATAATGACTCCATATGACTCACTGTGACTCAGTGTTCAAATGTTCACTTAGAGGTTACCACTATTTCGGAGCTGTCCAGAAACTATGACTAATCATTAAACAAATGTGGATTACATAAGAAGATTGACACTGCTCAGATGATGACTGCAGCAGATGTTGAGATGTTAAGATGTTAACATGAATATAGCTCATTAGGTGAGAAAATGTATGAGAAAATCCCGAAAGGTGCAGGAATGTGCTTACTAATGAAAGGATAAGGGTTTTAACACAGTTTTATTGACTGTGCTAAGTATATAATATGAATGATTAATTCATGTAACTATGAAAAACCTTCAAGAAAATTATAATAAATTGTGATAAAGCCATAAGAAATTAGAACTACCTTTATTGGCAGTATTAGGTTTGTATGAGAGTATGTTATGTGTCCGTGATCATGTACGAAACAGGTTTCGTGCATGTCAGCGTCGATTGCTGTGTATGCATGATAACCGAAAAATGTGATTGAAAGATTCATATCTTTCTGTAGAGAATATGATTGCAGGTCTGAAACGACGAATATATGCTGGAAGATGAACCAAAAAATGGAACTTCAGCTTGCTGATAAGAATACTTCGGAGTGCATTGTGCTGTCACATTGAGAAAATCTTCAATTGTTCAAGATAATTTTGCCTATCCAAAGAAGATCAGTCGATAGCATCTTTGAAGCACTTCAGTGTCAGGTATTGTTGTGTGCCACACGAGTGCAACAAGTTCTCCAATTATGGTCCATCCATTGAGAACCATCCAAGGAACAAGATTGTGGATCAAGAAGGGCATTACTTGTGCCAAGCTCTTGAAGTGTTTCCCAATAAGACTTCCTTTGTAGTGGCATATATAGTCGGCATTCAGGGAGGGCGCGTTCATTCCGTCACTGTCGACAGACTCAAGTTGGCTCTGAAAAGTGTGCAGAGACTTTGCTTTCTCAAGGAGAAACACGGTCTGACCCCAAAAGTATTTGACAATGCCCAACTGTCACAACCCTTATAACAAATTAATGCAAAGGCAGAGACCAGGACTCAAACGAAGGATATCACAACAAAAGGAATAGAATTGAGCAGTGACATTCGAGCTGGTACAATAAGTACAGACAGAAGGTTTGAACTAAAGAACTACTAACTACAATCGACTAACTATATACTACTATTCAAGCGGAGATACAATCTGAGTTTTAACTACTTTGACCAATCATTTTAATAGAAAGAGAATCGTACGATGATCTAAATATAACTACACTATGATGTCATGAAACACGTGGCTGCTGCGGAAAGGTTCTGGAAGGTTCTGGTAATATCATGTGACTTGATAGCTTGTGACAGGGAATCGTAATCAGGAATGTCAGAAATGGAAGTAGTAGGCGCTAATGGTATGAAGGGATTTGGATTAGGGTTTGTGAAGGATATAGGTACAGATGCTGAGATGGGCACTTGTTCTGGGCACTTAAAAGGTGTCTTACGAGTATTTAGGAAAGAATAATGGTTTGTATTTGGAACTCGTGACACCAACAAAATCGTATGAAGGATCTCAGTTGGTGTGTCCAGGTGCATACTGATTCCTATTATACAACACTGTGAGCATGATATCAATAATACAGATCAAACATACCGTTCATGCCAAGCAATGGATTGATAGCATCATCTAATGTGGTGCCTCGTAACTGTTCCTCAAACTCTTTTTCAAGTGCTACTGTAACATCGCTTTCAGGACATTGCTTGGGAGCCTGGCTCGCGTTTACTGAAGTTTCTTGCCTAGTTCGACCAATGATTCCAGAATGGATGCCAAAGCACTATCACGAATGCCAGTGGAAGACATAGCGTTTTGTACTTTTGTCGTGGCACCCAGTTTCACAGCAGCCTCAAACTGGTGTCAGTATATCTTTCGGTTGTCTTTTCAGGTGTTTGTAAATTTCCCGGCTGCATATATAAGATCAGTTCGGTGTCTTAATAACCGAGGGTCTTATATAAATACAGTGTAAGAATGTAATGACACCACAATTACACTGGATAAGACTTCTTGCCAGTCCTCGATTAACACAGTCTACGACTTTTCTCCTTTCGTGGTAGATAACGTGTGAGTTCTTGGGAGGCTTGCTAAACCAATCAATTAGATTAACTTAGCCGGAGCTTTACTATCTCTGATTGAAACTATAAACTTTGTCTAGGAAATACCAGTCTAGACACTTGAACTGGTTTCCTGGATATACAATAAACTATTGAGAAGCTGGTCTCAAATGTGACTACGATGACCAAAGCTCGTGTTGGTCAATATACAGATACCTGGTGAGAACGCTGGTCTCACAAACAACAACAATGACAAATAAAAAACAAACAATGACCAAAGCTCATGTTGGCCAATATACAAATACCTGGTGAGAACGCTGGTCTCACAAATGACAACGATGACCAAAGCTCGTGTTGGTCAGTAAACAATACGTGGTGAGAACACTGGTCTCACAAAACTGGGTTTCTATCGCGAGAAACTTACATAATCTCAAGGGAAGCACTTTCCCTGCACTTGTCTGGACAGTTCTTACAAAGGAAATGGGCTTTGTAAGCAGCAATTTGTTCAGACTGAAGCTTCTTAGGTGAGAGTTCAATTGGTTCAAGTGGGAGATCTATTTTTTGGGGGGAGAATGGGCTCTCCTTATATACATTTTGTGTGGGAATATTATGTAAGTAAAAAGGTGATGTAATGACTTCAGAATGTGAGAAGAATATTCCAAAAACTGGAGCAGAATGTTCTAGCAGGTGCAAAAGAACATTCCAGAATATTCATGGTGGGATAATGACATCATTCTGAGTCACTCTGAGTCATTATGAGTCATTATGAGTCATTGGAATGTTCTAGCAAATTCCATGGAACATTCTGGAATTGATGACATCATTATGACATCACTATGATATCATATCTTTCAACAGAATACCTGCAGGAGTGTGTGTGAAGTCCTATGACATCATTATGACATCATACCCTGTAGGTACAATTTTGTGAAGCATCTGATTAGTCAGAGCATCCCAATAGAAAAGTAAAGTAAAGAAACACTAGAGAAAACTACTCAGAAATAATGGAACAAATAATAGTACACAATACATGGGCTTTTTAGATAGGTTTTTGTTAGGCTTTGAACTTTTCTCTATGGGTTTCTCTAGCCAAAGTGAATAAGCCAAAGGAAAGGCAATACCTTAACCTTCAAATTGCTTCTCATATCAACTAGGTCATTATGTGATTCCCATCTCACATATGACTTTTCTTCAAAACATGGTAGATTCATGAATCACTGAGGGGAAACTGGAAATATTGGACCAAGGTTTGATACCAAGGTATGGGTTGACTAGTCTGAGGACTAAGCTAACAGACTTTGTCTTTTAGGGGGATACCTAGTAGTCATGTCCATGCATGATTCCCAATTCATGCAGGACATCAGTTTAAAGATAGTATGATGTGCATGCACCATGAAGATACTATTATAACCTTCGTCAGACGCCTTGTATTCCTTTGTGCCACCAACATTGCACGTCTGACAGAAGTAATTGCAATTAAGGCCAGCATGACTGCATTCTTCAGCCTGCATTGGATTATCTCCAGCAACAAATAACCCATATGGTATTAGCATCACCTCCTCTTGATCCTTGCAATCCCAAGCAACAATGCCTGAAATTTGCTGCATCACTATGAACACTCAGAAAGGAAACACAATGTTCAGAAGACTACATACCATAGCAAGTCTTTCATCGCTCACATCAGTTCCATTGGCACAGCATGGGGAGAGGATGTGATGAAGCACACAAAGAACTCCTTCTCAAGCATTTCATGTGGTAGGTTTGCATTTGACATGTAGACTGCATGGTGCTTATTCCATTGTTTTGAGATGTTGCCCGAGATGTTGTCCATAAAAAGTATTAATGGGACCGCATACACCATTTGGCCTTGTGCCTTTTCGCACAATGGGTTAGGTGCAAGTGATGCATACTGGACAGAAGAGGCTGATAAATGCATGAGTTTTACAACTATTGACAAGGCAATGAAGGTTTAACGCACCTGTGAGTCCACAATCGAGCTCGCCCATTGATGCAATGTCTTCATATGACTGCACAAACATTGACGTTGGGATGATTTCTTGTTCGTCGTTGACAATGAATCCTGCCTATTGAATGGTTAAAGTCAGCATATACAAAACGGAAGGCCACATACATCAGTTCATTGAACAGCCTGACCAAGCACATATAGAATTTTGGCATCAGATTTCTCACAATCTTCAACATCATCATTAGCAGATGAAGAACCAAGGAAAAAACGCTCTGGGATGAAGTAGTCTCCCAAAGAATCTTGCAATAGCTCATTGATGAAAAAACCTTCCCGTCCACCCGAGCTGCTGGAGGAGATGGGAGATCAAGCAACATATTTTTGCCATTGAAGACCTGAGACATTCCTTCCCTGCCATCTTCAGGGTAGTCTTGCATCACAAAGCAAGTGAGCGGGTTTCCGTAGTCCTAAAATATATTAGTGCGACTCAAACTCAAAATAAAATTGAACAAACATGTGCGATTGCTTTCACAATTTTATTGATATAAAAGGTGTTCCTGGACCGAGCAGTAACCTTTTCTGTTGGTTGACCAACAAGATCTTCGACAAGTGTCTGACACTTCTTGGTTGCATAGAGCGAGGGCACATCTCGCGCACCAAGTTCTTTGGCCCAGTTGAGTACTGCCTTCTTCTGGGCATCAGAAAATGGAAGACGCAGGGAGCTGAACAGAAGGGCGGTCACAAAATCCTTGAGAGGGCTATAAGCATTCATCATGCGACTGAGGCAACAAGTGCTTACCGCTTTTGATGGCCAAGGATATGTTGTATTGTCAGGAGTGACGGTATTAAGAGTAGCCCTTGTTGATGCAGGGTCATTGTCTGTGAATATGAATGCATTTAGGTACATAAACAGTTTGGAGAAAATGATTTGCATACCTGGAAATTCTATCCCAAAATCAGGTGCACTGTAATCAACTAACTCGTCCCTCCTCATTGATGGGGGCAAGTGGTGTTGAGAAAGGAATTTGTCCAGAGGCGAGAGTTTCTTGAAGTTCAGCAAATAAGTTGGTAACACCTTCACTAAACTCAACCATCCGACTTCTGGTGACATCATCCAAGAATTTGGACAACGGGATCTCGAAGTCCATTGTATCAGGTGCGTCGTGGACGTCCATCTCCATAGAAAAGTCATTGGCATCCATAAAACATCCAAACGAGCCAAGCTCCTCATGCTTCCTGGTGGAAAGATTGCATTCTTGGAGACTCTTCCCGACCTGCTGGGCCTTGAAAACAGGATTCAAAGATGCTGTCCAGCCATTGATGGCTTTTTCAACATGACGCTTGTGCCTTGCTGACTCTGTATGTTTCTTGGCAAAGCAGAGCTCCATGGCACGATAGGCCCCAGATAATGTCCTAGGGCATGCTGTGCAGAGGATGCGCTTATGGGTGTTGTCGCAGAACTGCAGAACTGTGTTAGTTAGTAGCAAGTTCAGTAGATAATTACAAGCAGCACAATGTCAAACTTACTTGTGCCATCAATGAGATTGTGCGCCATGGATGAATTGAGTCTTTGAATATTGATGAGTGACCGATTTGAAGTGTAAAGTCACGCGGCGCATGATGTGATGAAATCATGCAAAGTCCAAAATCTCACGTCCTCAATAACAGTTCTTGTCAAGCTTCAAACGAATTCGACATGTCTGGCATGCTCACACACTACTCCACAGTCTATCCTGAAGTTAAATCCCAGGATGCAGACGATGCTACACTCAAACCAATTCTTCTCATGATTCAATTTTCCGGTAGCCTTCCAAGGCATCTGATAGAGCAGAACATAGTCAGTATGTGTCCCATTGGCAATTCACAGGAATTACTTACATTGTTTGGCTGCAGCCAATTGAGATATCTGTTTCAATCGCTGAAGAATATGGATGCTTTACCATGCCCATCATACAAACTATGTCCTTGGACCGGTGGTGTTCCCCTCCTGGAAGTCCAGTAAATGATGTAAGAGCATTTGTTTGTTTCCTTACTGTATAAAGCTTACATTCTGTCAAAGAACTTTGAACTATCCGATGGATGCTCTCCTCCCGACGACATTCCCATTCCATTCCTCCCCCTTCCATCAGAGTTTGACTATACTAAGCGAACAGATTGGGAGATGCTGTCCAAACAGGATCGAAAAACTGGCTAATAGAACTCGATACGGGATTGCCACAGTGGACATGGGGACGCGACACATTCTGGTTGACATTCATCGCTGCATTCCCCTCCTTCCCAAGAGGTACCTGGCCCATGTGGAATCCCCGCATTCCATTGGAAGGCGCATTTATTGAGCAGTGGCTAGTGTTAAGTCTAGACACTATCAGCACCTCAGTCTCGATGGAACAGGACTAATATTAAGTACCTAGACACTATCAGCACTAATACAAATGTGCGTTAGTGTCTAGTTATAGTAGCAGGATAAGAAAGCAGATGTACCCTCAGTCTTGATGGAACAGTGTCTTCTTACTTGAGGGTCTTATATATTGAACAGAATACAATGACTATCACAATTGTACTCTTTAAGATTAAGGTGCCAGCTCCTCAAGTTCACAGTCAACGGATTTTCTACTTCTCGGTTGATAACGTGGTGTTCGTGGGTGGCCAAAGGGTAATAAATTACTTCTTTGCTAGATCACTTCTTGATAGTAAAGGAGTATGTATATATTTTATCAGGTTAACTTAAACCTAGTAGGTAATATGAACCTCTCTGATCTGAATGTGGCACGAATACGTAAACGATGGATAAAACAATAGATTATTGTATAGGCGATCCCTGTAAGATAGTATACAATCAATCTAGACTAAAGAATACAATTGTTTTCAAAGGCAACTCATAGGCCTTCACTTTCTTTGTGATCTCACAGTGTTGAGACAGAAAGTGGGAAAACTCCTGACTTCAAATTCCTACGTTCCCACACGGTTTGGGAAAAGAATGGAAGGGGAAAAACTTATTTATTATGTGAGAATGGAGTCCTTATATACATTTTAGAAACCATCCTTACTAAGCAATGAGTCATCACTGGATTGGTAAGATTATGCTTACAAACCAAGCCTTTTGGTGTGCTGAATCAGCTGCTTACTAAAGTACATGAGTAAAATATTACAAAGCATGACAAATCATGACAAAACATGATGAGTCATGGAAAGTCCTTACAAATCAGAATATTACCAGTCACATGACATGCTTACAAACATATCTGAGTGGCTCACTGATGTAATCAAGTGGCTGAATAAACATAAACAAATAATGGAAAGAGACAGAAACTACAAATACAACTAAATAAATAGAAACAAAGCTTATGTAAGTAGGAAGTATATCCTTTGTACACTCCTCTACTCATCTCCTTTTATACTGCTAATCGTATATGTCATGGTATGAACTCTATACCATGCATGACAATGGACTGAGGGAAGAGATGATACAAAGGGAAACAGATATATATATGATTCTGGTTTGGATTCCTGTAAGTCATACTCCGCTAGGACGTGTTGCATTGTCACATGCATTCATGCACCAACACTCCTCCTCAACGCAACAAGTACTCCTCCTCAAATGAATCACCGTAGGCCCAGACAAGCGCACAGGCGATCGTAGTCCTTTTCGTGGCAAGGCTTTAGTGAATATGTCGGCGATGTTGTCTTTCGAGCGGACATAATGTAATTTGAGCTGGCGATGGGAGATGCGTTCATGGATAGAGTGATGTGCCATGTTGATATGTTTGATGCGGGCATGGAAGGATGAATCCTCAGTGAGAATGATAGTGCCATTATTGTCGCACATGAGTGGTGAAGCTGAAGGTTGGGAAAACTCGATTTCGTGAAGGAGCATGCGTAGCCAGGCGATCTCTTTACCTGCTTCAGATGCCACGACATACTCTGCCTCACAAGTGGATAGTGTGATCGTCTTCTGTTGTCGTGCGCTCCAGGTCACAAATCCTCCACCCAGCGAACAACAATAGCCGCTGACAGAGCGACATGAATCGGTACAACTGCCTAAATCACTGTCGGTGTATGCGATAAGTCGGGCAGTGTGTTCCCCACCTGAGGACAAGGCAAAATTCACGAGTACCCTTGAGATATTGCACAACATGTTTGGCGGCTTCCCAGTGAACACAGCAATAGGAGTCGAGGAATTTACAGAGTTGTTGGACCGCGTAAGAGATGTCTGGCCGAGTACCAATAGCAAGATACATGAGGGAACCGACTAAGGAGCGATAAGGCGTGCACGTCATGATTTCGCGTTCAGCATCTGTACATGGTGAGTGATCTCGACGGGATAAGTGAAGGCCTGGTTCCATGGGTATAGAGACCAGGGTGGCATCCTTAAGGCTGAATTGAGAGATAATGCAGTCAATAAGAGCAGTCTGGGAGAGTGCGATAGTATGGTGGATGCAATTGTGGGTGATACCAATGCCCAAGCAGAAGTGCGTGTCTCCAAGCTCTGAAACTTGCCATTTCAGTTTTGATTTGCACCTTAAAATCGGAGATAACACCTTTAGAGCTGCCTATGATGAAGAAGTCGTCAACATGGACTGCAATGAGGAGGATACCGGCACTATTGCGACAGTAGTAAATGCAATGCTCGCTTTTTAGACAAATAAAACCCCATGAGAGCATGGCGTCGTTCAGTGTACAGGTTCCAGATGAGTCCACCTTGCTTCATGCCATATAGTCCCTTCTGAAGCTCCCAGACATGGTCCTCGAAGCCAGGCTCTATGAAGCCTTCAGGTTGTTCCATGTAACAAACTTCGTTGGAATCCAGCAGGCCGTAGATGAAGGCTGTCTTGATATTGAGCTGTTCAATTTCCCAATCCAGAGCAGCGCCAATATGGGCTAGGATGCGGAAGGATTGAGACGGGCGGTAGGTGCAGAGGTTTTCATATAGTCTTGTCCCCAAACAGCTGAGTAGCCACAGCAGACATACCGGGCTTTGAATCGGGCAGGGTTTCCAGTTTTGATCGCGCTTCAATTTGAAAATGGGATGTCCCTTCATAGTTTTCTGGCCATTGGGAACAGTAGAGCGAGGTACCAACTTGTAAACTCCAAGATCGCGTAGAGAATCAAACTCATCGCAGATGGCCTGAGTCCATTTGATGGCATGTTCGGAGTTCATGGCCTCAGTGTAGGTAACAGGGTCACTAGGGTGCTCATTCTCAAAATTGTCCGGTATGGCCGTGAAGGCCTCGGTTAAATAGGCCAGTTCTGCTTCCAGGTCGGCAAGGTCCTCATCGATAACTGCTGCTGCCAAAGCTGATTCCGCAGATTCAGTAACAGTTAGCAAGGCATGGACACGGTCAGCAGTGGCCAATGACGCCAGTACATTGCGTTGTGCAGTGTTAGTATGGGGTATACCTTCTGCAGCACGACACCATTCTGATAGGGACAGGTACCCTGGAAGATCAACAGGGTAGTGGTGCAGTGGCCGGATCAGAAGTTGGGACAGGTGGGACACTGGGCACCACGATGGGGGGAGGGTCATCTTCGTCTGGAACATCAGTAATGGAGGCACGAATGTGATATGACAGGCGGCGCTGAACAGTTGGCAATGTTAACACCGGGGTGGAGTGGGGTGTCAGCAGAGTTATGCAACTCAATAAAAGAAACATGATATGAAATTAAGATTTTGTGGGATCCCTGGTGATAACAGCGGTAAGCCTTTGAGGTGAGAGAATAGCCAACAAGAACACATTCGACAGACCGGTCATAAACTTTCGGGTTGTGCCGGTTCTGAACCAGGACGAATGCCCGACAACCAATTTCACGAAGATGGGTGAGGTCAGGATTTACGATCATACCAGTGTTCAAATGGGGTGTGGCCAGCTTGAGATGAAACAGGTGTGTGGTTAGAAAGGTAACATGCAGTCAGGACAAACTCATCCCAATGATTGACGGGTACCCCACTGGCAGTGCGCATAGCGCGTGCTTTCCCCATCAACGTGCGATGTAGATGCTCCACCCTACCATTCTGTGCAGACATATATGGCGCAGTAAATTGGTGCTGGGTACCATGCAAGAGGAGCCACTCTCGCATGGCTCCAGAGTTGAGCTCGCCATTATCAGAGCGGTATATAACGACGATCAGGCCAGTTTCAAGTGTGCGTGCCTTCTCCCAAGCTTGAAGCGCGGGGAAAGCATCAGATTTAGCAGATAAGGGAATGGACCAGGTGTAGGACAAAAAATCGTCAATGATGTCCAAGATGTACTTATTGCCTGCTGCTAATACAACATCTGGGTGCTCCATGAGGTCCACATGTACTATTCCTAACCTTCTAGTAGCCCTAACCCCGGCGCAAACCTTCGGAATACTAGACTTAGTCTGTTTTCCGAGAATGCAAGTGTCACAAATGGGGGGTTCAGTAGAGAGGGTGATAGGCATACTGGTAGCATTACCAGAGCGTGTGAGGTCATATACTGCACAATAGTTAACGTGTCCGAGTCTGTGGTGCCAGGACTGGAGAGTGGAAAGACATTGCACCAAGAATGCATGGTCCACAGAGAGCTGACTGCCACACAGAGCATAGAGACAATGGGATGTGAGCATGCCAGAGAGCATACGAGTACCACTGTGGGCCTGGACCCAACAGCTGGTGGCATTGAACGACACGACACACCGGTGTGCACTGCACAGGCTAGATACTGAGATTAGACGCACAGTAGCAGCAGGAATGAAGAGCACATGGTCCAAAGTGATATGGATCCCCTTAGCAACAACTAGATGAAGCATACCAACACCAATCACTTGAATGGAGGACCCACCAACACCGCTGACAGTGCATGGAGGGATAGGGTGCAGACTGAAGAAGTCCAACTCAGTGTTGCTGATGTGGACAGACGCGCCACTATCAAGGAAGAAGGGTGTGATGGAGGGGTCGACTATGGTGTGCTGACACTGGTTAGGCGCCTTATAGGTGATACCCGCAAAGTCAACAGGCTGACTGTATTGGTGCCAGTCAAGACTTGTCGCTCTTGTGAAGTCTGCTGAGACCAGCGGACGTTCGATCACAAGAGTTCTTTTAGCAAAGACTTCGTTTCTGGAGGACGAAGGCTTTATCGACGATTACGACGGCGTGTCTGTAATCGTTCTTCTCTTTCTAAGACTATTAAGCGATGAGCTTAACAGAGATTCTAGGGAGAAGGCGAAGCTTGCATAAGGCTCCTAGCAGATGGCAGGTAGAACCAAGTAGATTCAAGTTAGAGAATACAGGCGATACCCTACTGGTATATATAGGTAAGAAGTGGTTGAGGGCAGGACTGCCGTATTAGTGGTAAGGGCAAAGGGGAACACGAGTCAGAGATAAGTACCGGTTAGACGGTAAGGGCATAGGGTTGTGAGTCAGAGAGATGAAACAACGGTATCAGTAAAACGTGCGCAGCGTTCTAGAATGAGCTGCGCGTTCGAAGTGAAATGACGTAGTAAGTACAAAGTGAGATGAATAAAGAGGAAAATGAATAGGGGCCTCACACGACCCGATGTTCTTGTAACATTACCCCCGTTTCTAGGACCTGAAATCAGCGAGTTCAGTCCTCCTGGTTGTCATAGTAGCAGGGGTCAATGTCAACATCAGCGAGCCATTCCTCGGCTTCAAGAGCGTTGAGCTCGCACTGTTGTTCTTCAACAGCGGCGGCCTGGTCATAGGCGGCTTCTAACTTGCGCAACTGCGCGAAGAAGTTGGGGTCAGAGAGACCACGGCGAAGGAGCCGTTTGCCTTTAAGATTGTGGCAGGTGGAGGTGTAATGACCAGGGGCAAACTGTCCGCAGATGCGGCAGAAGTAGCGGTTACAGTGGCGCATCTTGTGTCCAAGTTTGTGGCAGACGTTGCACACGTAATTAGAACGAAGTTCTTGGGTGTTTTGCGAGGCTTCCATCTGAGCGAAACGGATAGACTCAGTGGTGTTGACTTGGAGAGAATTGGTGGTGTCATCCCAAGACTTCTGTTTGTGGTGGACCTTGGACAATGGGAGGCCGTAGGATAGGAGGCTGGTGGCGCGAACACGACATTTGCCTTTAGAAGGGCGGGTACGTGTGAGAGGGATCATGGGTGATGGCAAGCGAGACTGAGGTGGGGGAACCGGCAAAGGTGTAGGTGTAATAGTAGGGGTATCCGTGTCGATTCTATCGATCAAGGAAGTAGGGACGTAGTCTGGGTCGGCGACGTAGAGGTTGTCGCTTGGGGAATATCCCCTTACGAGTGTGAGCTCGGATTGTGATGCGATGAGGGTGTCGTCGGGCTCAGAAGGAGGGGGAGATGGGGGTGCAACTGATAGTGCGAGCGTGAGTAGGTGGTCAGCGTCGATCTGTTCGATCTCAGCTTCGGATACGGCTGGGTCAGTGGGGACGAATGGGGTGGAGCTTCGCTCAACAACCTCCAAGTTGTCAGGGGGGTTACTCCATTCACGTTCGGCTTCCATCCTGTTACAGACGTCGCCAAAGTTCCTTGCTTCTAGGAGGAGCATGACTGATCGTTTGATCATTCTACGGGGGTAGCGAACAGAGATGGCGCTATATTTGGAGCCAGGGGTCTGCTGGAGTTCTCTCGCAGCGATGTCGAGGTTGTCAGCACAGCGGAGAATGTTGACGAGGTGAAGGAGGGGCCAATCTTGGGTTCTCAAGATGTAGGCGTCTAGGCGGAGGGCATACTGAATATCCAGTATGATGGCTTCCCACATGGCGTGTTGTTGGGTTTGGGTTCCCAGCGTCGAGAACGGGACGCTGGTGATATAATCACTGCTGGTAGAGTTGGAGGTGGAGATTGAGGATGGTGTGGAGGAGGCAGAGGAAGATGCAGAGGAGGACGACATGTTCGATAAAGGTAGAAGAGACGGTGGGGAGGGTCATGAAGCTGAGGCTAGTTTGACCGTCTTCAATCGTTTCTTATACTCTTTGAGGATCTCCGCTGCGGATCTTAGTTCTGATTCAGGTAGCCATGTGCGTTCGGAGTCAGGGTATCCTACCCAAGTCACAAGATAGCGGCGGCGGGAGCCGGTACCCTTGTGTCGGAGGATCTGCTCCACTTCGTAGTGCTCTTCTCCATCGATAAGATCAGGAGGGGGTTCAGGGTAATTCGGACTGTGTACTTCCGTCTCCTGATAGGAGGAAAGTTCCGAGGCATGGAACGTGGGGTGAACTTTCCAGGTTGCTGGTAGCTTAAGCTTGAAGGTGATTGGTGATAGCACGTCAGTGATCTCGAACGGTCCGTAACGTTTCGGGGCGAGTTTCTTCGAGGGTAAACCAGTGATGAGGTGCGTGGCAGATAGCCAAACTTTATCACCTCGTTTCCATGGCTGATATCTTTGCCCATGGGATCGTTCTGCCATTCGCTGTTGAGTGAGACTGTGGCAGGCAAGGGCTTCTTCGCGGATCTTTTTAAGGAATTTGACTCGATCTTCCGCAGCTGGGATAGCGGAGTCAGGGAATGCATGGGGAATCCCTCTGGGCTCATAGCCCATCATCAGGAAGAAAGGGGAAGCGTCACAAGTGCTATGTCTTCTGGCGTTATGGACGAATTCGGCCATCCCAAGGCGTTGTGCCCATTGGGTGGGGGTTGTCCTGCAGTAGATCCGGAGGTAGGTTTCTAGTTCCTGGTTCATGCGCTCGGTCTGGCCATCAGTCTGAGGGTGGTAGGCGGTGGAGAGAGCTACTTGGTACTCCAGGAGACGTCCTAGCTCCTTGGCGAGTTTCGAGGCGAACTGCGGACCTCTATCTGAAATGATTTTGTCGTAGAGACCGAATCTCTTGTAGACATGTTCAATAAAAAGCTGGGCCACTCCTTCTGCGGAGATGGTTTTCTTGCAAGGTGTGAGAATTACCCCCTTCGTAAGACCATGGTCTACCATGACCATGACAGAATCGAAGCCGCCCGACTCAGGGAGGTCCATGATTAAATCAACGGAGACTTGAGAGAAGGGGCGCATAGCGGAGGAGGGGATAGGCATCAGGGGAGGTGTGGTCGGGTGAGTATTGACCTTCATTTGCTGGCAGATTGCACAGCCATCAACGTATTTTCGTATGTAGGTGCCCATGCCGGGCCACCAATAAGATTTCTTGACGTTCCATTCAGTAATGGAACGACCGGGGTGTCCTGCGGTCGGGTGATCATGATGGAGGGACAGGATGCGATGGCGAAGGTCTTCAGGGACATAAGCGCAATCCTTGTAAAATAGAACTCCATCTGTGAACTTCCAATCCGAAAGTGCGGATTTCATCGGGGGTGCACAGACGCCGTTTAGTGCATCAAGTGCGGTTTTGATCGTGAGATCAGAGGGGGAATCGGAGAGCTGCTGGAATTCGTTAGCGAGCTCAGAGTCGATCATCCTCACAAACAGGGAATCAGGGAGTAGCACGAGGTCTTCGTTGTCCTCGTTAGCTACGACGTGATCAGGGCGACGGGAGAGGGCGTCAGGCGCAGCGAGTTTACTTCCAGGGACATGATGGAAAGTAAGGTCGAAGTCACAGAGAGTAAGTTGCCATCGCGCTTGTCGGCGGGTCAACTTCTGTGCAGAGCGGAAATATAGGAGGTTTTTGTGATCGGTGAAAATGATGACAGGGTGAGGGTTTCCCTCAAGGAAGTGGCGCCATTCTTTCAGGGCGCGGATTACAGCGAGGAGTTCTCGGTCGTAGATCTGGTAATTTCGTTCTGCAGGGTTCAATGATTGTGAGAGGTATCTGCAGGGGTGATAAGCCCCATTCGTGTCAGTTTGAAGGAGGACGGCTCCTGTCGCATGTAACGAAGCATCGGTGGCTAGTGCGAATTGTTTCGAGGGATCAGGGTTCTGTAAGACGGGTTCTGAGGTAAAGCAAGTTTTAAGCTTCTGAAAAGCTGCTTCGCAGGAGTCATTCCATGAGAAGGGTACATCCTTCTTGGTGAGGTCAAGGAGGGGGTGTGCCGTGTCTGAGTAATGAGAGACGAAGTGTCGGTAGAAGTTGCAGAATCCTAGGAAGGACCGTACATCCCTAACAGAGGATGGAGTCTGCCAATTGCTAATACCTTTGAGTTTGGCAGGGTCCATAGCGACTTGGCCGGGGCGGATGATCATTCCAAGATATTCAACTTCTTGGGCATCGAATGTACACTTTTCAGGTTTGAGGAAGAGTGACTCATTCCTCAACTTCTGTAAGACTTGACAGGTTCGTTCCTGGTGTTCTTCAAGGCTTTTCGAGAAAATTAGGATGTCGTCCATATAGACGATTAACCATCCTTCGTTGATTTCCTTATCAAAGGTCTGGTTCATATAAGCCTGGAACGTAGCCGGTGAGTTACATAAACCAAAGAACATGACCTTCGGCTCAAAGAGTCCGAAGGATGTGGAGAACGCTGCCTTCCATCGATCATCGGGGTGGATCAAGATATTGTTGTAGCCCGATCGTACGTCTACCTTGGTGAAGTACTTGGCGTCTCGGAGCTTGGCAATAAGAGGTGGGATAAGTGGAAGGGGATAGGTGTTCTTCACAGTCCATTCATTGATATACCGGTAGTCCTGGCAGGGGCGTAGGGAACCGTCTTTCTTTCCTACAAAGAAGAATCCCGAGGCTTGTGGGGATTTCGATGGTTGGATAAAGTCCTTCTTTAGGTGTTCGTCTAAGAAAGCTTTGACAGCGTCAGTTTCTTTCAGGGAGAGAGGGTAGGCTCGTGATGACTTGGGCACGAAGCCTTCCTTCATATCGATACGATGGTCCACGCCCAGTCGGGAGGGCGGGAGCTGGTTCAGGCCGTCTTTGGCGAATATATCGGCGAAATCATGGAGGTATTCTGGGACTAGTTCCTCGAATGATTTCTTCTTCATTTCTTGGGCTTTTCCGAGGCGAATTCTTGAGCCTTGTTGCTTGTCTTGGTGTATTCTTCTTCTTCTTTCCTTGCTGCGGCCAGCAGCCAGATGTTCCTTAGGGGAAACAGGGTTTTCTTCTGTTCCTTCTTGGATGTCCCGTCACGAGTGAGAGGGGTGTCATAGGAGATGTTTTCGATGAGCCGGACAGAGGTCCCATCAGAGGCGTATTCGATCAGTATTTCATCATCAGAGAGAGGATAGGAGGCAATCTCCTTTACCTCAGGCACGATTTGCGCATCAGTGACCCAGGCGTCTTGCATGGTGTCAAAATCCGGGATATCAACGATAACGGGGGTCGGTTCCTCCTGTTTCTTGACTTTCTTGCTTTTCTTAGTTTTCTTCTTTTTCTTCTTAATTTCTTCAAGGGAATGCTTAGCATCGCTTGAGAGAGTTTTGAGAGGGGTGAAGGGGAGGTCATCCTCGTCTTCGATAATCGGTTTCATACCGCAAAATACGTAGGGATCCGCCCCATTCCCTTTTCGTTTGTCGTTGATCATTTCTTCGATTTCCCGAGATCTGGGAGTTTCGGAGAGGATAATCGTATCTTGGGCCCAGTCAATTACTGGGTTCATGGCGGTGAGCCAGGGCTTGCCAAGAAGCATGTCGTCTTGGTTTGCTAATCGGGTAACGTTGAACTTGCCCCACATTACACGTTTGTCAAGTCTGATAAACAACATGCAGTAATGTGTGACTTGTCCAGCCTTCGAGTGGCTTCCATCGACCGTAGTGATGTGGAAGGGTTTGGAGAGTTCGTGTAATCCGATGCGGTTCTTTCGACAGAAACCCGCATTGATAAATGATGCTCCAGCGCCTGAGTCGATGATAGCGGTGCATGCAATGGTTTTGGTGCTTAGTGTTGAAAAAAGAGTGATGGGGACACGAAATTCATTCAATCTACCAACAGTCTTAGTGTACAACAAGCATGTAGGAGAGGCTGACGTTGCGGCAGATCTCCTCCTTAAAAATCCTCAGGTCCTTTCTTGGACCTGGTCTTCATCTTCCTAGTGGATAGTCGGTTGACCTCCATTTCTTCGTCCGAGTCTTCGTCGGTGGTTTCATCATCAGGCTGGTCATTGCCACGCCTTACCGGCTCTTTTCCTTTCTTGGAGTTTTCAGCGTCTCCTCGTCGGACCTTTGGGTGGTGTTGGCGACTGTTGGCTCTATGCCCAGTCTCACCACAGGCAAAACATTTGCCGTTCTTCATGTAGTCGGCTTTCTCCTTTGGAGTGAGAGTGCGGTCGACGTCCATAGCGTCTGGGTCGCGTTTAGGACCATTAGGCTTTGGGACGTATCGTGTGCCTTGGTTAGGCCTATAGGGTTTCAGCGCTTGGTGCATGGTGCGGCTTCTTTGATAGTTGGCATCCAACTGAGTGGCGGCGGTGTACCATTTTTCGATGGTGACGGGGACGGTCTCCATCTTGTAGATGGCGTCGCGAAGCTGGGGTTTCATTCCAGTTTCAAAGAAGTGGATGAGAGCGACGCTCTCCTTCATCGAAGACTGTGTTGCGAGAGTCTTGAACTCAGCAATATAGTCGGCAATGTCATTGCCCTGTCTAAGGGTCTTGAGCTTCGTCATTGCGGTTACCTTGGCGTCTACGCTCATGAAAGAGGCTTTGAATTCTTTCTCGAAGTTGGCGAAGGTTCCCAGCGTAGGAGTGGTTTGGGCGAGTGCTTCAGCAACGAAGTTTGTCTTCCAATTGAAGGCTGTTCCCGACGCCATATAGGCGAGGGCTGTGCCAACCTGCTTGGTATCGTTGTTGTATACTTCATGGTTGATCATGAAGAAAAGCCTCAGGCTAAGGAGCCATCCTTGCGCTTTATCTAAGTCTCCGTCAAAGTCATGAGGTTGGCCCGCCTTGAGTTCAACCGGGGTTTTGGTGGTCGTCGTGGGGTTCGACATTCTGAAACTGGGGTTCGCTGAGAGGTTTCTTGGTGGACGCTCTTCAGGGAATTCGTCTGACGAAGTAGAAGTGTCTTCTTCAGTCTTCGTTTCTTGATCAGGGTCTTGGTCGGCCTCTTGATACTGTTCGTCGAGGGGTTGTTCCTCCTCTTCTTCGGGGTCAGAGTCTGGTGTGTTAGGATCTCTTTCCCAATCGAACTTCCTTGTCCAGGAAGACGTGTCGAGATCCTTGAGATGAAAGGATCAGTAGGAAACTTGAATCTTTTGTTATGAACGATGCATGTTCGCAACTAGAACTTGGATAGGGGCTCTTGTGAAGTCTGCTGAGACCAGCGGACGTTCGATCACAAGAGTTCTTTTAGCAAAGACTTCGTTTCTGGAGGACGAAGGCTTTATCGACGATTACGACGGTGTGTCTGTAATCGTTCTTCTCTTTCTAAGACTATTAAGCGATGAGCTTAACAGAGATTCTAGGGAGAAGGCGAAGCTTGCATAAGGCTCCTAGCAGATGGCAGGTAGAACCAAGTAGATTCAAGTTAGAGAATACAGGCGATACCCTACTGGTATATATAGGTAAGAAGTGGTTGAGGGCAGGACTGCCGTATTAGTGGTAAGGGCAAAGGGGAACACGAGTCAGAGATAAGTACCGGTTAGACGGTAAGGGCAAAGGGGAAGATGAGTCAGAGATAAGTACCGGTCAGGCGGTAAGGGCATAGGGTTGTGAGTCAGAGAGATGAAACAACGGTATCAGTAAAACGTGCGCAGCGTTCTAGAATGAGCTGCGCGTTCGAAGTGAAATGACGTAGTAAGTACAAAGTGAGATGAATAAAGAGGAAAATGAATAGGGGCCTCACACGACCCGATGTTCTTGTAACACTCATGTTCGTCCACAGCGGAGATTTCACTGATGAAGGCAGGTGTGATAGCATCAAAAGCAAGGCCTGCAAACTCTCGAGACTCGGTAGGGGGCGGAGAAACAGATGCAACAGAGGGAGAGGCAATGTATATAGCCTCATGAGTCTCACCGTCCAGAATGTAGGCACAGCCTCCAGTATCGTATCGCACACCTCCTGGCTTGCCCATAGAGGCGGGTTTAGCAACAGGCTTAGTGGATGCACCTCCTTTGGCATTGGCCTCGCAGGCAGCACGTTTACGCGCGAGCACCTCCTCACGCTTCCCATCCATGGCACCTCCCTTAGCAAAACAGTCTTTGGTGAGGTGCCCCCAACTGTTACAGTGGGTACAGCAGAATGTATGGCCTTGATGTCCACACTCCGTACAAGTCTTAGAGTGTCCACCAGAGGCCTGTCCACCGCCCTTACCATTGGCAATGAGAGCAACATCCCCCCCTTTGTTCTTCTTGGTGTTGAGCAGCTGTTGCTCGATGTCGAGACGAGCGCGGATGTTAGAAGGGCCATAAGTGCTGGTATTGGTGCTGGTGGAAGTACTAGTGGAAAGAGCGTTGGCGATATGGTTGCGAACGTGAGGCAGATCATCCATCATGGCGTTAAGCATCATAATGGTGAGGAAGTCTTCTTCCTTAGGTAGACCAATGGCATAAATGCGCCTGACCAGCTCACTAAGTTGGGTGCTGGTGGTAGAGAGACGTTCGGAGTGATGGTACCAAATGGTTAAGGCCTGCTGTATGAGTAGGATTTGTGCGATAGGGCCAACCTTCTTGTGGTGGGATTTTAGTGCGTTCCAGGCCAAGTATGCATTGGAAAACGTGCGAAGGAACTCTTGCTCTTCAGAACTGGAACGCATGCGTAATGTTGTGATAATACAGAGGTTATTGAGGTCCCAGTGGGATGCACTCTCCGGATTGACGGATGGGTCAGGACACATAATGAGCCCGAGGATGTATCCGCCACCGTGTTTCAAAAGGAGGTAATTCTGCATTTTGTCAGACCAGATACCCCAGTTGTTCGTCCCACAATCTAACACCTTAATCTTCTCCAGGTCGGTCTGACTGAGAGTTATAGCTGTGACGGCAGGCATAATGGGGGCAGGAGTGGGTACTGTGGTCGTCGCATTAACACTACTCTTGGTATGGGTATGTGCAGGCATTGGGACTGAAGAAGTTGGGAAGAAAGAGTAATGGGAGAAATCCCCATGAGCCCCCTAGATATATAAGTGTTCGGTTTGAGATGACGTGCTTGATTTGAGATGACGCGTTTGATTTGAGGTGACGCATTTCAATGATGCTTCTCACTTGAAATGGAAACAATTAGATAGTTTGGTAACTTTGACTGAAGTTCGCACGAAGCGCTGCATGCCTGAGGTGTTATAACCTGATGTGTTAGTTCCTGGGTGATCTGTTGGTCTAGCTGGTTCTGCCACTCGTTTACGAGTGAGCAGGGCTCATAACCTGTTAAGTCTAGACACTATCAGCACCTCAGTCTTGATGGAATGGACTAATATTAAGTACCTAGACACTATCGGCACTAATACAAATGCACGTTAGTGTCTAGTTATAGTAGCGGGATAAGAAAGCAGACGTACCCTCAGTCTCGATGGAACGGTGTCATGCATGGTATGGAACTCATACCATGACATTGATAGACAGGAAGTAACCACAGAGAGTACACTAAGGTGTACTTCATTGTATTATTATGATTGGTTCCATTTTGACAGATTTACTTGTATTTACATTTCCAGTATGATAGTTTTCACCTTTCCCCTTTTCTTTTCATTTCTTTTGTGTGGTTTATTCAGCCACCAGTGAGCCACCAAGATGTGTTAGTAAGCATGTCATGTGATAGGCAATATTCTGCTTTGTAAGGATCCTGCATGATTTGTCATGTGGCTTCCATTTGTTTCCATTTGTTTCTATTTGTTTCTATTTGTTTCAGGCTCATTCAGCCACAGAATCCTTCAGTGAGCCACCAGATGTGTTTGTAAGCATGTCATGTGATAGGCAATAATCTGATTTGTAAGGATTTGTCATGATTGGTCATGCTTCGTCATGATTTATCATGCTTTGTAATATTATGAACTTTATTTGTAAACTACTTTGTAAGCAGCTGATTCAGCACTGCCAAATGGCATGGTCCCACTTTTCACTCTTCTCTCAAACTGTGAGAGTCCGTAAGATTTAAAGTGCAGGCCACAAGTGCCTTGAAGTAAGATAAACATTGTATCAGAGATTAGTTGTATACTACCTTACAGGGGTCGCTTATATAACAATCTATTTATAAACTACTTGTTGTGTGCTACATTTCAGGGGCTGAGTATACAACACCAGAACAGCTTTCGTACTAGGCTTTACGTATTTAAGACAGACTTCATTACTTGTTGTGTACTACCTTACAGGGGTTGAGTATACAACACCAGAACAGCTTTCTAACTAGGCTTCATGTATTTTAAGACAGACTCTCTCTTTTTTAGGAAGGGAGACACGAGAACACGACAAAGTTGAGACAGACTTTCATAGGTTGAGATACGACCTACAAGATTGAAACAGATCTTACTATCAGAACATTAGGGAATCTATCGAGTATTTCACCAGGGAACAACAAGAAGAGGACACGTCAGTAAACCCTCCCAAGAACTCACACGTTATCTACCAAGAAAACTAGAAAAGTCGTAGACCATGTACTTAAGGACTGGCAAGAAGTCTTATCCTGTATAGTTGTGTTGTCACTATACACGCATTGTACATAAGACCCTTAAGTAGCAAGACAACGGACTGAGGGAAGAGACAATACAAAGGGAAACAGATATATATATGATTCTGGTTTGGATTCCTGTAAGTCATACTCCGCTAGGATGTGTTGCGTCATCATGTGCATTCATGCACCAACAGCTAGAGACTTCAAGTACTAATATCAAGGTTGACAATGAGATATTTGCGATAAGGGAGATGATGAGAGAGATGCTGAGGACTTGAGTGAGATTTGGGATGCATTTTGCAGGGACACAGCCCTCTTCTATCCTTATACCCTCATTGCTAACAACTAATTTCATTACAATTGAACATCAGTGTTGGTTTGAGCAGGATATTTATGCACATGTACTTACCTTATTTCACAATTGTACTCCATTGTTGTGTTCTATGCCAATTCTCATTTCTTCTTCATTGAACAGCTACCAGGATGTCGAGAACTCAAACAACCAACCGCATCAGAAATACTGTTGTGTTGTTGAAGGCGTTTGTGATGCTGTTGCAGGGGCTTTGGGTATTACATATTGTATTGTGAACAGAGCTCAAGCAGGTGGCATTCAGATATCTGTAGGATATCTGGCAGATGTCTGAGCAATATCTCATGCTCAATCTCAACCACATAACTCATGCCAATCTCCCTCATATATCCACCACACAATATTTGTACAGGATATTATTTATGTATGCACAGCCTATTACTATCTTTGTAGGAGATTGGGACAAATTCCCTGGCATATCCTGTATTTGTACCCTTGATTCGATAAAATTTTCATTTGTCAAATAAAGCTCCACAAGACACATGATGCAGCTGGTTCCTATGGAAGCCCGGACACTCACGCTCAATTACTAAGCTAAAATTACTACATATGGTAGTTGGACCTCTAACACCATACTTGCATATTTGTTTGTATTGAGTGGTGCATACCTCTATATTGACGAATGAAAGTGGTCGAGTAGTGCTAGTGGCTGATGTGCCATTTTCCAACCTTCATTCCACATTTCGTCTTCCCAAGTTGGTTGGCCTTTTGTAGGTGAGCCAGCCTGGTAGGTTGTGCACTCTCGGACAAGCCTTTTGTAGGTTATCTGAGGATCAAGTGTGCGATGTAGTTTTGATTTTTTTTCACACCATCTCCCTTGATGCTCAAAAAGTAGTTCATATATAATCCAACTTCAACGAGTTCTAGTGCAATCAAAAAGACCATATACAAGAAAAAACTGTCCAAGTGAAAAAAACTTCCAAGTTCAAGCCCCAAATGCCTCGAGTGCAAACCCTGGCCATCTGCAGAAGTCATTGCAAATGTGACGCTTCTCAAATTCACTAACTGCCTTGCCAATGTTCCCCTCCCCGAAAATATTGTCACCGTCACTGACTGACGGGTCTGTCATGATTTGTGGGTCTGTTAAGAGCCCAGTATTGCCTATGTTGTTACGGTAAGAAAATTGAGTAGGGGCGAGGGTAGAATAATGAATACCTTGATAGTCAGAGATGAAAGCAAGCCCACTGGTTTTCACATACTGTACATGCTGTGTGAAGGCCAGAAATAATGCAAAGTCGTAGCCGAAGTCTTCTGGGTCAAGTAGTGGGTTTGGATCCATGTTATGAATAAACTTGGTGAAATCATGGCCCTCATCTCCACAATCAATAACTTCCTCAAGGAGGAAGGCTGCGTGTGTTGTACCAGTCTTCGATGAGGGCTTGCCACCACCCACAAAGAAAGATAGTGCAAGGCCGGCCTCAATGAAGCGTACATGTGGGATATTGAACGGTGGAGACTCGGATGTGCTGGCTATAGCGCAATCAATGAAGTCATAGACAAGACCTAACAGGGCCTTTGCCCAGTATAAGATGTTTGCCTCTCTGAATAGCTTCGGCATCTCATCTATAAGTGTGAAGCATCCAATTCTGAAGTCCATATTACTGGCAAGCATGCCTGGTGGATGCACCCTGTGGAACAGACGTTTCACAACTACATTGTGAAGCATCTCAGACCCAAGACCTGAGCTGGGAGTGAGCATCAGTGTGAGCCATCCTTTATGAGCCATTTTAAATCCACCGATCCCAATGATGCCATCAGAAGACATATCAATGGTCAGGTGGCCAACCGATGAATCAGCAGTGTCGACAGAAAACGAGTGGTACTGCTCAACCTCCAAGAGGTCATTCAGGGATCATGTAGGGATCAAGTAGAAATGGATATTTTCATTCTGTAACTTGCCGACTAACGCACAAATGAGCGACTCTCAAATGCATTGAGAAACTGAAACATACCCTGCTTGACATTTAAGTCAGCACCTCCCCCAATTTTCAAGACCTGCTTGAGTTGGTCACGATCCGGAGAACAGAGTTGAAGTGCAGGAGGAATACCTGACTTTCTGGGAGGTGATGTAGTACTGGACGTAGAACTTATGGCCCATTCATGTGTTCTCTTAATAGATATGACGGTGGTGGCAGATACTGCAGACACCATTGGTACTGGTACGCTATTGGTGCTAAGCTGAGAGGTTGCAGTGGCAGAGCCCTGCTGAATGATATGAAGATAAGTCAGCGCCAAGACTAGCATATAACTATTAAACTCACTGTTGCAGTAGCAAACACCTGTGGGACTGATGAAACAACATTGGCGCTAAGCTGAGAAAGCTGGTTGGCCCACTGGATGATATGAGGATAAGTCAGTGCCAGAACTAGTGTATAACTATTAAACTCACTGCTTCAGATTCTTCTTGCCAGAGTTCAAATTCCCGCCACTGACTCTCTGGGACAACCACCATCAGTGGGAACTGCTTTGTCTTGAAGATCAGAGATTTGCCAGCTCCTTGTGCCAGCTGCATGCACTGCAAGAGGAAGTATGGTTCCAATGGTGCGTGAGTTGAGAGGTCCACCCATGCAGAGTCTCACACTGTGAACTCTTCATCGCACCATGCAAATGAGTCGGCAAATGTGTGTAGTTTGGGTAACACCGTATCTAAGGCCAGTCTGATGAGACCTGGTGTGTCCATGCAGGCATCTATATCCTTTTTACCCTCACAAATATTCTAAATGTCATTGAGTCAGTAGTACTGTCAAGAGTTAATAGAACTCACTGCAATAACATTTTTTTTCTTACGACCCCCTGCTTCATGAATAGCAGAAATCTCAAGCGAGATGGTGTCAACAATAGTAATGGGAGTGGGAGTTGAATACGCAGCCTTTGACCATCGCTGATGCTCAGCAGCATACATACCATGGTGTGATGAATAACCAACAGGTCCTGTAAGCCTTGATGGAGTTGCCAATACTGCAGAGCCATGCCAAGAGGTAGGAATGGCAATATTAGGGCCGGAAGTGCAATGTGGACGGTGAGACATAGGTGGTGGGCCCATAGAGGCATTGGTCCAGTCAGACACTGCAACCACGGGAGGTGGATTTACACTGGCTATTGTGATAATTATCAGCCTGAGACAGTCCTATGAAGTAAGATTGTTTGAACTTACATTTTCTCTGTGCGGCATTGACTGATTGCCAAATTATATGAGGATTGGGAGTAGTGTGACCGGACAATGCTGAAATAAAGAGTTTGTGAGAAGTTCCGCACACATCAAGCCAACTCACCTGTGGTTATCGGTCTCCTTGACATTGCTCTCTTACTTTCATATCTTGAATAGCAAGCAGCGCAGACATACTGACCTGCTTGTCCAGGATTGATGGTAGCAACGTACAAGCAAGGCTCGCCCGCTCTGATCAGAATAGCGCAAGACGGCCACTCACAGGTTCGGTCCTGTGTAGCATATGCATCTTCAGTAAACTGGGAGACGAGTTCAGTGTTTGTGTGTTCAGCCATAGAACAGAGTGGACGATAGAGTTGTACTTACTACTGAGACAGAGTATGGTTTAAATATGATGAAGGACACAGATACCACAAGGTGAGACGCAGCCTACAGATGTCAGCTACAAGTAAATAGACTTCCCACCAAATACAACTTACCATACTGGAGACATTGGATGCCATAGGGTGAATATGTTTGGATACCATGAGGTGAGATGCGGCCTACAGATGTCAGCTACAAGTAAATAGACTTCCCACCAAATACAACTTACCATACTGGAGACATTGAGACATTGGACGCCATAGGGTGAGTGGTCTACGAATATCAGCTGCAAGTAAATAAACTTCCTGCTGAATACGACTTACCAAGAGTAGTTTGTTGGAATATGATGTACCAGAGACATTTGTTACTTCCTGTTGTGCATGGATATTCAATGCTTCATGTTGTGTGCGGAGCAGATTGTGCATCAAGTGCAATGCATGTTTCTCAGGGGTTAGAATCTTAAAGTGTGAATCAAAGTAAGTCCACAGGATTGCAGATGGAAGTTGAGCTTCAAATGTGTGCGGAGCAGATTGTGCATCAAGTGCAATGCATGTTTCTCAGGGGTCAGAATCTTAAAGCGTGAATCAAAGTAGGCCTGCGGGATTGCAGATGGAAGTTGAGCTTCAAATGGGTAACTTGAAACACTTGAAGGATCCAATAGAGGCACCCAGGATAGCTTCATAGATGCCATTCAGCGGTTGAAAATGGTAGGAGTGCGGAGGATTGCGGAACTTGAAGGGCCTAACTTGAAGGGCCTAACATTACACCATGATAAGCTGACCTTGTATCGGCATTTAATCTGACCTCATATCGACATTTGAGCTTGGATGTATCTGTAGGATAAATACACTGGCGGTTGCCCTTAGACAATCCAATCCAATGCCCAACCAAAAAAAACCCTCTCGTACCTCCATTCCTACTATTGTATCACACTCAACACTAATTTGTCTCTGATCCAGCACCATTGGATGTTATCACACCGCACATCCTCCGTCTATGGAAGGCACGTCAGACTGACAAACAGATTGTCCAGGACTTACAGAAACATTATGATACCTCACACTATGGTCTAGGGTGTGTCCTTTACTACGTTCCTCTGATGCTTATGGAAGTTCTTACAAGGGCCATGATTAGGCTCACTAAATTTCTTGAAATTTGCAATGGAATGGGCCTTCAAAGGACACGACAGCAAGGTCATACGGTCGACACTGTCCATGATGCAATGGCTGACCTGCATGAGACATATCCGAATGTGGGGGCGCGTGAAATGGTCAACTTGTTATTTCATGAGTGAGGCATGAGTGTAGCCAGGTGATTTTTTTTAATCGAAAACACAATTTTAACTTATTCATCAACTCTTATTGTGTAGGAGTGTTGTTATATCTTATTTTCCTATACATGAGCCAGAACTTATCCAGCAGCGTAAGGCCAATTGCCTCCAAAGGAGGTGATTCTGGGCTGCAGGTGTGAATGACATATTTGCAGTCGATCAACATGACAAATGGCTCAAGTACGGTCTTGGCCTCCATACTGGCATCGAGCCATTTTCAGGTCATATTATGTGGATTAGGGTCTGGCACTCGAACCGGAACCCACAGCTTATACTTAGTTATTACCTTGACACACTCGAGGCACTTGGACATAAGTCTTTTTTGTCTTCTAAAATCATATCTTTACTGATCTACCTACTTAGATATGCCTATTGTAACTCAGAGTGACCCCAGATCTGAAAATTTCGGAATTGCCAACGCTCATACCATGCTCTGCCAATGGCATGATCCTGCCCTACAGGGTACTCTGCAGCACCGCTGGATGTGGAGTAAGAAGAATGTAATGCCTGAGATTACATGGTCACAACTACGACACCGTTTCACACCAGGATTTGAAGCACTTTTGGACCATTGTGTCCTGTCAGCCTGGTATGATACCAACAACACTCTCCAACTGTGCATCCATTTTTTTTTGTTCATCTCACACTGATACTAGCTCAGGATCTTAATATTAGGATACTGTTTCATTGGGTGTTTATACCTTGGTTACAGCAAGAGTTGGATGCATACCAGGACCGACTCAATAACACTGCCAAAAGACGAGACTGAAACAAAGTTCTTTCTCATGGCGTGCCAAACCTTATATACCAGTCAGCAGAGGATTTCAGTGCGCCGGACTTCAAAGTGAGTATATGCACACTATCATTGTCAGCCTGAGGTATGATAGGACTTTTTAACAGATCAAGGTGGAACACAAAGCGCTGGACCATGTGCACAACACTTACATTACACCATCTCACATTGTCTTTGATCTGGTTCCACAGCCTTTTGGTGACAGTGTCCAGCGCTGCTATGATGAACTAGGATGTCCATTAGTTATGAGGCACACTGTCTGGGATGTCTATCTGTGCTTGCTTGGCATGCTGCGAGTTCATGACGAGATACCACATCATATTGACGAGCTTGACAATGTAGAGGAAGATCTTGGTACATTACAGCTTCTAGAGGACCACAATGAGTTACCATATTGTGAGGAAAGTGATGGCACTTACTACATGGGTGGAGTAGGTGGAGGTCTTGGACTTGGTATGTTATCTTCTTCATGATGTGAATCAGTATAAACATTTACCTATGTACCGAGCATCTGAATCAGTTAGAGGGCCTCGCTTGTGATGAGGAGTCCTGACTGTATTTCAGCTTAGTAATTGCACCCTTGGCAGCACTTTTTAGAGCTTCCCACGCTCTTTGAGATGGGTTTCTTGGTATGCAATAACCTATCTGCAAGATGTCCCTCCTGCAAGAACCTGCCGCCCATTTCTCAAACTTCAGTGACTTTCCTCTTGAGGTACGTGGCCCTTATCATCTGTGAACTGAAGAACACCTGTGTAGCATTTAGTGTCTGCACCACGACTCCACGATGTCCAGGAGGACATTTGTGAGGGTGGGAGGAACATTTGTGAGGCTGGCAAGGACCATTTGGGAGGGTGGAGAGGACTGTTTGGGAGGTTGGAGAGGACCATTTGCAAGTGTTGGGAGGGCGGGTAGGACTGTTTTGGAGGGTGGAGAGGACCGTTTGTCAGTGTTGGGAGGACCATTTGGGAGGGTGGAGAGGACCATTTGTGAGTGTTGGGAGGACCATTTGGTAGGGCGGGTAGGACCATTTGGGAGGGTGGAGAGCATCGTCACACACATATATATGTGTTCTATGTTGTAGATAGAATGCTTTTCTTATCCTGAATTTCACACATATTAGTCTGAGTAATGCGCTCAACGTATTCAAGGATAACAGCAACATATCAAAAGGGCAAGGTACAAAAACTGTAAGACGATGAAAGCAATGCAGACAACTTGGGCTCGAGGGACTATGAACATTGTGGTGGTGATGGATGACAGGAGTATGGGTATAGGTAAGCAGCAAGCAGACAAGGTCCATTTGGAGGGCAGCAAAGCTGGACAAGTATAGAAGGAGATGGAAGGACAATGATCAAGTAGAAGGAGGTGCATCAATGGGATACTCTGCTGGCTGAGAGTTCGAGTTGGATGTTGGACCGTGGTATGGGCTGCATGAACCATACCTTGAGTCTCCCTGATATCCTCTTCCATAGGCCCTGTTGTCATTATAATAACCTCCGCCACGCTGGGGAACAAATGCATGGCCACGGTCATTGTAATCATCACGCAGAGGGAATCTGTGTTCACGCATGTACCCATACTCCACTGCTGGGCTGTATCTGTCATGGTCAGAATACCCCGATGGGCGACTGCGCTCCCGATCCACGTTGTGAGCTGTGCTGGATTCTGCTAGCGGAGACAGGTCTCGCATAGAAGCACGAGTATCCTGAAGTTCAGGAAGGTCGTCGCGAGCATTGCCAGTGCGATGATAGAACGAGTTGTGAGGATGAAAATGTTGATAATCCCGCAGCTACCAAAATATCAAGTTAAAAATGCAAAGAAAGGACATGTCAACTTACAGGATAAGAAGATTCATGAGTACTACAACCAGGCATGCGAGGATCATGGGGCTCTCGACTAAGGCATTCATGAGGGTTGGGCAGAGGACCACAATGGTCAAGAGGGTGAGGAGCATCCCAATGAGCAGGATCACGAGGATCAGGAAGGAGATGACCATGAGAACCACTGAAGGGGGCATTCCTATAGTCGCGATGGAAATGATCCCGGGGATCCAGACGTACAAGGTCCCGAACATCCTGACGGACAGGTTCCCAAGTATCCTGATGAACGGGTTCCCAAGGATCACTGACTTCAGACTCATCAGATTGATGGTCTGTATTTGTAGGGAGGTTGTCAGACTTTGGTAGGTCATGATCAGTCAAGCCGTCATCCAAGGCACCTTGGCTCACCAATCCTCCTACTCCTCCTACTCCTCCTACTCCTACTCCTCCTACTCCTCCTACTCCTCCTACTCCTACTCCTCCTACTCCTCCTACTCCTCCTACTCCTCCTACTTCTCCAGGCACCACAGGTAAGGATATGTCTTGTCCCAACAGCACCAGAACTTGGGCAACATCGGTGACAGCATCATGTCAAATCGCACCTGAGGTCGACGGAGACCGCAAGTGTGCACTGGTGGTCTCTGGTGCAGCTTCTCCCTCCTTGAGAGTATCACCAGGCCCACCTGCAGGACTTGTCTCAGGGTTATCTACACTGCTTGGAGCAAGTTTTTGGGACTTGGTGTTGCCAACCGCATCAGAGTCATTGTCAGAGAATATAGTATACAGATCCCAGCCGCGATGAGTACGAGAGCCCTTCATAACTGGTCGTGCCTTGATACGACCTATAAAATAAAATGTGAGGCAACCAAAACAAACGAGTTAATGATGCCAGTAGTACCTTTAGTGTTTGCAGGCTGGTTGGAAGGGCCGTCACGAAGACGCATAGTAGTAGTTGCGGGGGGGGTCTTGATTATCGCTGGACGACTCTACTGTCACCGGGGATAATGGACCCCCTTTTCTCGCTGATTGCAACAGTCCTGGCATCACTTTTGGGAGAATATCTACAGGTGAGGCACGCTTCTTTGATGCATGCAGCCCAGCACTCGACTTCCCCTTCTTCCTCTTTCCGTGGGATGCATCTTCATACGCCAACTGAGTGTCCTGTTGATGCTGGTTGTTTGCATATAGAGAATCGGGAGAAGTCGATCAAAGTTCAATCACCTCGCGAGCTGGCGGCCTGGGAACAACCCTGAAAGGGTGCGATGGGGGAGGTACTAGTACCTCGAGCTGCATAGTGGATTTGGCCGCTGAAGGAGCAGGTTTCTTCACTCTGGTGGTTGCAGCACTGGCCTTGATGTGGGAAGGACCATTGTAGTCCATATGACCATCGATGAACAGACGTTGAGCACCTGGATGAGGGTAGTCTGATGGAGGAGCTTCACTAAAAATCACAGGCCTTTCAGAGGACAATACTTCCCCTATTGAATCCTGACTATCAAATGAACAAAAACCCTGACATATTGATGGATCACACATACCTCGTAGTGCGACATCAACTTTCTCGACATACATGGTTTTGGCTTTCAAAGCCTCAATGAGGATAGTGACCTCCTTCTGCGTCAGGCCAGTGACACCCTTGCTCTTTGCGCTCGAGGTGATCCCACGCGACTCGCCTGGAAGGAGACACTTGTGTGCAGGGTAGCCCTTGATGCAAATATTGTCATCCGCGAGCGTGTTCGGCATGAGCTTCCAAGGGAAGGTCCTGTCGGTGCCGAATTTGCCTCCAAACTTGGCTAGTATAGGGCAGTTAATTAGTCCAAGTGCGATGAGAGAACCAACACTGAAAACGCACCGACTTGTTGTGTAATTTGCTTCTTGATCCATTTAATGCTATCCTCACGTCCCTCCAAAATGTCAGAACCCAGATCCAAATCATCAGGGTCAGAATCTTTAGAATCAGGCTGCTTGGAATCTACAACCTTGGAGGAGGACGCCATATCGTCATCTTCCCGTTCCATGAACGCCAACTCTACGGTAGATAATGATGTTGAATTACTGTGATATTTCATAAGACATTGCAAGCTTCAAGATGATGACGGGAACTCACTAAACTTGGGCTTTGAGGTGACCGATTATGGTGTCATTGTCTGCACGGCATCGTGAAAGAAAGAACTATTACAGAATATCAATAAGTATAAGGTTTAGAAATGACTTCGATGACTTACGTCTGTTGCACCGGGTGTTGTGTGTACATAACCGAGTGAAGCATCCTGATTGACAATCTTACCGCACATAACACTTGCAGACTCAAACCCAAACTTGGCCGACGCAAGATCCAACTGAATAAAGAATGCACCATAAGCGCGGATACCATCGATAATGAAATCACTTACAATGTCAGTCACCCTTTTCTGAAGCCATTGAAATGCCTGCACACGCTGACTGACTGTTTGAGGCAATCCGCCTAGTGAAGATATCTCGTCATGCATGTCAAGGATGTCTTGATAGGTGTCGGGGTATTGTTCTTTGAACTTCATGTAGCACTCTTTACGCACAGTCGCACCTGTGACAAAATAAATTGATGTAATGAATATGTATTGAGAACTTACTAGGTGTGCGTCCTCCAGCCGGAAGATCTTGATGAAGTTGGGCGAGTTCCTGCTGAGACTTGTCCTTGAAATAATTGGAATAAAGATTCCAGTAGTTAACACTGCTTGCATTGTGTCCACAACTCTTCATGAACAGGTTGATCACTTGATGCATTGGTATCGCAGTTGACCTGGATAACTCGAGCAGGGTGCGTTCAACAGCCGCAAATCGTGCATCAAGTGTAGCATTGTTCTCAGCAGATCTGTGTCCCACGACCGATGGCTCCTCGGAGTGTGAGGCAACACCTTCTTCAGGAAACCATTCATGAGTGCTGGCATCGGGCAAGTAGTGGCTCAAGTCAAGTTGCTGAGATGGCCCTGAGGTTATAATTTGGTTCGGATTTGTGTCCTTCAGTGGTGTGGGCGGAGTGACGTTTGTAGAGGGAGGAAGCGCAAGACTAGCTTGAGGAGCCGTATGAGATTCACAGTGAAGATCAAATGGTGGGACTTGACCAGAGAAGTCCTGTACAAAGCCTGAAGGGCCTGCAGCCTGATCCTTGAGTAAGGATGTGAATGAGTCGGTGCCCATCAGCTCGAACATATTCGCCTCTCCCGTCCAGGCAGGCTGGTTGCTCAATGAAGTAAAGAACACGTCTTGAAGAGGTGCAGGAGCTGGGGGTCGGGAAGACACGTCACCCGTGAATGGTGAAGGGTGGCAACTGCTGCCCATTGTGACAGTGAGTGATGCTGCATCACCTGGAAATGGTGAGGGGTTACGACTGCCGCTTGGTGCGACAGAGAGAGCTGTTGAATCGCTTGTGGCTGCATCATAGTTCAAAGATGCAGCTCTTGGGCCTGACGGTGCGAAACCTTGACTGTCCATGTTCAATTGTTGGGTACCCCTTCGTCGAATGGAGGCATCTTTTACGACCCCGGTGTCACATGCCGTGGCCCTAAGATTGCTCCTCAACCTCAAGGGAGTCAGCTCCACAGTTGGATCTTCATAACGACGACCTCCACCAAATTGCTCGTACATGTAGTTTTCATCTGGAAGGGGAAAGGATGGTGAGGATGACCTGTTGAGCAAGTCCAATTCCTCGTCGAACGAGGTCTGATTCATTCTAAAGTAGTCTTATCAGCAATGTGGACCTCAGAGTATGCAATGACGTACTGATGCAAGTGGGATGTAGGGCTGCACGATGTAGGAAGGATATAGGTGACTGAAAGAATCTAGCTGTTGTGAGGGATGGTGCATGAGTGAACAAGACAAACGCAAGTGTGATACATTCACGCACCAAAAGTAATGTATTCAATAGCAGAAGGTATTTTGTGCGTTGACGGAAGCAAAGTTAGCAGAGAGGTGTATGAGTGGGATGAAGAGCGGCTCCAGAGGAAAAAAAAACTCACCACAGTCCCATTCTTATAGATTTTTTTCACTGTCAGTAAAATCTCCAGCAAAGACCCAAGAAGTTGTATGCTACATAATGAGTTACAATGCATCTGGTACCGGAAATGGACTGACCGGTAATGAGTTCCGGTAGTACCTATCCTCGATGTTTGAGAGGATTGCGAGAGGCTCTGTAGGTGCAGGAGGTTTGTGCACCTACAGGAGGACATGCCGGTGAGGTTATCGGCCAGTAATATTGAGAATATATCTCGTATTAACATAAAACACGAGCTGCAAGAGATGTTTTAGCCTGGATTCCTCAATTAAATGGCATTGATAACTCACAAAATCAGCCCAAACCTTATGACAACAAAATGTTGCTGTACAGCAAGGATATCTTGTGTCCTATGGTAAAACAGGTGGGACAACCTGTATCATACATTATTAGTACAATGGACGGACACAGATGGAACCTAGGACTTACCTTGTCCAACTTGAATCGACTCTTCCAGGTCTCTGTTCACTGCAAATCTACCATCACCTGATGTCTTGTGCTCGTCAGTGTGCTATCTTTGAGATGAGAGAGAGAGATGTGAGATGAAAGAAGAACTGTTTTGCGAAGAAATGTTTACCAAGTAATGATTGCGCAGTGAGAAGACGGATATATTCTATGGTAACCTGACTGACGCAGTATGACTTGGACTTATCCTTTGCAGGCTCAATGATAGTGGAGAGAAGATGCTCAGAATACTAGGTGTTTGGTATCGACAATAATGCTTGCTGAGCTGTATGGCCAACGATATCATAATGCAAGAACGGACCAATTTCCAATTCATGTTGACGCCATGCACGCGCTCCACTTCAGGTCACTTTTAAGTTGCTGATGAGTGTTCCGTGCACGCTTGCGACTCTCTCAGTCCAACTCATTGTCATGTTGTGCATCTCGGGAATAACTTCAATGACTACACATTGGCACTACAGCAGGTCGACGACATTCTGTCACACAGCGGAAGGCATCTTGACAACAACATTCAACCTCTACGTGCCAGAAAGACTGAGTCAAGACTACAGGCGGTGAATGTAGTTCATTACTGATGTAAAAGAGATCTGAGAGACTGTCCACAGGCGAGCGGAGCGCTTGATATGTTCAAGTTGTATTTTCTCATTGCCAAATCAGCAATTCCACGCTCAAAAGCCGACCTACTTACACTGAGCTCAAGGTTTCAAATATTACTCCTTTTCATAATGTACAAAGTGATTGGATGGCCAGTCTATGAACAACAGACATGAAACATTCCTTACGCATACAAGTCATCATCCTGGGAGTCATCTGCGAAACCAGCATTGCCAGCGAGTACTGAGTTTCAAATATCACTCCTTTTCATAATGTACAGAGTGATTGGATGACCAGTCTATGAACAACAGACATGAAACATTCCTTACACATACAAGTCATCATCCTGGGAGTCATCTGCTGTCATGCATGGTATGGAACTCATACCATGACATTGATAGACAGGAAGTAACCACAGAGAGTACACTAAGGTGTACTTCATTGTATTATTATGATTGGTTCCATTTTGACAGATTTACTTGTATTTACATTTCCAGTATGATAGTTTTCACCTTTCCCCTTTTCTTTTCATTTCTTTTGTGTGGTTTATTCAGCCACCAGTGAGCCACCAAGATGTGTTAGTAAGCATGTCATGTGATAGGCAATATTCTGCTTTGTAAGGATCCTGCATGATTTGTCATGTGGCTTCCATTTGTTTCCATTTGTTTCTATTTGTTTCTATTTGTTTCAGGCTCATTCAGCCACAGAATCCTTCAGTGAGCCACCAGATGTGTTTGTAAGCATGTCATGTGATAGGCAATAATCTGATTTGTAAGGATTTGTCATGATTGGTCATGCTTCGTCATGATTTATCATGCTTTGTAATATTATGAACTTTATTTGTAAACTACTTTGTAAGCAGCTGATTCAGCACTGCCAAATGGCATGGTCCCACTTTTCACTCTTCTCTCAAACTGTGAGAGTCCGTAAGATTTAAAGTGCAGGCCACAAGTGCCTTGAAGTAAGATAAACATTGTATCAGAGATTAGTTGTATACTACCTTACAGGGGTCGCTTATATAACAATCTATTTATAAACTACTTGTTGTGTGCTACATTTCAGGGGCTGAGTATACAACACCAGAACAGCTTTCGTACTAGGCTTTACGTATTTAAGACAGACTTCATTACTTGTTGTGTACTACCTTACAGGGGTTGAGTATACAACACCAGAACAGCTTTCTAACTAGGCTTCATGTATTTTAAGACAGACTCTCTCTTTTTTAGGAAGGGAGACACGAGAACACGACAAAGTTGAGACAGACTTTCATAGGTTGAGATACGACCTACAAGATTGAAACAGATCTTACTATCAGAACATTAGGGAATCTATCGAGTATTTCACCAGGGAACAACAAGAAGAGGACACGTCAGTAAACCCTCCCAAGAACTCACACGTTATCTACCAAGAAAACTAGAAAAGTCGTAGACCATGTACTTAAGGACTGGCAAGAAGTCTTATCCTGTATAGTTGTGTTGTCACTATACACGCATTGTACATAAGACCCTTAAGTAGTAAGACACCACGAAACCAGCATTGCCAGCAAGTACCGAGTTTCAAATATTACTCCTTTTCATAATGTACAGAGTGATTGGATGACCAGTCTATGAACAACAGACATGAAACATTCCTTACGCATACAAGTCATCATCCTGGGAGTCATCCGCAAAACCAGCATTGCCAGCAAGTGCCGATGAGGCGCCAGCAGCAGAGGGTGCACCCTCTGCCAGAGTTGTTACCGAATCCACATGATTGTTGCAGGTTCTGGAGAGGAGACACATGAGCCAATTGATGTACACCAAGTAAGATATCATACCTGAGAGAACATCTCGTATATTCTATGATACTAGCCTGTCTGACACACCATGCTATATTTGCCCTCAGCGGCAAGTTCAAATACAGCAGCAGGGAGAAGGCGAAGTACAAGATTGCTTGCCAATATGCTAAACTACTGGTCTGGCAAGTACACAAGTGCGTAGATAATGTCGCAAGTCACTCATTTCATCCTCTCGTAGTCCTGTAACGTGGTGTCCACATAGGACGGTGATCATGGCTGCTAATATCCATACTCCACAGTCATAACCATTTGTCTGGTAAGGTTTAAGCTACGAGTTGTCAATTGAGGATCTACACATGAGAGGCCCTTGAACTCACATTCAACGGGTGAGCTACCCACCCATCCAGATCGATATGTACCTCCTTGCCTCATTGACGTGCCACCATTAGAAGTCGACAAACAAGTTTCATTATATCCTGTGAGGAAATAAAAATCATCATCACTTGAAAGTCAAAAGGAACCCACTTTCACATCATGTTTCCAGGGTTTGCGTTCAGCAAGACTATCGAAGAGATGAAGCTCTTTGGTTGACAAGTAAATAATACAAACCACCCAGTGGCCAACATGAGATGGTCTATGAATTGGGAGAACCCAAACATCTTTCTCCCAATAATGTGTCCAGCATGTGTTGCGCCAGAGCATATCGTCGGTTGCATGATAGCGGATACGAGGAAGATCAAACGTAGAGAATATAGCCACATCTAAGTTAGGCATGTCCATCTGAAGATGGACGGCACAACCATTGATACATACATCATTTAGGAATGCTGTTGGAGAAGCGAGGAAAGAGATGTCTCTCAGCTCAAATTCTTGACAAGGGAAAGGTCCAGTTGACGATGTCGTTCGTGTGGTAACATGGTCAGACACAACGATAGGCGAATCTTGAGATCGTGGGGCGCAGAAGTCATCAATAAGAAGACCCTATAAGTATGTTAGTATATCGTGTCGTCAACGCTATTGACGTACCTCTGGGGAATCCCATACGACGTTAGTACAAACAGTAGACACTAAGTCTTGATCCTCTTCGAACTCCGCTCCCGCAATATCGCCCTCCAGAATGTCTGCAAGTGCAGCTTGTTCAGGCTCGTCATCTACCAGGTCGTCCACCTCAGGTAACCCTTGTTCATCCTCAGCAAGGTTCTGCATTGTCACCCTCGCCAATTGAGGGACAGTATTTTGAGGAGCTCCCGAGTACGCTATAGCATGAGCTAACACCATTTCTACATGGCTCATAAATCGAACAGAAGATGCTAATGGATTCGACCATCGCATCTGAAGTCGGATGAAATGTGCGTGCTTCTGTTGCAATGAAACAAGAAAGCGCTCGTCTATAAATGAGCAAGTTCATTTAAAAAACCTTAAATAAATATTGAGAAGCAGACTTACTTTTGGGCAATCGGAGTGAAAGCTCCAGCGCAGTAAGCTCTTCTCCAAAGAAGCGGCACAAATTGTCAGCTTCCAATCCTAAGCGTTTTTGCTCCTCCAAACACCGATCGCGTTTGAGAAGGGCATGGATTCCATCCCGGATATCTGAGTCTTCGAGCCATGGAGGCACCTCTCCCATCGAGGGTATGACCCAGACATCCTGCATTAACATCTGGTCACCACGTAATTCAGCTAATTTTGTGGGAAGGGGGGTAGGGAGGGGGATATTCCAAACAGGATTATATAGTGATTCTAGCCACTCACAGTATGAATTAAACTTCCTGATTGCCGTCATGAGAGCAGGCTGGCGCTTGGCAATGGCTTTACGTGTGTGCTGATGAAGCTTTGTCCCTGAGAAACGACGTTAGAATGAGGAATAGCCAGATACAAAGACTTACCTAATGTTTGCTGTGATCCGCCTACCGCACGGTCAAGCTTGTCCCATTCAAAAAAGCTGGCAATAGCACGCTTCCAAATGTTCATCTTAAGATCGCGTGCCATAAGAAGGACACGAACAAAGTCAAGATTGACCCCATCCAGCTCAGGAAATCTATTGTGAACGTTGAGAGAAGAATAAAGTGCTTCAACTTTGGTCATCAGACGATCGTGACCTCTCTGTAGGCTCTCAAGGACATCGAGAGTGTTGTCAGATGGTGCCTCCTTCTCCAGCATAGTCCTTGTAGCCTGCAAGGCTCGGTCCGAGGTGTCTAAATCAGCTTGTAGGGTGAGGACAGTGTCCAACTCTTTCCTGAGGCAGGCAGGAGCATCTGAAGATGTCTTTAACATAACTAGTACTGATTGTGTGCATGAGTACTCACGAGTGTGAATTGAGAGCTGGGATTGTCGTTGGTTGGCCCATTGAACTTGTAGATCCTCAACAGATGTTTCACTGCGGTTGATAACATCGAGTGCTGCAGCGCCCTGGTCTTTGATTCCCCGCTTGAGACGACGTTTAATCCAATCCCCGAGGTCCACTTTCATTTCGGCTCCAATCGCAGTTGCTTGACGATCAATTAACCATAGACGGCGTTGACGCTAAAAAATTAAAGTTAAGTATATTCTATTAGGGTACAATACAATGTAACATACTGATGACGACCTTTCAACACCTATCAAACGAACAAACCGTGACCACAACCGCTCAGTCCCTTCACCATCAGATAATCCAAGGCCGATGCACATCCGTGGATTGTACACTAGCTGACAGGCCCACTCATGGCCGTAGGCATGCATGGCTGTAGTTGCGAAGCGCAGGCGTGATAAAAGATCTTGGGGGAGAATCTCGAACTATACAGGATTAGCGAATGAATGCAATTAAAATCTCAGAATTACCTTTGAAAGGGACCATGCAAGAACACAGCCAACGTCATAGAGAGTTGTAACTGTTGCTTGAGGGGGGAGCAGCATGAATAAGTGTTCAATCAGTGCAACAGAATACTTCTGTTGCTCGCCGGGCGAATCAATGTTGGCAAAAAAAAGTGGAATATCATGATGGCAGATAAGGGCCATTATCCCTGTATCGTCAAAGCTATCCATTGCGGCCTTTTGCTTCTTCCCATCAGCAGCTTCATATGCATTCTTGCATAAGTCAATAGCTTCGTCGGGAATGAGGGAAGCATGTGTCTTGGCAGGTCGCTTACATTGTGCATCAATTCGATGTTCAACTGTGTCAACAAATTGTTTTGAAAGGAAGTAAGTCGGCTCATAGAAGCGAGGACAGTCACCTGCAGAACGGCGGTGGTGATGATGAAAATTACCATCTGTAGCAACATGTATGTCTCTGCCTTCGTTAATAGGCCTGCCAAACAGTGTGGCACCAAAGCATGCTGGACATCGCTGGACAAGGAGTGGTGCACACCGGCCGTATTGTAGGACAGTTGAAGCTGTACTTTCAGTATTTGAAGGAGTATTTCGTCGGGGTTGTTGGATACTGGCCACATGGTCTTGACTTTGCTGGAGAACAGTGTCGAGTTGGTGTTCAATTTCGACCTGCAGGACATCATACCATTGTACGGCATAGCCTAGACCACGACGAAAGGGGTCTTGCACAAGGTCACCCTGTAATCTAGTTCAGTAACATTAATATGACATAAATATGCCTTACCTGTGCGTCGGTCACTTGAAATCCTCGGCATGAATAGTGGGTTTTAAGCGCGGACGCAAGAGCATTGATGGCATCACAAGAACGCTCAAAAAGCGCGTGATAAAATGACAATAGATCGACAGAGATTGCCATACAAGGTTGTGAGGGTGCAGTAGGGAATAGTCCATGATGAAGAAGGACCTGCGGAAGGCTGGAGCAGTCACAGCTCAGTACATCGATTGATACTAATCCTGTCGACATATTACACATTCGTTAGATCTTTGCAATAGTCTAAAAGAATCAGTACTTAGTATCAAAGAATAAACACAGTATATTTGTCCTGTTGCGAGTGCACGAGAGGGTAGCACACACTGAGATTACATCATGCGTTACCTCCAAGGCTTGGCCAAGAGTTCGAGCATGATACTTTAATTGTGGATCAACGAGGGTGGGTATAAGCTTTTGCCAGTTGGTGTATAATGCATCTGTTGACTTATCAGGGATAGTGCGCCGCTTGCGTGGACAGGTCTCCAGCTCTGTGGGGCCATCAGAAGAGATTTCCTCTGACACTTGAACTTTGTCATCTGTGAAATCTACGAAGTCAAAGTCATTGGGTATGTTCATGTCATCTGCTTCGCCCAAGCGACCACCTAGCATGGTACCAGGAGAACACCCTGTCAGTAAGGATGTCGGATCCATGAGTCATTGCATTTGAGTAAGTAGGTGACGACGCCTGAGGTTTGCACCAGGCAGCTGAACCAGTGTCTGAGTTTTTCCTTTTTCTCTGGCTTTCCTTGGGCTTACAAAGTGTTGCCCAAGGCCAGAGGATACGAGTTGAGCTTTTCAAATGTTGCGGGAATTAGTTAGAACCATGGCAAGAAGATAGGATGCACACCGAGACTATGCAGACAACATATGCATTAAGTACTTTCTTTAGCATATACATATATAGAAACCTACCAATAATTCATCCCAAGCCTACCAGGCGACCCTACAAGACTATCAAGTATACTGCCAGAGCCTACAAGTGAACTGCCAGAGCCTACAGGATTAAGTGCAGGAGGGTCAACAAACTGCCAGAGCCTGCAGGATTAAACACGGGAGGAGCTGTAGGTGCGTGGGAAGCGCAGGAGCTAAAAGTATATGTAAGCTATATTTAGATTGGAGGGAGGTCGGGTCTTGCAGATAGGTTTCCCATAACATAGAAACCGGGTCTGTAAGACCCTTTATAGGCACCGAAAAGTACTGCCTGAGGTGAGTAATTGAGCGCGAGTGTCTGGGCTTCCATAGGTTCCCAGGAACACAGCATAGCTTTCTCACTATATTGGTTACACCCAAAGCGGCAGTTGGTGGTGTAGTGCTCACTCCAAACCTCGGAGCCATGGAGTTGAGCGTGTGCCGAATCCTTATCCACACTAGTACTTAGACTGGTGACCAGCCCCTCTATGAGACAAACCCTCGATAGAGGGACTGGTAAATCTGGGTTTGAATTTGGATAGTGCGCACTTTGGAGTAATCACATGACTGAAAAGCCTTTTCGGGAGTTAGATAAATCCTTGCTAAGTTCTCGATTACATACCGAACGTGTCAACATTGCTCGTCGACTCCGGCAGCGATCAGCTCTGTTCCACTGGCTGCTGCAGGGCAGCGTCACGTTGCACTCGGTCAGCCCTATTTATGATTTGAATTCAAACTTCGGCTTCTTCTGAGATAGTACTGGTCCTAAGCGCCTGTTCTCAAGGGGAAAATGTCTCAAGGATGGTCCTGGGATGACAGGGACCTCTCGATGCTCATTGACACTGATGTCAACCGGTCCGTAGACTCTGGATTTGTCGACCTCACTGCAGAAGCTCCTGCAGAAACCTCCTATCCGAGTACCAGAGGCAGCCAGATGTCTACGTGTACTGGCTGTAATTATGCTGTCACAGCCATTCAATGTTGCAAGAATGGCTTCTAGCTGGAATACTCGTGGAACAATGGTTGTAGCCGTGAGGATGTACACGAGCAGGCAAGCGCGTAACACATCCGTCTTATCCTTGTCACTGAGGGTTTCGATATAGTCGGTAGGGAGCCGTTCTTGTATCAGCGAACGAGCAAATGAATCTAGTCCTTCCATCGAGGCTTCCCGCACAGCTTGGATGATAGAGTTCACTTCCATTGGAGTTGTATAGTAGATACATACATTATGTAATGACTAGTGCTGCCGCGGTCCGGTTCAGTCCGGTTCAACGGGGGTTAAGCAAGAACCGAGAACCGAACCTGGGTCCGGTTCTACCAGAGTCGATGAACCCTGGACCGAACCTTCGCGAACCATTCGGAGCGGTCAGGTTCGGTTTTTTTTGGGTTCGAACGCGAACCGAACCCTAAAATGTCCAGTAGTGAGTGAATTTTTTTTGTCGAGTCCTCGTCAATCACAAGTGATGTGAACAGAGTTGATGAATATATTATGGCTCCAGTTTGGTCGTTCATATGTAAGCAATGGCGTGATCGGATGGATGCAATGGTAAATAGATAGATGAAGGTCGCTGACAAGCTTGAGGAACGAACAGCCAGTTGGGAGAGGGAGAATCAGACAGAAATCTGCCGTTCACCAAAGGAACATTTTCTTCCATCCATAAAAATACTCCGTCCCAAAGAGATGAAGTGATTGATATATTGATGAAATCGAGAAACCGGAACAACGTAAAGTAGGGAATGTGAACTGTGCATTTCATAGGATGAGCGAGAGTGACAGTAACCGCTTAAGAGGAGAACGAATGAGAGTGTGGGCATCTGAAATGAAGGAATAAGTGGAGCAGAGGGACAAACGGGAGTGCAGAACGTCGAGTTGGAATTGGAGAACTTCGAATATGGGTCTGTAATGCATTGAGCGTTGATAAACTAGGTATTGAGGGAGTACGTGAACATCCTGTTGGACGACACAAATGAGTAGAGTGCTGGTGCAGATGGTGTTGGACGTACATAACGATCACATCCGTGCTTGATATACCACAATCCAGCGCTTACATCGCTGAAGTGAGATTTGAGGGATGATATATGATTGACCGATGGGATCAAGATCGAAGTTGTTGGTGAGATCCCAAAGCAGCGACTTGCGTGGAATGTTTGAATGCCACAAAAAATCAGAGAACTCTTCGTGACTACGGCAACGTGCCAGTGTGATCTTCGAAGTATTCTGTAAATATTGAAACACAAGATACATACACTGAGATAGAGAAAGGTCATCAAGGACCAGTGTTAGTGTTGTTGGCAGAACTCGGGAGTTTTGCCAACCGGTTTAGCAAAACCGGTTTTGCCGGTTTTTGGCAGAGCTCATGCGAAAGGCGCGATGCAGATGTGACTTGCTTGCTGGTCCAGAGAGTATCTCGCCTGATGATAGTGCTGCTGAATTTGCAGCTCTCGAGGAGTTGAAAAGGACTGAAGAAGTTCACAACGTTAACGAAGTTGAAGTGCTCGAGGGAAATGCTTTTGATTTTGACGAGTTGGATTGGGTCGAACAAGGAATAATACCATAGGCTATTCTAGATGGGGTTGTGGTGGTTAATTACAACGGCGAGGGTGGTGGATGGGACGAGGCAACATTGATGTCATCGTTAGGAATGTCGTACTATACATAGCGCCTAGAGTTAATATTTAGGTCCAGCGTTGCCCCTGCCATGAACAAGTATTTTCACGTCATATCGGTTCGGGGTTCGGAACGGTTCGGGACCCGTCCGAACCAAAGTCGAACCGTTCGCCCAATGCCAGAACCGAGAACCGTACTATGGTCCGGTTCTGGCTGATACCTGGACCGTGGACCGAACCACAGGGGAACCAGACCAAAAGTCCGGTTCGAACCATGGTTCAGGACTGGACCACGGCAGCACTAGTAATGACGCGACCGCGTTTGCATCGCATCAATATGAATCAAACATTAATTTCAACATTTCAAATATTCACGTCGAAATTTTCAGTTTTCTTATTGGCTACAGGTCATGTGATTACTCCAAAGCGCGCACTATCCAAATTCAAACCCAGATTTACCAGTCCCTCTATCGAGGGTTTGTCTCATAGAGGGGCTAGTCACCAGTCTAACTAGTACTTACAAAGTCACTATCAGGCGGTATCATCAAGTATTCCCGATCCGGGCAAGTCAGGTCTTCCATATACCTTCTTTGTCACTAAACAATCTTTTGTATTACATTCAAGTAGTCAGATTCCTCCACATACAATGTGATTTTTCTTTCTTCCGAACGAGTGACTGCGCAGTCGCGGGCATCATCTCAAGACGTGGTCAGTACCACCTTTCTTCGCTTTCTCGGTCCTCCGTCCCTTCCGAGGTCCTGACGTGTCTTGCTCGACATTGTCGCTGTCACTAAAGTCTGTCCCGCGCGCTAAGGTGATGGTTAACTAGGACCGTTTCGAAAGTATCGTGGAGGCAGCTACCTTGGTTTGTGGTAAACGTTCCTCTTGGAGGCGCTTTTTTGCGGTTGAGGACAACAGCAGCTAATGCAGCTACTCTGAGAGGGACCGTGTTTGTATTTTGAGGAGCATCCGGCTTGGCAGCAGTGGCCAGAACTTCTCGCCCATTAACAATGACTGGCTGGGTTGCTCGGAGTAGGTGGGTGGTAAGTGTGATGGATGGGATGCATGAACTAAGCTGCAGAGTCTCGAATCGATTGGCGTGTGCACCGCTGAGCCTGGCCAGATGACAGGCTGAAGGGGAAGTGAGCTTGGCAGCATGTGAAAATTGACGATGACGTATCATGATGAGGATGGGGAAGTGAACTACACCAACTCGATCTAGATCTGAGGTTCGAGTTGAAACAATTTGGTCATTTTCGAAGCGAGCCAAGTTGAACTCAGTCTTACCTCGTGTTAATACGGGCTAATATATATTATCCACCGAAGCTTCAGCCTTAGCCTAGGACCAGCAAGACATTTCGAGCCTCGTGAACATGCAAAGCTGCAGAACAAGATGTGGAATATCGAGGTTGACATCGTTAACGTTCAGTGTGTCCACAAAACTCCCGGAAGCAAATGATTCCCTGTGCGAACTCTAAGAATCATATTGCACAACTCCTGAGTGTACTATACAAATTACAACGCATGCTAAGTGTGTAATCCCCGCGTGTTTCTCCAGTCTCACCATCGTGAGCTTAGTAATTAGCGTCTTGTTCAACGAGCCCAAGGGCAGTTGCAGAGCGAGGCTTGATGGAGCACTTGAAGGGTTTGGGGTGGCTTGGAGTGTGTCAATCCAGACCAGCACCGGACGTGACAAGATATGCGACATACCTGATCGTACCTTGCAAGGGTTCAACCTCGGGGGTGATCTCAACACCATTCTCGACAACCTTTGAAATATCAAACACGGCCAATGTCATCGCAGTGGATATCCAAATGGAAGCATCAGCAAGGTGGAGACCTGTACATCAAAAGCAAGCAAATATCATGATACTGTTAATTAATTGATGCGAGTTGGACACACCTGGGCAAATACTGCGGAGCAGAAAGTTAGCATTCCGATCAAGTTCAGAGCCAACTTTATGCTTACCGTCTACCAAAGCCGAAGCAGGCTGTGCGAGGCTCCATCTCAGGTTCCTTTCCATTCTTAGCCAAGAAGCGTTCAGGATCGAATTGCTCGGGATTAGCATATGTCCGTGGATCGTTGAGCATGAACCTGTCGCAATCAAGATCATTACATTTTGTTCATCAATCGAAGGGGAACACCAACCAAATGTTAGGCATTACTAAGGAGCCTTTTGGAATATAGTACCCATCATGGATATCGTCCTCAGTTACACAGTGGGGAAAACCTGCCATTGAGATACCCGAGGTCAAATAAATAATGTCATGAACAATATCCGCATACCGGTGGGAACGACAGCGTTCCAGCGGAGAACTTCTTTGACAAGCGCCTCAGCATAGGGGAGGGAGTCGCGATCAGCGAAGGTGGGAAGACGATCAGGACCGACAACCGCATCCATCTCAGCCTGGGCTTTCTTCTGCACATCAGGAAAAAGTGTCATAGCTAGAAAAAGCGAATATATTGCAGAAACAGTCTGAGGAAATGAGTTTGGTACTCCCAGAAGATGTCGATTAATGGATGTAGGGAGGGACTAACCGTGTCGGAACCACCGCTGTATAGGGAAAAAGCAGACCATTTCACGGCGTGGTCCTCTTCCGCAGACACGTCACTGCCTTCTAAGAGATTCGAAGTAAAAGACACAGGGGCGGTGCCAGCAACCTGTAAATTTTGATCTTCAATGCATGATCGCCAAATTGCAAAACTGCAAATCGGTCACCATCTGGTCCTTCACCAACTTGTGGGGTGCAGAAACCATCTCTTCCAGGGTCTCACGCCATTCACGTGCTGTGCGCTTGAAGCCAGCACCGGGGAACCACACGGGAGCCTTTGCCACTGGAATTTTCAAGTTATCAGAAGCCAACACAAACGTCAGAAGAATATGGCTTACAGAATGGTAAAATATCAACCAGATATGCACCGGGAGCTGCGGCTTGCGAGCCATTGGCTACAACGCGGTCTGCAAGGTCAATGAAGGGATCATTGTTCTCTTTCACTTCGTAACCATGAGAGAGGCGCAAAATGATTGCGCCAGCGGTGCTATAGTGAAAATTCAAGATCATGTTATTTCGAGGATACATAATACATACTGTCGGACATGTTCCTGCAGTTGGTCGGGATTCGCAAGCAAACGCTTCAGGAATCGACGAGTCTCAACCTCCTCGATCTCGTTGTATACGTTCACTGCGGTGCGACTGCCGATGACACGATGTAAGTTCTTACGTTGCCGGCGAAAACGGTCACCATAAGGAAGGAAAGCCAAAGAGTCCTTCCATCCAACAAGTTCGCCAGCCATAGGAAGAACAGGACGGTCAGAATACAAAATGCTTTTACTGTCCATCATTTCCAATGCAGTCTTGGTAGAGTTTAACACAATTATGTGCCGACCCAGAACCTCGATATGCGTGATATCACCTACAGATGAGACTTATGAAAATGCATGATTTTGAAAAAAGGAAGACACTCACCATACTTCTGACCCCACTCAGTAAATGTAAGCCAGGGCTTGATGCGAGGCATATCTGAAACATTGCCAATGAGAGGCCATCCCCGGGGACCAGGTGGATATGGTGCAGGATTTTTCTTGATGACCACCTGCTTTACAAGATAGTAGACTCCGACACCGGTAAGGCATAATAAGTCCAACCAAGTAACATCGCTGAGTGTCAACATGGTCTACTACTAGCAGAGGACGAGCAACTCAAGTACGGAGATGTAGAGCGAATTGTGGATATCTGGTATTTAACACATTAGAAAGACACGTCACACGAGAGTTCTTTTGGAAACTAGTAGGGGTTCGCTGTGCGAACTTATGACCTGGCGGCCAAGAGGTACCCGCGAGTCGGAAGAAAGTGTACTTATACCGGATGAGCGACGATCATGTATTGCCGAACACCCTAGGCATAGTACAGACGAGCATATACAACTTTTTGATTTAAAAAAATCATTTTGTCTTCTGAGAGCTGGTGCCACTGCTGCACATGATGCTGCAGAACCAATCTGCCTCAGGAGCATCAAGCAAACCAAAATGAAACTATCGAAAACTAAATCAGTCGCGGTGATAGAAGCACGGTGAAACAAGACAAGCATACATTGATTGCAGCTATCAAAGCTGCATTGGACCATTTCTCCGGATTTCGGCCCTCGACACCAACAACTTGTGGGTCCAGGGTCATCAAGCTGAGTGTCTGCATTTGGAATAACATGATTCTTTACTTGAAGCGAGCTAAGACATGCTGCCGAGGTGATGGTCACACGAAGTTTAGGTGCAGAAGGTATGACTAATAACTGTCACTCGCATCAGACAGGACGCTTACAAAGCAATGCAGCAGATGACGAGATGTCTGTGCAGTCCTAGTCAGGGCCGATAGACCGTGACACGATTAGATCGTGCGACATGGTGGACAACGGAGCGGACAATTGTTCCTCCACCTCATCGTCAATGATACTAGATTGGAAATTGGATTTGGGGCATTTCCCAAGCCAGGGGTACCTCATGGACCTTGCTTCGTTTTTTTTTCTTTCACTGGGAACTTGTCACTCACTGGCAGTCACTAAGCCAGGTGCTTGCATTAACCAATTTTTATCGACGGGTCGCCTCATAGACAGACTGGTCCTGGAGTTACTGCATGGCATGCACCCAAGTATGCGAGACAGCGAAGAAGTCAATTTGCATCAGTAAATTCACGCATTCCTTAGCACAACTTATTTCGAAAATTAAATCTTATTTTTGACTTATTTTAACACTAGTGTATTGCCGCGGTCTTCTCAACCTCCAGAGCACACTGTGCTCTGATTCACCACCATCAGCAAGGATCTGGGGGAGCTCATTGTCATATTTGTTCGCTATTGTTCGGAGGGAGAGGAGGACTCGAGGGGCTCAATAAAGGCGTGAAGCTAGTCCTTTGGAATATTTGGAGGTGCTTGGACGCAGAGGGAACAAAAGATAGAGGCGGTGTGATTTGCTGTTGAAATCTTGCGAGTGAAGATGGTAGTCGGAGTAGGACACACATGATGCATGGGGGGCCGAGCCATAGGAAGTGCACTGTGAAGGTATCAGTGCCGTTTCAATAGCTGAGTGACTATCTAGAAGGTTCCAAATCCTTTTAAATGTTGGAGGGAAGCTGCCAATTGCAATTAGAGATAATGGTATTAGCTATTCACAGGCCTGGGGGATCATGCATATGTGTCACGATGTACGGAAGTGAACTACACTAACTTGATGAATCTGGATTGCGAGTCTGACGAATTACAACTCGATTTTTAGTTCTGAGGTTCGACTTGAAACGAATTTGGTCATTTTTTGAAGGGAGCCAGTGACTCAGTCTCACCTCGACAACAATACTAGTAATACACGGTACTAATCAGTACTTCATGTTAATACCGGCTGATATGTATCATTCACCGAAGCTTCAACCTCAGCCTCAGGACCAGCAGGGCATTTCAGGCCTCGTGAACATGCAAAGATTGGCAGCTGCTGGACGAGCTGAAGTGGAATATTGAAGTTAATATTATGAGTACGTGGTCTCGTGAACGTTCAGTGCGTCCACAAAACTTCCGCGGAAGTAAAAGATTCCCTGTGCGAACTCCAAGAATCATATTGAACAACTCCCAAGGGTAACAAATTACAACACATGCTGAGTGTGTTATCCCCGGTGGTTCTCCCGGCCTCACCATCGTGAACTTAGTAGTTAACGTCTTGTTCAATGAGCCTAAGGGCAGTTGCAGAGCGAGGTCTGATAGAGCACTTGAAGGGTTTGGGGTGGCTTGAAGTGTGTTAATCCAAACCAGCGCCGAACGTGACAAGAGGTGCGACATACCTCGCTGAACCTGGTAATGAATCAACCTCAGGTGTGATCTCAACGCCATGCTCAACAACCTTGGAAATGTCAAATACGGCCAGTGACATTGCAGTAGATATCCAGATGGAGGCATCAGCGAGGTGGAGGCCTGTCAATAAAAAGTTAGCGGCTTGTCTGTCGACTGACGTGAGTTGGGCACACCTGGGCAAATACTATAGAGCAAGTTAGCATTCTGCTCGAAACCCACTGTGTATATGCTTACCGTCTACCGAATCCGAAGCAGACTGTGCGAGGCTCCATTTCAGGTTCTTTTCCATCTTTAGCCAAGAAACGTTCAGGGTTGAATTGCGTGGGGTTAGCATATGTCCGTGGATCGTTGAGCATGAACCTGTCGCAATTATGAACATTACATTCTGTTCATCATTCGAAGGGGATTACTAACCAAACATTAGGCACTATTAAGGAACCTTTTGGAATATAGTATCCATCATGGATATCGTCCTCAGTCACACGGTGGGGGAAACCCACCTATTCCTCCCACATTTCCCAGTTAAGTAAGTCTTACATCAACACGTTTCCATGCTCTTAATATTGTTAAAATAACGCTTTTGTGAGAACCGGCGGGGCGCACCGGGAACCAGCTATGACTTAGATTCACTGTAAGGTAGTTTTTCTATTTGTGAGCACCGGCGGGGCACCCCAGCAACCACCATTGACAATGCACGTGCCTCATTACCGCTGTCCCAAAAAGGCAACACTGCGTCGGCATTGTGTCAGGCAGCGAGCTCGCTATCTCACTCATTTTCACGTCTTTTGGAGGCGCGCTTTTGTATATATGTAGGATATGTTAATTAGTATTTCCTTGTGTCAGGCACCGGGAACCAGCTACGACTTAGATTCACTGTAAGGTAGTTTTTCTGTTTGTGAGCACCGGCGGGGCACCCCAGCAACCAGCACAGTACTTATAAAGCAATAGATTTGTCTGTGAGCACCGGCGGGGCACCCCAGCAACCACCGTTGACAATGCACATGCCTCATTACTGCCGTCCCAAAAAGGCAACACTGCGTCGGCGTTGTGTCAGGCAGCGAGCTCGCTATCCCACTCATTTTCGCGTCTTTTGGAGGCGCGCTTTTGTATATATGTAGGATATGTTAATTAGTTTCCAATGATCACACCAAATGGAGGCCAACACCATTGATTAAAGACACAATCAAACACAAAAGGTAGTAAACTAGTATGTGGGGGTGGGATCATTCTCATGCTCAGAATCAACATAGGCAGCGCTCTTGGGCTCAGAAGCCTTGTTCCCGGCTCTCCCCCCCTTGCTCTTCTTCTTTCTTTGGCTTCCTTTAGTCATCTCCGCTGCCAGTGCTTTAGCTGAGGGTCTTTTTGAATGCTTGGACCTTGGTTCCTCAAGAGCCGCTGGTGCACACCGCTTGCGGTTCGTGACGGCAGTTAGTGCTGACATATCCGGAGCACCAGAGGGGTCACTGAGAGATGCTGGACAGACAGTCAAGGGGGGAGTAGGATCTGGGGTAGGAAAGATGAACTGCGGTGCAGGGTTGACAGGGTTGGATGTAGACACAGGTGGGATGGCTGAAGGGGTCAAAGGGATGGATGGTGCAGTTACCGATGGAACAACTCCCTCACCCCCATTATTCAGAAGACTTGGATCAATTTGTGAGTCGGAGATTCATGTAAATGATGCATTGTTAGCAACGGGCGGTGGCGGCGCAGTAGACTCGGATGAGGTGGATGTGATAACATTAGTATTAGTGGGTGATGATGCAGCAGCCGTTGTAGTAGGTAATGACATGGCAGAGGCCAATGATGCGGTCATAGTAGGTGATGATGTGGCAGTAGTTGAGGCTGATGTGGTTGGACTTTCAACAGGCAGTGGCGCGGTAGACTCGGATGAGGTGGATGTGATAACATTAGTATTAGTGGGTGATGACGCAGCAGCCGCTGTAGTAGGCGATGACATGGCAGAGGCCGATGATGCAGTCGTAGTAGGTGATGACGTGGCAGTAGTTGAGGATGATGTGATTGGACTTTGCTGGACTGGTGTTTGTGACGGTGCTTCGGAGGGCTCTGCACTCAAAGAGGTGCCCTTCTCCATGTTGGGCGTGAGGGTTTCACCTGCCGCAATGCGCTCAAGGCGCTTGTTAGCCTCCTCCCAAGTGATTTTCACAAACTTGCATGTCTTTGCCTTGATCGTGTCTGCGAGAGCCTCGAGAGCCTCAATCCCTCCCTTCAGATCACTTGGGTTTGCCCAGTCGCTGTGGGTCCATCCCACAACCTTCACAAGGAACTTTTGAACTACTTGTTCATAGCGCAGATACTCGAAGTTGGCATCTGAACAGCCAGTGATCGCAACTAATGAGATGAGTCAGAATTAGGTAAGACAGAGATATGAATGACGCACGCAACCCGGCCTGCATACCACCCCTAATAGTCTGCTTGGCTTTCTTGACGCGTTCTTTGTGAGTGAGAGACAAGCCTAAAAGTTGATAAGTTAAAAATTTGAAGACCAGAAGTAAGAAAACTCACCGCTTCGCTCTACATCTCCAGAGATGACATATCCTTCTAGCTTGCATGCAAACTCCATCGCATGCTTCCATGTTGCTGTTCTGAGGTATTGTTCGACAGCCGAACTGGTGAAATGAACCTTCGGCTCGATGTTGAGATCGCAGGTACCGCGCACAAGGACAACAAGTGCCTCTGTTCCAATCCGCTGCTTCAGAGCTTCGACCTAAATATAATTAAATGAAGGTAACTATTAAATTGAAATATGACCAACCTCATCTACAATTGCCTTGAAACTGTTTGAGCACTCTGCATTACGGGTCTTGATGGACAGATTTGGAGGCCTGTGGCGAGCAGCCTCTTTCTCCTCGTTGAAGGCAGCAACAAGTTGCTTGCGTTCTTCGGCAGAAAGGTCGTGATAGTCGCTGGCCCTTTTGACAAGCTTGCGCACATTATCTCTTGTGCCTACTGACTTGTCTAGTATAAAAGTATGCATTAAAAATTATGAACGTATGAGGGGAACATTTTACTTGCCTTGATTAGTCTCCTTGCCTTTGAAGTGCATGAAAGCGGACCATGCACTTGTCTTCTTTCGCTTCTGACGGCGCAAAGCTGATCCAATGTAAAAACGTTCTAAGTAGTGACGAGGAGACTTGCGAAAATGTGTAGCCAGCTCCATAGCCTTGTTCTGAATATATTCAAGAACTTCCTCAACAGTGACGTCTTCCTAGTCACGTTTGTCGCGTCTTCATTCGTTGATAGAGGTACATTGTTCACGTGTAAGTTTAGGTGCTTTGCGCTGAGCACTATTATGAATCAAGCGTCATCGCGCCTGAGCAGAGCAATGGGGTATGATGATGGACATTCTGTAGTACTTACAGGGGGCCTGAATAACCAGCAAAAAAAACCACGTTAAATACATTTGAATCATACATGGTGACGAAACTTTTGACAGAAAAAGTCAGTTAAGACGATCATTGCGCATGGCCTGGGTGATACGACAAGCTTCTAGTGAAGTGATCCAAACTGGATCATCAACCTTAGCTAATTCCACAGACCATACATCATCCAAATGAGCCTCGCTAATAAGAAAACATACTTCGTGATACGTATCCGGAACCTTTAATTGTCGAAGCACATCTTTAGTATGTTGACCGAACGAACGTAACCTCCTTGGAGTTGATGCTGCGAATAGAGCCGGAGGTGTAGTTGACAGGTGAGATGACCTCACTGGTAATAGTGATGCACCAGGAGATGACATCCGAGCTTCGGTTGCTAGAGATGCTGTCACTTGGGCGGGAATCAGAATCCTTGCTCGGACCGAAGGAGGAATGTAGCGATTTTCAGTAGGGAGATGTGGATTACTAGCACGGACAGAGGGGGGCAAAGATTCGGCATATACTTGCAGGGCGTCGGCATATGATACTCCCAGTGTTTCTTCATCTGCTCGTTCATCACTTAGTCTCATGTCTCGCAGTCCAAGGGTCTAAATTGCATTACCCTGTCAGTCAAGTGTCTAAGTTCCAATAGAAAATTTTAACTTACGACATCACTCATAATTGGTTGAATGGCCCTTGGCGCATTGTGTGATGTTCAATTAGAGAGCGGGACCTGTTGAAGAGTCAGTCAATTGTCTGAGTTCAAACAGGAATTTTCAACTTACGACATCACTTATATTCGGTTGAATGGCCCTTGGCACATTGTGTGATGTTCAATTAGAGAGCGGGACCTGTTGAAGAGTCAGTCAAGCATCTGAGTTCAAACAGAAATTTTCAACTTACAACATCACTCATATTCGGTTGAATGGCCCTTGGCGCATTGTGTGATGGTCGATTAGATAGCGGGACCTGTTGAAGACACCATGCGACTATCTTTGGTGCTGTAACTCCTGATGTCTGGGGGAAATGAGAGAGCAAAGGATGTGCAAGAGAACCTGGCACTCGGCCAATGAACTCAAAGCAAGAGCCTGATGGTAGATCACATGGCTGGGGGATGAGAGGATGCGAGTCTCTGTGTGGAGCAGAAGCGAGTGGTTGCTGCTCTAATACATCCTGCTTCCATTGATGTGCAATGCGCCGCTCCTTGAATTTCTGTGCAATTACAATAGCCCACCGTTCGATGAAACTTTGGACAAGCTCTGCCGCAACAACATGCAGTTCTGGGAGGTCGTAAAGGACTTTGGGATTGAGATACACGTTTGCTGATATGTTCTCCATACTAAGGTCAGCATTTGGTGCGGTTGCACCAGGATGGTGTAGGACGATGGTAGAACCACCTGACAGTCGATCAAGAAGTGTGCACTGTTGGACTTGAGGTGAGAAAATGTCAGAACAAAAGAAAGAAACATACAAGATCATAGATTGTGCGACGGATTCGAGTGAGATGGAATTTCCTATCTTCATGCACTCTTTTCTTGTCCTCAGTATTCATCCCCTCGAAAACACCAGTTCGATAGTGTTCCAATGTTAATGGGTGAAACCCCTTGTCAGTGTCAAGATGATTTCCATCACAATGCATATTGTAAGTGGACATTGCAAGCAGAGCAGAAATCCAGCGATCAGACACATCCCCCAAGGAAGTAAGTTCTGGAGGCTTTGAAATTCGCTCTAGAAGAGTACTGATCCCATCAAAAGTTGGTGAAACATCCAAGCCATTATTAGACCAACTTGAAGATGAAGACATTGTGAAGCAGCAGTTTGTGGTAGCGGTTTGAATGATTCTTGTTCAGTGTTGCTTACACATAAGTCAATGAGGCTTGCGCGCGGTAGATTATGTATGTTACAACGTACATGACTGAACTAGCTTATCAGAGATGTCATAATACTATTCAATGTTCAATGTGCAAGTTTCGAGCATCCTCAATGATCTACTAAATGCACAACTCTGAATGCAATGACTCGGGATCTCATTCTGCCAATAGCAAATGCGGTGTGAGTCCATGATCCAAATAATCTGCATGCGGCTCCTGAAAGTAGCTCGATTGACAAGTTCGCTGTCCCCACAACTTTCCTACCTCCTGAAAGTAGCTCGATTGACAAGTTTGCTGTCCCTCTCGACTTTCCTACCTCCTGAAAGTAGCTCAATTGACAAGTTCGCTGTCCCCACAACTTTCCTACCTCCTGAAAGAAGTAGCTCGATTGACAAGTTTGCTGTCCCTCTCGACTTTCTACCTCCTGAAAGTAGCTCGATTGACAAGTTCGCTGTCCCCAAATGAAAAGTGCTAGATTATTCGCACTAGGAGTTACAAGCAGCAACATCTCGACTTTCCTCCCTCGTGATTGTTCTACTACATAAGACATGCTAAAGTGTAAATGTGTTATTACAATTATGCTTCAGATCTCATCAGGGCGTCCCAAGATAACCTCCAGTGCACTCTGCATATCAGCGATTTCCCCAGGCTCATCATCCCCATCATCCTGTATCTCCTGATGCATTGAGCCATGGGCAGCACTATTGGAAGGCCGGACTGGGCGGCCGACTCGAGAACCTGGACTGAAGCTCCCTGTATAACCAGCAAGTTGCTGGATTTGTTGAATACGGCTATGGTGCCCTGCGTTGACGTTGCAGAGATAAGTCCAACGACGGTCTAGTTCTGCAGCAAGTGGAGGGTCAGTGGACTGCAACATTGAAATTGACATTGCATAGTCTTCTTCGTCATCTCTCATCTTTGTTAGCAACCAGACAATCTCAACGTTACATCTTGTGAGCTCTTCCTTCGAGCGCTGAACATCAAAATATTGTATGGCAGCTTGACGATTGGCAGGACTTGCCCAATGCTTCGCATGAATTTGCTCGTCAGTTTCGTGTAGGAGATCAAATTCGCCTGCGAAAGAATATTCAGCAATCTTCTCCCAAGTAAGCTCAGGGCGCGGGGGATCTAGTCGTGCAGCAAATTTGTTGTACCGTTCAATGGCATTACGGATTGCATTTGCACAAGTCTTCAAAGCCTTGGATATCTGAGTTCGCAGTTTATACCCTGCTCTGAACATCAAGTATCCAACTGTCAAATAAGCAAAATATGTACCAAGCCCACTCATTTGCAGCTTGGTCAATTCTAACAGCCGCATCACTACAAGCCGCTCAACATCATCAGCAGCCTTATGAAAACTGCGGTGGGTGATCCGTGATTGTGCTGCAACACGTCTGGGGTCTGTGGGAGACCAATGCTCCGTCAACCCCATTTGGTTTTCGAAAGCCTCTACTGCATCCATTTTCATCGACAGCTTCTTGCTAGTATTGGTCCGCCGACGAGTTACACCAGCAATTTCTTTCCGACTGCACTCGCCATTGATGTTCTGGAAATCAAGTGTCTGGAAGTCTCTGCAGGCTGCCTGATAAGCCTGCCTATGAAATTGTTAGTGAGTCTGCAAGACATGAACACAATACATACTCAGCATCCTCCAATTCAAGTAGCGCCTTTACATAGTCAATCTCAACTGAATCCTCTTTGCGCTTACTTGCTGCAGTTTGAAGGTAGAGACGCTCATCTGATAAATCAGCCTCAAAATCATCAGGCGACATGGGAAATTGATGGAGGAAGTCTTCATTCGTCCGGATAGAGTCAAGCGCTTGGACGTAATTGTGGTATATGAATGTACCTAGTAGTAGTAGTTGAGAATTAATAAAACCCAATTGAACAATATAAAATAACGTACTGAGAGAAGCATATTTGTCAAGCTTTGAGAAGCGAAAATGTTCATCGAGGACCTGATGGCGGTGGAATTCACTTGCATTACGAATTTCTGGAGCAACTCCATTGGATTCTGAGAACATGTGCTCACAGGTCTCGAAGTCCTCCTTGCCAGCTCCGACTCTGTACTTACAATGGTGTTGGACCTGGCATAGACGGTTGTGCGCATGCCCATGGAACCCATTGACCACACCGTCAACACCAAGTTGATGGACAGTGGAGGAGAGAGAGCTTCGAGAGATTATTTTTTCAAACATGCACTTGATATCATAGCCATAGACAAAAGGTCGTTGGTAGACCTCCATAAGCCGGTGAATTGTCGCAAGCGGGTATTTCATTCTGGTTCAACATAATCAGGTCATGTAACCGGGAAAAAAAAAACTTACAGTTCTCCACTTCTCACCATATCACATATGGTAAGAAGGATTCCGTGGCGACATATGGAGACAAATATACCAGATTTTCGGAACACTGCAAACATTCGCTTCCGTGCTTCGGGTGCAGCATTACGCCATCGATCTAGACACACAGAGACTGGCTCCGATGAGCTAGAATCATCTGAGTCAGGTTCATCTACCCATGTGTCGTTAGTCTCGGTAGCCTGCCCTGAATCTGGCACCTCAGTAGGCAACAATGCCTGCTGTCGTGCATTGCAAACCTCGTGCTTGAACCTATCAACATATTCCTCCAACATCCAAAAATAACAGCACTGGTCTCGGGGATCAGGGCGCTCATTGCCGTGGCGGAGAATTGGGTCTACAAGTTTGGCAGAATTGTTTCCGTCCATCGAGAGCTGGAAAGAAAAGGGCATGGTGGGCTCATCCTCAACTTCGTAGTGGCAAGCAGGGCATGCATTGAGCATATGCCAGTTAGGTGAATCTCGTCCCAGTGCAGAGTCGACACAAGTATCGACACGACACTGGACTTCAATATAGACATCGAAGGCAACCCGCAACTGATCCGCAAGATACCGGTGATAACGAATCTACCAGTTATGTATATGTGTTAGTCAGAAACCACCAAATCAAATACGCTTACCCCATGAAGATGACACAACTTTTTCGCTTCAGCATGAATACTAAGGCATGGACACACACGGTGTGTCTGGCAATATACTTCCAATGTACGTATTGTAATGGCCACCGTTGGCTTGATGGGAGATGCCCCAATGCATCCTTCACGCATGAGTGATACATTGAGATATGCGGACGTATGTCGGAAGACGCGAATGGAGCGATCTAGTGAGGAATTAGCAGGAATCATAGCCTACAACATAAAGACATACCAAAAATATCGATAACTTCAATGGTGAACTGGTCGGCCTCATCATCACTTACATCTGAGGGCTGCTCCTCCATATATTGTAGGTATGCGTCAGTCAAATCCTCGTATTGAGATGCCCAAGCTTGAGCCATTTCAACAATTCGATTGGTCCGATCGCGATGGTCATAACGCTTGCTAAATAGAGGTTCAGCACATTAAATAGAGGAAGAGTAGTAGAGTTCTGACCTTGTCATAGTCAACATGTTACTGAGCTCGCTGTATAACTCATATTCCCCACCAGCGTGACTAAGTTCAATGCCTTCAGCACCAGCAGGTGGAATAGCAGAAATAATGTCCATGGGATAAGCATCATCCTGTGGACTGAAATGAGTTGAAAAATTGATGGGGTCATCAGTAGGCTGAGCGGCCTGCTCAGCCAGAAAAAACCACTCGCGTTGATGGAGATCAAGTGCTATATAAGTTGAAAAGCATGTTAATCATCTTAGCACACAGTAGAAGAACATAAAACATACACCTGAGGTGACGATTCCGCTGGTGGAATGCCTCTCGTTCCTTCTGCTTCAAATGCACTGCACGAACAACTTCTGGACGTTTCCGACGACCCACAGTAATTAGAGCACCCTGAGAGGTGCCACGAACAGAATATTTTGCCTTCATGAATGTTGTCGTCGTTGTTGATGGTAAAGGGTTGTCGTTGTCGATGGTAGAGGGCCGATGGTGAAGGGTACTGTATGGCGGTATAGACACAGTGTTGCCTTTTTGGGACGGCGGTAATGAGGCACATGCATTGTCAACGGTGGTTGCTGGGGTGCCCCGCCGGTGCTCACAGACAAATCTATTGCCTTATAAGTACTGTGCTGGTTGCTGGGGTGCCCCGCCGGTGCTCACAAATAGAAAAACTACCTTACAGTGAATCTAAGTCGTAGCTGGTTCCCGGTGCGCCCCGCCAGTTCTCACAAAAGTGTTATTTCAACAATATTAAGAGCATGGAAACGTGTTGATGTAAGACTTACTTAACTGGGAAATGTGGGAGGAATAGGTGGGGAAACCTGTCATTGAGATACCCGTCATCAAATAGTAGTGTTATAAACGAGATCCCAATACCTGTAGGAGTGACAACGTTCCAGCGGAGGATTTCTTTGATAAGGGCATCAGTATAGGGGAGGGAGTCACGGTTGGCGAAGGTGGGAAGACGATCAAAACCGACGACTGCATCTATTTCAGCCTGAGCTTTCTTCTGCACTTCAGGGAAAAGTGTCATGGCTAGAAAAAGCGAGTATAATGCAGAAACAGTCTGAGGAAATAGGTTTGGCACTCTCAGAAGATGTTGTAGGGAAGAACTAACCGTGTCGGAACCACCGCCGTACAGGGAAAGAGCAGACCATTTCACGGTGTGGTCCTCCTCTGCAGAGATATCACAGCCTTCCAGGAGATTAGAGGTGAAAGACACGAGGGCGACACCATCAGCCTGTAAATTTAAACTTCAATACATGATCGCAGAACTGCAAACAAGTCACCATTTGATCCTTGACGAACTTGTGGGGTGCAGATACCATCTCTTCGAGGGTCTCACGCCATTCACGTGCTAAGTGCTTGAAGCCAGCACCGGGGAACCACGCAGGGACCTTTGCCACTGAAATAGTAAAGTCATCGGAAGCAAACGCAAACGTTGGAATAATTTAGCTTACAGAATGGTAAAATGTCAACCATGAAGGCACCGGGAGCTGTAGCCTGCGAGACATCGGCTATGGCACGATTTGCAAGGTTAACGAAGGGATCATTGTTCTCTTTCACTTCATAACCATGAGAAATGCGCAGAATGACAGCGCCAACAGTGCTATAGCAAAAATTCGAGATCATGCCATTGCGAGGATAAATAATACATACTGTCGGACATGCTCCTGCAGTTGGTCGGGTTTCGCGAGCACACGCTTCAGGAACCGGTGAGTCTCAACCTCCTCAATCACGTTGTATACGTCCACTGCAGCGCGGGTGCCAATGGCCCGATGGAAGTTCCTATGGTAACGGCAAAAACAGTCACCATAAGGAAGGAAAGGCAAAGATTCCTTCCAGCCAACAAGTTCGCCAGCCATAGGAAGAACAGGACGGTCAGAGTATAAAGTGCTTTTACTGTCCAGCATATCCATCACAGTCTTGACAGAGTTCAACACAACGATATGCCGGCCCAGAACCTCGATATGCGTGATATCACCTACAGAAAAGACTTTGGAAAATGCATGATTTTGGAAGAAGGGAGGCACTCACCATACTTCTGACCCCACTCAGTAAATGCGAGCCAGGGCTTGATGCGAGGCATATCTAAAACATTGCCAATGAGAGGCCACCCCCGGGGACCAGGTGGATATGGTGTAGGATTCTTCTTGATGACCACCTGCTTTACCAGATAGAGTCCAACACCGGTAAGGCATAGTAAGTCCAGCCAAGTAATGTTAGTGATTGTCAACATGGTGTATCACTAGCAGAAGATGAGGAACTCAAGAACGGGGATGTAGAGGATATCAATATCTCATATTTAACACATTGGAAGGACACGAATAGTGGTTACTGGTGCCCCCAGTTCCAACTCGGTCCGAGCCTTGTTCGGTTCGGACAATATCAGTCCTGTCAGTATTTATGATATCGCCCCATCATATCCATTCGCTCTTAGTAGAGCTCCAAGGAATCACGTACTCAATCTCAGGCCAATACACTGTAAAATAACCAACACAATCTCGGATGCAGCAAGACCAGTGCTCATTATTCAATGTGACACAAGTGAGTCACTCTTAACGGCCCCTCATATGCAGGCCACGAATGCATTCAGAAAGCACCTCGATAGTCAGTGTACAAAATAGCTTGTGGACTAAATCTCAACGCACAGACCGACTGATTTTGGTTAATGGATTCAGCGGCATGAGGGCTGAGTACTGCCACAGTGCTCGGAAAACCTCCTCTCCATCAAAACTATTGAAATACACGCTCATTTTCTATTTCCTAGGCGAGGGACACGGAGAGCGAGCGAGCACATGCAGCGGTATTTCCAATGTGCGGTCCTGTGGCGGTAGTTGACGATGAATGATGAGATGAGGGTTGGGGTAGGATACGTATCTCTGTAGATGATCCGGGAAAGGGGAACAGAGACGGCTGGAGAGCTGGAAAAAGGTTTGGAATGGAGGAGAGATTAATTGCTCTGAGAGCTTTGAAAACAATATGAACCTAGAACGATCATCCAGTCTTGTTATAATTACGGATGCACGTGAGGTGCGCAGAGCCTGGTTCAAGGAGGACGAGTCTGAAATACCTGATCTGGGTGAAGGTATGGGCAGACACTAGTACTGTAGTAGGCACAGGTAGCGGAGCTTGAAGTCAGTGGGCGTCTAGTCTGCTGCGGCAACTGCCGCGACAACTGTAAAGTCTTACCTCCCAGTGCTCAAGCGCTCACTGCTTGTCCTCCAAACCTCGGAGCCATGGAGTTGAGCGTGTGCCGAATCCTTATCCACACTTAGAGCCCATTCAGCAACCGGTGTTTGAGCAAAGTTTGCGTTTGCGAATCGGAACGATGTAACCGAGATTCAAGCTGAGTCTGAAAGTAATCGGTGAGCGATTACATTGATTGTGATAACATACGCGATGATAACAAGCTATGAATGCTCTACAGCAGCGACTCGTAGTTCCGCTCATTCAACCATTGACACAGACGCGCTCTACACAACCTCACCGTGTTGCACTTCACCAGCGCATTATTCGCTATGTTGCACTTATCCTCAGTGTACTATTTACCGCTACAATGCAGGTCTTCATGGATGATACTCCCGATGATCCCGAGCCATATCACACCTCAGCCCTGACAGGGCAAGAGTGGGTGATGGAACTTATTCTTGGCCACCCAGATCGCATTCGGTGTGAACTTGGCGTCAATCTCCATGTCTTTGAGAACTTGGTACAAGACCTTCGCGCCCTTGGTCACGGCGATTCACGTTACGTCTCACTTGAAGAACAACTATCTATATTCCTCTACACATGTGTGACAGGATTGACTGTCAGGCATGTCGCTGAACGATTCCAGCGGTCAAATGCTACAATTTCTAAGTACATATTTCGATCTTAGTATATTTCCCACTCAGTCTGATACTAACGCTTTTGTAGATACTTCCGCAAGATGCTAGACATACTTTCATCCCACCCTTTTTACACGGAGTACGTCCACCTTCCTGCTGCTGATGCACCAGTCTCGAGTGCAATTCGCGACAACCCTAAACGTTGGCCGTACTTCCGCGATGCTGTTGGAGCGATCGATGGGAGCCACATCCACGCATTTCCTCCCTCAGCCACTCGCCATCTATACTATAACCGCAAAGGCTTTGTATCGCAAAACTGCCTCTTTGCCTGTAACTTCGACCTTAAGTTTATCTTCGCGCTAACTGGATGGGAAGGGTCGGCAACAGACGCACGGCTCTGGGGTGTAGCCAAACATGATGGCTTGGATCTTCCGCCTGGGAAATACCTTCTTGCGGACCTTGGTTTCCCCTCATCCCGACAACTTTTAGTTCCTTACTGTGGTGTTCGGTACCATCTAGCTGAGTGGGGTTGTGCTAGCGTCAGGTAAGACTTTTATTCTCTATGTAGTGTAGCTCTAATAATACAATTTTTAGACCTGTTAATAAGGAAGAACTCTTTAACCTTCGTCACGCGTCTGCTCGTAACGTTATCGAGCGTATTTTTGGCGTCGTGAAGCGGCACTTTCGCATTCTCTTAGTATCTCCAGAGTACAAGATAACAATTCAGGCTCGCATTCCCGCAGCGTTATGCACCCTCCACAATTATATCCACATTCATGACCCACATGAAGCACCTCTCCCTCACAGGGCTATATTCAACAACAATCCTACCCATCAGGGACAACCCGGTGATGCTGTTCCTGATGACAATGAAATTGTCGGTGATGACGTAGATGCGAATGTGTTTCGCAATCGCATGGCAACTGAGATGTGGGATGATTATCAGAACATACTATACGAGCGCGATTTAGTAGATGTAGCTCACTCATTAGACCTTGACGAGGATCCTGAGGACATCGAGGACATCGACGAGTATTATGGGAGCGAGGACGACAATGACGCAGATCTCTAGAATAACACTTGTAATGTACATAGAGCTACAAACGAAGATGCACTGCATATTGAATAGTGACAGCTATGTAACGTGATGCGAGAAGTGAGAAACAGACAAGTAAGAAGACAAACAAGTAACATGCAAGAGTAAAAACGACAATTTAAAACACACCGAATTCCCCCCTGGCAGCCTGAGCAAGAACAGACTTTAAGTAGCGGACCCGTTTCTCAGGCTTTGCAGCCAAATAGATGCTACATATTGACGGGCTCCTGGAGAATACATTCATGAGCGTGATCTGTTCATCATCTGAGATGCCATCCTCTTCCTGCATAAAGTTCATCGCCTGCACCCTTTCCTCCGACACCCGAGTTTCATTTTCATCTGTGTTGGATGCTGACATGTGAAGGCTGTCAGTGAGGCGGTTGAGGGAACCTTGGAGGTTCATGAAGACGGCAGTGCTGGCGGCATCCTTTGCAGCCTTGGAACTTTTGCGACTCCTCGCGACATTACTGCTACTGTGCGTCGACAACCTCAGCTTTTTGTCGACATTGGGTGGACCCATGGGTGATGCCATACTTTGAGTGGCGCTGGCGGACGAGACCATATCAGAATGTGTGCGTTTACTAGTAGTAGAGGGTGCGACAGAAGAGGGGGGAGGGGGCATATTCATGGAACTTCCAGCAGCTGACTCAATCTGGTCCCATCCGACTTGCGGCACAACAGCAGCTTCAAGTCCAGAGGCGCTAAGACTCTCTGATGGCTGTATCGCCAACGATGAGGATCCACTGGCCTCAGCATTAGCAGCAGCTGTGGCCAAGGAAGCTGGGTTGTAGGCAGCTACCCCCCGAGCGCTACTCCCGTTTGGGAGAATCTCCAACATCTTCGGCCAGTATCTCCATCCTTTGTTTTTGAAAGATTTCATCGCCTGAAAATAAGGTGAGTAGCAGACGGAAACATTACTAACACAAACATACCTTGTTTGAATTGCTAGCATTGATATACTGGTTCCACTGGAGTTCCTCCGCTTCTGAGTCCCCCTGAATATTAGCGCCATTGATATTGTCCCAGTGACATCCAGATCGACTCCTGCGATATGTGTCAATGGCAGTGTAGACTTCCTTCAGCTGGAGGGGTATTAATAATCAGTTAGTGATATGACTAGGGAGTATGATACAAAAGACTGCACTGATCGCCATTTCCCCTTGCACTGTGCCATGTCCTTTGCTGCACCTTGATTCTGAAGTCCCTTCTTAGCATGATGTTCCGTGATCTTCTGTGCTGCTTCATTGAAGGTCTCATCTTTGAAAGTTGTCGCAGCGATCTTTGCCACCTGCGATTGAAGGTAGGTCAGGAGGACATCAACCTCCTCCTCACTCCACTGGGCTTTGGGTTTCGTGCTTTTCTTCTGAGTCATCAAGAAGAGTTGGAACTGGGTACAAAGGACAATAGAAGCTGCAGCTGAGACGATCTGCCTTCGCCGATAAGGGCTGATTCGACCTTGGACCTTGCAAGGAGTCGTCATAATTGGGAGGTAATAGTTATTGAAACTCCGTTGCAAACGGCTTCTGTGCCGCTCCAACGCATTCCCATACATAAACACAAACTTTGCTCAAACACTGGTTGCTGAACGGGCTCTTACAAAGTCACTATCAGGCGGCATCATCAAGATTGACATAAGTATTCCCGGTCCGGGCAAGTCAGGTCTTCCATATACAACGACTGCCTTCTTTGTCACTAAACAACCTTTTGTATTACATTGTAGTCTGATTCCTCCAGTGACAATGTTATTTTTCGTTCCTCCGAACGAGTGACTGCTCAGCGCTCAGTCGCGGGTATCATCTCAAGACGTGATCAGCCTTTCTTGGTCCTCCATGGGGTTTTGTTACCCGTCCCTTCGGAGGTCCTGACGTGTCCTGCTCGACATTGTCGCTGTCACTGAAATCTGTCCCGCGCCAAGGTGATTGTTAATTAGTAGGACCGTTTCGAAAGTCTTGGGGAGCCAGCTACTACCTTGGTTTGTGGTAAACGTTCCTCTTGGAGGCGCTTTTTTGCGGTTGAGATCAACAGCAGTCGATGCAGCTACTCTGAGAGGGACCGTGTTTGTATTTTGAGGAGCATCCGGCTTGGCGGCAATGGCCAGAACTTCTCGCCCATTAACAATGACTGGCTGGGTTGCTCGGAGTATGTGGCTGGCAAGTGGGCTGGATGGGACGCATGAACTGAGCTGCACAGTCTCGAATCGATTGGTGTGTGCACCACTCAGCCTGGCTAGATCACGAGCTGAAGGGGAAGTGAGCTTGGTGGCATGTTAAAACTGACGACGACGTATCATGATGAGGATGGGGAAGTGAACTACACCAACCCGATCTAGTTCTAAGGTTCGAGTTGAAACAAATTTGGTCATTTTCGAAGCGAGCCGAGTTGAATTCAGTCTTACCTCGTGTTAATACTGGTTAATATATATTATCCACCGAAGCTTCAACCTTGGCCTAAGACCAGCAAGACATTTCAGGCCTCGTGAACATGCAAAGCTGCAGAACGAGCTGATGTGAGGTTGATATCGTTGACGTTCAGTATGTCCACAAAACTCGCGGAAGCAGATGATTCCGTGTGCGAACTCTAAGAATCATATTGCAAAACTCCTGAGTGTACTATACAAATTACAACGCATGCTAAGTGTGTTATCCCCGCGTGTTTCTCCGGTCTCACCATCGTGAGCTTAGTAGTTGGCATCATGTTCAATGAGCCCAAGGGCAGTTGCAGAGCGAGGCTTGATAGAGCACTTGAAGGGTTTGGGGTGGCTTGGAGTGTGTCAATCCAGACCAGCGCCGGACGTGACAAGATATACGACATACCTGGATGTACCTGGTAAGGGTTCAACCTCGGGGGTGATCTCAATACCATTCTCGACAACCTTTGAAATATCAAACACGGCCAGTGACATCGCAGTGGATATCCAAATGGAGGCATCGGCAAGGTGAAGACCTATACATCAAAAGCAAGCAAATGTCAGAACACTATTGTCAATTGATGCGATTTGGACACACCTGGGCAAATACTGCGGAGTAGAACGTTAGCATTCCGATCAGGTACAGAACCAACTAATTATGCTTACCGTCTACCAAAGCCAAAGCAGACTGTGCGAGGTTCCATCTCAGGTTCCTTTCCATCCTTAGCTAGGAAGCGTTCAGGGTTGAATTGCGAGGGGTTAGCATATGTCCGTGGGTCATTAAGCATGAACCTGTCGCAATTAAGACCATTCTGTTCATCAAATAAATACGGAAACAGAGGAGCACTAACCAGACATTGGGTATCACTAAGGAGCCTTTTGGAATACAGTACCCATCATGGATATCGTCCTCAGCCACACAGTGGGGGAAACCTGTCATTGAGATACCCGTTGGCAAATACATAGCATCATGAACGAGACCCCCATACCGGTAGGAAAGACAACGTTCCAACGCAGGACTTCTTTGACAAGCGCCTCAGTATAGGGGAGGGAGTCGCGGTCGGCGAAGGTGGGAAGACGATCAGGACCGACAACCGCATCTATTTCAGCCTGAGCTTTCTTCTGCACATCAGGGAAAAGTGTCATAGCTAGAAAAAGCGAGTATATTGCAGAAACAGTCTGAGGAAATAGGTTTGGTACTCTCAGAAAATGTTGTGGAGAGGGACTAACCGTGTCAGAACCACCGCTGTACAGGGAAAAAGAAGACCATTTCACAGCGTGGTCCTCTTCCGCAGACACATCACTGCCTTCCAAGAGATTCGAGGTAAAAGATACAGGAGCGATGCCAGCAACCTGCAAAATTTGAACTTCGATGCACGATCACGAAACTGCAAACTAGTCACCATCTGGTTCTTGACGAGCTCGTGGGGTGCAGAAACCATCTCTTCGAGGGTCTCACGCCATTCACGTGCTAAGCGCTTGAAGCCAGCACCAGGGAACCATGCGGGGACCTTTGTCACTAAAATTTTCAGGTCATCGAAAGCCAACGCAAACGTCAGAACAATATAGCTTACAGAATGGTAAAATATCAACCATGAAGGCACCGGGAGCCGTGGCCTGCGAGCCGTGGGATGTAACGCGGTTTGCAAGGTCAACGAAATGATCATTGTTCTCTTTCACTTCATAACCATGAGAGATTCGCAGGATGACAGCGCCAGCGGTGCTATAGTAAAAGTTCAAGATCATGTCATTGCGAAGATAAATAATGCATACTGTCGCACATGCTCCTGCAGTTGGTCGGGTTTCGCAAGCACACGCTTCAGGAATCGGTGGGTCTCAACCTCCTCTATCTCGTTGTATACGTCCACTGCGGCGCGACTGCCGATGACCCGATGGAAGTTCCTGCGTTGCTGGCGAAAACGGTCACCATAAGGAAGGAAAGGCAGAGAGTCCTTCCAGCCAACAAGTTCGCCAGCCATACGAAGAACAGGACGATCAGAGTATAAAGTGCTTTTACTGTCCATCATCTCCATCGCAGTCTTGACAGAGTTCAGCACAACGATATGCCGGCCCAGAACCTCGATATGTGTAATATCACCTGCAGAAATGACTTCTGAAAATGTATGACTTCTGAAGAAGGGAAGCACTTACCATACTTCCGACCCCATTTAGTAAATGTGAGCCAGGGCTTGATGTGAGGCATATCTAAAACATTGCCAATGAGAGGCCACCCCCGGGGACCAGGTGGATATGGTGCAGGATTCTTCTTGATAACCACCTGCTTTACCAGATAGACTCCGACACCGGTAAGGCATAGTAAGTTCAGCCAAGTAATGTTGGTGATTGTCCACATGATCTACTGCTATCAGAGGATGAGCAACTCAAAAATCAAAAACAGGGATGAAGAGCGAATTGATCAAACAAGATATTGATATCTCGTATTTAACAGGAAGAACATATTCCAACTCAGTCCGAGCCTTGTTCGGTTCGGACAATATCAGTCCCGTCAGTATTTCTGATATCGCCGCATAATAATATTAATTCACTCGCGGAGCCCCAAGGAATGACGTTTCGGGCCGACAGGATATCGGATGCAGCAAAACCGGCGTACGTTATTCAACAGGACACGAGTCACTGTTAACAGCAGAACGCCCCCTCTTAGGCAGACCACGAATGTGTTCAGAAAGCATCTCGATAGTCAGTGTATTAAATAGCCTGTGAACTAAATTTCAACGCACAGACTAACTGATTTCGGTTAATAGATTCAGCAGCGTAGTTGCTGAGTACTGCTACAGTGCTCGGAAAACACGCGCTCCTTTTTTATTTCAGGCGAGCGACACGGCGAACGAGCGAACGCGTGCAGTGGTATTTGCAATGCGCGGGCCTGCGGCGGTAGTCAACGATGGATGACAGGATGAGGGTTGGGGTAGGATATCGATATCTCTGTAGAGGATCCGGGAAGGGGGGGACAAAGACGGGAGAGCTGGGAAAAGCTTGGAACGGAAGAGGGATTGCTCTGGGAGCTTTGATATGAACCTATAGCTAGAACGATCAGATTTGTTACGGATGCACGTGAGGCAGGGTTTCACCTCGTAAAACTTCTGCGTTCAATCATGTTCCTTCTTATATGGCAAGTTCTGTGTGTAGTTTCAATGCGAGATACATCGATGAGGGACACTAGCTGCCAAATTGAGAGTTTGTCCAATGAAGGATTCGAGACGCTCAACAGAGGACGGTGTAATGAACTTTGGTTTCTCTCACTGAGGCGTGCTAGTATTTGTCTTCTCATACCCCAGAGCACACCACATCACTGTAATTCACCACCACCAGCAAGGATCTGAGAGAGCTCGTTGTCAAATTTATTCGCTATTGTTTGGAGGGAAAGGAGAGGCTCGATAAAGGCGTGAAGCCGGTCTTCTGCAATATGTGGAGGTGGTCGGATACAGGCGATGTGATTGACTGTTGAAATCTTGCGAGTGAAGATAGTAGTCGGAGTAGGACACACATGAGGGGCCGAGCCATAGTAAGTGAGGGTATTAGTGCGCCAGACGGATAGGATCTGATGTATCGTGGTCTTGGAATGGGTTATTTCCTTTTCTTGGGCAGCGGTCCAATTCAGCAGTACTAGTGAGGCTGGTGTATGCAAAACAAGGCGTTGCTGAATCGACTCGAAGTAGAATTTGGATTCGACGGGATAATCAATTTGGCGGACTTGACCGTCACATATACACGCTCGCATCAGTTTGTAAGTGAGAGCGCACGCGTTTTGAGAGAAGTGCAAGTTTGACGTCGTGTGCGTTGATTTTGAACAACAAATCATAGTCTGACAGGCTTGGTTCTTCTCACGTTTAAATGTGTCCTGTCCTTGATCGAACAAGAAAGAACCTCTTATATGGCACTATGGCCGAGTGGTTAAGGCGAGAGATTCGAATCACAGATATCTCTTACGGTTCCCGTGCGCAGGTTCAAATCCTGCTGGTGTCGCTTTTTGTGCTTGCAACCACTATAAATCCTTTTATCTTGGTATTCCTGAATCTTGGAAATTGGTACCCACGCAGGGCATCACTGGGCGTGGAGCGATACATGCTGCATTGACCAGAGTAGCAACGTTGCAACGTTGAGCTCCAACGATCAGCCAGTTAACTCCATGTTCGTTTGGTATCGCCGCTCAGCACTCACCATCGTATACCTATCAGATGTTCCTCCTTCGTCGAAGTCCAGTGCGCTCGCAAACAACGCCTGGAACACGCGAGGATGGACTGTCCAGGAATTCCTCGCTCCAAATATCGTTGTCTTCTACCAGGTAGATTGGACCCTGTATCTTCATGACTGCTTTCCCAACCATGAAGAGTCTGTCGCTATCATGCAGGAGTTGGAGGATTCTGCAGGCAGACACATGGTCTCTTACAGCCTTCCATCCGGGCATGACAGGTGCGCAAGAGAAGCTGCAGTGGGCGGCGACGCGCGTCACTACTTGGGAGGAAGGCATCGCATACTCATTGTTTGGTATCTTTGGCATCCACCTACCTGTCATCTATGGCGAAAAGAAGTAAAATATACTCGGGCGGTTCTTGCAAGAGATTGTGGCACAATCGGGCGAGATTTCTGTCCTGGACTGGGTCGGAAAATCATCCGAGTTCAATAGCTGTCCGCTAGCCGACATTGCCTCGTACAAACCTCTGTCATGCACGTTGTCCCCATCTGAAGATCAGCTACTACAGACCTCGGTCTTGCCGCCGTGAAGCTTGCTTCGACACTGTATACCCAGTTTGAAAACCTGAATGCTCCTCGTTCCGCAAACCGCAGATTACATCTGCCTTGCATCGCATTTCCCGTCACAGCAGTCAGACGGAGCCGTGGCCAAGACTCAAGACAAGCTGACTCAGTTTTTGCCGGCGCGGCCCACTCGGCAGACGTTCTTGATTGTCTGCCCGTGGAATCGTCACCATCTTAAGCTGCCTGATTTGGCCAATGCGCAGAGCGTGTATGATTGGTCCGAGCTCGAATCCCCGTCAGAGGGATCGATCGATCGGTATCCTGGAGAAGATGAACAAGGTGATACAGAGTCTCACCCGCGAGCGTTGAAGTTGGTCGTTCGGCTCGGACAGCCTTTTGGCGGGCTTTTACTGGCGCAGCAGCGTGGTAGGGAGTGCGAGAGAATTGCTTCGGATCACAATATCATCGCACGGGTCAAGGTCATGGCTGCTGTACATGATATAATGGACGTCAGGACGTTAGAGATATTGTAGATGTATGCATTTCGATGAACGGGCCCAGGTTCTCTGATGCGTTTTCATTCATACCTTGACGGCACTTGACATATAATAATACCTCTATACATTTTGTATGATATACTGTATTACAACAAAGCACCCCGATTGTAAGATCATTTTGTCGCTAAGAGCACTAGTTGAGAAGGTGATATTTGTGCATCATCTTGTCTACTCACGCACCCATCAATATCGGCATGTTCCGATTATAGTCATCATGTAATTACTCACCCGTGCATTGATAACACTGGAGCCCATCTTCGAGATCACATATATCTGAATGTATCATAGTAAGCATTTCACAAATATCCCTCTGATTTTGGGGATTTTAAGCAGCCTCTGCTTCATGGTTATCTGGAAACCGTCTGTCCATATAGAATTTGGAGTCATGGGAAGTTTGAACAGGATCCAGGTGTGTTCAGCGCCGAGGTTACCACGCTCGCAGCAGGCACACACCACATCAGTACACACCGGGCCGTTACATGCATGGTCGCCTTGTACTCGGTCGCTGCTCCAGATACCTATGGCCAATCTGTCACCTCGCTTGCAAAGCCATGTGCCAGGTAGGTACATGACTTGATACTCCACCGCAAGTCCGCCTTTGCAGTATACTCCGAGCACTGCACTGAAAACATTAATGAAGTTCTCAGTATTCCGACTCACATTTTAGTTTGCAAGCAAGATCCCCGACCCTAACAGCCACATGTGATGGATACCGGCACCTAGTCATCGCCCGTTAGCCATCTTTGACCTGGGGACATATAGTGCCTTACAAACGATAATGATATCTGAATGCAGAAAGGGCTACATTGTATCAGATAGCAAGGCGCATGTGAAGAATCAAGGTGTGTGACGAGCACTGCGGTGACATGAGTGGCAGTGATAATTAATGATTTCGCGCTGTAATTAGCACCGCAGCCGTGGTGTGGTAGGAAGTTAAAAATTGCCTTCAGGTTGGGTTACATGAGCAGAGATACACCCACATATTATACACGCAAGGTAACCATATCCCGAGAAAAATCCTGCTTACCGTCTGTCTCTTCGTTTAGTCAGCACGGCATGTCAACAGTGGTTGATGTAGCAAAAAATGTGTTACGGACTGTGAGGGAGTCGAGGCGGATGAAACGAGGACACACGGGCGAAGTGAAGGCAGTCGTATTCTTCAAAGACAGTCGACGGGTCGTCACTTGTTCAGACGATACAACCTTGCGAATTTGGGACGTGCAGAAAGGAGCATTGGTAGGAGGGCCATTCGAAGGACACAGAGACTGGGTGCGATCATGCGCCATATCCCCGGACGACAGGCGAATTGCCAGTGGGGGAAGGGACAAGAGGATCATCATCTGGGACGTCGAGAGCAAGCAGATGGTATTTGAACCGCTGATGGAGCATACACACTGGGTGGAGTCTGTGTGTTTCTCCCCCGATGGAAAGAGACTCGCCAGCGGGTCGCAAGACTGCACAGTTATTGTATGGAACGCTGAGACTGGTACAGTCATCACAACGCTGGACGGTCATCGTGGATCGGTATGGAGCGTGGCGTTTAGCCCAGATGGCCTAAAATTAGCATCCGGATCATCGGACTGCACCATCCGAATTTGGGACACCGTTAATGCCGAGATTCTTTTCGAGATTAACGCTCACAAAAATCCGGTTCGAAGCGTTGTGTGGTCGTCTGACGGCCAGCAACTCGTCTCTGCATCATATGGAACGGTCAAGTTCTGGAATTCGTCTAACGGAGGCCAAAATGGTTTAACTTGCACCGGTCATACTGACTGGGTCCGCTCGCTCTCCATCTCTTCTGATAGCTCATTCATTGCCGCTGCCTCGGACGACAAGACTGTGCGGCTATGGAGCACAACGACCCACCAAAGCATAGGTCAGGCAATTGAACACTCCGACGGGCTTTTATGTGTTGCAGTTTCTCCGGATGGAAAATGGCTTGTCAGCGGAGATAATCAAGGGAGGGTTTGGTTCTGGTCCTTGAAGAACATACTCAAGCAACAACGACTTCCTGATCGAGCTTTTGTGAGCATTTATTCCAGCCTTTTCTCTCGGTGTGCCTGTGGGGTCTAACTCAAGTTATCAGAGCACTCCGTCAAATTTGAGCGATATTGCTCACAGTGAAATCCAGGTATGTCCTCACCATTTACTATCCGTCCGCCTGTCCATTCATTCACATCGTTCGGCGTTTAGCCTAGCGATGGTAGCAGCACAATTAACAATCCACAAACTCCCGAAGCCTCTAGCAGTAAATCTAGATCCTCATTCGACGTGAGCTGTTTGCTTTCGATAGGTCTACTTGAAACGGAATATGACCATGATTTACATAGTTCCCTGCTACAAACATGACGGTTTCCAGTGCAGGATGCTTTCATACATCTGAAGAGCTATCGATCCAAGAGATCGATGACGATGGCAACCATTCTGACTCCTACGCCAATCTCTCGATTATGAAGGCGCAAATTTCCGATTGGGATAATGCACTTCAAGACGCAGACAAGGTAGGGCGCTAAGCATTTCACGACTCGTTGAACACAGGTTGACTTGTTGGTGACACAGTCCATTTCCATTCGACCCTCGTTGATGGGCTACATTTCTAAGGGTATCGCCCTATGCGGCAGCGGGCAGCTTTGGGGTGCCATGGAAGCTTTCGATCTCGCTTCCGTGTTTTCAAATCGTGATCCGATGACCATCGATCTTTTATTGTTAATCAAGGTATGTCACTCTAAGCACTATCTTCAATAGTCTTTATACTAAGACTTCAATCTCGTGTTGTGCAGGCTGTTGCGCTTTTCAATGCTAGTCACCACGACGAGGCAATCCGGCGAGTTCAAGGCCTTGCCACCGTTTGTCAACAATTAGACACACTTCCTTGTACGGTTGTTGATGTGAGCTTCGTATTAAACCTCGCGGATTTTCTCGTTTTAACATAACCTCCCCAGTCATATCTACGTGTACAGCTTGCAATAATCGACTTCCGTGATGGACGCTACAGCGAAGCCGCTGATAAACTCACGGCCAGTATTGCCACCGTAACCAGATTGTTCTTGCGCACAGCACATTTGGAACCTAGATTGAAGATATTCAAATCGGTGCGTCCTTACAAAGTCGCAGAAGTCACTTCCACGAATTGATTATGTGCGCTGGATAGCTATTCGGCTGGGACTTGGACTCGTTGTGGCAGACTGTCAACGAAACCCGGTGTGACGCGTTCCTTCACGCCGGTCGACTGATCGAAGCAGTCGAATCTCATCAATACATGATAAGCATGATAAGCATGATTGACGATGTTGCGAAGGACAGTTTCCTTGATTGGTCTACCGGTAATTATTTCAGGATATCAGGCAACCGATCATTGATACTCATAGTGGTGCTCATTAGCCTTCAAGCAAGACTGCATTGCGCGTTGTATCGCGAGGGCACAGGAGGCTGTTTCTGCGAGTAATTATGACGTTGCTGTAAAACTCTATTCGGGGGCGATTGCGCTAGATTCGTCAAGCCATTCCCTATTCGCACATCGCAGTCAGGCGAAGCTGAGACTAAACTTACACGTGGAAGCTCTTCACGACGCGGAAAAGGTGCGGATGATACTCGTGATGTGTCAAGCAATTGTGCTGATTGTGCCGATCCTTAGGTCATTGAATTCAACCCTTCGTCTTATATTGGGTACGAATTAAAGTATGCAGCGCTTCACGAAGCGCAACGCTACGATGAAGCAGTCATGGCGTTCAACATCATGCTCTCTAAGTTGGAAAACGCATCTGACCCGCAGATCAAAAGTAAGTACTAAATACCTGGTATCGACGTGAAAATTAAGTCTTTCCCTAGAGCTGCGCCAACAGTATAGCAGTCCAACTGAAGTCGAAGATGCTATTAAAAGGACTGTTCAATCTTACCTGGACAGCAGTGCCCCACTTCGTCTAGTCAACACTTCCACTGGGCGTTTATGTGATCGACAGGCACAGACAAATTCCTTCAAGACGAGCACAGAGTACAAAGAGCTTCTATCTTCATTGATAAAGCATCCGCACCTTCAAACGGAGTCCATCGAAAAAGTAGTGGAGAAGTACTTCCGTTGGGTCATGCTATCGCACAGGTGGGAAAATGAGGAGCCCCTGTTACACGACATCGAGGACAAGGTCGTGTATGATCTGGATTCAGTCGGGACCATGGTGAAGTTGCAGACATTCTGCAAAATTACTCGTGATAAGGGGTATCTTTGGGCCTGGAGCGATACGTGCTGCATCGACCAGCATAACAATTCCGAGGTCCAACGATCCGTCAACTCCATGTTTGTCTGGTATCACAACTCAGCTCTTACGATCATCTACTTGTCGGACGTCCCGCCCTCGTCGACGTCTGGCGCGCTCGCAGACAGCGCCTGGAACATGCGAGGATGGACTGTCCAGGAATTCCTCGCTCCAAATATCGTTCTCTTCTACCAAGCAGATTGGACCTTGTATCTCAATGATCGCTCTCCCAACCACAAGAAGTCTGTCGCTATCATGCAAGAGTTGAAAGATTCAACAGGCATTGATGCACTCGCCCTTGTTGCCTTCCGCCCGGGTATGACAGGTGCACGAGAGAAACTGCAATGGGCGTCGACACGTATCACGACGTTGCAGGAAGATGTCGCATACTCATTGTTTGGCATTTTTGGTGTTCACTTACCGGTCATCTACGGCGAGACGAAACAAAACGCACTCGGTCGGCTCTTGCAGGAAATCGTCGCTCAGTCGGGCGAGATTTCTGTCCTGGACTGGGTCGGAAAATCATCAGAGTTCAATAGTTGTCTGCCGGCTGACATTGTCGCATACAAACCTCCGCCATGCTCGTCGCCATTTCTATCTGAAGATCAGATACAGACATCGATTTTGTTGTTGCAAGACGCAATTGTTATGAAGCTTGCTTCGTCACTGTATTCCCGGCTTGGCAACCTCACCGCTCCTCGTTTCGCAAACCGCAGGCTGCACCTCCCTTGTATCGCATTTCCTGTCACAGAAATTAGACGGACTCGACGTAGTCAAGAACAGGGGACACGTCTCACTTATGAAATCAAGGCAGACGGGCTTCAAGACCTGTTGATCACCACAACCACAGAAGACAAATTGGTGACGTTCTCGCATACAAAGTCTACTCGGCAGCCATATTTGCTCGTCCGTCCATGGAATCGTTATGACCTCGAGCTGCCTGACCTTGCAGACGATGCGCAGAGTGTGGACGGTTGTTCCGAACCGGAATCCCATTCAGACGAATCCGAGTATTCTGGAGACGACGAGCCAGTTGATTCAGAGCCTCACTCACAAGCATTGAGCTTGATCGTCCGCCTTGGACAACCTTTTAGCGCACTCCTGCTAGCGCAGCAACGCGGTGGGGAGTATAAGAGGGTCGCGTCGGATCACAATATCAACGCACAAGTCAAGGACCTGACTGCTGTTCATGACATGATGGACGTCAGGACGCTAGAGATATTGTAACTGCATTTTCTGATGTTTTCATTCATACATTATAGTACCACCTGCACGGAACAATACCCCGGACTTTCCTTATTCTTATTCTATCATATGTATCATGTGCTGTCTTACAACAGCTAAGCATACTACCACGATTGCACATCGGATTATTGCTCAGATCAGCTGAGAATTAGGTGGTGTGTCCGTCCGCTCTTCCAGTCATTATCGATGAGCTTGTCATAATGTCCTTGTATTATGTACCTCATGTCAGCTCCTGCACATTGGCGTCCATGTGATACCTGCGACACCAACAAGCACAGTCTACTCCATTACGGAGCACAAGAACATTTTGAGATTGATACTTTTTGCGGAGGTTATGTATTGATCGTTTCTCCCTGATGGCTGCTTCAAATCTTTTATAGTGATTATCGTGCTTCTTCTCCAGAACACCAAACCGGTGCTTTACGTGGGCCATGGGAACTGGCAGGGCCAGTAGCGGGTGGCGGTTCAACCACACATTGCAGGTGCCTCTTGGGGATGATGAGCAGGCTCCGCGGCTGCAGCTGAGCACTTACCCCACGCTCTCACTGTGCAGGAATAAGCAGCCTAGACTCGTCCCATCTGGGGCACTTGCAAGTCTTCCATAGTGCTCTGCACAGATAGCAGAACTCTGTCTTGCATCGGCAAGTCATGTGGAAACACCCCATGCTAAGCTCAATCATCTGAGCGCAACCTGGGCAGCGGGACCATCCAGAGGCGCGGCTGAGCGTGAGCAAAACCTGAGTCTCTGCATCTGGAGTGCAGGAATGGGTGAATCTTATGTATCTCCCGCGACATTTTCCACATGTCGTCGTCTTGCATTTAGGGGACGGACATGTAAATATCTTGCTAGAATTTCCGTCGTATAATGGCCCGAGAAAACGGCTGCACGTTGATTCAACACAATAAACACGCTTGAGGGTTCCAAATTCTTGAGCTTTGAGTTCAAACTCGGTAAGGAATGTCTGCGTCAGGTGAGGCCGAACTTGAGGGAGCGGAATGTTCTGATGACAACACCGAGGAGGATATAGGCGTTCGTCGTGCATTGCTGACTGGAATAGGTCTGTGATGCAGCCGATATCGAAGAAGTGATTGCATGGTGCCAGAACTTCGTCTCCAAAGATAGGATCCTGACAAATCACACAGTTGTGACCGGTTGCCCTGCTTATGATGTTACGTTCAGTTTAAACGTTATACCAGTATCATAGCAGGTCTCACCGAGGCGCTCTAGCTATGATAGTCGGCGCTTGACCTGGATTTGGTGTAGTCCGACCACTCGATGTGGGCGTCGAAAGAAAGGAGTCAACCAATTGAGTCCATATCTGTATCTTTGATCTAGTTCTAAAAGTCTCGTTAGGGACTCCAGGGGAGCGCTACACTTGCAAGCGTACTTTCCGATGTCGGGTCGGAACGCAACATCTCGCTGTAGTGCCGTTGTGGGTCTGCTTCTTGATGTTAGCATTTGTGAATTCCGTAATAGGCGGCATTACCTAGGTGTAGGCTCAGCTTCCCCATTTCCGTCAACAGCAAGTCGCTGGGCAAGTGCCAGATCAGCATCGAACTCTGCAAGTTCTCGAGCATTCTGTATCAACAATCTGAAAGCAACTTCACGATCAGAATGCCCCTTTCCTCGACGCTCTCTGTTATCATATAGGGTCTGCAATCTCTTGACATCGGAAAGACCTAGTTCAGCGATCATACGGGTAAGATCCTCCTCATGGTTGTCTATTTCTCTTGAACCCAGGATCAGACGTGGACCACGTAGTCGCGAGGGACCAGCGACGTTCATGGCGGCAAGAGAGAAAGAAGTTCAGAGAACCAAACCTGTGCAGCGTAATCATTTTAGTAGCCCCTAATGATATCATGTAACCCACCTGTAATTGGCTTGCGAGTTTGCGCTCAGACTTCTCAGTAAGCCCTTCATAGGTTAGGACATCCTGGCTCTGATTATACTCGCCTATCTATTATCCACCACTGATTTCAATCACAACTTGCGATGTTGTAGTAACGAGTCACCATCTAAATTCACGTCTACTACTTAATTGTTTATATGATGGGACAGATGCGGGCATGTTCCATAATTCTGATTTGTCGGTTGACATATTGAAATCTTAAGCACCAGGGGTATATTTCTAGCGTGCATATGAGCGAGGAGGCCTGAAATGCAGCTACCGCTGTCTCGCACCTTATCATAGTTTTCGACCTTAAGAGACCTCGTTCGTGCAGTTAGACACTCAAGTGGTTGCGGGCTAATGTCCACTAGATTGAGCCTTTCCCAGTGAGATCGCCGGAAAGGTAATAGAATGTTGCAAGGTCGGCCTTCGGGCGGCAGAAGCAGTAATTAAGTTGTGCTTGGCGGGTGGCAAAACAGGGAGGGACGGGATATACCGGAGGCGAGTAAGTACATGGATGTAGAATAAACTTGAAGGAACTATCCAAGCCAGGCACCGGATCCTTTGCTCGATAAATTTGGTCAGAAGGATATGGGCGCCTATGTAGGACATGATTTTGATTCACCGACAACGTCACTCCTTAATACCGCTCCTGCATCACTCTCTACAGCTACTAATACTCAGCCCGTAATAGAATGACACTATAGCCTGCGGCAAGGTAGTTTACGGTTAGAGGAGGGCTAAGTAGTGGGGGGATAGGAAGCTTCGGACTCGTAGCAGCATCGGGATCCTAAACCCACTCACCGAGGGACCCTTTCAGCAGTTTCCGAATCTGAATGTTTGATATGCCATGTAACACACTCTAACATTATGTACCGTCGATGCTTCTAGTTCGAAGAAGAGGTTCTTTCGATTATTTTCGGGTCGCCAAACTTGAAGATCCCAAACTACAACGTGGTCGTCATGAATATGATGTCCTATTCGGACTGCAGATAACAATCGACACATTAATCTCGACGGGTATAAAAACAACCTCTATTGCTCATTCATTCTTTACTCCAACCGTTTAGCCCTACTATGCAGCTCACTCTCTTGGCATCACTCGCTGTTCTCTGTAGCGCTGCTTTCGCTGCCCCTCCTGCGGTCCGTGATGGGTCTTTGGTTGGCGTCGTCGTTGGTATGGCATCTCCTTCCGCTCACAGTTCGCAGCTGAATGCTTTCCAGACGTCGAGGATGTCTTGAACAATGCTACGGTCAATGTTCTCACCAAGCGGGATGATGGCTTGGTTGACGTTGCCGTTGGTATGGCATCTCCTTCCGCTTACAGTTCGCAGCTGAATGCTTTCCAGACGTCGAGAATGTCTTGAACAATGCTACGGTCAATGTTCTCACCAAGCGGGATGATGGCTTGGTTGACGTTGCCGTTGGTATGGCATCTCCTTCCGCTTACAGTTCGCAGCTGAATGCTTTCCAGACGTCGAGAATGTCTTGAACAATGCTACGGTCAATGTTCTCACCAAGCGGGATGATGGCTTGGTTGACGTTGCCGTTGGTATGGCATCTCCTTCCGCTTACAGTTCGCAGCTGAATGCTTTCCAGACGTCGAGAATGTCTTGAACAATGCTACGGTCAATGTTCTCACCAAGAGGGATGATGGTTTGGTTGACGTTGCCGTTGGTATGGGCATCTCCTTCCTCTCACAGTTCGCAGCTGAATGTTTTCCAGACGTCGAGAATGTCTTGAATAATGCTACGGTCAATGTTCTCACCAAGCGGGACGATGGTTTGGTTGACGTTGACATTGGTATGGCATCTCCTTCCGCTCACAGTTCGCAGCTGAATGTTTTCCAGATGTCGAAGATGTTTTGAATGATCTTACAGCCAATGTTCTCACCAAGCGGGATGATGTCGACGTTTAACCTCTGCAAGTACCATTCACATGATTTTTGACTGTCTTTAACGCAACCCCACAGATCCTGACAATGTGCTTACTTAGCCAATCTGTGTGCACCACATTATTCGTCCTCTGGTCCTGGATATCTATGTCTGCTTTATAGTATACCTATTACGAAGTAAACTCTTCTTAGTGTCTTCCACCGTCAACCTTGCGGACTACTTGTCACTAGTTGGCCAATATTCACTCATTGCGCAGGTCATGCGTTATGCATTGGTATCATTAAGTTCCGCTGCCCTCATGAGTGGTACGTGAAATTTACCTCCTGACCGGAAGAGTCGGAAGGAGATTAAACAATATATAACAATGGATCTAAAATGAGTGATAGGCGTTGTATGACTCTTCTTTATTGTGGAACCTCATCAGATATAATATTGTTATCACGCAAACGCTCTGGGCGCAGGTGCCCAAATTGATACGATGTTTCATATCCGACTTCTTTTGGTGATGCGACGTTGCTACTAATCAATGAACGACGCCAAAGCGCCGTGCGGCTAAATGGACGGCTCCCCCCCTATTTCCATCCACTTTAAAGCCGCTGTTGTGATGCGCAATATAATATTTACATACACGATAATCAGGGATCTACAGAAAGATCACAAGAAAAGGGCCATGCAAACAACAGGTAGAAGACTAAGTAAGAAACTCCAAGGTCGACAGCCTGAGTTTTGGCGAGACAGTAATAATAGTGATATTTCAGACATACTAGTAAATCAAGAGTAGTAATACAGGGCACGATGAATGTTACAGGAGACGAATTCCAAGGCAGTCGCGCCGTACAGTGGGACCACAGCGGATAAGAATTCTCTAAACACGACTCGGTCATGAACATGCGGCCGAGATATGTTGCATGGACCTTATCTACGGAACTTAAGATTTACATAACTAATTCTTGTTGGCATCCCGGCTGTCTCAGAACATTATGTATGATTGAGAAATATCATGTAACTTCCAGAAGGCGAATATAGTAGTACTCACCGGCACTGATATTCGCCAGAGTGCCATCAGAGTGCCGCCACCGCCGCCGCCCCATGATCGGACTCGTTTTTCTTTATGGGCCACTATATGGTTCGCTGTAGTTGCCATGCAGTCGACAATAATTTGAATAACTAAAAAACACTCTACCTTTTTGAGGCCATGAGCTATCGTTTCAGAGCAAGAGTCTCGTGAGCGGTTGTAATATTAGAAGATAATTGATACAACGTACCGGCGAATGCAGAACTGGCATGATGGCCATCTGCTCATCCGAAGTACAAATCGGTAACACAACAACACATTGACCAACATCAAACCAAACCCCTGGTTACTTTCTAATGGAGTTGCGAGGGTGAGTGCGAGCCCACCAAACGCCACTAAAAAGACGGCAAGTCAGGAGGAATATTGCATGTTAAGCAGTGGAATGTCAAAAGGAACAACTTTGATACCTGCGACGATAAAAGTGGAGAGGTTAGAGGGAGGACTAGCGGTTCGACGAGAGATTTTAGCATGATCTGCACCTGGCTGGATTGGAAAGCACAATGTTCTATGGAACAAAACCCGAGACTCTAGTTGTTCCAGGTCGTTCCGTATCTGATAATGTTTTTAATGGCTGAATTTCGACGTTAGTTAATTATCTTCGGCCAAGTTCAAGTTGGGAGAAATATTCTTACTAGTAGACAACTTGGTCCCAGTCTGTGTTGTACTGAACGCCAATTCAAAGGTGTGAAGTCAGACTCTCAGTTGAACATTAGACGTGAACGTAATTTGGAACAGTTCATTCAAGTGTAGTAGACGGTGCTGTCGCTGACGCAAAGTCTATGTGTTAGAGCCATTTCGGCACACGAACAAGAGCACCGCAGACTATGAACAGAAATTGTGCCAGGTATATTCGCTGCAAAAGGGCTGTAAGCGCTGGTAGGCTAATCAATTCTAATGCGTCCTACCATTCACCACGCCATAGATGGATTTCCATGGCTCTTTGATGCTCCACGCCCTCCCCCATGAGAAATTCAATGGTGTATGATTTCGTCGGTCAACCTTATCTGATCAGCTTTTTAAAACCGCAAAGTTTGCCCTTGGTCTTTCAATACAACAAGGTAAGGCGCGGTGATAGAAAGTCAAGGAGACGAACACACTACAAAAATGTCAAAGACTCAAGACCAGACAGCCCGTTTAGTGGTGATACTCGTAACATTGGAATAATCAATTCGGTCAAAGCGCACATGAGGGAGCTCTCCTTTCTCCAGGGTATAATTATACGTGGCATCGAAAACATGGCCTATGAACTTCGAGACACCTGGCTGTCCTGTGGCGACGGTTCTGACGAGGATGCATTAATTAACGGACTATCAAATACGATATACTCACATTATGAGAAACCAAATTTGTTCTTTATCCTCCTCCGGAGTCAATGTTTCGTCCATAATCATTTCTGCGTAGTTCTCAATCATGATGAAAGGTATCCGCTCATCCCAAGTTACAAATGGAGCTCCGGAAACAGATTTTGACTTGGTTAAGACCAGTTAGACAGACCACTGAGGAAACCATCTATGAGTCAAAGTCAAGGTGTGTTCCGATAGAAAAAAACTGACATTCGGCAGGAGCGCGCCAAGCGACACCCAATCAGATGAACCTCCGAGGAACTGTCCAAGACTGAATGTCAAAGCATGCTCTGATCGGAAAGAACTGCTGTCCGCAGGGTTCGAACTTGCACAGTCCTAGGGGAAACAAATTTTAACTCTGTTGCGGTATCCACTTGGCTAGGACCAGTTCAATTGACTACCGAGGAAACCATCCATGAGTCGATGTCAAGGTGAGTTCCAATAGAAACAACCTTTCGTTCGGCAGGTTTCGAACCTGCACAGGCCAAGATCCAGGGAAACAGATTTTGACTCTGATAACCAGTTGGCTAAGACCAGTGGAGATGAACTCCGAGGGACTCTCGATAAGCGAATCTTCAAGGTGTCCCAAAAGGGAAAAAAGCCTTGTCGGCAGGTTCGACAGATATTAATTCTTTGTGGTAAGCCACCTGGCTAAGACCAGTTAAGATGGACCTCCAATGAAACTATCCACGAGTGAATCTTCAAAGCATGTTGCGATAGGAAAAAACTTTGTCATCAGCAGGTTTCGAACCTGCACTGGCAGAGTCCAAACTCTATTGTGACAACCAATTTAGCCATGAAGCCGCTGATGAAGTTGAAATGAACCTCCAAGGAAACCATCCATGAGTTCAATGGCAATATCAAGGTGTGTTCTGGTGAAAATAGACCTGTCATTCGGCAGGTTTCGAACGAGAAATAGATTTCGATTCTGTTGTGGTAGTTGCTTCAAGGGTTAAGATCAACCCGATTCTTACTTGGCATGTCACATGATCATAAACAAACTAGTACTCCGATGCCTAGTACTAGTATACTACCAAAACCCATGTCTGGGAGACCATTGACAGGCACGCTGAGCGCTCGCTGATCAGGTACATGCGAGCATCCTCCAATTGAAGGTTACTGCACACACATGGCTGCCATCGAAGCCTGCTGCATTGGAGTTCCTTCAAGTTGCGAGGTATGGGTCGATAAAGGCGGTGCGGGGCTGGAGCATGGCGGGTGTTCTAAAGTGGGAATCTGAAGCTACAGATGCAGGGTTATTTTCCTTCGAGAGGAAGTTATTCAAAGTTGTCCGTCCTGGTATGTACTATGGACGTCATCAATGTCTGATCCAGTAACGATAAGTACATCCTGCCCTCCGCAAGGACATTATCCTGTGGCATGTCTTGCGTAACATTTCTGTGGGCAGCTTGAGCGACTCATGCATGTGTCGGTTATCAACAACTTTATCGTGCGTTCTTGCCATTTCCTCGAAGTTACAGGCGCCTTGCGCCACTGCGATAAGATATATTTATATTGATAGGTGGCACGGTTCCTTATCGCTAGCGCTCACCACCAACCAATATCATAGCACACGTAAGTATCTGCTCCCTTGCCATGTTCCTGCTGATCGAGAACCAGAACTAGATCCGATGTCAAATCACGCTGTATCTCCACGAGCCTCTACACCCCTTGTCCGAAAGGAAGCACTTCAGGCCGAAATGACGCTCAAGGGTCATGAAGACTGGGTGAGAGACATTGCTTATATCCCTGGTACCCGTCTCCTCGTCACTTGCTCCGACGACAAAAGTCTTCGGCTGTGGAACCTGGACACAGGGCAACAAGTGGGGAAGCCCTTATTGGGCCACAGTGACTATGTCTTGAGGGTTGCAGTATCTCCCGATGGGCGCTGGATCGTTAGTGGAGCAAGGGATGGAGGGATCCTGGCATGGGTTTGTAGTTGTGTGCATCTTGGAGCACGAAGATCTCTGATGCATTTTAATTTATGTTTTGATATCATATATACATGTGCTGACTTATGACTTGATCGAATTGTCCGCGTCACTAGTGACAGTATGACAGGCATTTGATATTTATGAACAGGGACAGTGATGAGGAATGAAATCCACGTCCCAACGTAGCAGGGAGCCATCGATTACGCCAATGCGATACTAATAGACTATACAAGATCTCCAAAGTCCGCCTCTCTTCAAATTCAAATGCTACCTGTCTCTGTAGTTCCGTGAAGTCGCTCGTAATGCTGGGCGTGGAGTGATCATGCTACATCAAACAGAACAACAGGGAATTGATTGAGGTATGTGACGGAAATGCATACCTCGGGAGGCGAGAATGGCTCACAACTTACGCACGGGGTATGATATCATAGCCTACATTCTATTTGCGGCCGGTAATGCATCTGAGTGGCAAGTCTATGGTTATCCTCGAAAAATCTTCATCTCCCCTGGTGCATCTACTGCTGGAAAATCGGTGTATCCCTTTCCAGTATGATCTCCGGCAAGGTAGAATGTTGCACGGTCGTACTTAGCAAGCGGCAGGTCATATATAAGTCGGGCAGGGAGGTCAGGCTGTTGGAAGAGCATGGAGAGTAGGTAGGGATGAAGGGGGAATACGAAAAGATTGACACAGGCGCAGGAAGAGAACGTTGTCAGCACACGTCGGCAAAGAGAATGGACACGGAGACACAGAAGGACTTACATTCGGAATATACAACCTGCCAAATGCTATCATACCCCCGTGCTCCTGCGCTGTCTCAATCGCAGTTTGTCGTGTGTACCCACCCGCACTGATAAATACGCCGTTCTTGCCCTCCTTGCACCACATCTCGCGCAGGAAATCGTTACTACTCTGTGGTGGTGCATCCACATCGATATTTCCGCCGATACGTGGCTCGGTGACGTGTAGGTAAGCGAGGTCGTACTTCCAGAGCTGGCTTACGAGGTAGGAGAATTGTGGTTTTGGATCGGGGAGGCCCATGTCTGCGTAAAGGTTAGTCCAGCGTGAAATGAGCAACAGAGACGGAACGCACCTTGAAACGGACTCCATGGACTCAACCTAATGCCGACCCTCTCAGCGCCCACCTCCTTTACAAGGGCATTCACGACCTCAATCGCAAACCTTGCTCGCTTCTCGATACTCCCTCCCCAGGCATCCTCTCGGATATTACTCACCTCTTGCAAGAACTGGTCGATGAGGTATCCGTTTGCACTATGGATTTCGACGCCATCGAAGCCTGCTGCGATGGCATTCCTGGCAGCGGTAACATAATTCTCTATGTACGCCTTTATCTCTGGCTCAGTGAGGGCATGCGGGACCGCAGTAGGGTTGGTAGAAAGCGGGATAGGAGAGGCAGATACAAACGGAGAGTTATTCTCCTTGAAGAGGACGTCCGGGCCTGCAGCTCGCCCAAGTGCCCACAGCTGGCAAAATATAAAACTACCCTTCTCATGCACGGCATCCGTGACCTCTCTCCATCCCTCTACATGTTCCTGAGTATAGATGCCCGGGACAAAGTCTATCCCGCCAGCAGCTTGGGAGATAAAGGTGGCCTCTGAGACGAGGAGCGTTCCAGGGATAGAGCCACGCTGTGCGTAGTAGGTGGCTGCACGTGGCCCGGGGACATGAGTTGGGTAGGCGCGAACACGGGTGAGGGGGGCGAGAACGATGCGGTGGCTGAGGTTCATGCGCCCTACTCGGATGGGTGTGAAGAGTGCGGCTGTCATTGTGGGCCCAGTGAACAAGGTGTGTGAGGGTGGTCTTTGGGCTGTGCAAGGTATAAGTACTCAGGCTTCGGTCGCAGGCGCTGTGCACAGGCGTGGAATGGCGTGGACCAGTCGGCCGCCATGAGAAAACCTTCCCACCGAAAGATGCGTCGATGCACTCTGCCACCTGTGACGCATCATGTGGAGTTTAAACGTGGCTTCCAGTGGGATTTCGATATCCCATGGACTGGCCGGCCGTCTCGCATAATCTGTCTGAGGTTCTGGACCCAGTTCGCGCGAGCAAATACGCACGACATATCAAACTTCGAAGAAGTCACAGCGCTCTCGACACCATGACTTGAATCGATGATATATATGAAGTCTACCCGGTGATCCTTGGGTTTCAGTCGGAAGAGCCAGAGCGCGCTATAGGTGGATCTAGTGTTGCTTGCCTAATTCCATGACTTGCAGCGGCCAGCCCAAGTTTGCATAACAGACGTCACCTACCCAGCACTGAGTTAAAATGCATCACATTGGAAAACAGGAAACTCACCATATTTCTTGCCCCGCTTGGTGAAGGTGAGCCAGGGCTTTATGCGAGGCTGTATGTCTGGGACGGTCGCGATGAGAGGCTACCCTGGAGGACTACTAGGGGATATGGTGCAGGGTTTTTCTTTTTGAACATCTCCGACATCAGCAAAACATAGATCCAGCCAAGCGACATTGGTGAGGGTCAACACGGTCTACTTACTAGCTGAGGTCGAGTAAGAGATCGAGTATTGAGCGATTGGATATCAATAAGAGGGGACATGGTGTACTTATATTGAAAAACTGTGCATGTGCACCCGCATCGTGACCAATAGCCCTGAATTTCTGGAATAAAAATGTTTACATGGTATCGAGCCTAAACCTTGTGAATAGCCACAACAACGTGAACATCAAGAGCACTTCCTTCGATAACTGAGCATGGGAAGGAAATGTGAACAGCGCCCGCCTTGGAAAATATATGGATCATCAATGTTTCACTGACAAGTGTTGTACCTGCACACCATTCAAGTGAATTCCCAGAGATTCCCAGTCATCCGTGTCTGCATGCCCATCTTTCGAGAATCAGTCCAGTGAAACTCTATATATTGAGCACAGAAGAACAAGATCAGTCTGTCGTAAACAACCAGCTTACACAGCCGCTGTCAGAGGTCCATACCCCACGTGTATCTCGGGAGGTGAGAATGGCTCACAACTTACATACAGGGTATGATATCATAGCCCACGTTCTATTTGAGGTCAACGCAGCACTGCATCTCGGAGGCGAGTCTATGGTTATCCTCGAAAGATCTTCAAGTCCCCTGCAATACACCTCCCGATCTTGGCGATTAAGAGACGCTTACCTTCACTATCTTAGCCTTTACAACTCCTGTTTTACTGGTATATCTGCCGCTGGCAAATCGGTGTATCCCTTCTCAGTAAGATCTCCGGCGAGGTAGAATGTTGCACGGTCGTACTTAGCAAGCGGCAGGTCATATATAAGTCGGGCAGGGAGGTCAGGCTGTTGGAAGAGCATGGAGAATAGGTAGTGATGGAGGGGGGATACGAAAAGATTGGCACAGGCGCAGGAAGAGAACGTTGTCAGCACACGTCGGCAAAGAGAATGGACACGGAGACACAGAAGGACTTACATTCGGAATATACAACCTGCCAAATGCTATCATGCCCCCGTGCTCCTGCGCTGTCTCAATCGCAGTCTGTCGTGTGTACCCACCTGCACTGATAAATACGCCGTTCTTGCCTTCCTTGCACCACATCTCGCGCAGGAAATCATTACTACTCTGTGGTGGTGCGTCCACATCAATGCCTCCACCGACACGTGGCTCGGTGACGTGGAGGTAAGCGAGGTCGTACTTCCTGAGCTGGCTTACGAGGTAGGAGAATTGTGGTTTTGGATCGGGGAGGCCCATGTCTGCATAAAGGTTAGCCCAGCGTGAAATGAAGAACGGGAACCAAACGTGCCTTGATACGGACTCCATGGACTCAATCTAATGCCAACCCTCTCAGCGCCGACCTCCTTTACAAGGGCATCCACGACCTCAATCGCAAACCTTGCTCGCTTCTCGGTACTCCCACCCCATCCATCCTCCCGGGTATTGCTCACCTCTTGCAAGAACTGATCGACGAGGTATCTGTTTGCACCATGGATTTCGACACCATCGAAGCCTGCTGCGATGGCGTTCCTGGCACCAGTGGCGAAGTTGGTGATGTATGATTTTATTTCCGGCTCTGTGAGGACGTGCGGGACTGCAGTAGGGCGGGAGGAAAGTGGGATAGGAGAGGCAGATACAAGCGGGGAGTCATTCTCCTTGGCAAGGACATCCGGGACTGCAACTCTCCCAAGTGCCCACAGCTGGCAAAATATAAAGCTACCCTTCTCATGCACGGCATCGGTGACCCTTTTCCATCCTTCTACCTGTTCCTGGGTATAGATCCCTGGGACGAACTCCATCCCACCAGCAGCCTGGGAGATGATGGTTGCTTCGGAAATGAGGAGTGTTCCCGGGACAGATGCACGTTGTGCATAGTAGGTGGGTGCATGCGGCCCGAGGACGTGGGTGGGGTAGGCGCGAAAACGGGTGAGGGGTGCAAGGACGATACGGTGGCTGATGCTCATGTGGCCCACTTGGATGGGCGTAAAGAGAGTGAGCGTCATCGTGAGCAAGAGCGATCCCAGGAGATATACTAAGTAGTATTGGCGCTTATATGATTGAGTGCCGTCATATCACCGCTGGACTACATATAGAACTGAGAGTGAATTGTGTTCTACATCGATCGATGCGGAGATACCACATTTTACGATAACCCTCTTCCCAATGGGCTCCCATCTACGTCATCATCATCAAATATTCGAGCTGCCGGATCGAGGCTCGGAATCAAAAAATAACTTGTCTAGTCAAAGGCAACTCATGTACACATCGATATGAGTACTCATAAGTATCTGCTTTACCCATCTTTATGTACAATATTTTCTCGAAACTCCTCGCCAACGCATAGGCGATAGCTCCCACTACAAACCCTACGTAGTACGAACACATCAACGTCTCCACTGCCCTTCCTCGCTACTGGTCTTACATACCAAGCCTGTGACATGAATGGAACAAGAGCTCCACACGCGCACACGAAGGCCACTACCGCTAGGCAAGAAAGCATATGATGCCCAAGTCGTGATGGGATATTGGTCCTCAGAAAACGAGGCTTGTCGGAATAACATATGCTCTGTGAGTATTATCGCAGAGAATGCTGATGACCAGTATCCAACGATATCCAAGAGATCAGCATGTTAGCGCTAACAATAGATACCGATATCGGGGACTTGTACCAAGGATGTCGACAAAGGTAGCATAGAACCTTTTGGCACCAACAATTGCCACTAGTATCAGGCTTGAACTCAAATCATGAGCATCGCCGAGGCTTGCAGACACTCACATTCCCTCTGAGATGAGGATATATACCCATCTGGGCACCGCAGCAAACCACGTAGCAGTAGCCATGAAACTGTTGCTGAACATTCATATCATTGGTGCACAGGCACCCGATATGCTGAGAGCGACCAAAGCAGTGAGGATTTCTCCAAATGCGCCTGCAGGTAACAAGACGCTATGTAACAAGTCACCGACGGAAGAGCCGTTACCGGATCCTGCATTCCAAGCAGGCACGCTCGGAGTTACTACTGCGAATGCGGCACCCAGAGCCTAAGCAGTCACCTTTTCAAAAGAAAATTGTCAAGGTGCAACTGATACCAAAACAAATGGCTTACACTAGACACGCAAAACTCAAGATATGTGTACATAAAAATTCTGGCACTATCGGAATGTCAAGGAGAGCCCTGGTGATGGCCCGGAAAGCTCACCAAGAAGCGTCAGGGCTATGCTATACGCCATAGTCAGGGATTAAGGGATACCGGCCGAACACGTTAGATGCGAGAATGGACGCAAAAGAGATGTCATTAGCAGGTGTTGCTGGAGGGACGGGAACCGATAGGGTTGTGGATAACCAACAGCTAGTATGGCGATAAAAGCAATTACATTCGGGATCCATGCGACACTTTCGTACCTATGAATCAACATTCCGTCAGAATTCTGGATGATTGGTGTTGGAGTGGTCTCACCAATGGATAACGCGGTATACACAGAGAGTGACCTTGAAACCTGTCATTTTAGTGCGGGAGGAATCCCGACATACCATAAGAGATATGATACCAAGGATGACGGAACCAAGAGTATCGTCAAGTTGAGAAGACAAACTAGCCATCAGACTCGTTTGTCCGCTAATAATACAGTTCAGAACAAGGAAACCATGAAGAAAACATTCAAGACGGCTGGTATGATGGCACCGAAATACCTTGATGTCGGTCAGGGAATGATACTCACTGGCAGTCGGAAAAACAACTCACCTTGCTTGTACCATAGCTCGCAGGCCAAGCTTTATCCCGAAAACAGCACTAGCGCATTATGAAGTCCCTGGAAATGCGCAGAGAGCAATAGTAAAAGCCACAAGAATCCTGGCAATAAACAGCATCCAGCTGAGGGTCAATCATTGCAGATCGAGATTTCGTGAACTATTGACTTACACTAAATTAACAATGACAATGATCGCTATAGGGTCGCAAACTCCCAAGGAAAAAATGCGAGGCCAGCAGCGCCAATGCTGCATCTGAAGGTGTTAGGTGGATTAGGGAATAGCACCAGAATTAAGATAGCATTGAAAACATACGACAAGATATTCATGCAAGAGGAGAACTTCAATTCGTCAAGGACAACTGAGATGGTCCCATCGTGCTCAAGGGAATACAAGCCGTCAACGTGCGCTCACCCGGAGTTGGCAAAAATGCTAAGACAGGTATCACAACATCTCCATCTCACTCACCCACGAGTTTCAATTCCATGTCGAGAGAGCAACTGAGTGGTACATCTCAGGAATCCTATGTGATAGCGACTGTCCTCCATATGTACTATCATCCCTCGTGTGCTCATCAGAGGACACACGGGGTCTGGAATGGCAGTTCAACGGACCTGTTCTGTTTCCGCCCCACCGTGTAAGACTGTATTGCGTGACTAGTAATTGACCTGTTTCAGTTGGTCGATCAATGTGTAACAGTGTCAATGAGAGTGGTAGATCCAGTCAGGTGCCTATTCCTATTACTAAATGTCGTCAGCTGGTGAAGATAAAGCAAGTGGTATCCAAACTTACCGTGATAAGATTACATACCCGCCACCTGTGACCGTCACCTAAGCCCTATAATTAGAGGTACCTGTGGACTGGGTGTGCGCCTGTAGTTAGAGGGGGATCAGTGAGTAATCCAGCTCCATCTATCGCACAATCGCTAAGGTCAGACAAACAGTGGTTGGGCTGGGCCAAGCGTTAGCTCGGTCGGGTGCTGGCGGGGTTGCCACTGGGTGGGCGGGACAACTTGACATGCGAGCTGATTATGAGTGTAGATAGTATACGAGGCTATCAATTACGGGGCAGATAATTAAGCACGGGTATTTAAAATATCGAAGAACGAGGTGGTACTGTGGAGCTTATACTGATCTTTGAAGTGGCGGGTGGGGCAAAAATATCTGAGCGAGCGAGATTACCTAGTGGCTCGGAAGCGAGCGAGCGGATCGTATGGTGCAGCGCTGCAGCTATGAAGAACAAGCACTGACAGTACCTGGGCAACTAATCGTCGCGACTCGCCACCGTCTACTGTGGGAATTTCCTCAGAAGTAGATTCACGACTTAAATTTAGTCGGAGACAAATATTCGGACTTGCAGAATTTTCGGGATATTTGACGTCCAAAACAGAGGTACGGATTTGTAGCACTGCAGCCCTAAACAGACCCTGTTCAGAGGACTGTCATCACAACTAACCAAAACATCTTTGACTTCGCAAGATAACCTCTTTCTCCACCCAAAACCGCGTCCGTTTTTTTTTACCAGTGTGTTACTATTTCTCTACCCTTTCTCGACCCTAGGCTCCTTGGCGCCAAAAAGTATGTCTTGTCACTTTTTTCTTCAAGTCCGTCAGATGCAAACTCAACTTCATCCCAAGCCCCAAGCCCTTCCTTCCTCCCTTTTGGCGCACTTTTGCTGACGCAGTAGCGCAGTATGCGAGCATCCCAGGCCAAGGGCGAAGCTTGTGTCAATGGAATGTCGGACGTCAGGACGCTAGCTGAAGGAACGGATCTAACGTGGGTTCAATCATACCTTGATATCACCTGTATGAAACCATATTTACCCTTCATATCGCTATCGTATGCTGACATGCAATGTAACATGGAACAACTTACCACGATTGTATGATCGAATCAGTATTGCTCACGCAGCCCTCCCACCGGTGGGCTACATACCTTCAGCCTCACGTTGCAATTCGCGGAAGATTACATCTAAGCGTATCTGAGATGAAGACACCTGACCCATATTCACGCGCCACGTGTTATCAAATAGTGATCACGCCCTCTTCTACTGAGGTTATATGAGGTGAGTCTAAGTCGTACACGACCTCATGACTTGAAGGAAGGAAGCCATACTAAAATTTAAACACTCAATGCTTCAGCTTCCCAACACCATGGGCGGGTTCAAAGTTCTTCCTCTGTTCCTGCACAATCGCTATGATTGCAGATCAAGCCAGGAACTCAGCTTGTCTGCGTAACTCTCCTGCCTGATGTAATTGTGTTTGCTGAAGATCATTGTCAGAGGCGATCTTTGCACGCTTACCTTCGCTCACGCTTCCTGATTTGTACGTTCGCTGGGCCTCAAAATGTCTGCCACTAGATTCTATATGAGCTCTACCCTCTTTAAGGTCTAGTTCTTACCTTAAATTGAGCTGTAAGTAATGTCCGAGCTTCATCTTCGCACCTATTTCACCGGCGCCAGATAAGGTTAGGTCCACTATTTATATTCAGCTTGATAGTAGGTCGCTGGTTTTTGAGTGTCATATTACTGGAGATACGACTCTTGACATCACTCTCGTACGTACTTTTGATTCTCCGTCTCAATCAGCGTATTAAATTCTCTCCCCATCAAATAATCTCCCTCAGTCTTTTGATCCAAGACTGAGTCCCTTTCCCGTTCCTAGTCCGAACCTCCTCATTCGTAAGAATATTGCAAGTGCCAGTTATGATGGCTTCCCCAAGTTCGAATTCGCACTCAGAACATACCAGGGACGAAGCGGTTCTTGCCAGGTTGGGATATAAGCAAGAGTTTCGGAGGGAGTTTACTCCATTAGAGGTGGGTCCTCATCAGAGCCTTGGGCATGCATGACAACGTCCTTGCACAGGTCTTTGGTGTTGCATTCAGCATCGTGGGGCTCCTTCCATCCATTGCGTATGATGCGTTATTCTACCAAGACGAATTGTTCGCTGATATAATGTTTGTTCAGATCGGTGCTCTTCAATGCCATGCCCAACGGTGGTCCTCTTGCAATGGTTTGGGGTGTAAGGTTTCACATGTTAAAAGTATCGGATCTTGTACTCATTCCGTTATACAGTGGGTGTTTGCCTGTGTTTTTATCATGTGTATCGGTTTGGCCATGGCGGAGCTTGCATCTGCGGCACCAACCTCAGGTGGAGTATGTCCTTCATCCTGTCGCCGATACAGACCCGATCTCTCACAAGTATCTAGTTATATTACTGGACCTATTCACTTGCCTCCCCTCATTGTCGGAATTTTCTCTCGTGGATAGTTGGGTGTGAGTATGACCTTTCCTTTCAAACTCGTTTCACTGACATATGCCACCACGCAGATTCTAATACGATCGCGTCTATCGCAGCACTTGGTGAAGAACTCAATGTGCCATGAAAAAATTGCTTATTGAGTTACGAAACCAGCTTCAGTAGATTGGGCATGCGCGATCCAAATCACAGCGGCAGTTAGTATCGCATCTAATCAAGTATACGTGACAACCAATGTACAGATCTAGTGAGTGTTTTTATGTCTCGTCGATTTGTCAGCTTCCCTGATCCCTCGCAGTGGTATATTTGCAGCGTTGGTGTTATCCCATGCTGTCCTTGTGAGCCTCGGGACACAAATTCTGGCAAGACTTCAAAGACTATACATCCTCCTAAATGTGTGGTAGGTGTTATATTTCCGTCTTGTACTAGTTTCTTCAGGTTCACTGCCTGAGGCAGCCTCTGCTTTATAGTCATCATCGCGCTTCCAATCGCCACGCCATCAGAATTCAGAAACAGCGCCAGCTACGCACTCGGAGACTTTACTAACTGTATGTGATATATACTATTGTCATCTCCATCTCATATTTTTGTCAGTGGACGGCTGGCCATCTGGATTTGCGTTCATATTGAGTCTATTGGCGCCTGTCTGGACCATAGGTTTGGCTTATCCCTTGTTACTCCCATTTTATCTGACAATCTAACAGGTGGTTATGATTCAAGTGTACACATGAGTGAGGAGGCATCCAATGTCACTACTGCCATACCATGGGCCATTGTGAGTAGCACTATAAACACTGTAGCCACGATACTAATGCAAGCAGATCGGCTCCATTGCAATATCTGCAGCCCTTGGCTGGGGTGCGTGTCACGTTGTTGAATATATTGTTACGAATTTAATGGCTTCCAGGCATCAATGTCTCCCTTGTATTTTGCATGGGCAGTGACCTCGAAGGCATCTTGAGCAGTCCGATCGGTCAACCTATGGCGCAGATATTTTACAACTCTTTTGGGCAAAAAGGAGCGTTAGCCCTCTGGTCTCTCGTCATTGTGGCACAGTGTGTTCTTCAGATATTACGCTCCCCGTACTGGTCTAAAAGAGGAACAGATATATGATGGGATCGAGCATGCTGCTTGTCGGTTCCCGCCAGACGTTCGCGTTTTCTCGTGATGGCGGTCTACCGTTCTCGCGATATTTTTACCGAATCAATAGCTACACAGGAACGCCAGTCAATACTGTTTGGCTCGATGCTTTGCTTACTCTTGCGATCGGTCTTCTGGCGTTTGCGAGCACACAGGCCATCGACGCAATATTTACCCTCGCAGTCACCTCTTCATACATATCTTACATCACCCCAATCGCAACCCGTTTCGCTTTCAAGAATGATTTCAAGCCCGGTCCATTTAATCTTGGGAAATTTGTGAGTCAGAAAGCAATGGATGTGATCTTAGTCTTATGTCTCTTGCAGAGCTTTCCTGTCGCAGCAATCGCTGTGTCATGGATGGTCTTCATGAATATGGTTTTCTTCTTTCCCACGACCCCACAGACTACTGCGCAAGAGATGAACTATACAGTGGTCGTCCTAGGTGGTTTCATGTCCCTCGCTGTTTTCTGGTATTATTGCCCGGTATACGGAGGAGTACACTGGTTCAATGGACCTGTCTCAAATCTAGTGTCAGCCGAGAAGGGGCAAGATGATGAATCGGCCCATCAGAGAAGGCGGGCAAAGGGCGAGGAGTAGATGTCTTGATCGTGGACGCATAAGTCTAGTTCGCAATGTTATAGCTGTTGTAACATGATCATGCCCCGCTTTAGTCTCTAGTCACTCGAAGCCTTCATAAATACGTAGCTTTGACTTGAGCAAGAACTCCATAGCTAACATGAATCTTTGAGGGATTATCCGGTATGAATCTCAGAAACCATCAGGAACGCTTGAAACAGAGCTGCGCCGATCTGTAAGGTCCTGTTTGGACAGCGAAATACAAAATTCAGAATTCGATATTCATATCATGTGACTCACCCGTGAGAGTTGCCAGCTCATCCGGGAAGCGCCGGGTCAAGGCAACGATAACATACGGTAAGGCGTATTAGTTTTGATAATATCATTATCATCGTCCCCTGTATATACTTGCCTGTATGGATCCAATCCTCGTCGCCCGACACGCCTACAATACTATTGAACAATCCACAAATGCCCTACTACGCCGGCGCAAAGCTCATGACAAGGCAAATCTTCGCAGCCGTCGTTTCATGCTGCTTATCACTTGTATAGTGGCACAAGTATCAGCCCCTGTATTACTAGGGTTTAAAAGTCCGGTTAAGTCCAGTCTTTTGACCAATTTTCAAAAGACTGGACCCAAACCGGTCTGCATAAACTCAACCTTGTCCTGCAACCTGGACCGAACTCTTGGAAACCGGTCGAGCGCAGTAGCAATGAGGTTCGCAGTTGGTTTCCGACCGGTTGCAGATGCAACCGGTCCGTAACTGTGTAGGACTGCATAGGACTGCTTAAGACCGCTCCGGAAGTCTACATAGGGCAAAATTGGTAACTACTATACAACGTGTTTGCAGGCAGGATAGTATGAGTATAGCATAGCATAGTTTGAAGCCTTGCCTCGAAACAAACCAACATCTGCTTGCCTCGAAACAAATCAATATCTGCTTGCCTTGAAACAAACCTTGTAGTTCACCATGTCAAATCAAGGCAATGTTCGGAAGTCTTCACGCAAGCGAACAATAACAGCAAAGGCCCTTGCTGGCTCTGAAACACGGAATGCGACCAAGACAGGCTCTTGTCCAAGGCCTCCAAAGTCACCAAAGAATTCTAAATGGAAAAGACGGGTGGTCAGTGATGAAGACTCTGATAGCAGCAATGAGAGCCCCCATGAACGTCAGCGTACCTCGAAGAAGAAGAAAAATGCCAGCTCCAAACATAGTCGGAAAGAGAAAAGCACCGCAGTGGAGGTTGAAGAAGTGCGCGATATTGAAAATGTCACGGACAGTGAGGTCGAGGTCATTAACCGCGAGTCTGATGCCAAGAGCAGTGAGGAAACCGAGAATGATGATGGTGAAGATGCTGTAAGTAAAGCATGCTGTAAAACTTGCCGTCAGCTCATACTACGTATGATAACAAAGGAGGGGAATGATCTAGGTGTACAGCACAAGGCCGAAATTCCAGCCCCATTGGCAACAAAGAAACAGCGGGCCAATGATCTACTTACTGTGTTCACACAGAAATGCACGGTGAAGTTCATTGGTATTGAGGGTGTGGTGGATACAAAGAGAGGGCGCTGGTGCATAGTTTGCAAGTAAGTTAGTATGAGATACATCGAGACAGAAAGCTTACCATACATTCCAAGGGATGATGAAATCTTTGTAAAGCAGAACGGGAAGCGTAAAGTGTTTCACCTAGGCAGTAATTCATCTTGTCGTCAACATATACGTGGTCACTACGAGTACTACCAGGCTAAATGTAAGGAGCTAGGGATCGCTGAGCACCACTATGCAATCCCTTGTGAGTTGTTGAATTTACAGTCCAATGGATTAAAAGGAAAGCAGATGAAGATAGACGGACTGTTCCAGAATGCCAAGAAGAAACAAGAGTTTTCAAGAGATAGTGTGTTGCATGCAGTAGCGGAATTTATTGTTTGTGATGATCAAGTGAGATCTTTCAGTGCATTGTGAATCTCAATGATAACGGTTATCAGTCTCTAGTGGTGGCAAACAAGACCACATTTCGAAACTGCTTGGTTGCAATGCGTCCAGTGTCAACTACAGCAGAATTACCTTCGACTCATGATATCACAACCTATATTCACAATGCATTCATCAAGCTCATTGAAAGTGTCAAGGCTGATATACAGGTAAGTTTTTTCATACATGTGAATGCATTTTCTAATGTAATCTAGTCCATAACTACTGGTTGTGTCGCTACATCTACAGATCTCTGGTCCATTGACCAAACAAAGGCATCATTCCTTGGGCTCACCGCACACTGGATTGAGGTCAAGAAGAACAAATGGAATCTGCACTCACAAGTTATAGCATTCCGCAGTGTCTCTGGTGCCCATAGTGGAGTAAATCTGGGAAGATACATAGTTGGCTTGTGCGAGTGGGTGGGTATTGTGTCAGGACAATCTACAAAGGTATTTCTTATTATATTTTGCTTGCAGTGGCTACTACTAACTTCATATACCGCACAACAGCTATTCACTGTAACAGCTGACAACACGAGCAATAATGACACAACATGTGACAAGATAGAGCATGTTCTACACCGCCGCCACATCTACTCATTCAGCTCTGATCAACACCGTCTCCCCTGCCTTGCTCATGTTCTCAATCTCGCTATCGTTGCTATTATGTCTGCCATCTCTCACATTGCCGCTGTGGAAACTACTACCGCAATCTGGGAATTTGATCCCTTGTTGTCCAACAATCGAGTCTTAGGAGGCTCACTAGATGTTGTTGCAGCTGTGCGCACTATTGCAATTAAGGTGCGTCTCACATTTTTTCTATTGTTATTCATAAACCTAATGATCTAACAGATACAGTGCTCAAGTCAACGAATCAAATACTTTCAGACGCTTCAAGTGAAGTGCGGGTTCAAGACCCCACTCAAGATACCTCTCCATAGCAACATACGCTGGGGAACAGCTGATGGTATGCTTGGACGTGCATATCTCTTGCGACAGGTAAGCAAAAAAAAAAGATTTCTAACGCTACATCACTAATCCGTTTGCACAGCCTATAAATATGTTTATCAGTACTGCAGATGAGCTATTCGGCCCCATCACTACCATCCAGCGTTCTGGACTGACAAAACACATTCCCTGGAGTGCCTTTACCTTCGGGAGCAGTGACTGGGACCGTGTTGAAGATACACGTGTCATTATCTCGGTATGTTCATTTTTATAGTATATATCTACTAATACTAATATTTCCACAGGACGCTAATGACATCCAGCAGTATTTTTCTTCCAAAAGTCAACCAACTCTATGGCGTGCAATCTGTTACGAGAACATCGGGTCGTGTGAGGCCCCTATTCATTTTCCCCTTTACTCGTCTTACTTTGTACTTACTACGTCATTTCACTTCGAACGCGCAGCTCATTCTAGAAACGCTGCGCACGTTTTACTGTTACCGTTGTTTCGTCTACCTGACTCACAACCCTATGCCCTTACCGCCTGACCGGTACTTATCTCTGACTCGTCGTTCCCCTTACCCTTACCATCCAACCGGTACTTATCTCTGACTCATGTTCCCCTTTGCCCTTACCACTAATACGGCAGTCCTGCCCTCAACTACTTCCTACCTATATATACCAGTAGGGTATCGCCTGTATTCTCTAACTTGAATCTACTTGGTTCTACCTGCCTATCTGCTAGAAGCCTTAAGCAAGCTTCGCCTTCTCATCTTAATCTCTGTTGAACTCGTCGTTCAACAGTCTTGTTAGTTGAGGAATACGATTAGAGACATGCCGTCCTGATCGTCGATAATATCCTTGTCCCACCAAGGATATTGCTGTGAACTCTTGTGATCGAACGTCCGCTGGTCTCAGCAGACTTCACAAGAGCCCCTATCCAAGTTCCAGTTGCGAACACGCATCGTTCGTAACAAAAGATTCAAGTTACCTACTGATCCTTTCATCTCAAGGATCTCGACACGTCTTCCTGGATAAGGAAGTTCCCTTGGGAAAGAGATCCCAACACACCAGACTCTGACCCCGAAGAAGAGGAGGAACAACCCCTCGACGAACAGTATCAAGAGGCCAACCAAGACCCTGATCAAGAAATGAAGACTGAAGAAAACGATTCTACTTCGTCAGACAAATTCCCTGAAGAGTGTCCACCAAGAAACCTCTCAGCGAACCCCAGTTTTAGAATGTCGAACCCTACGACCATCAAGACCCCTGTTGAACTCAAGGCAGGGCAACCCCACGACTTTGACGGAGACTTAGACAAGGCGCAAGGATGGCTCCTTAGCATAAGGCTTTTCTTCATGATTAACCATGAAGTTTACAACAGTGATACCAAGAAGGTTGGTACGGCCCTCGCCTATATGGCGTCAGGAACAGCCTTCAATTGGAAGACAAACTTCATTGCCGAAGCACTTGCTCAAACCACCCCTACGCTGGGAACCTTCGAAAACTTCAAGAAAGAGTTCAAAAACTCTTTCATGAGTGTAGACGCCAAGGTAACCACAATGACGAAACTTAAGACCCTTAGACAGGGCAATGACATCGCCGACTACATTGCTGAGTTCAAAACCCTCGCAACACAGTCCTCGATGAAGGAGAGCATCGCTCTCATCCACTTCTTTGAAACTGGAATGAAACCCCAGCTCCGCGACGCCATCTACAAGATGGAAACCGTCCCCGTTACCATTGAAAAATGGTACACCGCCGCCACTCAGTTGGACGCCAATTATCAAAGAAGCCGCGCTATGCATCAAGCGCTGAAACCCTATAGGCCTAACCAAGGCACACGATACGTCCCCAAGCCCAATGGTCCTAAACGCGACCCAGATGCTATGGACGTCGACCGCACCCTTACTCCAAAGGAGAAGGCTGACTACATGAAGAATGGCAAATGTTTTGCCTGTGGCGAGACTGGCCATAAAGCCAGTAGTCGTCAGCACCACCCAAAGGTCCGACGAGGAGATGCTGAAAGCTCCAAGAAAGGAAAAGAACCGGTAAGGCGTGGCAATGACCAGCCTGATGATGAAACAGCCGATGAAGACTCGGACGAAGAAATGGAAGTCAACCGACTATCCACCAGGAAGATGAAGACCAGGTCCAAGGACGGACCTGAGGATTTTTAAGGAGGAGATCTGCCGCAACGTCAGCCTCTCCTACATGCTTGTTGTACACTAAGACTGTTGGTAGATCGAATGAATTTCGTGTCCCCATCACTCTTTTTTCAACATTGAGCACCAAAACCGTTGCATGTACCGCTATCATCGACTCAGGCGCTGGAGCGTCGTTTATCGATGCAGGTTTCTGTCGAAAGAACCGCATCGGATTACACGAACTCTCCAAACCCTTCCACATCACTACAGTCGATGGGAGCCACTCGAAAGCTGGATGAGTCACGCATTATTGCACATTGTTCATTAGACTTGACAAACGCGTAATGTGGGGCAAGTTCAACGTCACCCGATTAGCAAACCAAGACGATATGCTTCTTGGCAAGCCCTGGCTCACCGCCATGAACCCAGTAATTGACTGGGCCCAGGATACGATCATCCTCTCCGAAACCCCTAGATCTCGGGAAATTGAAGAAATGATCAACGACAAACGCAAAAACAATGGGGCGGACCCCTATGTATTTCGCAGTATGAAACCGATCATCGAGGACGAGGATGACTTTCCCTTCACCCCCCTCAAGACTCTCTCAAGCAACGCCACGCACGCCCTTGAAGAGATCAAGAAGAAAAAGAAGAAAACCAAGAAAACCAAGAAAGTCACGAAACAGGAGGAACCAACCCCCGTTATCGTTGATATCCCAGATTTTGACACCATGCAAGATGCCTGGGTCACTGATGCGCAAATCGCGCCTGAGGTAAAAGAAATTGCTTCTTATCCTCTCTCCGATGATGAAGTACTAATCGAATACGCCTCCGATGGGACCTCTGTCCGGCTCATCGAGAATGTCTCCTATGACACCCCCCTCACTCGCGATGGGACATCCAAGAAAGCACAGAAGAAGACCCCATTCCCCCTGAGGAACATCTGGCTGCTGGCCGCAGCAAAGAAAGAAGAAGAATACACCAAAACGAGCAACAAGGCTCAAGAATTCGCCTCAGAAAAGGCCCAAGAAATGAAGAAGAAACCATTCGAGGAACTAGTTCCAGAATACCTCCATGATTTCACTGATATATTCGCTAAAGACGGATTGAACCAGCTCCCGCCCTCCCGACCGGGCGTAGACCATCGTATTGATACAAAGGAAGGCTTCATACCCAAGTCGTCACGAGCCTACCCTCTCTCTCCGAAGGAAACGGACGCTGTTAAAGCTTTCTTAGACGAACACTTAAAGAAAGATTTTATCCAACCATCGAAATCCCCACAAGCCTTGGGATTCTTCTTTGTAGGAAAGAAAGACGGTTCCCTACACCCTTGTCAAGACTACCGGTATATCAATGAATGGACTGTGAAGAATGCCTACCCCCTTCCACTTATCCCACCTCTTATTGCCAAGCTCCGAGACGCCAAGTACTTTACCAAGGTAGACGTACGCTTGGGCTACAACAATATCTTGATCCACCCCAATGATCGATGGAAGGTGGTGTTCTCCACATCCTTCGGGCTCTTTGAGCCGAAGGTTATGTTCTTTGGTTTATGCAATTCACCGGCTACGTTCCAGGCTTATATGAACCAGACCTTTGACAAAGAAATCAACGAAGGATGGTTAATCGTCTACATGGATGACATCCTGATCTTCTCGAAGAACCTTGAGGAACACCAAGAACGAACCCGTCGAGTTTTACAGAAGTTGAGGAATGAGTTGCTCTTCCTCAAACCCGAGAAGTGTACCTTCGACGCCCAAGAAGTTGAATACCTCGGAATGATCATCCGCCCCGGCCAAGTCGCCATGGACCCTGCCAAGCTTAAGGGTATCAGCAACTGGCAGACCCCATCCTCTGTCAAGGATGTACGATCCTTCCTAGGGTTCTGCAACTTCTATCGACACTTCATTTCTCATTACTCGGACACGGCACGACCCCTCCTAGACCTCACCAAGAAGGATGTATCCTTCTCATGGAATGATTCCTGTGAAGCAGCTTTTCAGAAGCTTAAGACCTGCTTCACCTCCGAACCCATCCTACAGAACCCTGACCCCTCACGGCAATTCGCACTTGCCACTGATGCTTCATTGCACGCGACAGGAGCTGTCCTCCTTCAAACAGACACGAATGGGGCTTATCACCCCTGCGGGTACCTCTCACAATCTCTGAACCCCGCAGAACGAAATTACCGGATTTATGACCGAGAGCTCCTCACTGTCATCCGCGCCCTGAAAGAATGGCGCCACTTCCTTGAAGGGAACCCCTACCCTGTCATCATCTTCACCGACCATAAGAACCTCCTCTACTTCCGCTCTGCACAGAAGTTGACCCGCCGGCAAGCACAATGGCAACTCACTCTCTGTGACTTCGACCTTACTTTCCATCATGTCCCCGGAAGTAAACTCGCCGCACCTGACGCCCTCTCTCGACGCCCTGACCACGTTGTAGCCAATGAGGATAACGAAGACCTTGTGCTACTCCCGGATTCCCTATTCGTGAAGATGATAGACTCTGACCTCGCCATGGAATTCCAACAGCTCTCCGACTCTCCCTCTGATCTCACGATCAAGACTGCACTCGACGCGCTAAACGGCGTCTGTGCACCCCCGATGAAATCCGCGCTTTCAGATTGGAAATTCACTGATGGAGTGTTATTTTACAAAGATCGTGCCTATGTCCCTGAAGACCTTCGCCGCCGCATCCTTACCCTCCATCATGATCATCCAACTGCTGGACACCCCGGTCGTTCCATTACCGAATGGAACGTCAAGAAATCTTATTGGTGGCCCGGCATGGGCACCTATGTACGCAAATACGTCGACGGCTGCGCCATCTGCCAGCAAATGAAAGTTAACACTCACCCAACCACCCCGCCCCTGATGCCTATCCCCTCCTCCACCATGCGCCCCTTCTCCCAAGTCTCCGTTGATTTAATCACGGACCTCCCCGAGTCGGGCGGCTTCGATTCTGTCATGGTCGTGGTAGACCATGGTCTTACGAAGGGGGTAATTTTCACACCTTGCAATAAAACCATCTCCGCAGAAGGAGTGGCCCAGTTTTTTATTGAACACGTCTACAAGAGATTCGGTCTCTACAACAAGATCATTTCAGATAGAGGCCCACAATTCGCCTCGAAACTCGCCAGAGAACTAGGACGCCTCCTAGACTACCAAGTGGCTCTCTCCACCGCCTACCACCCTCAGACTGATGGCCAGACCGAATGCATGAACCAAGAACTAGAAACCTACCTCCGGATCTACTGCAGGACGACCCCCACCCAATGGGCACAATGCCTTGGGATGGCCGAATTCGTCCATAACGCCAGAAGACACAGCGCTCGTGACGCCTCCCCCTTCTTCCTGATGATGGGCTATGAGCCTAGAGGGATTCCCCATGCATTCCCTGATTCCGCTATCCCGGCTGCAGAAGATCGAGTCAAATTCCTCAAGAAGATCCGCGAAGAAGCCCTTGCCTGCCACAGTCTCGCCCAGCAGCGAATGGCAGAACGGTCCCATGGACAAAGATATCAGCCATGGAAACGAGGTGATAAAGTTTGGCTATCTGCCACGCACCTCATCACTGGTTTACCCTCAAAGAAACTCGCCCCAAAACGTTACGGACCATTCGAGATCACTGACGTGCTATCACCAATCACCTTCAAGCTTAAGTTACCAGCAACCTGGAAGGTTCACCCCACGTTCCATGCCTCGGAACTTTCCTCCTATCAGGAGACGGAAGTACACGGCCCGAATTACCCTGAACCCCCTCCCGATCTTATCAATGGAGAGGAGCACTACGAAGTAGAACAGATCCTCCGACACAAGGGTACCGGCTCCCGCCATCGCTATCTTGTGACTTGGGCAGGATACCCTGACTCCGAACGAACGTGGCTGCCTGAATCAGAACTAAGATCTGCAGCGGAGATCCTCAAGGAGTATAAGAAACGATTGAAGACGGTCAAACGAGCCTCAGCCTCATGACCTTCCCCACCATCTCTTCTACTCTTATTGAACATGTCGTCCTCCTCTGCATCTTCCTCTGCCTCCTCCACGTCATCCTCAATCTCCACCTCCAACTCTACCAGCAGTAACTATATCACCAGCGTCCCCTTCTCAACGCTGGGAACCCAGACCCAACAACACGCCATGTGGGAAGCCATCATACTAGATATTCAGTATGCCCTCCGCCTCGACGCCTACATCCTGAGAACTCAGGATTGGCCCCTCCTTCACCTCGTCAACATACTCCGCTGTGCTGACAACCTCGACATCGCTGCGAGAGAACTCCAGCAGACCCCCAGCTCTAAGTATAGCGCCATCTCTGTCCGCTACCCCCACAGAATGATCAAACGATCAGTCATGCTCCTCCTAGAAGCAAGGAACTTCGGCGATGTCTGTAATAGGATGGAAGCTGAATGTGAATGGAGCGCCCCCCCTGATAACTTGGAGGTTGTTGAGCGTAGCTCCACCCCATTCATTCCCACTGATCCAGCCGTATCCGAAGCTGAGATCGAACAGATCGACGCTGACCACCTACTCGCGCTCGCACTATCAGTGGCACCCCCATCTCCCCCTCCTTCCGAACCTGATGACACCCTCATTGCATCACAATCCGAGCTCACACTCATGAGGGGATATTCCCCTAGCGACGACCTCTATGTCGCCGACCCAGACTACGTCCCCACCTCTTTGATCGATAGAATCGATCTCGACACACCTACCATTACACCTGCACCCTTGCCAGTTCCCCCACCTCAGCTTCGCCTCCCTTCACCTATGATTCCCCTCACACGTACCTGCCCTTCTAAAGGCAGACATCGCATTCGCGCCACCAGCCTCTTGTCTTACGGCCTTCCATTGTCCAAGGTCCACAACAAACAGAAGTCTTGGGATGATACCACCAACTCCCTCCAAGTCGACACCACTGAGTCCATCCGTTTCGCTCAGATGGAAGCTTCGCAAAACACCCAAGAACTTCATTCTAACTACATGTGCAACTGTTGCCACAAACTTGGACACAAGATGCGCCACTGCAACCGATACTTCTGCCGCATCTGCGGACAGTTTGCCCCTGGTCACTACACCTCCACCTGCCACAACCTTAACGGCAAAAGACTCCTTCGCCGCGGTCTCTCTGACCCAAACTTCTTTGCGCAACTACGCAAGTTAGAGAGCCCCTTCAGTGACAAATTCCGTATTATACGGGCCACCCGACAGACATAGTATCCCGTACAAGACGGGCCAGCGGACCATGGGCCCATGTTAAGTATATCCTCGATGATGACGGATGGGCCGGGAGTGATATTATTTCCGATGGAGACAGGTGGGCCCATGCAAGGCAATGATATATATATCCTTGATGTTGAAGGATGGGCCGGGGGGGGGGGTGTATCATCACCAATGGAGATGGGTGGGCCCATCTGGGTAATGTGCAGAGTAGGATATTATAGACAGGTGGGCCAAGGGAGAGGAATATTACATATACGGGTCGGCCGAGGTGGGGGAATATTACACATACGGGTCGGCCGAAGGTGGGGTAAAATATTTATTACATAGATGGGTGGGCCGAGGTAGGGGAATATTACACATACAGGTGGGCCGAAGGAGGTTAAAATATTTATTACATAGATGGGTGGGCCGAGGGAGGGGAATATTACATATACGGGTGGGCCGAGGAAGGGGAATATTACATATACGGGTGGGCCAAGGTAGGGTATAACAGATAGATGGGTGGGCCGATGGTGCCATAAAATATTGATTACATAGACAGGTGGGCTGAGGTGGGGGAATACTACAATGAACTCTGAGTCCCGAGTGCTGGGTGTCAGATGCCAAGTCCTGAAAACCAAAACTCAACACTGCATAAGCTCATGATTTCATGAATGCACTGAGTCCAATGCCGGGATTCGGGGCACTGGCACTCAGGGCTGGACTTGTGACTCACAATGTGAGACTGGACATCATAAAATGTTGGCATTTCTCAAAGATGAGAAATGATGATCACCAAGTGCCAAGTCCTGAGGCCCGAGTCCTGAGGTCCAGGAGCCGGGACTCGGGACTCAGTACGTGACACTCAAGATTTCAGATTGGAAGTGATACATATGAATCACATTTTTTTATTTCTGAAAGGTGAACATTTTGGAGATTACCGAGTCCCAACTCCCAAGTTCCAGCTGCCAGGACTCCGGGTTGCCGGCACCCAGGAGTCAGGAGTCAGGACTCAGTGATCTCCAATATGTTCACCTTTCAGAAATAAACAAATGTGATTCATATGTATCACTTCCAATCTGAAATTTTGAGTGCCACATACTGAGTCCTGAGTGTCAGGTGCCGGCAACCCGGAGTCCCGGCAGCCGGAACTCGGGAGTTGCGACTTGGTAATCTCCAAAATCTTCACCTTTCAAAAATAAAAAAATGTCATACATATGAATCACATTTGTTTATTTCTGAAAGGTGAACATTTTGGAGATCACCGACTCCCAACTCCTGAGTTCTGGCTGCCGGGACTCCGGGTTGCCGGCACCCGGGAGTCGGGACGTGGGAGTTGGGACTCGGTGATCTCCAATATGTTCACCTTTCAGAAATAAACAAATGTGATTCATATGTATCACTTCCAATCTGAAATTTTGAGTGCCACATACTGAGTCCCAAGTGCCAGGTGCTGGCAACCCAGAGTCCCAGCAGCCAGAACTCGGGAGTCAGGAGTCAGTATGTGGCACTCAAAATTTCAGATTGGAAGTGATACATATCAATCAGATTTGTTTATTTCTGAAAGGTGAACATATTGGAGATCACCGAGTCCCAAGTCCCGAGTCCCGCCTCCTGGGTGCCGGCAACCCGGAGTCCCGGCAGCCAGAACTTGGGAGTCGGTGATCTCCAAAATGTTCACCTTTCAGAAATAAACAAATGTGATTCATATGTATGACATTTTTTTATTTCTGAAAGGTGAACATTTTGGAGATCACCGACTCCCGACTCCCAACTCCCGAGTTCCGGCTGCCGGGACTCCGGGTCGCCAGCACCTGACACTCAGGACTCAGTATGTGGTACTCAAAATTTCAGATTGGAAGTGATACATATCAATCACATTTGTTTATTTCTGAAAGATGAACATATTGGAGATCACCGACTCCCAACTCCCGACTCCCGGGTGCTGGCAACCCGGAGTCCTGGCAGCCGGAACTCAGGAGTCGGGAGTCACGACTTGGTGATCTCCAATATGTTCATCTTTCAGAAATAAACAAATGTGATTCATATGTATCACTTCCAATCTGAAATTTTGAGTGCCACATACTGACTCCCGACTCCCCGGTGCCGGCAACCCGGAGTTCTGAGTTTCAAGTGCTGAGTGCTGAGTTCCAAGTGCCGAGTTCCGAGTGCCGAGTGCCCCGATGCTTTCGGGCATTAACACCCAGATAGCCCTCGCTCTCAGGAGCAGATCAGAATTCAGATCATCTCAAATGGATGTGATTTGAGTGAGATATCCCGAGTCCTGAGTGCCAAGTCCCGAGTCCCGAGTCCCAGGTGCCCCGATACTTCCAGGCATTAGCACCCAGATAGCCCTCGCTCTCAGGGGTGGGTCAGAATTTAGACGGATGTGATTTGAGTGAGATTTGAGCAAAATACTATATACCAGGTGAATTTTGGCATCAGAGGTTCAATGCTTTTGCTACCGAGTGCCAAGTCCCAAGTCCCGAGTGCCAAGTTCCAAGTTCCGGGTGTCCCAATACTTCCGGACATTATCAGATTTTAGATAGTCTTAAATAGATATGATTTGAGCAAGATATATGCAAGATACCATATACTGACTACTGAGTGCTGAGTACCAAGTCCCGAGTGCCGAGTTCCGGGTGCCGAGTTCCGAGTTCCGGGTGCCCCAATACTTCCGGACATTAACACTCCGATTGCCCTCGCTCTCAGGGGCCTGTCAGAATTGAGATCATCTCAAACAGATGTGATTTGAGTGAGATGTGAACAAAATACTATATACCGGGTGAATTTTGGCATCAGAGGCTCGATGCTTTCGATGTTTTTGATCTCAGGTCTTGATGCTTTCGGGCATTGACATGCAGATAGCCCTCGATCTCATGGGTGTGGCAGAATTCACATTGTCTCAAACGGATATAATTTGAGTGAGATGTTTGCAAAATACTATATACTGACTACCGAGTGCCAAATCCTGAGTGCCGAGTCCTGAGTTCTGAGTTCTGGGTGCCCCGATACTTCCGGCCATTAACACCCAGATCGCCCTCGCTCTCAGGGTCCTGTCAAAATTGAGATCATCTCAAACGGATATAATTTGAGTGAGATATTTGCAAATACTATATACTGACTACCGAGTGCCAAGTCCCGAGTCCCGAGTTCCTCCTTCCGGGTGTCCCGATACTTCCGGACATTAACACTCAGATCGCCCTCGCTCTCAGGGGCCTGTCAGAATTGAGATCATCTCAAACGGATGTGATTTGAGTGAGATATTTACAAAATACTATATACTGACTACCGAGTGCCAAGTCCCAAGTCCCGAGTTCCTCCTTCCGGGTGTCCCGATACTTCCGGACATTAACACTCAGATCGCCCTCGCTCTCAGGGGCCTGTCAGAATTGAGATCATCTCAAACGGATGTGATTTGAGTGAGATATTTACAAAATACTATATACTGACTACCGAGTGCCAAGTCCCAAGTCCCGAGTCCCGAGTTCCGAGTTCCGGGTGTCCTGATACTTCCGGGCATTAACACCCAGATCGCCCTCGCTCTCAGGGGCCTGTCAGAATTGAGATCATCTCAAACGGATATAATTTGAGTGAGATATTTGCAAAATACTATATACTGACTACCGAGTGCCAAGTCCCGAGTCCCGAGTCCCGAGTTCCGAGTCCCGAGTTCCGGGTGTCCCGATACTTCCGGCCATTAACACCCAGATTGCCCTCGCTCTCAGGGGCCTGTCAGAATTGAGATCATCTTAAACGGATGTGATTTGAGTGAGATATGAGCAAAATACTATATACCGGGTGAATTTTGGCATCAGAGGCTCGATGCTTTCGATGTTTTTGATCTCGGGTCTTGATGCTTTCGGGCATTGACATGCAGATAGCACTCAATCTCAGGGGTGTGGCAGGATTTACATTGTCTCAAATGGATGTGATTTGAGTGAGATATAAGCAAAATACTATATACCAGGTGAATTTCAGCATGGGAAGTTCGATGCTTTTGGTGATTTTGATGTCGGTCAGCAATGCTTTCAGGCATGCACAATACTACATACTGGTTGTATTTCAGCATCAGGAGTTTGATGCTTTCAATGATCTCAATGTGAGGCCTAGATGATTGTGTTCATTGACATGTGGATAGCCCTCAATGTCAGGAGTGTCACAGAATTCATATGGCCTCACACGGACATATGAGGTAATGTAGGACATTCTCAACACATCAGGAGACACATAAAAACACATCATAAGGCACTACATCATGTCTTCAATAGTCATACCTATGTGTAGTATGATAGTGTGATCTCTAATATACTGTTCAGGCTAACACTCATCAAGTATCACAGGTCTATTGTATAGACTTAGAATAAAATACAATAGTCTTAATAGGATAGTCTTAAATTAATAGTCTTAACTTGATAGTCTAATATGATAGTTGATTACTACATAATACATAAGCTGGAGGGTTAGGATTATTATGGAAGATATGACAGTCATGGTTTATTGAGAAAGCTTATATTATGCCTAGCAAGTTAAGACTATTGAGTTAAGACAATCATATCCTTAGTCTAGTAAGCACTGTCAAAGCTTGTGACCTTCTGGTCACCGTGTGGCAAAATCATATCTTGCTGATGTATATATCTTGTGATTGTAACTTTCTTGCACCAGCGCACAGTGATTGCCTTGAGGTTCTATGCAGTTGTGACCAATTTCGAGTTTTTTGTATTTAGACATACATACCACTGACAGATACTGGTTCAGGGACTGGAACAGTACATTGGAAGCCAATCTATCATATTATACATAGGTGTGATAATAGCAAACCTGGTGCAGTCCCTGGTGATGTGTTTTATGTTTCTCCTGATGTTTTAGAATTTTTCCCACACAAGGCTGACAACAAAAACATTGAACCTGCAAAGCTCAGACACACCCAGTAAATAGTATTTTGCTCATATCTCCCTCCAATCATGTCTGTTTGAGGCAAAATATGATCCCCAACATCCCTTCAATAGTATATGCAATATATAAGGATACTAGGACAACAGGATTTATTCCTGTTGTGCTATGTGCTTACCCTTGGTGCAAGGCCTGACATCAAAAACATTCACCTGATATATAATATTTTGCTGATATCTCACTCAAGTCTTATCTGTGTGAGACAATCTGAATTGTGACAGGCCCCTGAGATCAAGTTCTATCTGCTTGTGAATGCCTGAATGCATTGAGGCCAGACATTGCAAACATGGAAAGCATTGACCTTACAATGCTGAAATACACCCAGTATACAGGATTTTGCTCATATCTCACTCAACTCTTATCCACTTGGGACGGGTTGGATTCTGCCAGACCCCTGAGATCTAGGGCTATCTGCATGTCAATGCCTGAAGGCATCGAGGCTTGATATCAATAACATCAAAAGCATCAAACTTCTGATGGTGAAATTCACTTGGTATATAGCATTTTGCTCACATCTCACTCAAATCACATCCATTTGAGATGATCTAAATTCTGATGGGCCCCTGAGAGCGAGGGCCATCTGGGTGTTAATACCCGAAAGCATTGGGGTACTCAGCACTCAGCACTCAGCACTCAGAACTCAGTTCTCGGCACTCAACACTTGGGACTCATTCACCCTGTATCTCGTATTGTGCATATATCTCACTCAAATCATATCTATTTAAGACTATCTAAATTCTGATGAATCCCTGAGATCTAGGGCTATCTGCATGTCAATGCCCGAAAGCATCGAGACCAAACATCAAAAACATCGACAGCATCAAACTTCTGATGCCAAAATTCACCCGGTATATAGTATTTTGTTCATATCTCACTCAAATCACATCCGTTTGAGATGATCTAAATTCTGACAGGCCCCTGAGAGCGAGGGCAATCGGAGTGTTAATGTCCGGAAGTATTGGGGCACCCGGAACTCGGAACTCGGCACCCGGAACTCGGCACTCGGGACTTGGTACTCAGCACTCAGTAGTCAGTATATGGTATCTTGCATATATCTTGCTCAAATCATATCTATTTAAGACTATCTAAAATCTGATGAATCCCTGAGATCTAGGGCTATCTGCATGTCAATGCCCGAAAGCATCGAGACCCGATGTCAAAAACATCGAAAGCATCAAGCTTCTGATGCCAAAATTCACCCAGTATATAGTATTTTGTTCATATCTCATTCAAATCACATCCATTTGAGATGATCTAAATTCTGTCAGGCCCCTGAGAGCGAGGGCTATCTAGGTGTTAATGCCCGGAAGTATTGGGGCACCCGGAACTCGGCACTCGGTACTCAGCACTTGGTAGTCAGTATATAGTATTTTGCAAATATCTCACTCAAATTATATCTGATTAAGACAATGTGAATTCTGCCACACCCCTAAGATCAAGGGCTATCTGCATGTCAATGCCCGAAAGTATCAAGACCCAACATCAAAAACATCGAAAGCATTGAACCTCTGATGCCAAAATTCACCTGGTATATAGTATTTTGCTCATATCTCACTCAAATCACATCCGTTTGGGATGATCTCAATTCTGACAGGCCCCTGAGAGCGAGGGCAATCTGGGTGTTAATGGCCGGAAGTATCGGGACACCCGGAACTCGGGACTCGGAACTCGGGACTCGGGACTTGGCACTTGGTAGTCAGTATATAGTATTTTGCAAATATCTCACTCAAATTATATCCGTTTGAGATGATCTCAATTTTGACAGGACCCTGAGAGCGAGGGCGATCTGGGTGTTAATGTCCGGAAGTATCGGGACACCCGGAACTTGGAACTCGGGACTCGGGACTTGGGACTTGGCACTCGGTAGCGAAAGCATTCAACCTCTGATGCCAAAATTCACCTGGTATATAGTATTTTGCTCAAATCTCACTCAAATCACATCCGTTTGAGATGATCTAAATTCTGACCCACCCCTGAGAGCGAGGGCTATCTGGGTGCTAATGCCCGGAAGTATCGGGGCACCCGGAACTCAGAACTCAGGACTCGGGACTTGGCACTCGGTAGTCAGTATATAGTATTTTGTAAATATCTCACTCAAATCACATCCGTTTGAGATGATCTCGATTCTGACAGGCTCCTGAGAGCGAGGGCAATCTGAGTGTTAATGCCCGGAAGTATCGGGACACCCGGAACTCGGGACTCGGAACTTGGGACTCGGGACTTGGCACTTGGCAGTCAGTATATAGTATTTTGTAAATATCTCACTCAAATCACATCCGTTTGAGATGATCTCAATTCTGACAGGCCCCTGAGAGCGAGGGCGATCTGGGTGTTAATGTCCGGAAGTATCAGGACACCCGGAAGGAGGAACTCGGGACTTGGGACTTGGCACTCGGTAGTCAGTATATAGTATTTTGTAAATATCTCACTCAAATCACATCCGTTTGAGATGATCTCAATTCTGACAGGCCCCTGAGAGCGAGGGCTATCTGGGTGTTAATGCGGAAGTATGGGGGCACCCGGAACTCGGGACTCGGAACTCGGAACTCGGGACTCGGGACTTGGCACTCGGTAGTCAGTATATAGTATTTTTCAAATATCTCACTCAAATCACATCCGTTTGAGATGATCTCAATTTTGACAGGCCCCTGAGAGCGAGGGCGATCTGGGTGTTAATGCCCGGAAGTATCGGGGCACCCGGAACTCGGAACTCGGCACTCGGAACTCAGCACTCAGCACTCAGGACTTGGTACTCAGGACTTGGTAGTCAGTATATGGTATTTTGCATATATCTCACTCAAATTATATCTGTTTCAGACAATCTGAATTTTGTCACACCCCTGAGATCGAGGGCTATCTGCATGTCAATGCCTGAAAGCATTGAACCTCTGATGCCAAAATTCACCCGGTATATAGTATTTTGCTCATATCTCACTCAAATCACATCCATTTGAAATGATCTAAATTCTGACGGGCCCCTGAGAGTGTCAAGTATGGAGTGCCTGATATCTAATATCATGTATTTGAAGGTGGGTACTAACACAGGTAACTACCTTTTCTACTTCTTCCAATCCAACCTTGCCCATCCACACGACAGAATCCTGGCATAAATATGAACAGCATCCCTCATATACCATGCCCAGGAAATCCGATCCCCTTCCACTGCATGAACCCCATGTCTGACAATCCTTCCTGAAAACACAATCATGCACCCCGGATTGTACCTGAACTCCAGCTGAAGGCTTGGAATACTCATCCAAGCATTAGAATAATTCCCCACGCTAGTGAGAATATTGAAGCATTCGGAAATCAATGAGGGGTCTCGATGATTCAGGGTTTCCCGATTGCATATGATGGTGAGGCTGTTAAACACCATTGCCCAGTACTGGGGAGTCTCTGACATCTTCGGCAGTTCCTTGCTTCATGCCTTTTCTCCGAGGCTCGCAAAGGCTTGCAACCCTGCCCAGTACTGCTCAGGATGCATCACCCTGAGTGCCGCTGTGGCAATGGCTGCCGGCCTCACAATGGCTTTGAGGATGTTCTCGGAGGATGGTCCCTTCAATGATGCAGATACCTCCGGATTGGACTGATTCTATGGGATTGGTGAGTTTAACTACCAAGATCACCATCTCATCAGATCCTACCTCATGCCCCTGGTGAAACCACGCTGGAGATAAATTAATGCATCCAGGAGTTAGGACATCATTTTCTGAGCTTGGTGTGAACCACTGTTGATTAGTACACCAAATCCCATCAAGCTTTATGCTTTTTTCGAGCATGGGAGCTAGCAAATCTACAACTAGCTGAGCTCCATCATGTCTACAATTATCATTCTCCTGGGCCCACCCGTCTATATTATATACCCCCACATTGGCCTACCCGTCTATGCAATATATGTCTACTGTCGGCCCACCCATATATAATAAATCTTTCACCGCTCCCTCGGCTCACCCGTCTAATATAATATATATCTGGGCCCACCCATCTATGTGATAACAAGCACCCTTGATATACCCGGCTATTTGATACCTATCTACCTTGGTACACCCACCTACATAATATCCAACTACCTCGGCCGATCCGTCTATTGAAAATTCACGTCCATCGGCCCACCCATCTACTTTACATATTCCCCACCTGGGCCCACCCGTCTCCATCGGGAATAATAACACTCCCGGCCCATCCGTCACAGTCGAGGATATATCTACCTTCGGCCCATGGTCCGCTGGCCCGTATCATATGGGATATTATGCACATCCGTTCACTCGTATAATACGGAGATATGTTACTGCAATATGTGGGACTCACAATAGTGCGATGTGAGAACGATGGTTTTCTTCTCCTCGAGTTTAGTTTCGGTGATGTCGGGAAGCACCGGCATCCCATCCCCATCGATTTCGAGTTCGAAAGCAGGCTTCTTGATTCTCTTTCGACCTCCCTTCACCTGTCGCCCGCCATCTCGTGCCCCGGCACCTATCATGATGAAGTTCAACAAATTCATTCCAGTAGCCAGTGATCAAGCACTCACTGAATTGTTCCTGCGCATACTCCTGCCAAACTGGCTCGATGTCCTCCCAATCCTTTGTCTTCATGAAACTTTCCCCATCTCCTAATGCCTCATTATCATCGTGCCTGCATGAAATGTATTGAGATTGAATATCTCCAAAGATCTTTGATGACCAAATTGACTTACATCCCGAACAGAACCTCTCCCTGTTCATTCTTCCACGCCGACATCACAAACACTCTCATCCCGCATTGCCTCCACATCTCCTTCAAAAAGTGCTTCATATACGCCGGTCCCTTCTTACAAGCCACTTGTGCTTGTATCTCGGCAGGAGGAAAGTTGTTGGACCATTCTTCGGCCGTGTCTTTCGCCTTCTCCAACTCGTCGTCGGACAATTCAGCCATGACTCTTTTTACAGCCGCCTGATAATGCTTGAACATATCGGGACCTCCTGGCTTTGCCCCAGACTCGTCCTCAATCCTCTTCAGCACCTCCTCCCATTTCTGCTGGTAGATCACCTGCCTAGGAGTCCATTTCCTCCCATACTTTATCATGTCCTTCCTCTCCTTCTTTTTCTTGTTGTTGAACAACCATGTCTTGTACATCTGAGAGTTCATGGAAGAATAAGATGTTAAAATTTTAGTTTTGAATGAAGCATGGATGAATCACCTGCTTCCTCTTCTTCCATTGTGCTTGATTGACCTTGGGAGCAAATAGCCTGGCAGCCCTAGCTATGGCAGTGAAAATGGCCCTCTTCTCATTCCTTTTCACCGAAGTCCACTCAGGAAGGTAGTTCTTCAACTGCGAAATTTCTTTATCCGTGAGCTTCTGTGTCTGTGGTTGACGTGCCCTATGCCTTCCAGAAGTGGAAGTCAACTAAGTGGAATGACCTGATCTTGCCATCGTGAATGAGATTGCAGAAAGTGCTGAGGATGAGCAAGGTGAAAGTAATAATGGTGACAAGTTCAACTTTGAGCAATGCCTAACAGTTGGTTAATCGACCCATATTGGACGCAATTCCATTGTTGGAAATGAATTTGTAATGACACATCCAGACTGCATAACATCACATTGCAATAACAATTTATTCACATTCCTGAGCTGATGCTTTGCTTGCAGCCTTAGAAAATAACATGAAGATAGGTAGATGCACCCCACTGCAAAAATCCCACAGGGTGGAAGCAAGGGGCAGCAGAGGTAGGAAAACTTGGGTCAAGGTCCCACTTGCAAGCACAAAAAGATGTGCCTACAGGTCCATGCCTAGCTCTCCCCCAGAATCACCAACAATTCGGCCTGTTGAGGCACCACCTCTTTGGGAAGACATTCCTGGCAACACTTATGAGCAAGACCAAGGCTCATTTGAGCCTTTGCAACTCCCAAAAACCATGGCAAGTTCATGTAAAATGTTGCATTGCAATTCAAATGATAGCTAATTATAACAAATGCAGAGTCAGAATGACTACCTCAGGCAATGGCTGCCAAGGCAGGAATCATATCTGCATCACCTCCTCGATCAAGAAGCTCCACCAGAAGATAGGAGATGCGTCGTCTGCGACCAGGATGGGGTCTACAAATGCCAAGATTGTTTTGGGGAGCCACTCTATTGCACTGGCTGTTGCAGAAGTCAACATCTTTGCAATCCCTTCCACTGGATCGGTCAATGGAACGGTCAATTCTTTGAGCAAAGTTGTCTCGCTCACGTTGGACTCATCATACACCTTGGTCATGAGGGCAAACAATGTCCCGTACTTACAGATAGGTGGGATTTCTTCGAAGAAGATGAACCAGAAGACCAGCTTGAGCCTGAAGATCTACCATCTGTGTCGGGACCCGAGTTCCAGCCGAAGGAAAACACCATGGTCATCATTGACAAGTCCGGAGTTCATCGCCTCCAGGTTCAATGCTGCGAGTGTCCAAATTCCATGAGTCCAGACCTTCAAATGTTTCGACATGGATTTTTCCCCGCTTCATTTAACAAGCCGAAGACTTTGTTCACCTTCAGGGTTCTCGATGATTTTCTATTGGAAAACCTTGAATGTGGGACCTCGGCGATGAACTATTACAGCAAGCTCTGGCGAATGACCTCGAGCATGTTTCCACACCTTGCACCAGTAATGCTATATATCTCATCTGAAGGACAATATTTTGACAAAGAATGTGGCAAGGACCGATATCGAGAGCTCATGAGAGTCGCCCGACAGTGGAGGCAGTTGAAGATGATGAAATGGCATGGCTTTGGCCATTGTTCCGACAGCCCGAATGCAGGAGATCTCGCATTATTTTGCCTGGCATGTCCTCAGCCTGGGATTAATGTGTCCTTGTCAGGGGATGAATCACTTGATGAGTGAGTCTTCCTCGATACCGAAGTCACCGCGGCGATAATAACAACTCCAAGGTGGAAATACACCCGGTCATTTGTTATGGACGGAAATTTCAAAGCCGAACACCTGCATCCCATGAAGCCATTTGATGAAGTTTGGCTGTCGGATGGGTTGGGATTCATGGTGGGAAAGGACAGGTATAAAACGCATCTTGCAGAGGCTGCCGACACTTTAGAAAAATCAAGCTGCAACAATCACCGGGCAGTAAATAAAGCAAATGCAGCTCGGCACAAGCTGGAATCCACGGGCATCAGGGGAGTAGCCTGTGCTCGACACGGTTGCTTTGTTCCTCACTCGATGGTAGATTTTCAGAAAGGCGAAAGGCAAGTCGACCCAGCCATTTGACATTCATGAGTTAACCATGCATCATTCACAGACAAATGAACATGGACTATGCCCTTTGTGAGGCTGCCCGGCACAACATGGAAGGCATCACCAGGGCGGTCACCTTCTATGATATCAACTGTCAATACAACAAGCACTTTCGGGTTCGGGTGGATCGAAGCCGATTTCTCGAAATGGTTCCGGAATTGACCATCATTCCCGGAATCGGGTTGTGGCACATCCACGGACATCAGGACAGCTGCTATGTCCGTTATGCATCGAATTTTATCAAAGGCATCAGTTGGATCGATGGAGAGATCATGGAGACCCTATGGTCATGTCTCAACCTGATTTCCCCTGCTGCTCGGGGAATGTCATCCCTGCATCGAAAGGAATGTCTCGATTATCAGATGAACGATTCCAATTTCTGCAAGATGATCCGCATGAAAAGGACCCTTTGCCGAAAATACAAGCAGGCGAAGAATGGCATCGCCGAAAGCGAAAAGGCTTTCGACAGACTCGATGAAGCAGCACCTGGGGATTCAAAGACAGAGTGGTTAGCCAGGGAGAGGATCGCTCAGTCTGGCAGAATAAGTGATCCTGCGGCTATGGATGTATATGAGATTAATATCAAGAAGGGTTAGTTGACTTTGTCTCCATCAAAGTCTGAATTAATTTTGCACTCAGCACCGAGCAAAAAGGAGATCGAGCTTAGACCACTAGAGGAGGGCAATGCCCGAAATGCAGCACCTGCTTGCAGATCTGTGGCAACATGGATATCAATGGGGTTGGTGATTGAAGAGGCTCAAATCACATTGCTCATCGAGGTCCGAAGAATTGGTAGAAGAACTACCGAGACACAGAGGTTAGACATCGCCCGGCAACGCATCGTCTCCAAGGCCAGATAGATGGATTCACTCGGTCTGCTATTACGCATCTCGGAGAGGGATTTGATGCAGATGATGATCCCGAAGACATGAACTTAGACATTCTCGATGATCTCGATGATGACTTGGCAGACTTCACCGAGACATCTGACACATGGGCAAACTCCCCCGAGCTCACTGTAATCCCATTGCCATCAAACCTCGGGGTAGATCGATGCAGACGCTGCATGGCAGACGATCTCATTCCGCTGGAGATGTCTCTTCGTGAAGGGCAGGCCAATGACTCCCTTCACAACCTCCGAATTCACTTGTGCAACAAGGCGATTCTGTTTTGAACAACAGTTAGGCAAGCCAAATCCCAGGCCCTGAAAACTCGAGCTTGGTCCGAGGTGACTTCGGTGCAGCAGGCAGTGTCCCTCCATGCCAGTATATATATGAAGACGAAGAAGCAAATGATGCAACTGGAGCCAGGGCAAGACCAGGTTCAGAAATACAAACCCCTGCTTTGCGAGCAGCTCAAAATCAGCACTGCCGTCGGCAATCCAAATGCCCAGGGTCAGCGAAACAAGTCCCTTGCTTGGTTCTGGTCAGTTGAAGTCGACCTTGGGGGTCCCGATCACTCATGGAATGAGGAATGTGAGTTTTGGCATGCTTGACGTGTCCCACGCTCAGCTGATGGACCCATCCAAAGTTTACCGAGTTCACTGGCTCCGGGCAAAGGCACTAAGGGATCGATGGAAGGAAGAAATGATGTTGGTCCAATTGGAGATGGATTGGACATGTAACTTTTTCTTGTGGAAAGCAACCCAATGGGGTGACAGGATGTGCAAATCATTGGTGAAACACCTTCTGGGTCATGCATGCTACTCGGGAAGGCAATCCCAAATGTATTCATTGCTTGCACAGGATGCCCAGGCAGCATTTCAAGACCTGAAGAGCGGGTTTATAGAGGCTCGAGATGAATGAATTTTTTTGCCAAAGATATGAAACAGCTACTTCGACCCAAACATTTTAGTCCCAGGAATTGGCCGGGTCGACCCATGTCGGAGTTTGAACATTTTTATCAATCAACCAGTGGCTCATATCTTCACTTCCGAACCAACTGCCATTGTCATTGTCATTTCCAGCTTCAAAATCCTGCATTCACCATGTCTGTATTGCATACTCCTCCCACACCCCCTTCTGATTCTCAGACTTCCGGCAATGGGTTCCGACCCCTCACACTCACTCAGGCAGATATTGCAGCTACAATGTCAATGGCTGCATCTTGCATCCAAGCGTCCATCTCTCAATATCAGATGGAGGCTGCCCACACCAAGGAGCCTTCTGCTGCTCGGATCATGCACTTTAAAGCTGGGCTGCAATGGGAGATAGCTGTAAGAGACTGATGACTGTGGTGGTAAATGGTGACATTTCCAACAGACTTTTGTGACTCCCATCCTGCAGTACTCAGCTGCAAGGAACATCATTTCAGTTGTTCCGAGCCCGGTTGCTCATATTCTTCAGTTGATTCCCGAGCTCACCTGGAACATGGTTCCGGACCACATCTTTTCATCCCACCTATGCCAGTTTCAAGATGTTGCAGATCTGGGGGATCCCTCCCGCATTGTATCCACCTATGGTGCTCAATGGTGGACCAGACCAACTGCCATCCCGAACGAATTATGGCCATGGGATCAGGTATTTGCTAATTGTGTCTGTAACTACCAGCATTGGCTAGTAAGACTTTACAGAATTTCCTTGAGTGATGACTAATCCTTTCTAGTCTGGCGTTGAGGACGAACATCTTGTTGTTCCCGAGCAGGTGGATGAAAGCTCAGTTGCAACACTGAAGGCACTGAAGTGGATGAGGGAACACCTCCTGACAGTGATTGAGGATCAACAAGCTGGCATCCATGAAAAGATGGCAGAGATTCAGATGTACACTGCTGTCCTAACCAAATTGAAACCAAGGGGACCAGAGTAGTTCTAATGCTTCAGTTCACAATGTTGAAGTCTAAATTCTGTACATGATGCAATCAGCACTGAAAATTACATAATGACTTTCAAATATCTGACCTATTGCTATATGCCGAGTCCCACATACCAAATATCGAGTCCCGAACATAGAGTCCCAAATATTGAGGCCCAAATATCGAGACCCGAAGCCCAAAGCCTAAGGTTCGAGACTCGAAACTTGAACCTCGAACATTGCTATGAGTTGTGAGTTTTGTCTCCACTATCAACCATCGAGTCCCGACTACCGAGTCTTGAAACCCGAGTCCCGACAATTGAGTCTCAATTCCCGAATATCGACACCCGAACAGTACCGAGTCCCGAGTAGCACGGAGTCCCGAGCACCGAGCACCGAGTGCCAACACCCGACACCTGACACCCACGAGCACCGAGCACCGAGCACCGAGTACCGCACCCAGAATTTGGCACTCAGCACTCGAGACTAATGATTGGAAACAACAAAAAATTCAAAACTCGAAAGTACTGACTACCGAATACCGAGCACCGAGCACTGAGCACCAAGTCCCGAGTCCCGACACCCGACACCCGGAATTCGGCACTCGGCACTCAAGACTAATGATTGGAAACAACAAAACAAAACTCGAAACTCGAAAGTACTGACTACCGAATACCGACTACCGAGCACCAAGCACCAAGCACCGACTACCAACTACTGACTACCGACTACCGAGCACTGAGTACCGAGCACCGAGTCCCGAGTCCCGAATATTGAGACCTGACACCCGACACCTGGAATTCGGCACTCGGCACTCGAGACTAATGATTGGAAACAAAACAAAATTCGAAACTCGAAAGTACTGACTACCGAATACCGACTACCAAGTACCGAGCACCGAGCACCAAGCACCGACTACTGACTACCGAGCACCGAGCACCAAGTCCCAAGTCCCGAATATTGAGTCCCGAAACCCGGAGACCCGAAACCCGTATCTCGAGGATAGAGTGCCTGATATCTAGTATCATGTATTTGAAGGTGGGTACTAACATGGGTCACTGTCATATACCATATATCCGATTACAGATCCAAAGATCCGGATCTCAGATCCGATCCAGATCCGCTGGACACATCCGTCGTCCGGTCCACAGATCCGATCCAATTCTCATTTCATTTCCTGTTCATATAACTCTAACTATCGTTCATCTCCTTTCAGTATTCCTGTACACCGGTAATCCGGTTATCCTTTACTTCCGCTATTCTTACTGATCCGCTTTAACTTGTACTTCATTTCCGGTTCATGATTTACCCGTTCCGACTTACCAATACACTTTATGTATACCTTGCTTATACTTCGTACATAGCCTCATACCTTTGCTTATTGATCATTCCATTAGTTATCCGTAGTATATAAACCCTTGTACTTGCGCTGTAGAAGATCAGTTCGAATATCATCTTAGATTGCACTCATCCTGTCTGGACTCTAAGTCCTTCCGCTATCCATCCAGACTTGAGTACGATACTCTTGTCTACTCCGAGACTTAGGATTGAATCTGATAGTCTATACATCCGCCTCTGTCTTCGGACAGTCTTACTCGTTAGTTTCTAGTTCGGATCCAATCCGGATTAGCCATTACCCTATACGTCTGATATCCGGAAGTCTTACTGGATCCGTTACGATACTTATCCGTCCCTCTAGACGTGATATCTTGGTGCTCTGAAATAAGGGGCAATACTCGGGAAAGGGGCACAGCGCACGAGCTGAGGCCAAAGCCCTTCAGATCCGATACCCCTTGAGTACGGTCTTAACAGTCACTACCTTTTCTACTTCTTCCAATCCAACCTTGCCCATCCACATGATGGAATCCCGGCATAAATATGAACAGCATCCCTCATATACCATGCCCAGGCAATCCGATCCCCTTCCACTGCATGAATCCCATGTCTGACAATCCTTCCCGAAAACGCAATCATGCACCCCAGATCATACATGAACTCCAGCTGAAGGCTTGGCATACTCATCCGAGCATTAGAATAATTCCCAACGCTAGTGAGAATATCGAAGCATTCGGGAATCGATGAGTGGTCTTGGTGATTCGGGGTTTCCTGATTGCATATGACGCTGAGGCTGTTAAACACCGTTGCCCAGTACTGGAGAGTCTCTGACATCTTCGGCAGTTCCTTGCTTCGTGCCTTTTCTCCGAGGCTTGCAAAGGCTTGCAACCCTGCCCAGTACTGCTCAGGATGTATCACCCTGAGCGCCACTGTGGCAATGGCTGCTGGCCTCGCAATGGCTTTCAGGATGTTCTCGGAGGATGGTCCCTTCAATGATGCAGATACCTCCGGATTGGACTGATTCTATGGGATTGGTGAGTTTCACTACCGAGATTGCCATCTCATCAGATCCTACCTCGTGCCCCTGTTGAAACCACACCAGAGATAAATTAACGCATCTGGGAGTTAGAACATCATTTTCCGAGCTTGGTGTGAACCACTGTTGATTAGTACGCCAAATCCCATCGAGCTTGATGCTTTTTTCGAGCATGGGAGCTAGCAAATCAGAGGCCGCCCAAATTTCCTTCTGTACGTACCATTTGATGTTCAATATCCATCCAGTAACAATATATATAACACACCTGGGTGGCATCGGTCAAGGCGTCTGGGAGGTACCATGCGATGATGGCACTGGATGAATCAAGAATTGTCGCGGGTATCTTGATCAACTTTGTGCCCTCATAGCCAGGAGGACACCTCTCGAGCAACTCTGCCTCTCTCTCTTCATTATGCCCCGTGTCCTTTGGGAGATCAATTTGCTATATCTTGCAATATCAATTGGCATCCGAACTGTGTTGAAGCAATTTGACTGATAAAATGAAATTTCCGAACCTGCAGTAAGACTCACTGGGATTTTTGTATGCCTTTATGAGCTGATGAACCAATTGATCACAAGCCATCACCAGATCAGTGTCTAGTTTCGGAGAAGGTATAACTGGGTCTCCTCCTGTCTTCTCTGCATTGAATTTCTGTTCCGTGTAATCACATGCCACATGAGTGACAGTCAGGGCCCAAGTGCGCCAGAGGGTTATTTCATCATCGGAAGTGGAAGAAACATCCATGATTGAATTGATCTTGTGAGATCAGAAGCTGAATCCTGAATGTCCGCACTTTGGTGTTAAAGGGGGTGGAGATAGAGAGGATCAGATAAGGGAGCCTTGGATGATCTTAGCTTTCAAAGATCTATTATCTATTATCATCTATTGCTCAATGAAATACCAGATGATTGGAGGTCTGTTGGATGTCAGATATTCATTTGTCGAGACCCGGGCCTCGGATCTCGGTACACCTCACTCAATTTTCGATACCCGGGACTCCATAGTTGGAACTCGAGTCTCGAATCTCAGGTGTCGGGTGTTGGGTGTTGGGTGTCGGGACTCGATTCAGGACTCGATTCAGGACTTGATTCGGGACTCGTTGGTCGGGACTTGATACTCGATTGTCGGGATTCAATGGTCGGGCGTTGGGTTTCAGCACTCACATCTCGGGCTTCGGGACTCGGGTTTCAAGACTCAGTAGTCGGGACTCGATAGTCAGGACTCGATGGTCGATTTTCGGGATTCGATAGTCGGGGCTCAGATATCGGTACACTTCACTTGATTTTCGGTAGTCGGAACTTGGCATTTGGCATTTGGTAGGCTTGGATGATGTTGGCTTTCAAAGATCTATTATCATCCATTGCTCAATGAAATACCAGACGATTGGAAGTGTGCTGGACATCACATTTGTTTGTTGAGACCCGGGTCTCGGAACTCGGTACCCTTCGCTCGAGTTTCCACTTCACCCCTTTGCAAAGCTCCGTGCCATACCACATCATTAGATGACTTTGAATTATTACCTCCTTTGATTTGGATGATATACAACTAGCTGAGCTCCATGTCTACAATTATCATTCTCCTGGGCCCACCCGTCCATATTATATACCCCCACGTCAGCCTACCTGTCTATGCAATATGTCTACTGTCGGCCCACCTGTATATAATAAATCTTTCACCACTCCCTCGGCCCACCCATCTACAACATAATACCAATATGTCGGCCCACCCATCTACAAAATAATATTAATTCGTCGGCCCACCTGTCTAATATGATATATATCTGGGCCCACCCGTCTGTGATAACAAGCACCCTTGATATACCCAGCTATTTGATACATATCTACCTTGGTACACCCACCTATATAATATCCAACTACCTCGGCCGATCTGTCTATTGAAAATTCACGTCCATCGGCCCACCCATCTACTTCACATATTCCCCACCTGGGCCCACCTGTCTCCATCGGGAATAATAACACTCCCGGCCCATCCATCACAGTCGAGGACATATCTACCATCGGCCCATGGTCTGCTGGCCCGTATCATACGGGATATTATGCATGTCTGTTCACCTGTATAATACGGAGATATGTTACTGCAATATGTGTGTCAGCTTGCGCAGGGATTCACGCATATGTGCATTTGAGTCAGCATCCAAGCACCATGAGCCAAAGAGAGTTGAGAAGTCGCAGACAGTGAAGGCTGCTGGCACAAGTTCTGGTGAGTGTCTGTCACTGCATCCCCACCTGCCGCTGACCATAACCATCAATCAGACACATACACCAAGGCCGAGCTCATCCGCTGCTCTCTCTGGTCCCTCACAGACTTCTCGGGGCCGCAGTATATCTTTGTTGGCATCCATGATCGTGCGATGCTACTGGTGTCAGCTGCAACAGCCTTTCATGGAGAGGGCTGCCGCATGCTAGAGTGGTCAGACCTCTTCCCAGCAACCGTTCCACTGGACCAAACCAATGAGATCCAGGTGTGTGTGCTCAGTTTCAAAATTGATGCCTGCCCCTCCTCATTCTGCTGTGTAGGTCCTTGCTGCACTGGCCGACAATGCAAAGCATAACCAGACAGGCCGCATTGATGAGCATGGGGCTATACAGCATGTCCATCCTGAGCTCTGCCCTGTTGGAGCGCTTGCATTCCTTTTTTTTGCCCACTTCCACATCCTCAACTGTGCTCCACCTGACTTTGCCCCTGACTTCTCCAACAAGAACTATGGCAAGTATGGCCGCAGAGAGTGGTATGATTACCATGTCTTCTACACAGGCGGCCCAACCAAGGAAATGACCTATGAAAGTGAGTTGCAGCAGGCACACTCGACCAACTCACAATGGCTGACACACAAATCGTTGTGGCAGACCACCGCGACTGCATCATGAACATGCACATGAAGAACAACATTGACACCACCAAAAAGACCCATGCTGGCTGCCACTACGCCGCACAGACAGCATGTGCGCATGGTGCCAGTGTGAACGGCACCAAGGCACTTGGTGGCTGGAGTGACAATGGCTCCTTCAACCCAGTCTATGACCGCGCATTCCCCTTAGATGCACTGCTTGGTGCAGGCATGTTCAATGCATGGCACCCAGAGGATTATGCCCTGCCCAGGAACAGCATTGGTGAGAGCACTCCCAGGACCCACAGCACACCCTCTAATGTGCGACTTACTTGCAGTTCCACCGCTTGCGCTACTGGAGGAGATTTTTCCATTTATTGAGCAGGCACAGGAGGACCTCAAAGACCGCACTCAATGCTCACAGCTTGCCACAGACATCGCCCTCCATCAGTTCCTCTCTGTGCTACTGTGGTTTCGGCTGGTCCTCCTCCAGGACGCCGCGCTCCTCTACACCAAACACCCCAAAATCCCAATGTTCCGCTTCAAGCCCTTCAACACACAGTGCTTCTGGGACTACGCCCATGACGCTGTCCAGGCAGTCATGCAAGCGGAGGAGCAGGCCAGGATGGCCTTTCATAACCTGCCTCAGCACCTCGTGTGTGTTACGAACGATGCAAGTTCGTAACTAGAACTTGGATAGGGGCTCTTGTGAAGCTTGCTGAGACCAGCAAGCGTTCGATCACAAGAGTTCTTGAGCAAAGACTTCGTCTTGGAGGGACGAAGACTTTATCGACGATTACGACAGCGTGTCTATAATCGTATTCCTCAACTATCAAGACTGTTGGGCGACAAGCACAACAGAAGTTTTAAGATGAGAAAGCGAAGCTTGCTTAAGGCTTCTGAGAAGTAGGCAGATAGAACCAAGTAGATTCAAGTTAGAGAATACAGGCGATACCCTACTGGTATATATAGGTAGGAAGTGGTTGAGGGCAGGACTGCCATATTAGTGGTAAGGGCAAAGGGGAATACGAGTCAGAGATGGGTACCAGTTGGACGGTAAGGGTAAAGGGGAAAGATGAGTCAGAGATAAGTACCGGTCAGGCGGTAAAGGCATAGGGTTGTGAGTCAGAGAGACGAAACAACGGTAACAGTAAAACGTGCGCAGTGTTCTAGAATGAGCTGCGCATTCGAAGTGAAATGACGTAGTAAGTACAAAGTAAGGCGAGTAAAGAGGAAAATGAATAGGGGTCTCACACGACCCGATGTTCTTGTAACATTACCCCCGTTTCTAGGACCTGAAATCAGCGAGTTCAGCAATCCTGGTTGTCATAGTAGCAGGGGTCAACGTCAACATCGGCGAGCCATTCCTCGGCTTCCAGAGCGTTGAGTTCACGCTGTTGGTCTTCAACAGCAGCAGCCTGGTCATAGGCGGCTTCTAACTTGCGCAGCTGCACGAAGAAGTTGGGGTCAGAGAGACCATGGCGAAGGAGCCATTTGCCTTTAAGGTTGCGGCAAGTGGAGGTGTAGTGACCAGGGGCAAACTGTCCGCAGATGCGGCAGAAGTAGCAGTTGCAGTGGCGCATCTTGTGTCCAAGTTTGTGGCAGGTATTGCACACGTAGTTAGAACGAAGTTCTTGGGTGTTTTGCGAAGCTTCCATCTGAGCGAAACGGATGGACTCAGTGGTGTCGACTTGGAGGGAATTGGTGGTATCATCCCAAGACTTCTGTTTGTTGTGGACTTTGGATAAAGGAAGGCCGTAAGATAGGAGGCTGGTGGCGCGAACACGATGTTTGCCTTTAGAAGGGCGGGTACGTGTGAGGGGGATCATGGGTGATGGCAAGGGAGACTGAGGCGGGGGAACTGGCAAGGGTGTAGGTGTAATGGTAGGAGTATCAAGGTCGATTCTATCGATCAAAGAGGTAGGGACGTAGTCTGGGTCGGCGACATAGAGGTCGTCGCTTGGGGAATATCCCCTTACGAGTGCGAGCTCGGATTGTGATGCGATGAGAGTATCATCGGGCTCGGAAGGAGGGGATGGGGGTGCAACTGATAGTGCGAGTGCGAGTAAGTGGTCAGCGTCGATCTGTTCGATCTCGGCTTCAGATAAGGCCGGGTCAGTGGGGACGAATGGGGTGGAGCTTCGCTCAACGACCTCCAGGTTGTCTGGGGGGGCACTCCATTCTCGTTCAGCTTCCATCTTGTTACAGACATCACCGAAGTTCCTTGCTTCAAGGAGGAGCATGACTGATCATTTGATCATTCTGCGAGGGTAGCGGACAGAGATGGCGCTATATTTCGATCCGGGGGTTTGCTGGAGTTCCCTCGCAGTGATGTCGAGGTTGTCAGCACAGCGGAGTATGTTGACAAGGTGAAGGAGGGGCCAGTCCTGAGTTCTCAGGATGTAGGCGTCTAGACGGAGGGCGTATTGAATATCTAGTATAATGGCTTCCCACATGGCATGTTGTTGGGTCTGGGTTCCCAACGTCGAGAAGGGGACACTGGTGATATAGTCACTGCTGGTAGAGTTGGAGGTGGAGATTGAGGATGACGTGGAGGAGGCAGAGGAAGATGCAGAGGAGGACGACATGTTCAATAAGAGTAGAAGAGATGGTGGGGAAGGTCATGAGGCTGAGGCTCATTTGACCATCTTCAATCGTTTCTTATACTCCTTGAGGATCTCCGCTGCAGATCTTAGTTCTGATTCAGGCAGCCACGTTCGTTCGGAGTCAGGGTATCCTGCCCAAGTCACAAGATAACGACGGCGGGAGCCAGTACCCTTGTGTCGGAGGATCTGTTCTACTTCGTAGTGCTCCTCTCCATTGATAAGATCAGGAGGAGGTTCAGGGTAATTCGGGCCGTGTACTTCCGTCTCCTGATAGGAGGAAAGTTCCGAGGCATGGAACGTGGGGTGAACCTTCCAAGTTGCTGGTAGCTTCAGCTTGAAGGTGATTGGTGACAGTACGTCAGTGATCTGGAAGGGGCCGTATCGTTTCGGGGCGAGTTTCTTTGAAGGTAAACTGGTGATGAGGTGCGTGGCAGATAGCCAAACTTTATCACCTCATTTCCATGGCTGGTATCTTTGCCCATGGGATCGTTCCGCCATTCGCTGTTGAGCGAGACTGTGGCAGGCAAGGGCTTCTTCACGGATCCTTTTAAGGAATTTGACTCGATCTTCCGCAGCCAGGATAGCGGAGTCAGGGAATGCATGGGGAATCCCTCTAGGCTCATAGCCCATCATCAGGAAGAAGGGGGAGGCATCACAAGCGCTATGTTTTCTGGAATTATGGACAAATTCGGCCATCCCAAGGTGTTGTGCCCATTGGGTAGGAGTTGTCCTGCAGTAGATTCGAAGGTAGGTTTCTAGCTCCTGGTTCATGCGTTCGGTCTGGCCATCAGTCTGGGGGTGATAGGCGGTGGAGAGAGCTACTTGGTAGTCCAGGAGGCGTCCTAGTTCTCTAGCAAGTTTCGAGGCAAACTGTGGTCCTCTATCCGAGATGATTTTGTCATAGAGACCGAATCTCTTGTAGACATGTTCAATAAAAAGTTGGGCCACTCCTTCTGCGGAGATGGTTTTATTGCAAGGTGTGAGAATTACCCCCTTCATAAGACCGTGGTCTACCATGACCATGACAGAATCAAAGCCGCCCGACTCAGGGAGGTCCATGATTAAATCAACGGAAACCTGGGAGAAAGGGCGCATAGCGGAGGAGGGGATAGGCATCAGGGGTGGGGTGGTTGGGTGAGTGTTAACCTTCATTTGCTGGCAGATGGCACAGCCGTCGATGTATTTGCATACATAGGTGCCCATGCCGGGCCACCAATAAGATTTTTTAATGTTCCATTCCATGATGGAGCGACCGGGGTGTCCGGCAGTCGGATGGTCATGATGGAGGGAAAGGATGCGGCAGCGAAGATCGTCAGGGACGTAGGCACGATCCTTGTAAAATAGAACTCCGTCAGTGAACTTCCAATCTGAAAGCGCAGATTTCATCGGGGGTGCACAGACGCCATTCAATGCGTCGAGTGCAGTTTTGATCATGAGATCAGAGGGGGAATCAGCGAGCTGCTGGAATTCAGTAGCGAGCTCGGAGTCAATCATCTTTACAAACAAGGAGTCAGGGAGTAACACGAGATCCTCATTATCCTGGTTAGCTACAATGTGGTCAGGGCGACGAGAGAGGGCGTCAGGTGCAGCAAGTTTACTTCCGGGGACATGATGGAAGGTAAGGTCGAAGTCGCAAAGAGTAAGTTGCCATCGTGCTTGCCGGCGGGTCAACTTCTGTGCAGAGCGGAAGTAGAGGAGGTTCTTGTGATCAGTGAAGATGATGACAGGGTGAGGGTTTCCCTCAAGGAAGTGACGCCATTCTTTCAAGGCGCGGATGACGGCGAGGAGTTCTTGGTCATCAATCTGGTAATTTCGTTCTGTGGGGTTCAGGGATTGTGAGAGGTATCCGCAGGGGTGATAAGCCCCATTCGTGTCTGTTTGAAGGAGGACAGCTCCTGTCGCGTGCAATGAAGCATCGGTGGCTAGTGCGAATTGCCGTGAGGGGTCAGGGTTCTGGAGGACGGGTTTGGAGGTGAAGCAGGTCTTAAGCTTTTGAAAAGCTGCTTCACAGGAATCATTCCATGAGAAGGATACATCCTTCTTGGTGAGGTCTAGGAGGGGGCGTGCTGTGTCCGAGTAATGAGAGATGAAGTGTCAGTAGAAGTTACAGAATCCGAGGAAAGATCGTACATCCTTGACAGAGGATGGAGTCTGCCAATCGTTAATACCCTTAAGCTTGGCAGGGTCCATGGCGACTTGGCCGGGGCGGATGATCATTCCGAGGTATTCAACTTCTTGGGCGTCGAAGGTGCACTTCTCAGGTTTAAGGAAGAGCGACTCATTCCTCAGTTTCTGTAAAACTTGACGGGTTCGTTCCTGGTGTTCTTCAAGGTTCTTCGAGAAAATCAGGATGTCGTCCATGTAGACGATTAACCATCCTTCGTTGATTTCTCTATCAAAGGTCTGGTTCATATAAGCCTGGAACGTGGCTGGTGAGTTGCATAAACCAAAGAACATAACCTTCGGTTCAAAGAGTCCGAAGGATGTGGAGAACGCTGCCTTCCATCGATCATCGGGGTGGATCAAGATATTGTTGTAACCCGAGCGTACATCTACCTTGGTGAAGTACTTGGCATCTCGGAGTTTGGCAATAAGAGGCAGAATAAGTGGAAGGGGGTAGGCGTTCTTCACAGTCCATTCATTGATATACCGGTAGTCCTGGCAAGGGCGTAAGGAACCGTCTTTCTTTCCTACGAAAAAGAATCCCGAGGCTTGTGGGGATTTCGATGGTTGAATAAAATCCTTCTTCAGGTGTTCATCTAAGAAAGCTTTAACGGTATCAGTTTCTTTTGGGGAGAGGGGGTAGGCTCATGATGACTTGGGCACAAAGCCTTCTTTTGTGTCAATTTGATGGTCCACGCCCAGTCAGGAGGGCGGGAGCTGGTTCAAGCCGTCTTTGGCAAATATATCAGCGAAATCATGGAGATATTCTGGGACTAGTTCCTCGAATGATTTCTTCTTCATTTCCTGGGCCTTTTCCGAGGTGAATTCTTGAGCCTTATTGCTCGTCTTGGTGTATTCTTCGTCTTTGCTTGCTGCAGCCAGCAGCCAAATGTTCCTTAGGGGGAACGGGGTCTTCTTCTGTTCTCTTTTGGATGTCCCGTCACGAGTGAGGGGGGTATCATAGGAGACGTTCTCGATGAGCCGGACAGAGGTCCCATCAGAGGCATATTCAATTAGTACTTCATCATCAGAGAGGGGATAGGAGGCAATCTCCTTTACCTCAGGCGCAATTTGCGCATCAGTGACCCAGGCATCTTGCATTGTGTCGAAATTTGGGACATCAACGATAACGGGGGTCGATTCCTCCTGTTTCGTTACTTTCTTGGTTTTCTTCTTTTTCTTCTTGATTTCTTCAAGGGCATGTGTAGCGTCGTTTGAGAGGGTCTTGAGAGGGGTGAAGGAAAGGTCGTCCTCGTCTTCGATAATCGGTTTCATACCACGAAATACGTAGGGGTCTGCCCCGTTTCCTTTTTGTTTGTCGTTGATCATTTCCTCAATTTCTCGAGATCTGGGAGTTTCGGAGAGGACAATCGTATCCTGGGCCCAGTCAATTACTGGGTTCATGGCAGTGAGCCAAGGCTTGCCAAGAAGCATATCGTCTTGGTTTGCCAGTCGGGTGACGTTGAATTTGCCCCACATTACGCGTTTGTCAAGTCTGATAAACAATGTGCAGTAATGTGTGACTCGTCCGGCCTTCGAGTGGCTTCCATCGACCATAGTGATATGGAAGGGTTTGGAGAGTTCATGTAATCCGATGCGGTTCCTTTGACAGAAACCCGCATCGATGAATGATGCTCCAGCACCAGAGTCGATGATAGCGGTGCATGCAATGGTTTTGGTGCTTAATGTTGAAAAAAGAGTGATGGGGACACGAAATTCATTCGATCTACCAACAGTCTTAGTGTACAACAAGCATGTAGGAGAGGCTGACGTTGCGGCAGATCTCCTCTTTAAAAATCCTCAGGTCCGTCCTTGGACCTGGTCTTCATCTTTCTGATGGATAGTCGGTTGACTTCCATTTCTTCGTCCAAGTCTTCATTGGCTGTTTCATCATCAGGCTGGTCATTGCCGCGCCTTACCGGCTCTTTTCCTTTCTTGGAGCTTTCAGCGTCTCCTCGTCGGACCTTTGGGTGATGTTGGCGACTGCTGGCTCTATGCCCAGTCTCGCCACAGGCAAAACATTTGCCGTTCTTCATGTAGTCAGCCTTCTCCTTTGGAGTAAGGGTTCGGTCGACATCCATAGCGTCTGGGTCACGTTTAGGACCATTAGGCTTAGGGACGTATCGTGTGCCTTGGTTAGGCCTATAGGGTTTCAGCGCTTGGTGCATAGCGCGGCTTCTTTGATAGTTGGCGTCCAGCTGGGTGGCGGCGGTGTACCATTTTTCAATGGTAACGGGGATGGTCTCCATCTTGTAGATGGCATCACGGAGTTGGGGTTTCATTCCTGTTTCAAAGAAGTGGATGAGAGCGACGCTCTCCTTCATCGAAGACTGTGTTGCGAGGGTCTTGAACTCAGCAATGTAGTCGGCAATGTCATTGCCCTGTCTAAGGGTCTTAAGTTTCGTCATGGCGGTTACCTTGGCATCTACGCTCATGAAAGAGTTTTTAAACTCTTTCTCGAAGTCAGCGAAGGTCCCCAGCATAGGGGTGGTCTGGGCGAGAGCTTCAGCAACGAAGTTTGTCTTCCAATTGAAGGCTGTTCCTGATGCCATATAGGCGAGGGCCATGCCGACTTTCTTGGTATCGCTGTTGTATACTTCATGGTTGATCATGAAGAAAAGCTTCATGCTAAGGAGCCATCCCTGCACTTTATCTAGGTCTCCGTCGAAGTCGTGAGGTTGCCCTGCCTTGAGTTCGACAGGGGCTTTGGTGATCGTCGTGGGGTTTGACATTCTAAAACTGGGGTTCGCTGAGAGGTTTCTTGGTGGACGCTCTTCAGGGAATTCATCTGATGAAGTAGAAGTGTCTTCTTCAGTCTTCGTTTCTTGATCAGGGTCTTGGTTGGCCTCTTGATACTGTTCGTCAAGGGGTTGTTCCTCCTCTTCTTCGGGGTCAGAGTCCGGTGTATTGGGATCTCTTTCCCAATCAAACTTCCTTGTCCAGGAAGGCGTGTCGAGATCCTTGAGATGAGAGGATCAGTAGGTAACTTGAATCTTTTGTTACGAACGATGCGAGTTCGTAACTAGAACTTGGATAGGGGCTCTTGTGAAGCTTGCTGAGACCAGCAAGCGTTCGATCACAAGAGTTCTTGAGCAAAGACTTCGTCTTGGAGGGATGAAGACTTTATCGACGATTACGACAGCGTGTCTATAATCGTATTCCTCAACTATCAAGACTGTTGGGCGACAAGCACAACAGAAGTTTTAAGATGAGAAAGCGAAGCTTGCTTAAGGCTTCTGAGAAGTAGGCAGATAGAACCAAGTAGATTCAAGTTAGAGAATACAGGCGATACCCTACTGGTATATATAGGTAGGAAGTGGTTGAGGGCAGGACTGCCATATTAGTGGTAAGGGCAAAGGGGAATACGAGTCAGAGATGGGTACCGGTTGGACGGTAAGGGTAAAGGGGAAAGATGAGTCAGAGATAAGTACCGGTCAGGCGGTAAAGGCATAGGGTTGTGAGTCAGAGAGACGAAACAACGGTAACAGTAAAACGTGCGCAGTGTTCTAGAATGAGCTGCGCGTTCGAAGTGAAATGACGTAGTAAGTACAAAGTAAGGCGAGTAAAGAGGAAAATGAATAGGGGTCTCACACGACCCGATGTTCTTGTAACAGTGTGCAGCCTCAAGGGCCTCGTCACAAGCATGATGCTGGAACAACAAGCCCAGCGTGCAGAGAACGAAGCCCTATGGGCAGAGGTTCGGCAGCACATGGAAATGCAGAGCACACTACTTGCAGAGCTTTCTGCAAGCAGCTCCCATGGGCGGCAGAGAAGGAGCCACAAGGCGGCTGTGCAGGCAGGTAAGTTATCCTTCCTTGAATGACCTCCTGGTGACTGAGGAGAAAAATGTAGCTGCAGCCATCCCAGCACCCGCTCACCAGATTGCTGGACCACCTTCACTCCCCTCCCTCTGCCTTCAGACTGGCCCCTCCTTACCCCACACCACCATGCCCAATTTCACCATCAACATCTCAGGCACGCCTGCCACAAACTCGAGCATCGGCACTTTGGTTCCCACAGTCAGCCATCCCACCAACTTTGCACTCCCTTCCTTTGGAGCTGACCAGCCACTGGCTATTGACACTTCATCCTCAGACCCACGCTCAGAGAAATGGGCGGCCCTTCTCACCAAGTATGGGCGGGACAAGCTTGACACTCACAAGTGGAAGTGGAAGAATGGAGACTGGCTCCCGAGGTACCGTTACCAGCCTGTGGATGCCATCATGGACATCTGGACCAAGTATGTTGATGGCCTGAACGGCCATCTTTCAATGCAAGAGCTGAAGGACCGGTGGGGTGCAAAGTGGCGATGCAATGAAGGCAGCCTCAAAACTGAGGCTGCAAGGCACTCCAAGGTTGTCTCCCTTGTGGAGCAGCTGTCAGCAAGGCCGAACTGGAATGTCTCCCTTGCCCTCAGATTCCTGGTGGAGAAGTACGAAAATGCTTCAGCATTTGTGGGCAAGGTACGAGCCTTTTGTGACTATCTACAGAGGGATGGTGGGGCTGGATTTCAGGCAGTCATTGCTGCTGCTTTGTATTATCCTTCATAGTTTTTGACCATGGTAGATACAGGCATGGGAGGCAGCAGTGAGTTAATGGGTGTGCTGGGCGATACCTACGCGGTGTATAACCCCTTCAGCAGGTGGGCGCGCTAAGGTGATACCTACACGGTGTATAACCCCTTCCAGCAGTGGGTATGCTGGGCGATACCTAAGTGGTGTATAACCCCTTCAGCAGTGGGGTGCGCTTGGCAATACCTACGTGGTGTATAACCCCTTCAGCAGTGGGGCGTGCTGGGCAATACCTATGCGGTGTATAACCCCTTCAACAGTGGGGCACGCTGGGCAATACCTACGTGGTGTATAACCCCTTCCCTGGGCCATACCACCCAGACTATCATAGCAATACCTACACAGTGTATAACCCCTTCCCTGGGCCATACTACCCAGACTATCTCAGCGAATTTGGCGCTGCCAGACAAGTTAATATCAGTACAGTACATGACATCATAAATATTACTCACTTCTCATCAACACTTACATCAAGGATTCTGGGCACTCAAGTGGATATCTGATCAGCATTCCACCTTTGGTGAGTGCTTGGTTGCTTTCACTGCCATTGAGGGTATCTTTTTCTCTTGTTGCTTTGCGTTTTTTTTTCTGGTTCAAGAAGTGCAGTCTCATGCCTAGTCTTACATTCTCCAATGAGCTCCTCAGCCATGATTTAGATGAGGGTATGCATACCAACTTCGTTTACTTTCTACTATAATGAAGCCTTGTCTACAATACAAATAAAAATATGTAGCGTTCTCTGCAACACGAAACCTTGTCTGCAATACAAATCGAGTAGTGTTCTCTGCAATAATCAAGCAGTGTTCTATCCAGTGCCATGAGGATGCACTTTTGGCAAGCAAATCAAAATCACCAGCATGATGTCTATATACAAAGCCTTGTCTGCAATATACATTGAGTAGTGTTCTATCCAGGCAGGATTGATTCACATTCACAGGCAGATGCAGTCAAGTCATTGTCATTGTGAGTAAGTTACGCTAACAATATTGAACTGCTATCACTGCAGGCACAGATAAGCCAAAAGATCTCATGCACCGCCGGCCTTCTTGCTGGTTGAGGCACACTTCACTATCACAGCCTGCCTGGGTGAGCTTCCCCCTTCACCATATTGCCGCAAGATGTACACTGCCTGCTGTGCTTCAGCCATCCACATTGATCCCACTCCAAGGGCATTCTGCACATCTTTTTTCTTGATGCGAGGTCCTCTTGCAAGGCTCCGAGACTGGTGGCTGTCACCTGGTTCCTGGAAGAATACCCTCAGTATGGTAAGGGACTGAACAGACAATATGGTACTCACGCTGACCAGACATGGCTTCTGGCTGTACCTTTCACAGAATTGCACAGCAAAATGCCATGATGTGACAACAGCTGCGTTGGGTTGGACATGGTACTGGCCAGCCTTGAAGGCAGCATACCTGGGCTCCTCTTGTGCCTTCTCAGCAAGCCATGCTGCCGTAGTGCAGGATTGAGGTTTGTGGGAGTCAGATGCAGTGGCGCAGTGCTGGCCATGAGCAGCACCGGCAGCAGTGGCAACTTCCCTCATCTGGACGATCTGAAACTAGCTGTGAACCAGTGGATGACCCAACAAAAAAACAAAAAGACTTCACCTGCCCAAACTTGACACACAATGTCAGAACATTGTCTGCTGGGATATGGATGCTGGGGGCATCTGGGGCTGAATGCATCAGTCCGCCTGCAGTGGCAGACATGAGCCGTTGCGAATACTCGGGGTGAGCTGGGTCTGGGTACATGATCTCCAAGGTGTCTGGCAAGCACAGTTATAGTACCATCCAGAGAAATCAAAAGGGCTCACCTTCAATGCCAGGCGCTTTCTCATGCAGCCATTCAACAAGCTGCACAGTGCTTCCTTGCCACTCACCCGTCAGGTCATTCAGTGCACCAACCTGCTCAAGAGTGACCGAGTATGCGAAGTGCTCAAGGTCGACACTAAGACAGATAAAGTCCACATAGAGATCAACATCCTGTGAACAGAGGTCATTAGCATTCTCACTGGTCGCTCTGCCAGCCTGGCTGGATGAGTCTGAGGAAGGGGTTCAGCAGGTGGCAAATGGCATTGAGAAATGGAGACAAGCCTGGCAGGGTGCAGCTGCCCAAGTCCGTCCTAAGTTGTGAGGATGGCGGCGCTGAAGGTGGAGTTGGAGTTGGAGTTGGAGTTGGAGTTGGAGTTGGAGTTGGAGTTGGAGAAGATGCCAATGGTGGTGCTGGAGGTGGTGGTGGAATTGGCCCATCTGCAGACACAGTGTCGCTGCGCTGCACTACGACTTGTTTGGAGGCAGGGGCTTGAGGTGGCTTTGTAAAGCCATATGCTGGGTTGAGGAGGACAGCGCACATCTGCGCCATGTTGGTCTTCAAGGTGAAACACCTCTTGCCCTCTTTGAATGGCCAGCATTCATGCTGGCGCTGGACCATCACAACGAGATCCTTGCGCTGCTTGTCCTGTCTGCAATGTGTGTGTTCAGCATTCAGAAAAAGTCAGAAGTCAGTGCTCACAGGTCGTTAGCCTCGTAAGGTATCTCAAACATCATGTTCGGCTCTCATTCCATGTGTGCCAATGGTACTGTTAACCGGCAGGAGTTGGGGTTGTAGTGGAAGGTCAATGGGAGTGATTGAGAGCTTGTGCACCCCTCTCCATGGGGGATTTTCCATTCCGTCTGATGTCTTCGATGGTGAAAGTACATGATCAGGCATTAATATTATAAATGGGCAGGATGTATTCAATGTATTCCTGCCAATCTCAGGTCACCACCAGCATATATTTGGTGGTGTTGTCAGCCGTGGGAACGAGCCACCAGAGGTAAAAACGGTGGCTACCTCAGCGCCGATACATGACCATGTCTGGATTCGGTAATTTTGGTGATGAAGCAGCAGTACCGGTACTACCTGGGCAACACCCCTAAGAGTCCGTTCGGGAACTCAGATTTGGCCAACTTCGACAAACTCGAAAACAAACTGGAACGATTAAGTAAGCTCGGAGCTTGAACCTGATAGTCACGCTGATAATGCGGCAGCCCTAGTTACTACACACTCATTGTATACTAAGCTGGTACTATGTTTTCCCGTCTTTGGCACCACCAGGACCACACCAATTCTGATGACGAGGGTGATGAATCAGACCAACGAGATGTACGAGATGTACGAGATATAGAAGATGAGGAGGGGGAGGGGGAGGGGGAGGGGGAAGATCCCAATAACGCTGAAAAGGGAGACCTGAATCGCCTACAGCAAATTATCAGCGTGTTTCAGCAACTGGTTGTATCAGGGGCTTCAGTTGTCGACATCGCAGTGGATGCCTATAACTCCTATCTACGAACTCACTACGATAAGGAACCTTACCACACCTCGGCACTATCAGGGATCGCTTGGGTCAATGAACTTCTTACTGGCCACCCTGAACGCGTGCGATGCGAGCTTGGCGTACGCCGCCATGTATTTTTCGTATTGCTGAATGTGCTCCGTGAGAGCGGGATAGATAATTCCAAGAATGTGACGCTGGAGGAGCAGCTAGCCATATTCTTGTATGCTTGTGTAACCGGCCTGTCTATACGCCATCTTGGTGAGCGTTTTCAATGCTCAAATGATACTATATCCAAGTACATCCTTCCCATAACCTCAAACACAGCTATACTAACTCAATTGTCCCTGTCTAGATATTTTAAACGAATTCTAATCACATTCTCGTCTCAGCCAATCTATACCACCTACGTCCGGCTTCCTGACCCACAGGCTCCCACTTCCCCCACTATCCTCAAATCCAAGAAGTTTTACCCGTACTTTGCTGATGTTATAGGTGCCATCGATGGCACCCATATCGCGTGTCACCCCTCAGCTGCTGACCGTCACGGTGCTCGTGACCGCAAAGGCAACTTGACACAAAATTGTCTTGCCGCCTGCAATTTTGACATGTGCTTCATGTACATGCTGAGCGGTTTCCAGGGGTCTGCGGCAGACGCTCGTGTTTACCATGCCGCACGTCTGACGGACTTCACCATTCCACCAGGGAAATTTTACCTTGCAGACGCTGGATTCGCTGCATGTGACGAATTGCTTGTACCCTATCGAAATGTACGCTATCACCTGGCAGAATGGGGCCGTGCAAATCTTTTGTACGTCATTTTCTAATATGTTGTGTCCCGCATGCTTATCCATCTTTCAGGCCTTGTAATGCACAAGAACTTTATAATTTGCGACATGCCATGCTTCGCAATGTTATCGAGCGTATTTTCGGAGTCCTCAAGAAACGCTTTCGCATCATCCTACTCCCACCTGAGTATAACTCAGAGATCCAATCTCGCATCCCCCCGGCTCTCTGTCTCATCCACAACATCATCCGTATCCATGACCCTGACGACTTATTGGACTACCGTCACGTTGAGTCAGACGAGTGGATGCCTCAATATACCGGTACACTCGCTGAGGGTCCTCCAACCGACGCTGCAAGGACACGTGCACATCATCATCGTGATCGACTCGCACAGTCTATGTGGGTGGATTATCTTGCAGAGAGACGTCGAAGAGGGCAACCAATGCCACCTGGTGTGCAGGATTAATTTTTAGCATGGCGCTTATGTAGCACTTTTCTCAATGTATTTACAAATTTTTCGTAAGATGAGTCGTTCGTGGCAGAGGAAGAAACGCCATTCTGGTTGGATGCGGAGTCACAAAACACGCTATGAATTTTTCGTAAGATGAGTCGTTCGTGGCAGAGGAAGAAATGCCATTCTGGTTGGATGCGGAGTCGCAAAACACGCTATGAATTTTTCGTAAGATGAGTCGTTCGTGGCAGAGGAAGAAACGCCATTCTGGTTGGATGCGGAGTCGCAAAACACGCTATGAATTTTTCGTAAGATGAGTCGTTCATGGCAGAGGAAGAAACACCATTCTAAACAAATTCTATTGCAACGACATTAACTAGTAGCTAATTGGAGTGTGATTGGTCCCTCCCCTTCCTGAAGTCCTCTAGATACTTCTCCAGAAAAACTTTGCGTACGGCATCACGCTTGATATTAATATATGAATCCGCAATGCTAACGTCAGTTTGAAAAAGAGTGATCATGGTGACCATTTCATGCGCGTCAAGATCTTCTTCTTCCTGTACTTGAAGAATGGCCTTCTGTTTGCGGAAGGGGACAGGCTCAACGAAATGGCCGGACACTGTCTCCTGAAACGCCATTGTTGCATTAGCAATGCTATCAGACATCTTCCCTCCTAAGTTTTCCAATGCCGATGGCATTGACAGACGCTGTGACTTTGACGATGACTTCCCTTTGGAGGATTGTGGGGGACGGGATTCATGACGTGAGCCGTCATCCCCATCGGCTTTACGTTTCACAGCCGTCGAGGATGCAGCAGTAGAGGGAGCGGGGCGACTTTGTATGACATTGAAACTGTTTGGTGTGATGGGCGTAGCAGGAGTAGATGGTGTAGGAACAGAGGTGGGAATGGAGGGTGTGACGTGAGGACGTGATGGGCTGGGTTCAGGGTGCATGGTGTCGTTGTTGTCACCAGTACATTGACCCCCAAATTCGACACGGTCAAGTGCGTCCTCCAGTGATGACATAATGATGTCACTGGCACTGGACGGACCATTTGTGCTGGGCGTCAGCGCGTTGTCAGTTTGATCAATTCCTGGATGGAATCCAACCCAGGTGCTCGGTAGCTCTGGGATGACACCACGAAGGGCCTCATAATGGGGCCAGCCCTTTGTCTTGTACGGCTTGGCTTGGGGGTTATTCTACATATCTAATTAGCACAGCAACACAGTGGGGAATAATGAAAAAAACATACCTTGGTGTAATCATTCCAGATCGTCTCTGATTCAGGACCGATGTTTGCGCCGCACTCCAGACTGTATGAGATGCCGGAGGCCTTTGTGATCTTGTCGATGACTGCGTACAACTTCCGTATCTAGAATAATCAATACTACTACCAGAAGCCGCTCAGTGAAACAAGTACTCACTCGCACCCACTTAGATTGACATGCCTCTGCGGTCTTTGGGGCACCTTAAAACAAGTCAGGTGAGCTGCATGGATGCTAGATGGTGTGCCAGGGACTGACCTTGCAGCACAGGCTGGTTTTCCATCACTGTAGCAGCATCATTCCAGAATGCTCTATCGAAATTCAGGCCGTCACCTCCTTTGGACTTCTTGCTGATGATGTGAGTGATTAGTGCGGTCTCATCACTCTGTGACCAAATGCATCGGTCTTGTTTTGGTTCCGTCGAGGAGGCATCCTGGCGTTTCGATCTCTTCACCATAGTAGATCGATTAGTATGGCTACGTAGATGATGGCAGTAAGCAAGATTTCGGGTTGGGGGCATGATAGCATATAGTAAGTTGTGACATGTCGTCAGTCACATCGATTCGGCAGTCCGGCAAGCTTACTTAATCGTTCCAGTTTGTTTTCGAGTTTGTCGAAGTTGGCCAAATCTGAGTTCCCGAACGGACTCTAATCGTCGCCACCGTCGTGACTGTGGGAATTTCCTCAAAAATAGATTCACTTGCAGAAACGACTTTTTAGTTGGAGACAAACTTGAGACAAACACGACTTGCAGAATTTTCGGGACATTTGAAAACAGAGGTACAGATTTGTAGCAGCAGCCCTAAACAGACGCCATTCAGAGGACTGTCATCAAAACACTTTTGACTTCGCAAGACAACCTCTTTCTTCACCCAAAACCGCGTCTGTTTTTTTACCAGTGTGTTATTTCTCCACCCTTCCTCAACCCTAGGCTCCTTGGCGTCAAAAAGTATGTCTTGCACTTTTTTTTTTCAAGTCCGTCAAATGCAAACTCAACTTCATCCCAAGCCTCCTCCTTGCTCCCATTTGGCTGACGCAGCAGCGCAGTATACGAGCATCCCATTGGATCACTATATTAACGCCCAGGTCAAGGGCGAAGCTTGTGTCAATGGAATGTCGGACGTCAGGACGCTAGCTGAAGGAACGGGTCTAACGTGGTTTCAATCATACCTTGATATCACCCGTATGGAACAACATTTACCCTTCGTATCGCTATCGTATGCTGACATGCAATGTGACATGGAACAACTTACCACGATTGTATGATCGAATCATTATTGATCACGCAGCCCTCCCACCGGTGGGCTACATACCTTCAGTCTTACGTTACAATTCGCGGAAGATTACATCCAAGCGTATCTGAAATGAAGACACTGGACCCATATTCATGCGCCACGTGTTATCAAATAGTGATCACGCCCTGCTCTACTGAGGTTATATGAGGTGAGTCTAAATCGTACACGACCCCATGACTTGAATGAAAGAAGCCATACTAAAATTTAAACACTCAATGCTTCAATTTGCCAACACCATAGGTGGGTTCAAGTTCTTCCTCTGTTCCTGCACAATCGCTATGATTGCAAACCAAGCCAGGAACTCAGCCTGTCTGCGTGACTCTCCTGCCTGATGTAACTGTGTTTGCTGAAGATCGTTGTCAGAAGCGATCTTTGCATGCTTACCCTCGCTCACGCTTCTTGATTTGTACGTTCGCTGGACCTCAAAATGTCCGCCACTAACTTCTATATGAACTCGTACCCTCTTTAAGGTCTAGTTCTTACCTTAAATTGAACTGTAACTAATGTCCGAGCTTCATCTTTGCACCTATCTCACCGGCGCCAGATAAGGTTATGTCCGCTATCTATATTCAGTTTGATAGTTGCAATCTGTCGCTGGTTTTTGAGTGTCCTCGCCAGTCATATTACTCGAGATATCACTCTCGACATCACTCTCGTACGTACTTTTGATTCTCCGTCTCAATCAACGTATTAATTTCTCTCTTCATCAAATAATCTCCCTTAGTCTTTTGATCCAAGACTGAGTCCCTTTCCCGTTCCTAGTCCGAACCTCCTCATTCGTAAGAATATTGCAAGTGCCAGTTATGATGGTTTCCCCAAGTTCGAATTCGCACTCAGAACATACCAGGGACGAAGCAGTTCTTGCCAGGTTGGGATATAAGCAAGAGTTTCGGAGGGAGTTCACTCCATTAGAGGTGGGTCCCCATCAGAGCCTTGGGCATGCTTGACAACGTCCTTGCACAGGTTTTTGGTGTTGCATTCAGCATCGTGGGGCTCCTTCCATCTATTGCGTATGATGCGTTATTCTACCGAGACGAATTGTTCGCTGATACAATGTTTGTTCAGATCGGTGCTCTTCAATGCCATGCCCAACGGTGGTCCTCTTGCGATGGTTTGGGGTGTAAGGCTTTACATGTTAAAAGTATCGGATCTTGTACTCATTCCGTTATACAGTGGCTGTTTGCCTGTGCTTTTATCATGTGTATTGGTTTGGCCATGGCGGAGCTTGCATCTGCGGCGCCAACCTCGGGTGGAGTATGTCCTTCATCCTGTCGCCGATACAGACCCGACCTCTCACAAGTATCTAGCTGTATTACTGGACCTATTCACTCGCCTCCCCTCGTTGTCGGAATTTTCTCTCGTGGATAGTTGGGTGTGAGTATGACCTTTCCTTTCAAACTCGTTTCACTGACATATGCCATCACGCAGATTCTAATACGATCGCGTCTATCGCAGCATTTGGTGAAGAACTCAATGTGCCATGAAAAAATTGCTTATTGAGTTACGAAACTAGCTTCAGTAGATTGGGCATGCGCGATCCAAATCACAGCGGCAGTTAGCATCGCATCTAATCAAGTATACGTGACAACCAATGGACAGATCTAGTGAGTGTTTTTATGTCTCGTCGATGTGTCAGCTTCCCTGATCCCTCGCAGTGGTATATTTGCAGCGTTGGTGTTATCCCATGCTGTCCTTGTGAGCCTCGGGACACAAATTCTGGCAAGACTTCAAAGACTATACATCCTCCTAAATGTGTGGTAGGTGTTATATTTCCGTCTTGTACTAGTTTCTTCAGGTTCACTGCCTGAGGCAGCCTCTGCTTTATAGTCATCATCGCGCTTCCAATCGCCACGCCATCAGAATTCAGAAACAGCGCCAGCTACGCACTCGGAGACTTTACTAACTGTATGTGACATGTACTATTGTCATCTCCATCTCATAATTTTTGTCAGTGGACGGCTGGCCATCTGGATTTGCGTTCATATTGAGTCTATTGGCGCCTCTCTGGACGATAGGTTTGGCTTATCCCTTGTTGCTCCCATTTTGTTTGACAATCTAACAGGTGGTTATGATTCAAGTGTACACATGAGTGAGGAGGCATCCAACGCCACTACCGCCATACCATGGGCCATTGTGAGTAGCACTAGACACTGTAGCCACAATGCTAATGCAAGCAGATCGGCTCCATTGCAATATCTGCAGCCCTTGGCTGGGGTGCGTGTCACGTTGTCGAATATATTGTTACGAATTTAATGGCTTCTAGGCATCAATGTCTCCCTTGTATTTTGCATGGGCAGTGACCTCGAAGGCATCTTGAGCAGTCCGATCGGTCAACCTATGGCGCAGATATTTTACAACTCTTTTGGGCAAAAAGGAGCGTTAGCCCTCTGGTCTCTCGTCATTGTGGCACAGTGTGTTCTTCAGATATTAGGCTCCCCTTACTGCTCTAAAAGAGGAACAGATATATGATGGGATCGAGCGTGCTGCTTGTCGGTTCCCGCCAGACGTTCGCGTTTTCTCGTGATGGCGGCCTGCCGTTCTCGCGATATTTTTACCGAATCAATAGCTACACAGGAACGCCAGTCAATACTGTTTGGCTCGATGCTTTACTTGCTCTTGCGATCGGTCTTCTGGCGTTCGTGAGCACACAGGCCATCAACGCAATATTTACCCTCGTAGTCACCTCTTCATACATATCTTACATCACCCCAATCGCAACCCGTTTCGCTTTCAAGAACGATTTCAAGCCCGGTCCATTTAATCTTGGGAAATTTGTGAGTCAGAAAGCAATGTATGTGATCTTAAACTTAGGTCTCTTGCAGAGCTTTCCCGTCGCAGCAATCGCTGTGTCATGGATGGTCTTCATGAATATGGTTTTCTTCTTTCCCACGACCCCACAGACTACTGCGCAAGAGATGAACTATACAGTGGTCGTCCTAGGTGGTTTCATGTCCCTCGCTGTTTTCTGGTATTACTGCCCGGTATACGGAGGAGTACACTGGTTCAATGGACCTGTCTCAAATCTAATGTCAGCCGAGAAGGGGCAAGATGATGAATCGGCATCAGAGAAGACAGGGAAAGGGCGAGGAGTAGATGTCTTGATCGTGGACGCATAAGTCTAGTTCTCAATGTTATAACTGTTGCAACATGATTATGCCCCACTTTAGTCCCTAGTCACTCGAAACCTTCATAAATACGTAGCGTTGACTTGAATAAGCACTCCATAGCTAACATGAACCTTTGGGGGGTTATCCGTGAATCTCAGAAACCATCAGGAACGCTTGAAACAGAGCTGGAACGACAAACGGGGCCCTTTTCTCTGCCTCAATCTCATTGAGACCTCGCTCAGCTCGAAGGCGCTTATATCTTTCTTGCCGCAGTTCGTTCTCAACTTCAGCGAGACGAGCTTCAAGCTCTGCATTATCATATTAAACGAAGGCTAAATGCAGCTCGGAACTAGTCACCTGAGGATTTTTGTGCTTGTCCAGATTCGAGGATGTGGCGAGGAGCAGCTAGGTGGCGCAATGAAGCTATGAGGTCGGTTTCGCGCGCTCGCAAGGCAGTCATTTCCCGTCGCGTATCCCAAAGATTGCGTGTGAGTCGGGATGTTGTATTGCTATCAGGAGTTGATTGCGGCTTCTCGGGCAGCGACGATGCTATGGTGGTCGAACTAATTCGGGGAGGTAGCTCCACAAAAACTGGACGGTTAGGAAGAGATGGGTGCAGCTTAGCGAGACTAACTTGCGTTCCCTGATTGGCCACATCTGAGCCGAGAGCGCTAGAGAGCTGCACGGGGCTCACCACTGGCTGTTGCTGATGGAGTGGGTTTACGGTTGTGCCCTCCCTCAGGGCTTTGGAAAAATTAGGACCTGTAGGATCAAATATGTCTGAGAACTGGTTGAGACTTTCCAGTGCACCCTGTTGCGTATAGTCACTACTAGGACTTTGCTCTTGCTTCTCCCCGCGCTCCTTATCTTTCAGGCTTGCTGTATACCCCTTCCCCTTGTGATACTGCGGTTCGTAACTTTTAATAGCGTCAGCCTCATCGCGAGCAGTCTGGAGATGACGACGCTGACGAGGCCTTATCCCGTAATGTCGGTGATATAAGCCGTTAAGCGATCCTCTCTTGGAGCCTGAGCTGTGAGAGCTTGTGGGCGCTACATAGCGTGAGGGGAGATCCTCGTGGATAAAGTAGTAAGCTCACCCATAAAGTTCTCAAGTGGGAACAGTGGAGGTGGTAGCTGTCGAGGCCTGACTCGAAAAGGCTGTTGTCAATTGAGACCCGGTCAAAGTGGGTGACCTCTCACGCGACGGTCAACTCATCAATTTCTCAATTTAATGGACCGACCCCAAGTTGCAGACGCGTCAGGGTGATTCGCTCACGTGACTGTACCTGGGAATTCTCAATTCCAATTTCGCCAAGAAAACGGATCGACGTAATGCCATTGACCTAAATGAAACTGTATCAACTTTTGAGGACACAGCAAAAGCCTCTTCTTGTCTTAGGGAAATGCCTTTTACCCAAAGATCTCAAAATGCAGTAAAAAAAACACCACAGCCTACTAATATAAGTATTCCTTCGTAGTACATTGCTACCGTGTCGACTTGCACTGGACTTCCAATTTCAAGTGCCGTAGAAAAATCGCCAATAGCCAGGGAGTAAGTGCACAAGGGTAAACCAGAGCTACAGCCATGAGTCAGTACCAGGTAGAATTTTCCAACTCGAGATCACTAACGCTGTACAGTTTGCACGATTGTTTGTGGGCATTCGCAGTCCTATAAACCATGAATCTCGCCCCGACAATCGTTCCATAGATTATAAATGCAACAGAACAGGTGGGATCCAGCTTCCAAAGTCTGCTGAGGCAAAGTGACCAAAGGGGGACGCCAATCATCATGGACATGCGTGCAAAGGTAGGGAACAGAGTGACAAGAGTGCGTCTTCCTGTCAACCGATCTCCCTCCTCATCTTTAAAATCTTGTGCGTGAAGTGTCGTTGCAAACACTACAGAGCTGAAGGTAATTCCATGTGCCCCAATTTTATCAATGCTGGACCCTGGTTATTGAAAAATAAATCCCAGTCAACAACAAAGCTTGTTTATGATCTCTGGCACAGCCCACGTACCAATCACGACCGTTGCGCCTAGTTCAAGAATTGTGTATGCGATAGCCGTCAATAGGTTCTTCGAAAGCCCAGTCTTATCGCCACCAAACTCATTGTACCAGATACTGAGGGCTTCTAGACAAACGCTACAGGCGAGTACCGTGCTGCCATACATCGTAGAAAATATCAGGCAGACTGGTACTAGCAGCCAGCGCACATCCGCCGCATTTTGTGCAGTTATACGACCAGCAGGGAGAGGGCGATGAGGTTTGTTTTTCTGGTCCTCCTCTGGATCTTGCATTTGGTTATATATATCGTGTTTCAGGAGGTGCAGCCACATCCATACGACAATGTCTGGAATGCGAGTTACGTTGGGATGGGGAGCAGCTGCGAGGGTAGACAAAGTCTAATGCACAAAATCACGTCAAGGAACATACAAGTAACATGTATTAGGGGCACGCACGATAGGGATCAGAACTGTCAACAAGTCGGACTTGGTGAACAAAAATAATGTCATGATGTGCCCGCTGATGCGACGACCGCTATCTAGGGCTTGAGACAGCATGGTCTGATTGTTTGCTCATTTTTGAGCCAGGAGCCTACAGTTATATAGCTTGACATGCTGCTCAAAATCTGACATTACCAAATAGCCGGCATAGAAATCACCGAAATGCGTAGGTTGTCGGTGACCCTGCAAGGTCCGAGTCACCGTCCGTTTCCAGGCACGGAGCTGAATGCAGTGCAAGGTCACTGGTTAGGAATGCTTTTTTGATTCTCGGAGGTTGAGGTCACCTGCGACCGATGTCGAGATAAGGGTACCCGGTGGTCCCAGTTCCGTTCGACTTTGTCACAGTCTTACGGTAACCACAATTTCACGGCAATCACGTGCCGCTTATCGTTCCTAATCTGGTAGTTACTCCTGCTCATTCTGACCACAAGAGACACTTCTTCCTGTAGTAGATACTAGGCTCAACGAATACACCTTCTTGGACTGCAAACCTGACCCAAAGGACTTGCAAAGAACCGTCAATTTTAATTTTTCACACGAGTTCCATTTCAAGGCGAGTGTCATTATAATAGTAAGAATTTGCGGAATCGCTTATGTTTTCAAGTCCAGATATCAGGGTGACTCTCAATCCTGTGGTCACCGCTTCTTGACAATGCTGGCAAGTGCTTACTTGTAAGTTACAAGTATGACTCATCAGGTTCAGCACACCGTAATGTCGTGGGGTATTGTTGCAGCATTTTTTCCAGCTGCTTTGTCTGGTGCTGTGGCACCAGTCATCCGGACTGCTACAACCATCGGATACAAGCAACGACCTCGATCCGGTGCCCGAGTGGCACCATAGGAATTCCAATACCTGAGGAGCTGCAGCCGCAAGAGCCCGGATCTGCTAATGTTCCCACTCGCGTAGCTGCTGTTGACTCTCCTGGAGAACTCGTACCGTCTTAGTGGTGTATCGGGTGCGTTACCCTCTGAAGCCCTGGCCTATCACGTACTGTAATTATAACACCTACTCACACATTTTGCTAATGCCCCTCGTAATCTTCACTTTTCGGCAGAAAAACATCTCAGTTCTTATGTAGAACAACCCTGCGCGGCTGCGTTGCTTGAAAATCGAGATCAACGATGGTCATTAACTTTATACTAGCACCTTACTTGGAGTGCGGCATTCTACTTGTAACAGCACTTGGGCACTTACGCGAACACCGCTTGGCAACGCTCAGCTGTACTCCGCGGTGGCGAGATGTCGTCCGAGCTCTCTGAAGCACGGTCGCGCCGCTCGAAAAGCTTCGACAACTCAACTCAGCCACATCATCGACTGTTCTAGTACCTACGTCGACTATCCCCAGAATTTTCCGTTCGCGTCCCGCGCCGTCACCAGCGGCATATATGCGGCGTTGGTGTTAACACATGCCATCCTCGTTAGCCTTGGTACCAATTCTTGGCAAGACTGCAGAGATATATCTTGCCGAATGTGTGGTGAGTATTGTCCCTCCCCGATCGTTACTCTGAACCTTCCTAGAGCCTCTGCTTCGCGGTCATTGTGCCTCCGATCGCAACGCCATCAAAATACCGAAACAGCGCGAGTTGTGCGCTAGGGGGCTTTACAAACTGTATGTAGCGTGTGCCAGTTACAATCACGGCTCACGATCAGTTGTAGTGGACGGTTGGCCATCAGTGTTTGCATCCATTTTGAGCTTAATGGCGCCTCTGTATACAATAGGTTAAAACATCTTCTCCTGGATGGTCTGTTCACGTTCCCAACCCACCAGGGGTTTATGATTCTAGCGTGCATATCGAGGAGGCCTCAAATGCCGCTACCGCGATACCATGGGCAATTGTAAGTAACATTAAAAAAGAGCAGCCATTCAGTTTACCCCAGCTAGATTAGTTCCATTGCCATGTCAGCCATCCTTGGCTGGGGTATGTGGAATGATGCACAACATCGCTATAATTTTGAGGTCATTTTCTTATATAGGAATCAACGGCCCCCTTACCTTTGCATGGGCGCTGACCTCAACGGCATCCCAAGTAGCCTCATAGGCCAGCCCATGACGCAGATCTTGTATAATTCGTCTATAAACTAATTGAAAAGCAGGTACAAGATGGGGTCCAGCTGTCTCCTGGTCAGCTCTCGCCAGACCTTTGCATTCGATGGAACTTTCCCATTTTCATAGTATTTATACCGGGTCAATGGCTATACAAGAACACCGGTTAATACAGTCTGGATTGACGCCGCCCTTGTTCTCGCAATCGTATTTTTGGCGTTTGCGAGCACCCAGGCCATTGACGCGGTATCCACAATTGCTGTCACTGTATCGTACGTCTCTTACATAACGCCAATCGCGACCGCAGTGCTTTGTGTTCAAGAACAATTTCAAACCCGGCCCACTTAATCTTGGGAGATTGGTCATTCGAGCTGTAGTAATGACACGACATTCTTGGTAATTTTCCCGTGCAGAACGTTCCAATCGCAGCGATCGCTGTATCGTGGGCGGTCTTCATGATAATCGTTTTCTTCTTACCTTCCACTGAAATAAATGTCCAAGCGATGAACTATACGGTCATTGTCTTTGGGGGATACATGCCGCTTTCTGTTTGCTGCCCAGTATACGAAGCTGTGCGCTGATTCAACGGACTTGTGTCCAACCTCGCACCTCCTATCAAAGCTGGATGTGGAGATGAGGATTCGGTATGCGAGAGAAAGGAAATTCGTGATACAGATCTCTCTGTGTGAGTAGTACATTCATGAGTCATATTCGCGTACCGTCGTAAAGTAAAGCGCCAGCTGATATACTACAACAATTATATTTCAACAGAAGATGTGCAGTGGATTCCCAAGTTTTATACGAATGACCATCGCGAACTTCAATCCTATTACTCGTCTGAGGTTCGTGCAATCTTCTCTGTTGCCTCCGTGTTCCTGTAGTCATTGGTGTTCCTAGCAGCTTTGTGAAGTAACAGTCCACTGAGTGTTGCGAAAAGGACCGCGAACCAGGGAAGGATCGCACAGAGTCGCACTTTGTATCATTTAGCACGAAGACCTGATACCATATTTGGTTCATACGCACGGTACCACTGCTTTCTGTACTCAGGTGAGACACCGATGGTTTGCTCCATCTGCTGAATGACGCTTTGAGATACTGCGACTCCATCGAAAGTTGCTGTGATTTTGGTTGACCGAGTGGCAAAGAGAACATCACACGCGATAACAGTAGCCAAAAGCCACAGGGCGCCAAACAACATGAGAAAGGCTTGGAGGTGCAAAAGGCGCTGTTTTCTTCCAATTGATGAAATTTGGGAGAAAGCTGAGACGAGGGAGAGGGCTGTCAAAAGTGCGCAGGCTGCTGCGATGACAGAGCAAACCGAGTACACATCTCGAGACGAGTGTCAAAGAAGCCCATTATAGTATGTGTCTCACAAGCACTTTACCATGATAGTTAAGATCCACGATGGTGCCACCAGGGGCCGCGCTCTTGACATATGAGCTTTCTTGGTTGGACCTTCATTGGAACTCTTCAGTTCAGTTAAACCTTATGGAAGCTGCAGTCTTTACTCACTTCACTAGAGCATTGATCACAACCGACCACCCAACAACCGAGAACGCAAATGTCAGAAAGAGCGAAACAAGAAGTAAAACCTTGGGGGTCATATGGGTGGCGTAGTAGTGGGTACAGTGCGGGACAGTTACGAATGTATCCTAAAAAGTAGGAACGTCATTATATCACTTCTGGACTATGTAGATCCGCTCCTTGGGCGCAATGAGAAGTCACGCGAAGTATTATCGTGATTTGTACGAACCCCAAAAACTATCATGCGTTGCGGTCTTTCGTAAAGATCAGGATGCAGATACCCCTTACAGTAAGAAATAAGATCCGATACATTACTCAAACGCTCCCAGTTGACGGCGATAATGCTGATCATGCATGTGCCTATCCAAATCCTATATTGGCGTTGAGCACCTACTTGATCGATTCGAAGAGCTGAACCTACCTCTCTACAGTCAAAGGACTGCTGGCATTGGTCGATTACGTCGGGCCCAGTTTTCCATTTGCAGGGATACAGCCCACAATCTTCTTCCTCGGCTTCCTCCGGGCTAACGTCAACTTCTAAAGCGTCCGCCTGGCTCAAGAAGCTGGTGTCTGGACCCGACAGACCGTTTAGCTCTATAATTTCACCTGGTTCAAGCTCAGTATACGATAGTTTCACCAAATGGAAATCGGGCATCTGATTGTGTTCTCGCAGTTCGGAGAGTTTCAGATCTTGAATCTTGTCGCGCTCCACAGAAGACTTCTGATGAACACGTCCAAGCTCGATGAGGTCAGCACGCAACAAGTCAACCTGACGCTCCAGTTGCCGGCATCGTTCTGCAAGCTCCGGGTGTTCGGCAGCACGCCGTCTGATAAGATCATCTGTTCGCCGATCTTTCTCCTGAAGAAGGGCGGAAACACCCCTCCATCGATCGACATCTTCTTTCAACGCCTTTATCTGACTCTGTATCACAACATCGTCAAGAGAGCAACCAAACACAATAAGATAAAATTACCTCGAACATGTGCTTGATCAGAGCAACTCCATCGCGTGCTTGACCTTCTGCAGTCTTGGCCTTCTGCTCTAGCTCAACATTCTCTGCTCTAGTGGCACTCACGAAACCAGAAGCCTGTGTATATTGATCACGGAAGAAGTCGCGGTCCTTTTCAGCTAGACTCTTGGAACGAGTCAGGGCATCCAAAGAGGAATTTGATCTCGTCACGTCCGCAACAAGTGCCTCGTGCGCCTCGATCATAGAGGCGCGCTCCGCAGACCACTTTTCGCACTCGGATTCCCGAAGTTCCTTGTCACGTACCCATTCGGCATGATCAGCTTCCCATTTAGTCCGTTGCAGTTCCATGGCTTCGCGATGAACGTCCCACAAAGCGCGTTCTCGGGCACTTGCTGTTTGTTGCTGTGCCCAACTATCCCGTTCCGACACCCATGCAGCACGCTCCGTCGTGATAATAGTATGTTCTTGTTCCCATTGAGCTCGTGCTGCTTTAAAGGTGGCGCCAGTCTCCGTCAACGATTTGATCTGGGCAGCAAGACGATCACGTTCCTCCACCCATCCGATTCGCTCGCCAAGCATTTCGGTCACTTGGAGATCCAACTTCTTGCGTTCATTCTCCCATAGCTCGCGTTCTCGCCGGAAAGTTGCTTGGTCTGCATCCCAAGAAGCTCTAAGCTCGTCAACTGGGCGCGCGTTGGTTTCAAAGCGATCTCGCTCAGCAGTGAGTCTCAAGATTTCCTCCTCCAAATTACGGCGCCCCGCCTCCCAAACTTCGCGCTCTTGGTTCCACTTGACCCTCATGTCGGCAAGCTCGGAAACGGCTGAATTGGTCTGGTTTGCGCCTACGGGTTGAGCGCTTGATGTGATTCCTTCCTGAGTAGTCGTGCTTGGGGATTGCAAGGCTGCCTTTACCTCGACTTCGAGCTTTGAAGTTTTCTCGCGCTCAAGTGCCAATGCAGCTTGCAACGCTTGAATCTCATCGGACTTCTTATGGAGAGCGGACAGTGCCTGATTGAGCCGTCTCACAGTCGCGTCGCTCTGCGCAAAAAGGTAAAGGGGTTAGTTGGTCTAGTCTATCAGTAAAGTTGGGCTGTAATGCAGTACATACATCATGCTGCGGTACGCTTCGTGTTGGTGAACTGTTCAAGATATTTGATGTATCAAAATCTTCATCATCCCTGCCTTGCCGTTGACCCTGACTTGGGTTGGCGATCATACTGGCAACTTGTAAGTCATCTATATGTGTTGAAGGCTGGTTTGATTTGTGTTTACTTCCACCTGGCTCGGCAGGTATAGGGGACGGCTAAACGAAATGAGGTGGGAGCCAACAAAATATATTAGCGACAAACCTGAACACCATCATCATCATTGCCCATGTCTGTATCGTCGATGGCTAGCTCCTGCCGTCGCGCTTCAAAATTTTCCACAACATCTACCTTTGGCACCAGAAGCGCCGGATTACCACTGACCAAGGCCTCCTGCGTACATTCCTCCTCCTCCTCACGAAGAAGGATACGCTGAGGCTCTTTGTCTTGGGGACCACTTTGTGTGAAAGTGTCGATAGTTGTGCTATTTCCTCCGCTGAGGTCAACATAAGCGTCCTCCATTTGCTGAACGATCTCGAGGTCTCCCTCGTGAGCCCCCTTGTTAGACGCGAATGGGTGAGTGTCTGGTCCCGACTGTTTGCCTTTGCTTGTCATAGCCAGAGGCACGCGTGATCGTACAAGGTCATTGATAGTTTTTTTAGGTGGTTTATCGGTGACTTGGAGAAGCTCCTTCTTCCGCAAAGCCCGCTCATACAGCGCTTTCCCTCTAGCTTTCAGTTCCGCGTCTGTGACGCTAGGAACACGATCTTCGTCGCTTGAACGTTCATCCGGACCAGAGTATCGTTGCTTTCCCTTATCTTTCCGCGGAGATGGGAAGCTTTCAATGGAGCTCATCGGAGGCTCGTTATCGCGTTCTGTAGTGAGCGATTCAACCGTCTTACGGAAAGTGTGGGGAGAGATACGTGGAATTGGCCCTGTGGGTGGTTTCCGTGGTCGAAGTAGCACTTCACTGCTTGAAGCGACGGTAGGTAAGACTAATGCTGCATTGGACTTCCTTGAAGTAGATCTTGGGAGAGAAGGTTGTTTGGGTGGCGGCGGTTGATCAATGCGCTTTCCATTCGTCATGTGGTTGGGAAGTGAAGGCTGGGACTGCGAAGACTCTGTCTCCGGGACAATCCCAGAAAATGGTGAATCGCCGGTAGGTTCCTTGCGACCTGCCGTAGTAGCAATCGTGGGTGGGGGTGTTGAAAATTTAGGAGGCGGACTAAGAGGTGTGTCGTAAGGATCTACAGCACCATAATCTGTATTCTCGCCCATATTTGCATAGGGATCTCCGTCGCCATTATCCGAACCGATGCCCATCATGCAGTCAAATATTTCTAACCGAGCTCGGGCGCCAGGAGATAATGATGGTTGGCGTCGCAAAGGAGGGGGGGGAACTGAAGATGACTTCCTGGAATGAAGTATTGCGGGAGTAGATATGTGCGATCTGACTGAGGATTGAGCCACAACATGTTTGGCAGCAGTCTCTTGTGGTGTGGTCTTTGAGGTTGTCTTCCTGTCAGCGAAGCGGGATATAGGTGGCTTTTTCGATTTGGGTAATAAGTCGGCCTCCTCTGTAGACGACAACACGATGACATCGTGTTGGTTCTTCGAAAAAGGCTGCCCATTTCGACTTGGGCCACTGGATTGTTCAGGCTTTTGGATGGTTGTTGTGGTTGTGACGCGACGATGATCAGTGACGGACGAGAGGACGTCGTCCTTGGGCTTAGGTACAGGGCGTTTTCTAGTAGGTGGACCAACCCTGGTGACTGGAATTCCATCGCCTACTCCGCCTGCTGCAACGACGCTATCATCGGCGTCTGACTCGATAGATTGACTGTGGCCAGCGGGGGTGCGCTGTGTAGCCTTGCGCTTCGACTTCGTACTAGTTGGTTCACCAGTGACGAGTTTCTTCTTCTTCCTTGGATGTTCCGGCTCTGAAGGATCCGCCGAGTTGCTTAGATTTGATGGCTCCTTTGCCATATCTGCACGTTTACGCTTCGAAGATGAAGACTGCGCCTTTGACGTTGACGGCTGAGCACGAGGAGGTTCATCATAGTCTGTTAGAACAGGGACGCTTTCTTCCGCCAGAGAGCGCGATTTTCGGGAAGTAGAAGTCGTAGAAACCTTTGAAATCGTCGAGGCGCGTGAAGAGGTTTTCTGGCCACCTAATAAAAGGAATGATGTATCAGACTCATTGCTGTTACAATAGCACTTACCAGTCTTATTCGATCGACGTCGTCCCTTCACGGCCTTTTTCCTCTTCCACTCTTCCACAAGATGATCCGTGCAGTCATGCTTAGGTACCCAGTCCAACGGCCATGGCCTCCCCGTCTTGGGATCATTGCCCGCCCACCTAACCCGATACTTCTTACCCCGCTCGGCAACAATTTCTATGACTTCCCATAGAGCATCGTCATCGTTAGACCGAGGCTCAAATTGCGTCTCGAACTCGGACAACTCTCCCGCGGGGGATTCCCTTTCAGTAGACATGATTCAAACAAGGTACAAAACCATTCAAAATTGTTGAAGGGGGTGACCAAGGGGTGACACTAGTAGGAAGAAAGCAATTGACGATTACATAATCACCACTATGATAGACTACTGATAGAATGTTAGGAATACAGTATCCCGCATCTTTCAACAGGTAAGAATTATCATCTCTGGTTTAACCAAGTCTGACGATCGACAGTTCATTGACGTTAAGTAGGAATGGTCCACATATAGGTCAATCCAGAAGCATAACCAGCGCAAAGGCGTTCACTAGTAGAAAAAGTTACCTCTGTCAGCAAGCTCTCTTAAGAATATAACGAACTGTTCGCGTACCCAATAAACTTGAGCGCAGTGACAGATCCTAAAGCAATATCAGATACCCCCTCTCCAGAATTCATCCGGCGAACTTCAACAAACTCCCATTGCGCTTGCATTTCAGCTGGAGTCCCATCTGCGTTCCATGTCCATAGCGTGATGGAACCATCGTCGTGACCCGTGGCAAGGATATCCAAATGCGAATATTCACGTTCATGGAACGCCAGAGACGTGATTGGCGCGCGCACAGTGTCGAGTCTGGCAATTGGTCTCGCGTTGATTGTGTGCAACATTAAGTGGGAAACGGAACAAGTAGCGATGTATCCCGTAGACTCGTTGATGGCAGATAGATACACTTCTGCGCTTAGGATTTCATTGCCGTGCCAAATTGAATGTCGGTAAGACCCTCTGTTCAGGTCCCAAACGATGGCACTCCCGTCCTCGCTGCCACTAACAATAACGGACCATGTACGCGATGTTGCAATACACACCACACGTTGAGTGTGTCCCCTGAGGAGATGTGTCATCGACAGCGTTGAAGATGCATGCCTGCGAGACCGTCCCGAGGCTCCAACAAAACCCAAAGGCGCCACTTGACCTTGGTTGACGCGCCAAACACGCACAATATTATCACCAGAACCCGTTACTAGAGTGGCCTGGTCCGCGAAGGCAGCACATGCGGGTGCTACTTGCTCAATAACTTGTGTAACCTGAGAGGACTACATTAGTTGAGACCATCGTCGTCAAAAAATGAGTACTTTTCCGTGGGATACCAATCGCAGTGAGCGATCACTCGCGTTCTGATCCCATTCGATTTGTTCATGACCAATCGAAGGGAGGCCGATCGCTCCACGAGGCAACGGACGCACACCGCCATATTTCCCATCAAACAGGTCGGCAGAGATATTCGACACAGCACTATCCAACACGACTGCGTCAAACAGTTAAAAACTTGAAACGAACGAAACAAAATTTGGATACTTGCCCTTGAAAGGCTCCGGATCTCTTACTAACGCAAGTGCGTCCTCAGGGACACCACGGGTTATCGTGACAGGGAGACTCAGAAACCCTTCAAGATTTCGAGGTGGATGTGGCGAGGTAAAGAGCTTCTTGGGAGTCTGCCCGACTGCATTGCTATTAATTGACTGTTTCAGGTGACTGGGACAGGGGCTAACGCACAATTGTGGATGATTCCAACAGTAGCTTGTCGCTCCAGATCGCTGGTGATCATGTCCAGATCTGTACATGCCCATCAACGAAGAGTAAATTCAGACAGCGAAACCTACCAATTGCGCCTTCGTAACTGAGAGGGTGAAAAACGTTCGCAGAATCCACGTCTCGTTGTTTGCATCCCCATATGAGATCTATCCAAGCAGGAAGATTCTCGCTGACGTAGTGGCTCTCAAGAATCTGTTTACGCACCAGAATAAGTCGTTTAATCAAAATAATCTTGTATCGTAAAACTTACTCGGCGATGCATTACGATGAACAGGAGCGGGTCTCCTTTCGCCCACGCAGGCAGTTTAACATTGTGAATTCGTTCTCCGGTAGTTTGAGAGATACCGAAGTCGAGATTTGCTGAATTCTCGAGGAACCTGAACACGGTAATATCAAATTGAACGAGACACAGAGCAGTCAGAGGACTTACTCTGGACAAGTAAAGAATTCGGGTATTAATTCACGCACATCCCCACGGATGTCATGCGATGCCAAGGAATATGCTTTCCTGATATCACTAAAGTATAATCATTACACGTTGCCCCACATCCTAGTTCCAACTGAAAACTAACCTGAAAAGCCTATCGGGCAAATCCCAGTCTCCTCCCTGTGGGAGATAAATGAATGTTCTTCGGCACCAAAAAGGAACACACCTGTAGCGTCTTGAACATACTAGTAAACGGCTGCATGCGAATATTGAAGTGGCAAACGATCATCGACCTGTACTCGGTGTCAAGAGTAAAATATGGGCAAATAGAATAGACTTACGAGCTGAAGTGTGTTCCGTAGTGGAATGGCTCTTCATCAACACTGCCCAGGTTAGCATAGCGAGCTTCCGCAGCCTCACGACGCTCGGCCGTCAAAGCCCCCATAGGCTTTGTGAGGCTGAAACAATGTGTTAACTTGGAGTCTACGATCTCAGGGAGTGTGCGAACTCACTCTCTGAACACATTAGGAGATGACAGATCCAGCACCTCTGAAACATAATCATTGAGAACCCAAGCTAAAAGTTGCCGTGAGTTTCCTTGTGAATAAGGAATTAAAATTCACTGACGAAAAACGGGGTATTGAGTTGCATCGTTTGGGGTACGTCCCGACAGTTGGTTAAGAATACTCAAATAACCAAACTAGCTCAAAGTAAGTACTGAAACAAGAAATGTGAACATCACACACATTGCTTAGCTCTCTATTCTGCCAACGCCGTTGCGCTGATTGGAGTTCCTTCTCTACTGCGCTAGTGGATGATCGACTTTTCAAAAGCGATTTGGGTATAATAGATCCAGGTGTTAGGCTGGGTTCGAACGTCCTCATTTTCAAAGCTATCGACGAGAGCATCTGGGAAGCCGCTTGGCGACGTGATCCATCAAGGAAAATAACCAGCAGTGTGCGGCTATCTTTGAAAAAGATCTCGACCCTGACGACCGAGTTAGTAAGGTGGTACATGCAGGTGAGCGACCCATCTCACCCTACGTCCTGGAAAAGGAACATCCTGTCAGAGAAGCCTGATACTTGCTCTAATGACCTGTCACAGAAGAGATTCAGTGTCACAAAAGCTAGAACAGAAAAATGTTCTCAATGTACCATCGTTGAGCCCGCTGCGAATTCCGAACGTCCACAGCACTTCCGGATATAAGGAATAATCCTTCCGGCGCAGTAGCTGCGTCAATAACTTCGCCCTCACTATTCTCTACGAGGCCTTCCAATATGTACAGGTGAGTACGCCCGAAAATCAACATGCCAACTAGGAATCAATAATTAAGACTGCCAGTGAGCAAGTCAGCAGTTTGATAGCTTACGGAAAGAATCGACGCCGGTTATTCGGCAGACAGTGCTAACAGCTTCAATGACATCTCCAGGCTCGAGTTGATGCCTTACTCTCCTGAGTTTGTCCTCTGTTATGTCTTCAGTGAGCTGATGATCGCCTGGAAATAATGTTAGTCAGAGTTGATAAAGCATCGAAAGTAAAGAAGTACCAGTCTTCGCCTGTCCAAGGATGGAACAACCACTGTATTCGGAGAAGTAAGTTCTGACTGGGATGGCGACAATAACTCTGAATCGAAAGCTGACGAAGCTTCCTCGTGACTAGTAGACCTCGAGTCCTGCACAAGCATTTCCAGGAGGTTCTCCATCTTTATCCTGGTTGACGTCATTGTTTGGCTTCTGACAACGAAAAGTTCACTGACCTGACTCTATGCGGTCCTTCAGTCTCGTCTAATTTCCATACGCGTTTCCGAGCTAAATGGGGCCAAATAGTCACGTTCGGTCGTTGACGCAGACACACTTTCTTCAAAAGATACGGCTCTACGTCGCCTTTCCTGCCTATATCAACAGTCAGTACATCTCAAGGTCACTGTAGCATGGATAGTTAGGCACAAGTCTAATAGAGTCTGTCTGAAGTGTTTGCGCTCCGAAACAAGAATCGTCTTTCGCCATTCTTCAAGATGTGCAGATGCTTTACGGACCGTGTCTGTCTGAGCAATACTGAGCTTGTGACCCAGAAGTGTCTGCAGGATCAGGTCGTCCTTTTCGACTGAGCGCCAGGGCGAACGATATCAAGAATCTGTGCATATAGTCTGAGAGGCCTTATCATATGACAAAGAGTAGAATACCTGTTGTTTTTGAGACGTAGATATGTACTTGCCCATCGCTACAAGTAATCCGAAGTGCGTTAGCTTGACGGATATTTTGGCATCCAGGACCCCGGGAGGCTGCCTCATGAGAGAGAATATATTGAGGCCATCAAGAAGTAACTGGGCAGTGCTCTGGGACCTGAAGACGCGGCGGAACAGGTGAACTTGACTCGTGCAGCTTTGTTAAGTCATCGAGAATCCAGATGATCGCATCTTTTGAGGGAGCTGCACGAAGAGTGAAATGGAATATCAAGGCAGTAGACAGATGACCTCACCTTCATCAGGTTCAGCATTGTTGTTCCCGATTGAAAGTCCTTGATATAACGCAAAGAGAAACACGGACAACATTTGAGGGGATCCTGAGTCATCACTGGATCTGTCTCCAGGGCGCCCAGGCAGGATGTCTAAAGCTGCATCATGTACACTGCGATCCCAGACTCGAGGTAACACAGTTTTGAGAATGCCCCAACCACCAGGCCGAGTCGAAGTTTTTGCCAGATGACAATGAGGCTTTCAGGCTGAGGCCAAGCATGCCAAGCACTTGGCAGGCAGTATGTGCGGAAGGTTGGCTCCCAAGCAACAGTAAACAAATGCGTGGCATAGGAAGTGTACCAGCAAGCTTAGAGTGAAGCGAAGGGATGCGCATCATGGAAACAAGGGCTTCAAGGACTTGCTCGGCTTTATCCCTGGTGCTATATCTTAACAAGTCCCCACGGGAGGTTGTTGATCGAGGTGACGATGAAGATGATGATCGGGACTCTGGAAACTGTTTGATGGGACGAAAAGAGGTTGAAGATGAGATTGCCCACCTTCAGCAAGGGTGGCAGCTATGTATGAAACAATTGGTTTGATCGCTTCCTCCGCTGTAAATGATGATTGTGCAACAAGCACCAGCGTGTTGACGACAAGTGATATAGATTCTTGCGGGTACCAGGCTGACTGAATGGCGAATAATAACTTGCGCACGATGCCTAGTTTCGACAATCGCATCTTGATGGTGAACTGTCTATATCGACTGGCACGCAACAGGAAGGCGAAATGCTCGAGATGAGCCCGTTGGATGTCGGCACTGGTTTTTGACCACAGCTCAAAGTCGAGTGCCACGGCTCTGTATGCGATGGTGTTGACAACAGTGGATAAACTGATGGAATGTCAGTGCTTTGCATGTTAAGATAGAAGGCAGGCATACTCAGGAGAACGGAAATTTAGACCAAGGAATTCAAACAATATTTCAAAGCTGGTCATGTTTATGAGATGACTTCGAGCTCTAAGCGTGCTTGCAAGAACATCATAACCGTCTATACGAAAATCAACTACAAGCAAGATCTCGCATATTCTGTACTCACGTAACTTTTCCATGTCATCAGAGTTTTGCCAGCTGTTGCGAAGACAGTCAGAAAAGACGCTCAATGCTCTGGAAAGTTCATGCGGCGTTTGAGCAAGTGCTACTAGGCGCAGCAATAGAGCCGCCCCGCCAATCTTCCACACCGCAAGGTCCATCAGTCTGACAGCATATTGTAAATACATCTGCCTCGAGTTACAATTTGGTCCTTTTTATCGTGCAGTTGTGGGACGACACGAAATATAATCGATGAATCGCTAATAATCGAATCTCCGCGAATGGCCTTCTTGAGTTGCGAATTCTCAGGTAGTGATGCACCTTGAGTTGTGATATGCATGCTGAGCGAAGTCGACGCTTCGTACGTCAGGAACCTGATGAGAGACTGATCTCGGAATGAATCAGAATATCGGGGGCCCAGGTGGTGTATAAATCTCGGAAAGTCATCATCTACATGTATTGAAGAAATTAGAGTCCTTTGTTGATAGAAAATGCTTACCGAGAGCGACCGAAAGCAGGTAAGGCAGAAGCCACGCACCAGCTAGATTCAACTGTGGCAACGTCATCTCCTACCATGAAAGTCGCAGGCGACATTATTATCGGAACTTCGGATATGCCCATTGCAATGAGTCACTTAGAACACCATCAACGAACAAGCCTAAAACACGGACCGGTCAGAATATTAAAGGGGCATATCCGAGGCACGTACAGACGGAAGGATGCGATGATCTATGGTTATGATGCACAAGGGTGACATGAGTCCATCGAGAAGTTGTCAATTTCGACTTTGGAAGCATTTGAACTTTTTGAACGACGCGTGATCGCAAGGCTAATACCCCGTTACTACCGACAGAGAGAGCCACGGCTTCACTAGGACCCGAAAGATATGCTGAGCAACTTGTGTGGCTCTGATGGCATCCTTTCGAGCCAAATCCAGGACCTGCCCGCGATTTAGACACAATTGCGATTTTGCAGATCAAATAGCCTACCATGAAGGTAAAGCCATGGGCAGGAAGAGTCTTCATTTCTGTAGACGACATTGCGAGTGCAGAAGAGCCATCAAGTGAGAAGTGCTGATGGCCACCTCGACTTTGCACTTGAGCGTAGAAGTTCGAGCATGTCTGCATCTACAAGTTCCATCTTGCTTCGCAGTGCACTGCAGCAACTCTCTGGAGTTTGGGATACTAGCACCCATTTCGAAAAGACGGCGAAGGATCTTTGCTAGAATACGGTGCTCCTTAGTCGTCATCTCCGGCGCTACTCATATTAGCCTTCCACGATTTGAAAAGATGCGGCAAGATATTTTGCATGCTTAGGACTGGCGAGATTTCTATGCGTGCTATGTGTCAGATGCTCTAGAAGCCGGTAAACGATGAGCCTCAAGGCGCGATCCGTGTCATGGTTCGCAGAATGAAGCTCCAAAGAATATTGAATGCTCCGGGAAGGCTGATACTGGCTAGACCAGGTGCAAATTCCAGGAAGTGGATGTGCATCGCTTCGGTCTCAGGCAATTTTGTTCGTAACGAGCTGAAAAATTCCACAAGAAAGACATCATCAAATGAAAGAGCTAGCAAGCACCCGAGTGTCACATCCGCAGTCAGCGCATTACAGACCAGCGGATCCACAGCATCAGAAAGCGAAGCGTAACCAATGAATTCCTTGGGTTTCGAGGTCACGGTGGTATTACGACCAGGTGCAAAGAAACGCACCTCGAAGAACTCAAGATTCGCTGCATGTCCCTTCAAAGCCTCAGATGCCAACGTAAAAACTGACTTGATACAAGCCGCAGCATCACGCGTTGATTGGGATCCTCGTCGTCCGATCGTCGTCGACAGTGTAGAGAGCATGTGAACCAGTAAGAGAAAACCGTCTGAATTGCGAAACGCGTCTTTCGTTTCGGGTACTTCACGAACGAGAGCAACAATACGTTGCAGGAGCTACAGGATGCGATCATGGGTATCCCACTGAACATAGAACGACACGCAGCTCACAGTCGTCTTCGCGACTACTGTCTCTGTTACTTTCAAGTCCTCTACCATATCTCGCATGGTTTGTCTTGCCGCACGTTCACCACCGTTGCTGGGATCTGAGGCTCCGCCGCCAGTGATGTTAATTGCAGGCAAAGTGGGCGCGAGGTCTTCGTGACTTTTCCATGGCGCAAGAAGTGACCGAAACATCCCGACAGGAACCGTGCTCTATCAGATTCAAGTCCCACTCAATCAGAACGCGACCTAGAGAATGACGATGGGGGTATGTTGAATAGTGTTGAAGTACGCACATGCGAGAGCCAACTTGGCTGGGAAATTGTTATTACATCATGATCATCAATGTTTGCGTAGAAGTTCCGACCAAATACTGCCAGCATGCCAAATCTACTAGTAGCTATTGATATCTCTGAATATACTCATACGCCATGTACAGTGATCTTATTCTTTTCGCAAGTCTAAGTAGCATAATCGGCGAGTGCATCTAAATAACAAACGGGATTATACATCACACCCTCTAATTCCTCGCATTGATGATATTGACAAACTCTGGCTTCAATGAAGCTCCTCCGACAAGGAAACCATCTACGTCGGATTGAGTAGCTAAAATGGAGAGTCAGTATCTCCTTCTTGGTCTTCTGCCGTAGACGTACAAAGATCTTTGCAGTTTGCAGCGGTAACACTGCCTCCATAGATAATCCTGGTGTTCTCCGCTACAGCAGGGGACACTGCCTGAGTGAGGAACGTGCGAATGTCCAGATGAGCCTGCTGAGCTTGAGCGGATGTGGCGACTTTGCCTGTGCCAATCGCCCACACAGGTTCGTATGCGATTACAACACCACTGAAACATTGCCAATCAGCACAACACAGCACAGTACGACTGTACAAGTTCGCACCTCCAGTCACTCTCCTGCAACACATCGACGACGGCCTGCAACTGCTTCTGAACGACTGCTGCAGTCTGCCCTGTTTCACGCTCCGGAAGGGTTTCACCAACGCAAAGGATGACTTTCAATGTCGCATTTAAAGCAGCCTTGGTCTTCTGGGCAACGAACTCAGACGTTTCGTGGAAAAGGGTCCGGCGTTCAGAGTGGCCTGAAATAATTCAGTCGACATCTATGGAAATTCATAAACCACTCACCTAAAATCACATAGGGTATATTGGCGTCGACGAGTTGCGCAGGACTAATGATGAAAAAAAGTTCAACATTGATTAAACTCAGGCTTTCTGTCAACTCGCCTGATTTCACCAGTGAATGCTCCTGAATCTTTGTAATAGCAGTTTTGAGCAGAGAGCTGTAGTTCCGATCGCACCGTGGCTTTGAGTGGGATGAGATAAAGCGACGGAGGCGCAATGACGATCTCTGCAGTAATCTCTGTGAGCTGAAGATCTCGTACATATAAGAAAAATACGCGCCAGTTGTGCCGTCCAGATCAGCAGAGTTAAGGACACTGATGATGGATCCCAGTTGACCCGATGAGGTGGGGTTCATCTTGAAATTTCCGCCGACGAAGAATTGACGAGGCATATCGAATAAAAGTCAAGGTATATGGTGGAAGACAAAAGATTTAAATTCAAAGACGGCGTCGAGCAGAGGAGAATAGCGGCGTTGGTAGGTGTTCAGCCTTGAGTAGAGCTAGTCCATATCTAATCTTTATCGAGAGTCCGACGCTAAATCCGATCTTACGACGAGATCATACGAGAAATTTCAAACGTGGGTCGCAAATATTGGTACGTGATCCTGACGCAACTCGTACGACTCAGATTCAACTGGCCATAATTCGGTTTGTCTTCAGACACTATCATCATATATAGTTCCAACCAGTATAAGATTTTTTTTGTCCCTCATAGCACCTCAAACCATGACTCCAGCTGCAGCCTAAGTAAAGAAGAGTCCTCCATCTACAGAAACCTGTCTCGAGAAAATCAACAGGTTTAACCAGATTCCCATTCAGTGCTAGTGCACTTACGCTCTGCCCTATATAACATTAGGTATTCGATAAGCCCTGATATTCCACTGGATGGGACTCGAAACTTACCAGTTATAAAGTGCGCCTCCTTTGATACGAGGTAGGAGACGATACTTGCGATATCGTCTGGAGTACCCTCGTACCCAACTGTCGTCTGCACCTGATGCGAAAAACCATGAGAATGTATGACCCCGTACAGTCAAGAATTTGCATCTTACTCGTTGAATTGAACCAGGATCATGTCCCTGTTCAGCTACCCATCGCTCCCTTTGTTCTCTCAAGGTCCGCACTGAAGGTGGGTCGGGACATTGTTGGAACTACGAAAACATTCTAATGCGCACACATTTCTGTCTGGATGGGCCCTGGAGCATAGCAGTTCACGGTGATACCGTGATGACCAAGCTCCATAGCTGCGGAGGATTAAGGGTATCTGTTATCCATTATTCGTTCTATGTCCACCACCATCTCACCTGCAGCCTGAGTCAGCCCTCTCACAGCAAATTTGCTGCTGCTATACACAATAAAATCCTTGGTGCCTTCGTATCACAGGTAAGTCGGAATACTACTTGAACAGGTAATTCAAACACCGTACCTTTCTTCCCGAGTACTGATGATGCGCCTATAATTCTTCCTCCCCGTCCTTGCTCGATCATCTGCCGGGCAGCATGCTTATAACAGAGGAGCGTCCCTCGGACATTCACAGAGAAGGTGGCGTCGAAACTTTCTACGTCGGCTGGGCACAGGTATAACTGCAGTGAACGTTAGTGCCACATAAAGCCCACTTACCGTCCAAGACATTGCCAAATGTGATTATCCCGGCGTTAGCTATCATCTGCTCAATATTAGCTAATGCTATTAGAAGTGTGTCAAGCAGGACTTGCTACATCGACGCCCCCCAGAACACGAACAGTGGTTGCAATCATCCCTCTGACCTCATCCTCCACTGATACATCTGCTGGAACAACGATAGTTCGTCGTCCCTTACCATTAATGTCACTTGCTACAGCCTCCAACTCCATGCTTTTGGTCGCAATGTCGTTCAGAGCGATATCAAAGCCATCATCAGCAAGGCGAAGTGCGATGGCACGGCCAATTCCCCGGCTAGCTCCTGTGACAATAGCAGTGCCTTTAGGTTGCGACATGGAAGAAAGACGAATTTCAATGTTAGCGAGGGTGTAGGCAAGTCTCGAACACGCTTGATACTGAGCGGCAGACTCTAAATATCCCAAACATCTGACCTATCCGAATATAGCCTTTTAGTTTTGCCAGTTTTACCACAGATCCGGAAGAAGTTCTTGCGCCCAAGTTTATGTAACAATAGTATCTGCGAGTAAGAATAGATTCTTTTCAGGACCTTTTCTCAGGTCATGAGGTCATGCTGTTTCTCCCATCGACTGAGATCTGGGAGTAAATCAGACCAATTGTGTGCAGCAAACCAACTTATTGACCTGGAGACATTACATGCTACGTGAGAAAGAGATGGGCTCAATGAAGCTATGAACTTACCGGTAATGAAGTGCGCTTCCTTCGATCCGAGATAGCTTACGGGTTGTCCAGTGTGCTTGATAGGAATATTGCCAAGTAACTTGTCGAGGTTTTAAAGAAAACGAGTGTTCACTATCTGGATTTAATCGTGCCATACTCACCGACATCACCCACTTCCTTAAGACAGAATCGTCAACAAATTGTTGCCAGATCCAAGTTCCTAGAGTCTGGGGCTTCCTAAAGTCCGGTAAATAACTGCAGATTAACCAGAATCTCAACAGTACTTGAGCATGCAAGGGCAGTACATCTCATTTCACTGCAGAAGTGCGATAGCAATTAGAAGGCGCTAATCTAATTCAAGTCTCACCAAAAACCATCTGTGGGGTCGAACAGAAACCTTACATATCTGGAGCGCCCAGTAGAATGTAACCAGGAGCTACGTCTCACCGGGTGCTCGAATCACATAAACTAAGTGACCATATTGGTGGGTACTGAGATGTCGTTGATATTTGGACTGGAGCTGGGTTCAATACTGAGGATCTAGGTGGAAGACCGACTCTGCACACACCTGCTACGCGTTTCAACATAGCTAGGTTCAATTTTGTCCAGACGTGCACCTCGGTTCTATGGGTATTATCGCAGTGAAAAATGGGCCGTTGTGCGGCAATGGTGTGACATACTTACTGCGTTCAACAGTACAATGGCTCCTTTGGTTGATACTGAAGCTTGAATTCGGGGCTACGACTCATCTCAAGCTATAGCTAATGAGTCACAGCATCAAAAGAGATGTGTCTCCTTCAGACAAGTTCCAGAACTCGACGGTTGTGTCACACGGACAAGTTCAAGAACTTGTTTAAGTCAAAGCGGAGACAAGCTGGCAGTGGCAGGCGAAAGTTCGGCGTTATCGGCTGGAGTGTAGTCCCGTGATCCGGAGGCTAATTTTAGCCCATCTGGGCTGAATGCGGAGGCGCGGACCGCGTCAAGATAGCTACGCCCCTATCACTGTCCTAAGCCACCATACAAGTTCTTGAATATTTACCACCTCCGTGAACAGGACGTGACTCAGTCATTCGTCTCCACCAACCCTCCAAAAACAATATCCTTAACACACAACTTGTTTCAATTGAAAATTGAAAGCCAGTTAAACCAACACTAATCGGTGGGTGTGGTCATTTAGTAATTCACATCCTGCATGCAAGATATTTCAACTTTACCGTGTATTCATCAGCCGATGTTCAGCACAGACAACACGAAGTGGTACAGACTGTCATATGTTACGCACCAGGCAGTTGTGCAGCGTTACACTCTCTCAGGATCTCCTGTCAATGAGACAGACCCGAATTCGGTCCTCCACTGGAAGATATTTGTGCAGTGTACACTTCCAGATGATAATTCTCGGATTGTCACGCTGGACATGATGCCCGGCCAGGACAGTAGAACCGGTGTCCTTGCTGTTACCGAAGTCCCTGACGAGTCATCTCAGTCAAGTGTTGCAGACGTTCCAGAGGATGCTGCTACCGATATCACAGTTAAATCTCTTTTGGATTTACTGGAATATAACGGGCGCAACCGTTTCTTATATGACAGCACCGGCTCTGGATGCCGGTTCTGGTGCCACACGGTCCTTGGTGACCTGGAAGGAAGACGATTGGTTCGCGGTGGTGCCATCTCCAGGTTCGATGCATACGTCGCAGAACAAAGCCAAGAAAACCACACGTGGTTCCCACTACCGACCCGTGAGGGCACCTTTTACTAGTAAAAGCCGATTTGGGGCATTATTACATGTCAGTTTAAAGATATGAATGAAGTCTCGTCAGAATTCTACATTCTTCGAAATGCATACGACTATAATATCTCTACCGTTCTGACGTTCAACATGTCGCGAATAGCAGACACGTCCTTGACACGTGCGATGATGTCATGATCCGATGCGATTCTTTTGTATTCCCCACCACGCTGCTGCGCTAATAAAAGTGCGCCGAAAGGCTGTCCAAGGCGAACGATCAACCTCAACGCTCGCGACTGAGACTCCACATCAACTAGGCCAACTTCTCTAGGGATGGCCCCAAGATAAATCGTCTAGTGGAGACGCGGGCACGGTCTGCATATCGTCTGAGAAATCAGACAGCCCGACGTCATGACGATTCCAGGGGCGGACGAGTAAGAATTTCTGCCGAAAAGGTCTCGCCTGCGAGAACTGAGTCAGCTTGTTTTCAGTGGTGATTAACAAGTCTTGAAGTCCGTCTGCTTTGACGTCATATGTGAAACATGTCTCCCGGTGTAGACCGTGCCTCCTTCTGACTCCTGTGACAAGAAAGGTGATGCAAGGAAGGAGTATTCTGCGATTCGCGAAACGAGGAGCGCGCAGGTTGTCAAGCTGGGTATACAACGCCACAGCCAACTCTACATCCGCGACACTTCGAAGGTTGGCGACTGACGCCTGCATCTCATCTTCGGATAGCGATGGTGGTATGCATGGCGGCGCTTCGTACAAGGCAATGTCGGCTGGCAGACAGCTATTGAACTCCGACGATTTTCCGACCCAGTCCAGGGCAGTGATGTCACCCGACTGAGCCACAATCGCCTGCAACAGTCGCCCGAGAGCGTGATGCTTCTTCTCGCCGTAGATTACAGGCAGGTGGACGCCAAAGATGCCAAACAATGAGTACGCAATATCTTCCTGCAATGTCGTGACACGTGTCGACGCCCATTGAAGTTTCTCTCGTGCACCTCTCATCCCCGGACAGAAGGCCACGAGGGCCTGGGCGTTTATGCCTGTTGCATCCTCTAACTCATGCATGATAGCGACAGACTCCTTGTGGTTGGGAGAGCGGTCATTGAGATATGGGGTCCAATCTGCTTGGTAGAAGAGGATGACTTTGGGAGCCAGAAACTCTTGGACAGTCCATCCTCGTGTGTTCCAAGCGCTCTTTGCGAGTGCGCCAGACTTCGATGATGGCGCAACGTCGGATAGGTAGACAATCGTAAGAGATGAATGACGATACCAGACAAACATAGAGTTGATCGATCGCTGGAGCTCAGCATTGTTACTTTGATCGATGCAACATGTATCGCTCCATGCCCAGCGATACCCTGCATCACGGGAAGTTTTGCAGAACATCTGCAGCTTCAGCATGGTTCCGACTGGATCCAAATCGTATACGGCCTTGTTCTGGATGTCGAGTAGCAGCGGCTCCTTCGTTTCCCACCTATGCGATAACATCACCCAACGGAAGTACATCACCACCATCTCTTTGATGCACTCCATTTGAAGGTGCCCATGGGTCATCAATGAAGACATAAGTCTCTCGTATTCTGTGCTCTCCATGAAGGCATTTGTCTGTGCCTGTTGATCGCACAGATGTCCAGTAGAGGTGTCGAGTAAACGAAGTGGAGCGGTATCCAGGTGAGCACGAATCGCTTCTCGAATAGCATGTTGTGCTTCACAAGGAGTGACATAATGATATTGCCGACGTAGTTCTGGAGAGAAACGTGATTATGTTCATGTCGAGTCATGAAAGATTCAGGACTTACGTTGTATCTGCGCGTCGGAAGCATTTTCCAACTTGGAGAGCATGATATTGAAGGTCACGACTGCTTCATCATAGCGATGTACCCCATAAAGCGCTTCAGTGCTTTAGTTCGTACCCAGTATAAGACGATGGGTTGAGTTCGATCACCTATGCATCGACAATGTCAACACAATGCTAAAAATTATGCATGTCATCTGCACCTGTTCCGCGTCGGAGAGGGCTTCCGCATACAGGTTCTGTCCCAAATTCTCCTTACCGCGGCGTACAAAAAGGGGCTCGTATGAGGGATCTAGCCCGATCCCTGCCGAATAAAGCTGGATAGCTCTTGCATGATCGTTTGTAACAACAGCTTCTTCTCCCTTGACCACACAGCGTGCAATGCAGTCTTGCTCGAAGGCTAATCGACCTCGGGGTCAATATCGATGCTCGAGTTGTCTAAGGTCATAAGACACTCACTGGTAGACCATCCGAGACAGCTGGTCTTCTCAGCCCCATTAATCATGCGCATCATATATTGATACGATTCGACCGCTTCGATCACTTGATCCGCGCGGAGGAACGCGTCACACCGTTGTTGGTGGACGGTTCGCCATAACGAATCCAAGTCCCAACCGAAGAGCTGCAAAGCGCATATCGTCAATTATTGGAAGTGCTGTGACGTTGTAGTGACGCACTACGGTGAATATCTTTAATCTAGGTTCGCAAAGTGCCGTGTGCAAGGACAAGCCAGTCAGAGTCGTAATGAGGACCTCCGTGGATTGTTCAGCAGCTTCGAGGTACCGCCCATTCTCAAAAGAGATGTTTGCAAGTTGTACATGTAGATATGACTAGCGAGTGCATTTCAGGAAGACGGACAACACTCTGTGAACCCTGACATAAGACTCACGTTTACGACGCTGCACGGAAGTGTATCTAAATGCTGACAAGTAATGGTTAGGTCTTGAACTCGCCGGACTGCCTCGTCGTGACGACCTGCATTGAAAAGCACGATAGCCTGAAAAGGTGGAGACTGAGACTGAGACTGACCAACTCGAATGGTATGAAGAGTACCTTGATCAACAGTAAGAGATTGATGGTCATCGAATCACGAGTGGCAAATGTGAAAGCGAGATCAAAAGCTTCCATGGCATCCCAAAGTTGCCCCTTGCCGCAAAGGGCAATGCCCTTAGAGACGCAGCCCATCAATGAGGGTTGGATAGCAATCGACTAGATCACCAAAGGAGTCAAATCAACAGTCATGATAGGCTGAGTGTCTTACGTTGTCGGCATCCCGAAGTGCCTGGTCCCAATCTGAATTTCGTGCCATCACAACTGAGCGACTGGCATGAGAATCGCAGTTGTCACCATCAGTGTCGATCTCCTGGGTCAGAATCTCTTCAGCAGCATGCAAGTCCCCAGCGATGCATGCATTGCGAACCGCCGTATTCATAGGGAGGTTCTGCATAATAAAACACGCTCACATTCCGTAATAAGCAGATGCACCGAAGGAAAACAACCCACATCGAATAATGAAGGAAATGTGCGAGTGCTAGAGGCTATGTGAGTTTCCGAAGAATGATTGCTCGTAATGTCGCAATTGTCAGAGGATTCAGACTCGTTGCGTGACTGTGCCATAGTGTGGAAGAAATGAGCTGAGTGAGGAACAAAGTGGAAAATCATGGGTGATTAGAGCGTACCTGGATGTCACTTTGAGCGATGTCCTTCATTTATTATTGTCATTAACAGTATATGATACCGCAGTAAGAAGAGAACTTACCGGTAAAAGAGGTGTCGACAGAGCATCATGATTCTGGTTTGAAAGGTCGCTGGTCAGGACTGACTACAAGATTCAGAACGGAAATACAGGCTTACGGCACTGTCTAGCTCTTCCTTCAGCCTATCCTCCGCACTATATTCCTCGAGTATGTTCTTGATGGACCAGAGTCGAACCTTCCCATCTCCATCTCCACTCATGAGCAGTTCTCCATTGGGAGAAATTACAACGCAGCCGACCCAGGTGGTATGTTCAAGTGCCTGCCCTATCTGTTGGTGTGTTTGTGTGCTCCACAGTCGCACAGGTATCGTCACAAGATGCAGTGGCAATGAAGGAGTCGTCAAAAGAGATGGCGAGCGAATAGATCCAGGCAGTGTGACCAGCGCAAGGTTGACCAATCTGGTCTGCGTCTGACGAGTTCCAAAATTTGACTGTTTGGTCGTACGATGCGGAGACAAGTTGCTGGCCGTCATGCGACCACACAACGCTTCGAATCCGATCTTGGTGAGCGTTAAACTTGAGAAGAACCTCGGCGTCACTGGTGTGCCAAACGCGAATGGTATTGTCTTTTGATCCCGAGGCTAATTTCAACCCGTCGGGGCTGAATACTACAGTCAACACCAAACTGTCATGAGGAAGTGTTGCGAGGACAGCGCCAGTCTCTGCATCCCATACAACAACCGTGCAATCAGATGACCCGCTTGCCAGTCTTTTACCATCGGGGGAGAAGCACACCGAGTTCACATCGCGCGTATGCTTCGCCAGCGGTTCCAAAATCATCTGCTTGTTCTCCGCATTCCAAAAGATAATGGTTTTGTCCTCTCCACCGCTCGCAATTCTCCTATCGTCTGGGGATATGGCGACTGATCGCACCCAGCCCTTGTGTCCCTTGAATGGTGCTCCTACCAATGCTCCTGTCTGCACATCCCAAATTCGCAGGGTTTTGTCTGATGAACTCGTGACAACCCTTCGACCGTCTTTGAAGAACGCAGCTGCCAACACTGACGATGTGTGTCCTAGCATTATTCGTGGCTGCGTTGAGCGCTCTTTCACAACAAGGTCTGCGTTTCTTGCCACATCCGAAAGCTCGACTGACATATTGTATCTAGAGAGAGAAACAGATAGTCAGTAGCAAATGACAGGTACGTTTTGTGGACATGTTTATATTGTAAATTTGATGTGGGGTGAGAAGCATCGTTCTTATGCCCACAATCCCACCTCATGTAGGCGCTTTTCTAGTGTTCCTGGTGGCTCCCCACCTCGCCGTTACAACGTGGATCTCATTTCGTTTCATCACCACTACCGCCTGTGCACAGCTAAATGCTCGTCATATGTGGTATCTCCTTAATTGGTGTGCAGCACTACCCATTCGAAAGAGCTTATATCTGGAACCCTATTTCTGCAATCTTTTCCAACTGAAGTCCTCTTTCATTATCAGTTACCACGCCTCACCACGAGACGATAGATGATTGCTAGGCTCTGCTGTCTTCACACTTACGGAAGTTCCAAAATCGAGGCGATGTCTACTCTGAGGTTTCGTGATCTTAACGGCGCCGTTATGCTCAACATATCCTATGTCTATGACCCCAAAGGACTTCATTCTGAAGGAGAGCAAGAAACAGTGATAATGACTACAATCGATAAGGATGTGGCACGGGGATATTTTTGGATACAGGTACGGCCAAGGTATGGATGAAAACGCATCAGATATCTGTCATTCGAATTACAATATTTATCTCTAATGTTCTAACGTCCATCGTGTCATGAGCAGCAGCCAAGTGCCTAACATGTGCAATGATATTGTGATCTGACGCGATTATCTTGTACTCTCCACCACGCTGCCTCGCCACTACAAGTGCGCCGAAAGGTCGTCCCGAACGATCAGCGTTGCAAGCTCAATCCTCGCAATTTAGACTCTATATCATCCGGTTCATCTTCTCCGGTATACCTGCCGAACGAATACTATTCCGACGGAGACTCAGGCTCGGCGGACCAATCGTCTACGCTCCACGTATCATCTGCAAATCCAGGCAGTCTGAGGTCATGACGCATCCACGGACAGATAAACAAGGACATCTGCTGAGTGGGCTGTGCCGGTGAGAATCGAATCGACTCGTCTTCTGTAGTGATCAACAGATCGTCAAGCTGTTGTCTTGTGCAAGGCCCGCGCATTATCAACTTAATTCCATCACGACTGTGTTCTCGTAGATCGAGTATAGAGAAAACCCAAAAAAATTGCATATTCAATCATAAACGACGACAGCTCGATTCCTCTGGATTTCACGGAGCCTCTCCTGAACCAAACCTACAAAGTGACAATTCCTTAGCTTGCAGGTTGCTGCTGTGATTCTATTATTCGACAATTGGTGGATTCATGTCAAGACAGCATCAAACCACCGTCAACGGAAATCTGCGTGACCGGTTCCTCATCTCAGTTACTCAACATATCAGTGGCTCAAATGAACTTACGCATTGTCCTAACACAGATATACAGGTTAGTTCTCATACAGCCCTTGTGGGATGGGAAACTTGCCTGTGATGAAATGGGCCTCCTTGGAAGAGAGGTATGCAACAGCGCTGGCGACATCTTCCGGTTGTCCGACGTATCCGACTGCAGAGGTATCAATCGTCTGTGCTGCAGTTTAGCCAAGACATCTTATGGTCACAAATCTCCCGGTCGCACCTTTTGGAAGTAGTCGTCTTTGTCGCCTCGCTTTGCAACTTGAGCCTTTGATGCGACGACTGTCCGTGATTTTACAGGGACAGAACGCAAACAAAATGCTTGTAGCACTTACCCATGGGTGTTGCTATGATGCCCGGAGCATAGGAATTGACCGTGATTCCATATTGTCCGAGTTGCAGTGCTTAATGCGGTCGTCAGTACTAATGCATATGCATGAGTTAACGACCTTACCAGCCGCTTGCGTTATGCCTCTAACAGCAAATTTACTTGCACTGTACGACAACAGGGGGGATGTGGCTTCATAATAGACATAGCGTTTTCAGGCGCCACACTCGAATCAGGGAAAGCCTCTCACCCTGTATTCCTACCATGGAGCTGGCACCGATGATGCGTCCGCCACGTCCCTGTTTTATCATCTGGATTGCGGCGTATTTATAGCACAGGAACGCAGAGGTGGCGTTGATTCTCATCATGCGGTCCCAGCCTTCTAGGGTTTCTGCATGAAAGGTGAGTATGCCAGGTTTTGTTCACGATCGATCTACGCACCACTCAAGATATCTATCATGGCACTAATTCCAGCATTCGCGACCATCTGTGGTAGTATGCCATGAGTCCAACGATCACGCATCCCGCGTCGCTACTCACAACGTCCAAGCTCCCTAGAACGTCAATTACAGAATCAATCATGCTCTTCACCTCGTCCTCTTTACTGACATCGCAAGTCACAATGCATGTTCTAGGATGGTAGGAGCCCTCTGATTCTCCGCCTCGCCGAAGTTCGGCTGCGAAGTCTTCCAATACCTCTTTCTTTCGGGTAGATCATTGAGCGCTAGATCGAAGCCGTCTTGGGCTAATCTGATCGCTATCGCACGGCCGATTCCTTGTGCTGAGCCGGTTACGAGGGCGACACCTTTGGATTGAGACATCGCGGATATCGATTGAACAGTCCCAAGATAATCTATGGAGATTAAATACCTTTTGAAATGTTTGAAGTACATACACTTATCATTATCTCAGGCTACTGGATACCAGTAGCCTGAGATAAAGGTCCAAAGGGGATAAAACGCACTTGCAAGCCTTCAACGTCACCGTATCAAAGAATTATGACGTGGCTCTCCCCAGGGTGCTTTACGTTGATTGCGGTGAGTTTCCGACGTTATACATGGCTTTATACAACTTTATATGCCAATATGACGAAAACCTTTTCTACATATGATCATATGTCAGTATATGTGACGATATCTACGGCTCACCTCTGATCAGCGCCCACCCGTCAGTTTTCTTGACAGCGCGCTTCGATCGAGTCGGTGGTCATTGTGTTCTACGTGAGAAATAACGCGTCGTAATATTGGCTCGCCCAATCGCAGAGGACGTGCGAGGCCTGCCGGTCAAGGAACGGTTGCCCTGACTATTCTCAGCAGGGATCCTAAAGTTTCTAAGTATGAAGTCATGTCATAGCGAATACGGTCTTCTTAGTTGAACGTACCGAGTAATCGAAGCTAAACTGACAGCCTGCAGCAGGGTTGCGGATCACAAGAGAACTCTCCCTTCCTGGGACAGAAGGAAACGGCCAGCTTCACCCAAGAGGTACCCGTGGACCTCGGGGAAAATGTACATGAGGTTGACTTAAGACCCAGGGGCCAGTGCGTTCAGAGTGATATCTGGAAAGTAGGCCGGAGGCCCTCCTTTCCGCACTCCGACTTTTAAGGTTTTCAAGTTAAGTAAGGGTTCTAGAACTTACCACCGAGTCCGATGGCAGATCGATGATAAAGTTCAAGTCGGAGTGAGTCTGCTGACTCGGAACAAATAGATAACGGGTCCAGGGATGCCCTTGCCAAGGAATGCCCTGTCCAAGGGCTATCGGGGAGAGTTGCACGAAAGCAGTCTAGTTGAACCAATATCATACTGAGCGTTTTGGGAAGCGCCCGAAAGATAATGTGGTTGGTAAAAGGAAAATTGCTAAATTTGGCAACCCTCTTAGATGGGCGGCATATTACTTACATGTTACAGGTGGCGTCAAGAGTCACGCACTCGGGAAAGGATCTAGTATCAAAATGGTTCCTGTTGGGTTCAAAATTTGAGCATCAAATGTATAGATAATCTTAGATTGTGGAAAGTAATGACATATGCCAATCGAGACTTGGTCGAGAGGCGAGGCCAATTGGAAACTCTCCGATTTCCAGTCTGACGCCATTGACGATGAGGCGGATGAACTTTGAACAATCATCAGCTGTTCCATATTGTACATCACATGTGTCTAGTGGTGACATAGTATTGACATTGATCCCCGAGTCTAAGATCTAAATCAATACAGACTCATCTGTCGTTCAATATGCAATCGTCATCCGCTGTATCGCTCGGTAATTAGTATACGCGTCCGTCTGACGCGAGTGGTAGCCAAGATGCGATACCTTCTAAACTAAACCCTCGTTTGACCATCAAAATTCATCCCTCCGCAGCACACCTTAACTCACTCCAAATGTTATTTCATCTCCGCACATTATGGACTCGGAACAGGGTTCATGAACTTCGAATGCAGACACTCGAGTCAGAGTCCAGACCAAGATAAATATTGCTGGTGTCGAAAGCCGGAATCCGGAGAAACGATAAAATGCAGCTTCAATAGCTGCAACCGATGGGAACTTGTCTTTATTTCAACGTTCCTCTATCACCGCAGTTGATTCCATTTGTGATAGTTTTATTGGTTTGCTTGATCGCTTCCGAGGTAGATAGGTTCTGCAGCAACATGTGCAGTGTTAGTAGTACTAACACTGATAGGAACAGAGAAATCCAAAAGTTGTATCCGCTCGTTTGTACGATGCCTAGGATGTTTTTTTGGCAATACATGTTCATTAATGTTCATTGACATCGCTTGGTAGTACATACCCCTAGGATGTGGGAAATTCACACGGGAGGGGGTCTGGTCTGGTCTGGGAGGGCATAAGGTGGCCTCATGTCTCCTCATCGTGCGGACTTGCAAAATACTAACGTGACTGCGGCACATCAGCAGAACTTTATAACAGAATGAAATGTACGAAATTGGTATGATACGTGATGCTTGGACTTGGGTTTGAACCAAACGGCGGTCAACCTAACCGGTAACCCGGTATTTCTCGAGCGAGGACCTCTTGAAGACACATTTGTTTCTTCTTTTAGTACATTGTATTCGGAAGACGTTTGACTTGCTAAGATAAAACGACACCTCCGTCAACAGAAATCTGTAGTGTAGTGAATATCTTGAAAGTTAGGGGGCCAGCACTGTGCACTTACGCATTGCCCTGTTGCAGCGTCAGACAAGCTGCAAGAAATGAACAGCAAAATAAGAACTCACCTGTAATGAAATGCGCCTCTTTTGATGCCAAATAACTGACAATGCTTGCAATATCCTCTGGTTGACCATTATGTTTGATCGGCCGGTTCCCGATGAGCTGCGCGACGTGAGCCAACGGTACAGAGACGTGTGAGCATGAAGGGAACAACAGACCTGAGCAAGGTAATTCGTCGAATCTTCGTCTGCCAGGCTGACATTTCCTGATTGGTCAGAAATGCTATCCACTGAGCTCACGAAAGTGATCAGCGTTGAGTTACCGACTACGTTCACATGAAACGTACGTATCTGGGTTTGTATGACACCCGGCGCATAGGCATTGACTGTAATATTATATTTTCCAAGCTCAAGAGCTTGGCCAGATTCAGTGATGATTCACTCAAAGACGTTTCTGCTCACCAGCCGTCTGCGTCAATCCGCGGACAGCGAACTTGCTAGCGCAGTATGCAGCAGCTGATGGAAATCCTGCAGACAACGCTCATGTCAGCCCTTCGAGCTCGACTCAATGCGGAATATCAGTCACCGATCTTTCCGGCGATGGAACTTGCACCAATGATCCTACCGCCGCGGCCTTGAGATATCATCTGTACTGCGGCGTGTTTATAACACAGGAAGACTCCGCGGGCGTTAACGGTGAATGTACGCTCCCAGTCTTCAACAGTGGCTACACCATGTCATGAGATTGCAGCGCATACTCAGACACAACATCCGAGCTTACTTGCCAAAACAGTGTTAGCTCCTGGAATGCCAGCATTAGCGACCATCTATAGAAACGTCATAAGCAAGCTTCCAGGAATGAAAGCTCAGGATCCTACCACATCTAATCCGCCCAGCTCTTTTACGGTGTCGTTGATCATGTTCTTGACTTCCTCCTCATTTGTCACATCCGCGGTCACGATACACGCTTTGCGTCCCAATGCCTCGATTTCACTAGCGACAGCAGCCAGTTGGTCACTTTTCGTAGGGAGGTCGTTCAAGGCAATGTCGAAGCCATCCCTCGCAAGCCGCAGAGCGATACTGCGACCGATGCCCTGAGCAGATCCTGTGATGAGTGCGCTCCCTTGTTGAGGCGACATGATTATGGTAGAAGGTGATGGGCTTGCTAGAACGATAAAGTGGTACAGTCGGATTATATATGCCACAGGAATGCTAGCTCCTTTCATATCGCTTGGAGGTGGAAGACACTAACTACTCTTGGACTATCCCTTGCCATAGAAGTTAATCGCAATGTCAATGATTACGACGTTAGCTTGCGTGAGTTGTGTCATGAATGGTCCGGAAACTTGTGCTCCATCGGTGCCGTTAAGAGTGGCAACTTATATGCTACCGGTGATTCCAAGCTGTTCCGAGGTGTAAGTTATGACCAAAAGGTTGGTCTCCGACGGTAATGGACGAAGCCTTGTCTGAAAGGTGTAAAATGGCTGTAATACGTAAGCATCTCATGGATATCACCTCTGCCATCACGACCAGTTACCAAACCTTGCGAGAATTTTTGTTATTCCTGCTTCGAAAATAGGCTATAGTTGCTGTTGTGCACCCACAATCAACGAGTGTAGCAGGCTTCTGCTCATGAGCTTCCACACTACCTGAGTGGACCAACGATTTTCAGCCAAAAGTGACTATTCAAACACGTACCAGAGAGATTTATCATAGGATCATCCAATGACACGGGAAACCACGACAAGGACGACACCTCCGTCTATTGAGGTCTGGAGGTTCAATCAGCATATAGTTTTATCAATACAAATCGTTCCTACGTATTAAGTCCTATGGAATCGGACCGAATTAGCTACGTCCCGATTTATCGTGACAAAGGACTCACCAGGAATGAAGTGTGCTTCTTTCTATGCAGGGTAGCTTACGATACCCGTGATATGCTCCAGCAGACCATCGTGTTTTCGGTTTCCAATCATCTGTACGTGTTACATCGATGATACAACGAACAATCTCGTACTTGAGCGTTGTGGATCTGGTGTTCTTTCTCCATCTCATTCAATGCCAATGTTCCTAGAACGATCCACGAGATCCGTTTCAATGCGTGACGTCCATTCGCAATGCATTGGTGTCGACGCTAACGCACACATCGGACCTGCTTACATACAATTTACAGTGATGTCGTATTTACCGAGTTCGAGAGCTGGAAATTTCTTGGTCACGGTGCACCCTATTGAGAGCATCGAATACCTATGTACCAGCGGATTGCGTTAAACCACGTCAAATCGCAAACGCCTAATTTGCTAGGTGCAATCCGCGGCGGCGGTAGGTATACCTGAAATCCAAAATTATGGCAGGTGAAATGAGCTGCCCAGGTCCGAAGACATCACTCGCTGAAGCAACGTAGGAAGGGCGGTGGAAAAACGCACACACTTGACAGGAACGGATTGCGACCATCTGATGAATAGGTCAGCACGAAATCAATCCAGTTGTACTCATGGAGACTAGACATACAGGATACAACCTCCTAAGTATAGGTCTACAGCAGGGGCGACCATTTTCTTGACTTGCGTCCTCCTCAGAGATGATGAATGTCTTTCTCCCGAGGTTTTCAATTCCTATTGCAATAAGTTGATAACATTCGGTGACGACATCAAAGCTTCTGGTCAGACGGAGCGACCAATGCCTTGAGCAGAACCACTGATGAGAGCAACGCCCTTTTAAATGGTCATGTTGATGGTGTCTTGATGTAGCTTGTAGCAGACGTGCCAAATTATATACCTATATGATGATAATCACATGGCCCACTGAGAAACTTAACCAGACGAATCTACAGATCACTTGCGCAGTGCATGATGCAACTATAGAATCTGCCAAAGGTTTGGTCATCCAGTCTTGTGGCAAGGGGCAATGACAGGTGCACTTACAGTGCAAGGTTTTTTGTATCTTTCGATTCTCTTTGTTTCTTGGAGTGAACACTGAAGTGCGGCTGAAACCAAAACAAAGAAAATCTTAGTACAGGCTATTCATGTTCGGCATAGCCTGAGCAAGGTGATCCAGCCTCAACTTCATCATGTATGGCAAGATTTTGTTTGAATGACTCGAAGATTCATGTACATGGAGAATACTAGTGGACCAGGTCTGCGGGAAGGTAACAGTTTATTGCCTTGATGCATCATGGATAAATGTTGTGAGTACACCCGAAGTTCAAATGCGTTGGAGAAGAAACACATTGTTGTACAGTTTCCCACGCTAGCTTTCCTTCACAATCATTCCTTCCATGTCTTCGTCACGAACTACAGAAGACACTTATGAAGCACAGAATGACCAGCGACTAGATGAGTTGCATTCAAAGATACGCACACTTCGTGGAGTATGATTCATATCGCCTTATTTCTACAAGTCCTCTGAACAGTCTTCCAGGTTACCACGGACATCTACGACGATGCCGAAAGACAACATCTGACTCTAGATGATACAGTACCTTAATGGTTCTCCTCTTCGCTTTGAAATATTAATATTCGCACATAGGGAAACGCTTTCTCTAGCCTTTCAACGTCCTTGTCTCAATCCTCTCGACGAGCTGCGCAAGCATTTGGCCTCTCTGGCGCAGGCGGCGTCAGGCAGATGCGGATAATATTGTATATCGTTGGCTCTTTGCTGGCATTCTGGCTCGTGTGGAAAACGAAAGAGATCTGGTGGGTCAGCGAAAGCGCATGAGCTGCTGTAGTTACCCGTGAGTACTTGTCCGTGATTGACACTATTCCCAACGCTAAATCGAACAAGAATTGGGACAGGTGACACTCGTATATATAGGATAATCTGTATAATATCTATACCCTCGCATGAATCAGCCATACAAGCAACAGGGGTATCGGAAAGGGATCCCCCCCGCTAAGTAAGTGCATCTCCTGTTATGCAGAAATTTGACACGCAGACCTTCAATACGGTTCCCATCTGCAGATGCCTAGATATGTCGGCCACAAAGTGGCGACCCTGCGTGTGGCTTACCAGCGTCGGCTTTCTGAATTTCCAGTAGGAAGTCTTGTCCTGCTCGAACGCTCTGTGGCGTGGACTCCCGGGTATCGAAATAACGGATTTGTGTGTGCATTGCAGTTCTTCCGAGTTCTCTTCTCGCGCTGATCACCTTCCTGCATTATATGAGATTATACTAGACATGCTGATTATAGATTCAATAAGTATTATTCTGTGCGTAATCCATTACTTGAATCTTGAAGGCAATGACTAGGCTTGCAACGATTCGAACATGAAAACCTCCAATCTTCAGAAATATTACTGCGGAACCTCGAAACCAACGCCTTGCCCGATAAAACTCAGGCGGCCAGATCTGCGCTGCAGGGCAGAGATGGCATGCTTGAACTTGAGTTATACAGCACTAACCTTGTATAGTCTGTCATGCAGTTCTATCGTCATGCCAGGCTCGTGCGCGTGACACGATGTAGGATCTGCAAAAGTTTTCTGATTGTTCCATACGAGAACTGAGATCTTTCTTAGCCCCATGTTAGAACCTACATTCGAAGCTGCGTTGAGCGAATACGCACTCTTCTGAGTTAAACGTTCTGTTTAAGTCAGGGAATGGACGACGGTAAGCACCAGCTAGATGTATGTTTATACGGACTCTCATTCGAAGTTTCTTCTAATTTGCTAGCAGTAGAGGGCATGGGCCTGCATGGACAAACAACGCCACTTACACATACTCAAAGTGTTCTGATCCTCAAGCTTAAGGCCTTACTGGCAAGTCGATCAGCACCACCACTGACCAGTCCAGCGAAGAAATCCTCGATTTAATATTGTAATCACGCCATAGCATCTACGAGGTGTAAGAACATAACTGCTTACAAGGGCTTTTCAGCTCATAGTGGCTCCCCCATCGACAGAAATCTGGGAGTAGAATCAGACCAGCTGTATATAGCAAACTAAATCGACCTACACATTGACCTGGAGATATAGCATGCTATGTGAGCAAGAGACAGGCGTAAGGAAGGCATGAGCTGACCGGTAATGAAGTGCGCTTCCTTCGATGCGAGATAGCTTACAATGCTAGCTATATCTTCGGGCTGTCCAATGTGCTTGATAGGAACATTCTCAAGTAACTTATCGAGGTTGTGAAGAAAGCAGGTATTCAGTATCTGAATAAGATTTGTCATCGTGTTGTGCTCACCGACATCAACCACTTCCTCAAGCACGGATCGTCGACAAGTCGTGTATAATCTGCGTTCCCAGACTCGTCCATCATGATCTTGGCTAACTAGGAGTTAACTAGGAAATCGGAAATTGGTTCGACCTTACTCATAGGAGTCTGTATCGCGCCTGGAGCATATGCATTTACCGTAATGCCATATTGACCGAGCTCAATAGCTGTCAAGAGGTCTTTATCAAAGGCTGTTCATACGAGAATCTCAGCAATCACCTGCAGCTTGAGTTAGCCCTCGAATCGCAAATTTGCTCGCTGTATACGAGGAGTTGTAGGGAAAGCCTGTCTGATCGATCAGATAGAAATACTCGAGCAAATTCAAATCTATACGACGCACCTATTTTGCCCGCGATCGAGCTCGCACCAATGATTCGACCGCCACGCCCCTGTTCAATCATCCGCATGGCAGCATACTTATAACACAGATAAGGTCCACGGGCGTTTACTGAGAAGGTATGATCCCATGACTCTACAGTCGCTATTAGTGGAGGACATGAGAAAACGTCAATCGTAGACTTTGACCCAGATCGTACATGATACAAGCGAGGCAACCGTTACTACTCCAGCATTAGCAACCATCTGTATACGATATACATTCAGGGAACACGTCTAGTGAGATAAGAAGAGCCACTAACGACGTCCAGTCCACCAAGTTTTGCAACAGCATCATCGACCATCTCTTTGACTTGTTTGTTGACGGACACGTCGGCAGGAACGATGCAGACTTGTCTCCCTAAGACTCTCGATTTCAGTCGCTACCAGCTCCAGCTTGGCATCCTTGCTGGGTAAATCATTGAGAGCAACGTTAAAGCCATCCCGTGCGAGCCGAAGAGCGATGCTGCGACCAATTCCCTGAGCAGACCCAGTTATCAATGCGACACCCTTTGAGATAGACATGAGCGTGGCGATTCAGCGTAACGCAACTCTTGTTGGCCTATTATAAGACTTCTATCACATACTCCATGGGAATTGGACGTGCCATATTCAGATGAGCGCTGAGCCTTGAGGTCCCGAGTTAGGGGTCATGCATTGTCAGATGTGTGTTATACGATTAATACATAGTTCATTCTCTGACTTCTCTGGAGGAGGCCCAGCAACATCTAGGGCTGAGTTCACCTATAACATTGTCGACAAGAATTTGAAATTGCCGGAGTACTTTAGGTGGGTGAGTGACGCGCCAGTGGATCTGAGAAACTTTCATCCAGATCTTGGAGTAACAGAGTCACGATGTAATTGTAAATTTGCTTGTTCCATGTTTGTACTTCTGACGTGTGCGATAGGTTCGCTCAGGCTATATCGACGACAATTACACTATGCAGCATGTACCGTGCGGTTTGCAAGACGTCCGTGTTAGTCATTGACATAGTCCTTGTCCGACTTCCTTCCGGCACTGTACTGCCAGTATAGTCGCACTATCTGCTTATTTGGAAATGTAGCAGCGCACTCAGCTGCGTGACAACCATACTGGCAAAGATCGAGGTACTTCCGACTCAAAGATCGTGCCTGAGGCTGTAGCACCAGGTGACGAGCGTGAAGGATTCAGAGGAAGTGATGAGGCTCGTATTGAAGCATAGGCTTTCATCTGGCAAGAAATACGTTCCTGAAGGCTATTGTATTGCTACAGATGGCTCGCTTCTCATTGATACAACTGCAGAACCTGAGGAAATAGGAAGAGGCAAGCGGAGACGGCGTACCCCAACCTCCAATGATATGGTGGATCTTTGGTGACGGTTCGAATTGCCGTGCTGCCGTGTATATTTTCAAAGTCCGTTGTATTTACTGTTGTATTCCAGGACCCTTTTAGGGTACTGGTATAACGATTTTTTACAATGGCAAACCTTAAACCGATCTGACCGGATTGGCGGCCCGGCCTTTGCGTCTTCACTGGAAAACTGATTTGTCATTCAGTTTGTCGCTGTTGTCCTTCGGTCTCCTTTTTGTTTAGTTCAACCTACGCAGATCTAGCTTCGTTCTGTCCTTCGTCACCGATATATGCGTTGTTCAGTTGCTGATTGCATCTGATTTTTCCCGTTGTTGTTGTATGCTTGTTGTGCTCTTGATCATCGATACATACATTATTCAGTTGTTGAATATTTTTGCACTTCACTTGTCATGGCTGCAGCTTCATCGTCATCTGCTGTGTCTACTACTATGTTGTCTGTCTTGGTTCCTCCTGTATCTCTTGTAGTGTCAGATCAAGAGCTTCCTGATGATGGCTCGTCTGTTGTCTCTTCCTGCAGTTTTACGCAAGTTCTTCGAGTTTTTTGAGGTCTCTCGAGTTTCGCTGAGTGTTCCATGATCAGTATCCTGTTGGTTGCTTTTTGCCTGTGACTGCTCCTGCATTGCATCACATTGTTGAGAATTTTCCCTACATGAGTTGGGATGATTATTGTACAATTGCCAGAGTGCATTTTGTTCGTGTTTGGGGCATTGATCAGAAAGATCATTTACGTGATATGCTTCGAGTGCATGAGTGTGATGCTCGGTGTGTCAATAATCTTATTGTATTTGAGCTTTTGAAAATGCCCTGATGATATTGCGCACATCAGATGATGCCTGACCCTTTTTCTGTTTCTTTGCAGCCAGTCAGCCGAAGTCGGGTTTCTTGGTCCAAACATGTCACGGAGAATGAGATTAACATAGCTCCAGCCAAGCGGCACCATCAAGTCTGCGAAAGCCATGGGCCTTCTGAGGATGAAGTTGATGCTTTTCCGATCCTGTTATCTTTTGATGATAAAAAGGCCATCATACTTGAATGGCAACGAGCAGATGAGCACTGCCTCTCTAAAACGAAGGCCATGTGCATGTTGTGCTCACGATGTTCTGTCTGGGGAGTTTGCACTTGTCGATATTCAGAAGGTGCCTGCTGCACTTGCTCCGTAATGATTGTCTACCTGAGCACACTCTGCCACGCACTTATGCTTTTGAACTGTATGACCAAGCTATATTGTATCCCAAGGGCTTGCAGGAATTATGGGCCAAAACAGATCTGTACTTGTGCTGGACTTGTCGCTCAGCCTTGATATGTAAGTTCCTGCGGCAGCCTGTTAATTCTCTTGCCAACTTTCAGTATTATGTGCATGAACGGCTTCTGTCGTTGATCTGTGTGGCGTTTTCAGAAGCCTCAGTTTATGACTTGATGTTGATCGCTCAAGCGCGTGCATCTCAGATTGTTCACCATTATGCATACAAATCATCCTTTGGACCTGCATTGGACTGTGGAAGAGGCCTCTCAGCAATATAACAAAGGGAATGTCGCTGTGAGAGCGCAAGATTCTACTGAATTGCGTGATGCCATGTGTGTTATTTTCGCTGGTCATAAGCAGGCACCAACTAGAGAAACAGTCAAATTGATGCGACCTGTAATGGTCACCAAGAGTCAGGGTGCTGACAGCTTATCAATTTTTTCTTCGATAATAATCCAGTGGTACCAACGAAGTGGCATGTCATATAGTCAAGAGAATATGGATGCCTTGTTTGATGCAACAGATAGTGAAGTTGATTGCACTGTTCCTTGTGCATTGCAGATATGTCATCTTGCGGCTGATGTGGATGAAATAAGCGATGTTGCTGACGGTGCTAGTGATATGAGTGTCTGTGAATCTGTTGATGTGGGCAAGAGTGCCATTGTCATGGAAGCTGTGGGATATACCAAAGGTGATCACTCATCAGTAAGTCGCGAGAAAATGAAGCTACATGCTTTAGCTTATGTTCTGGACCAAAATAAATTCTTATTGTCTTGTACAGACTCTCGGTTTATTGCAGATAATGACCCAGGCTTAATGTCTTACTTGTTTCTGCATCTAGATCCTTGGGATATAGGTGGTTTCTACCATAGCTGGGAGAACACATCAGCAGTATCTATCTATGGAAGCTCAAGTTAGAAATCTCCTCCTTCAAGATGATTCACCATTTTGGAGGGATGCCAATTTTGCTTTGTTGTTTGGAATATGATCCAGAAGAAAGAAGTGAGCATGAATATGTCTTTTTGGATAAGTTCATCAATGCAACACAATCTTGCCAATGATTTGAAGGATATTGCACCTGTATTAACAAATTTGGCAGAGAAGTGGAGTCATTCTACTGTAAATGCACCGTCTACAACAGAAGAGAAGAAAGCTGCATGGATTCTGCGACGGTTGCAAGCATCCACGAAATTTCTGAGAGGAAGTGCTGGATACAAGTTGTGTTGTTGAAATGAAATATGCGCCTTAATGAAGAAGTTTTGTACTCTGGCCCTTTTGTGACAGTCAATCCTCATGATCTAATGAGTAGCATAATTCCTGTGCTTGCAGGCATTGAATTAAATGATTGGTTGGTGATGAGTGCTTTTGAGCGAGTGAAATTAGTTGCAGAACGACCGGATGCTGCTGCTGTTGCTTTTGATTTGCAAATCCGGGTGTTTATCGACATAATAATAAGGCATAAGCATGGCCCTGGTGTGTTTGTGCATTGTCAGGCTTATTATGGGACGGTTGAAGCGCAAGGGAGAGGCACTTTGCATTGTCATATGCTTCTATGGATCGCGGGGAACCTTAGTCCTCAAGAATTGCGCGATAAGTTGGCCACAGACAGTCATTTTAAAGGTGTTATGTTTGCTTGGTTGGAAAACATCATTAGCTGCGAATTACCTTATGATAAAAGCCCTGTACCAGAGCGTTGCCCTACAGATGTGAAAAAAACTTGCCGTGGGGAAGATGAGCTTGATCCTCGGTTAGAGAGACAACCACAATTAGCAGAAATGGATGATCAGTCATTTCAATATGAATTCATGGAATTCCTGACGTGGTTAGCAGTAGAATGTAATTGGCATGTTCATAATGACACTTGTTATAAGCATCTTAGGCATCGAGAACAGAGGGGAGATGCTAATTGCAGAATGTGAATGGATGGAAGGTTGCAAGAAGAGACATCAATAGATGTAGAAAGTAGTTCCATCGAACTTTGGCGATGGCACAGTCACATCAACAACTTTACAGATTTGATACTGTTTTTGATGCAATGCAATACGGATACTCAGTTTATTGGTTCGGGAGAGGCTGCAAAAGCTGTGGTGTTCTACATAACTGAATACATTACCAAAGGAGATGTTCCAATGTATGTTGGCCTTCAGGCACTTGATTATGCTACAAAAATGCATGAAACTAAGTATGCTGGCTTAACTGATGCAAATGACACCCATGTAGCACGAAACTTAATTACAAAATCGGTCAATGCAATGATGGGGTGGCAGGAGACATCTCATCAGCAGGTAATGAGTTATTTGGTAGGTGGAGGAGATTATTATACAAGTCATACCTTCCAGACCTTCAAATGGTTCGAATTTACCAATGCTGTGGACAGGTTTGAACACAAAGTTTGTCAATTGCAGAACGATGATGTTGAGGATGATAGTGAATCGATGCATATGGAGGAGTCCGTGACTGTTCAGTATCTCATCAGAAAACATAGAGTTCACAAGTGACATGCAAGACTATACCTTGCGACCTTCTGATGAGAATTTTGACAAACTCTGCCTCTGGTAATTTATAGAGTCCACTATTAAAATGAAAGGCAAGATGGATGATCAGTCGACTACCGATTCTGATTCTGATGATGATTGGATACCAGTATGATCATACCCAAAAAGCACAAATGCAAGAAATTACCTTGAGCTAAGTTCTGCTCAGCTCATGGACAAAGTGACACTCACTACATGCAACTATGCAGAAAACAAGTTGTGCCAGTCTTGATAGGTACTTCAATTCCACGGCCTGATGGCTCAACAGAAGATTATGAAATGTACTGTCAAGCTATGTTGATGTTATTCAGACCATGGCGCACTTTGACCGAACTGGAAATCAGCAATGCCACATGGGCTGAGACATTCGCGCAGCAAACTTTTACATCAGATTTATGTAAGATCATCCGCAACATGAATGTAGAGAACGAGTGTAAGGATGCATGAGATGCACATGCTGCATTGGTTGTTGCAGAACATGCTAACACGCATGTTTTTGGATTCTCAGATTACGAGCATGATGGTATGCAGGGAGATATGACCACATTTGAGGAGGCGTTGTTTGCTAACACTGCATTGGACCCTGATGAGGATGAAGACTTTGAGACATTTATCACATCAGACAATCAGGCCGAACCATCCAAGCATATGGGTGACATTCGAGCCTGCCTTTGTTCAGCTGAGGATGGAGGATTATTAGTATCAGTAGGTAATGAAGTCCACACAAATACCAATGATTTGAACCAGAAAAATGAAGAGCTTACTGGAAAAGCATGAGCATGCATTCAGGAATATGCGTCTATCATGAAAGCCACCAAAAATGCAAACGTCCTCTAGACATTGGTGCTGCAGATGCAGAAACAAAGCAGACATGCCTTGCGCATGAAGAAACTCGACCTACTTTGACCTTAGAACAGATGGAGGAGGATGTCGAATTGACAAATATATATCACCAGCCTGAGATAACCAAGGCAGACAAAATGGCTATATTGTCTGACATCATTGACAAATTTGGTTTGAAGAATAACCCAGAGCAAGAGATGAGCTTCAGGATCATCAGGAGAACACTTCATTCATGAGGACATCAAACAGTTGTTAATGTTTATTACTGGCATAGGAGGATCTGGCAAAAGTCATGTCATTTGTGCTATGGTTGAATTATTCAAGAGATGCGGGGCACCTGAAAAGCTAATGCTCAGTGCACTGACAGGAAGTGCTGCCTGTACTAATTGACAGATATACCATTCATGCCCTTACCTTTTTGCCAAAGAGGCATGTCCCTATCAAACAGCAGGACCTTCGAGTTTGTGTGGTGGGCGGTAGAATATCTTATTCTAGATGAAGTGTCGTTAATGTCTGCTGAACTGCTAAGCCAAGTATCAGATCACATATGTCAAGCGAAATCATGGGATGAAAGCACGAGATCCAAACCATTTGGAGGGATCAACATCATTTTTTCAGGAGACATCAGGCAATTGCAGCCTCCAAAGTCTAATGCTTTGTATAGCCATGCATTAGTGAAACAACTGGGTCCTACAACATAGACAATTAAAGGACAATGTGCACTCCACGGTGCCTTTTTGTGGCGGCAGGTGGAAACCATTGTTGAACTTAAACAGAATTGGCATGCTAAGAATGACGCTGTGTTTGTTCTCAATTGCATCTGCGTAGGTAAAGCTGAGAAATATGTTATCAAACCCAATGGTCAAAGTGACTATGATGTTTTAATGAGCCAATTGCTTAGCACAATAAAAAACAACTCACCTGTGGAATTCGCTAAGTTCAAAGATGCCCCTGTTGTGGTCACCAGAAATTTCTAAGGGATGCATTGAATGAGTCAAAAGCACATAATTTTGCAGCTGAAATGCATCAACAGTTTGAGATGTATCATGCACATGACAAAATATCAGCCAAGTCAGTTACCAGTGAACAACAGCACCGACTGTGGAAGTTAGGTGCTTCTGATACAGGTGATGCAATTGGTAAATTACCGTTGATTCCTGGTATGCCTGTTATGATCACAGAGAATGCTGCTACCAGTAGTCACATTGTGAATGGTAGTAGAGGTATCTTGAAGTCAGTGACTTATGATGTTGATCCTGACGGTAACAAATTTGCTGCATGTGCTTTGGTAGATATTCCGGAGAGTACTCTATTTGTACCTGGGCTATCTGCAGGTGTTGTTCCGATATTGCCGGTGACAAGTAGTTTTACTTTTCCTACCAATGAGAGGAAAATTCCTGTCAGACAGACACAGTTACCAATATTGCCTGGCTGGGCTTTTTACAGACTATAAAATCCAAGGAAGCACAATGCCAAAGATTGTGGTTGATCTCACCTGGCGCCAAATCACTCCAGAGCATATATGTGATGTTGTCACAAGTGAGCTGTTTGCAAGATGTCGCGATTTTGCGATGGTTTTCATCTAGAACACTTTATGGGTCGCTTCAAGGGGATACTCGAGAGGAAATGCAACAATTAGAAAGAGTTGCCGAATTGACGCGTCAGAAATATTTGGCTAGCCATATTAATAATGGAAATTGAGTGTGTACAGTAGCATAGTCTTTAGCTATATGAGTTGGCCATGTCTAGGCTACGGTTGAAGTTATGTAATCAGATGCAATCACATGCACGTTGATGCAAGCATGACGTCAACTGAATCGAACAACTGAAACATGTCATGGGCTTGACATAGAGCACAACACATTTATACATTTTGGTCTCTTACCATCATGTCTTTCTTATCTGGTGAGATATCATTCAGGACTGCCATAGCTGATTTGACCTTGACATTTTCATAGCATCTGATGACATAATGGCATTTGAATTGTGGCCCAAAGCCATGAAAAATGAAATTCAGAGGCTCCAAGGAGACAATCGACTATGTGTCATGGGAGTTATTTCTGTCTTCATTGGAACACATGACAGAGTGGGCCAATGTATATCGAGATCCAGAGCAGAAAGATAAGTCAAGGGATCATATTCTGATCTACAAGGACGTACCAGATGTGGAAGCAGGTACAGTATATCCTGTGGCAATCCACCTCCAGGGCATGTTGGGTAAATTTCGTGTCGAGAGGTTCGGAAACTGGTGTGGGTGAGTGCAATTGCCAGGTTACACTGATATGCACACACTCAGATAATACAGGAGAGAATCAGAAGTAGCCCGGTGTCTTGATAACCGAGGGTCTTATATAAATACGTGCAAGAATGTAATGACACCACAATTACACTGGATAAGACTTCTTGCCAGTCCTCGATTAACATGGTCTACGACTTTTCTTCTTTCAGTGGTAGATAACGTGTGAGTTCTTGGGAGGCTCACTAAACCAATCAATTAGATTAACTTAGCCGGAGCTTTACTATTTCTGATTGAAACTATAAACTTTGTCTAGGAAATACCATGTCTAGACACTTGAACTGGTTTCCTGGATATATGATAAACTATTGAGAAGCTGGTCTCAAATGTGACTACGTTGACCAAAACTCGTGTTGGTCAATATACAAATACCTAGTGAGAACGCTGGTCTCACAAATGACAACAATGACAAATAAAAAACAAACAATGACCAAAGCTCGTGTTGGCCAATATACAAATACCTGGTGAGAATGCTGGTCTCACAAATGACAACGATGACCAAAGCTCGTGTTGGTCAGTAAACAATATGTGGTGAGAACACTGGTCTCACAAAACTGGGTTTCTATCCGTGAGAAACTTATGTAATCTCAAGGGAAACACTTTCCCTGCACTTGTCTGGACAGTTCTTACAAAGGAAATGGGCTTTGTAAGCAGCAATTTGTTCAGACTGAAGCTTCTTAGGTGAGAGTTCAATTGGTTCAAGTGGGAAGATTCTTGAAAGCCACAAGTGGGAGATCTATTTTTTTGGGGGAGAATGGGCTCTCCTTATATACATTTTGTGTGGGAATATTATGTAAGTAAAAAGGTGATGTAATGACTTCAGAATGTGAGAAGAATATTCCAAAAACTGGAGCAGAATGTTCTAGCAGGTGCAAAAGAACATTCCAGAATATTCATGGTGGGATAATGACATCATTCCTGAGTCACTCTGAGTCACTATGAGTCATTATGAGTCATTGGAATGTTCTAGCAAATTCCATGGAACATTCTGGAATTGATGACATCATTATGACATCACTATGATATCATATCTTTCAACAGAATACCTGCAGGAGTGTGTGTGAAGTCTTATGACATCATTATGACATCATACCCTGTAGGTACTAATTTTGTGAAGCATCTGATTAGTCCAGAGCATCCTAATATAAAAGTAAAGTAAAGAAACACTAGAGAAAACTACTCAGAAATAATGGAACAAATAATAGTACACAATATGCGGGCTTTTTAGATAGGTTTTTGTTGGGCTTTGAACTTTTCTCTATGGGTTTCTCTAGCCAAAGTGAATAAGCCAAAGGAAAGGCAATACCTTAACCTTCAAATTGCTTCTCCTATCAACTAGGTCATTATGTGATTCCCATCTCACATATGACTTTTCTTCAAAACATGGTAGATTCATGAATCACTGAGGGAAAACTGAAAATATTGGACCAAGGTTTGATACCAAGGTATGGGTTGACTAGTCTGAGGACTAAGCTAACAGACTTTGTCTTTTAGGGGGATACCTAGTAGTCATGTCCATGCATGATTCCCAATTCATGCAGGACACCGGGCAGTCCAATATGTCAATATCTCGTCTGGGGGTCATCTCAAACCTTGGGAAGCCACATTCGGCTGCCTCAATCTTGCTTGCAAATATGTCAGTTGACATTTGCACTTGCCAACGCAGGGAATCACTTACAAGAAGGAGATCTACATGCAAAAGCGTGCATTTATCAAGGTCAGTGAGTTAAATATAGTGACCATGCCCATTTGATGAAGAAATTGCAGAGAGATCAACCTTGACTATTGAAAGAACCTATACTCACTGCAGTGCAAGATCCAGAAGGCAACTATCTTCATGTGTAAGAACTATGGAGTGTTGTACGCCCCTTAGCTGTGGCAGACCTGACTAGAAAGGGCAAAATTCGACCTATGGATGCTATCCTCTTGACGGAAGGTGACTTTGTGGATGTCGGTGCTGAATTAGATTTCGTGTTAAGTTGGGATTGACAAAAAGGAACAACTCTAAAGTGTTTTCTGACTTGCACGCACATTGTACGATTGATACCCACATATGTTGTTCAACAGTTGAATCAGGTGAGGTTCCAAAGATAGATAGGTGTATTTGTGCTAACTATGCAGATTAGGATGAAAAGAGACCTGACCTGAAAGCACATCACTACACCACCTCCTCAGGAAAGAGCAATCAAAAAGACTCATACTACTTTGGTCTTCGACGAGGAATAGTCAAGTGCGGTCGTGTATGCATCTGCACATGGTGTGAAAAACACAACCTGACTAGGCACTTGTAAAGGTACTCAGCCAGTATATGTCTAAGCTCTGCCTATGCTGCTATACTTGCAAACAATAAAGCAAGAACGTTCAACCCGAGGGAATAGCTACTAAGGACAACTTAAGATAGAAAGACCCGAAAGTGCGCTATAGTGTGGGAAAGCACATCGCAAGATACAGCACTAGTGTGCAGGAAAGTATGTCACAACTATAGAGCGCTATGGCGTGAGAAAAGCGGAAGTGTGGGTCAGTAGATGGTTGCTATCGGGTTACTAATGTGTCGGTAGCGGAGCGCTAATGCGTCGGTATAGGAGCGCTAATGTGTCGGTATAATGGAGGTGCAGGTAGGGAGTCTAAGGAGTGTAGTGGATAGCGAGAGAGGTCAAAGGTATTGATTGCAAGGGTAAGGGAAAGTCAAGGTACAGTGATCAGGTATAGGGAAACCAATAGGGGCCATAGAGCACAGCTAAAGGTGACTTCTTCTAAGTAAAACCTAAGGGGAAGGAAATACAGTCGAAGGGAAGTAGTGTTGAAGTAATCACCATAGGCTTCTTATACTAGTAAACTATACCATCTCGGACTCAGAAGGGATAGGATATACATGTAATAAGACTGTAGCACTTGTTACAAACTCGAGGCAAGGCAAATTACATACCAATGAGGTAGGATGGACAATGGATGGTTTCTGACGTTCTGAAGGGATTCTAGAGCATGAGAACAGCTGCTGGATAAGTGCTAGATAGAGCGGACAAGTGCTAATGCATCTATAGACACATTGCTGGAAGTTCCGATAGTGCTATAAGCGTGGGAATAGTACAGGATAAGTCGTGGGAACATGAATAGCGCTGCAGGAACGCGCGCGCATAGTGCAGGAAAGTGCGGGAAAGTGTGGACTAGCGTCAGACAAGGGTTATGGCTGAGACAAAGTGCAGACTGCTGATAGGGGAGTAGTGAATAATATGAAGGATAACTTTGGTCCACCTAATCAAGGCTTATGCAGGTATACATGCCTAGCACCAATATGATTGTCACAATGGTCTCCTATTCAAGATTGCCCAAAGTTAGGGGCACCACACTTCAGAAGATGACTAAATGAGTGGCAGGTACTTTGTCGTTATTTATTTACAAATTAGGGGCTACTTAATGCGAAAATGACTGTGCTGAATTCTGAATAGCAATCATCTTCCCAATGGTTAAATCTAAAAATGACACTGTTGAGGACAGAGAAGGGACAGCTCACACTTGTCCTAGTAGGATGCTCAAGTTGTCCAACACAGGTTAGCTCATCTATCATAATGAGGCACTTCTATTAATGACCCTTTGAAAAAGGGGCATCTGATACAGGCAACAAAATTGCCGATGATGATGGAGATGTCACAAACCCTGTGCAAAGTATTGAGTACGTTTAATCACTGTTATATTCAAAAGAAATATCCTGAGCAAGTGTTTGGACAGTGTGGCGGACAAAGACTTGGACAAATCCAAGCAGGATTCTAGCAATACAACAACATCTTTCCCTGCCACATCATCTACTAACATCACACCTGCAACTGTTGCTAGATGAGGTGGTGGAGCTAGCCAACCAACTGTATCAGTCCGCACAATAATCCCAAACCCCACTAAACTCCTCATAGACAACAGCGAGGTAAAGGACTACCATGATTCACTGAAATTGTAAGCATCTACAGTCAAAATATAAACATAGATCTTGAAGCTTGCACAAATGGCTCTGCAAGTTATCTACTTATGTGAATCAAAAAGCCAATGTATATGCGCTGGGCATGTTATCACCAACAGCTACCTGGGGACAATACAAACCAGTCAATGACCGCAGCAAAACCTTATCCGATCCCTGCTACTGGAGAACTACTCACCATATGGGTAGTCAGTCATATTGCGCGCAAATGGTTTACCAAGCAAGGCAAGCCAGAAAACCAGGCATCCATCACCATACTTCCTCTTTCTCAAAATCTGGCACAACAGAGCACGCACTTATTGGCGAAATTTTCTAATCCTACGTTGTGTATGTTATTTTTGGTTGGGTGGACATTCAATGACATACTCACACTGTTGTACCTGTGAATCAGCAAACAACTCACAATCTCAGGGCCGTCAAATGGCAGAATGCAAAGAGCAACACCGAGCGCACTGAGGTAAACGATCACGATATCAATAATCTATATTGACCCATCCTTGCAGGTGGTCCTTTTTGACGTGGTGTATGATGCAAGGGGGGAAGGATCACTCAAGACTTATGATGAACGCCCATTGTGGAACCTAACAGATTTAAAAGCCAGGTGATCTGATTTTGCTGGAAATGAGGATGACACATTACTCCAGGAGAGGAGAAGATAACAAGTGGCAGTCATGAGTGCAATATGAGATGCTTGCAATTTCACTGCTCAATATTGGGCCAGCATCAGATGAAGAAAGTCAAGGAATGAGTAGGATTGACGACTTAGCAACTTAGATATGAGTTAGCTAGGATCGCTACAAATTAATCACATGATTTAGTAACATGTACAAGGACTCCCCTTCAGTCGGCTTTATGACATTGACTGAAGGAACTGTGAATAGGAGACTAAATGCAACAACACAGCATGACATAGTTGACGCAATAACACCCAAAGCCAGTGGTATCTCGAGCTTGATACATGTATATAGATAGCTAATGAGAAGTATATGTAACTGGATCTGACGATTAACTCCTGTTGCAGATGATATCGATCAAATGACACTACTATCTCACAATGCAGAATCAGACAACAAGAGTCCGCCAACCACGCAGATACTTGTGGACGCAATAAAATGCCTCGAAATCAAGAGGACTCACACAAATCAGGGAAATATGTGATGAATTGGCACGTCAGCATCAAGATTGGTATATCAGTGTGAAGGTAAACTTCATATCACAAAACCTTGCAATCACCTTGAACATCTTGCAGAGGGTCAAAAGGCTTCAGTCAGAAAAAGGGAAACATCAAGAGCAGTTACCATGCATCGCAGTCTCAATCCCCTGTGGAATAACCATCTCCTCTGATATAAAAGATGGGTTGTCATTACTGCAGATGCAACTCAAGCTGGTCACACAATGTCGCCCGAAGTCAGATGTAGAAGCACTACACATAATTGAAACAATGCTACCTACAGGGCAACCATTGGAACCGTTAATATTGTTTCCTCGACAAATATCTATCACCAAGTGGTACTACCATGTCTATCACACAACAACAATAAATGATGACCGCCCATTTCATCCTATCATGTTGGAAATCTTCAGTAAAAGAAAATATCCACGAGGGGAAGTTCTTATTGTCAAGAGCGGGGAGAACTTCAATCCACAGGCACCAGTATGGGATGTAGATGCAGAAGAATTAGCAAGGACACTATGGTGGTACATGCAGAGTGGAACTGACCTGATCAAAGAAGCAAGTGAGAGACAACTAATGAGGTACATTGAGCAGTTGTGATTAAAAGCACGAGTACAGGTAATACATACACACTGAGTTCATGTATCACCTGTACCCCAGAGTAACTGCAACAGACTATATAAAGTAGAAGCCAATGTGAGCCTCCAATAACACACAAATTGAGACTAACCTCGATAGAAAAGCATCAATGAGAGCCTTTTCCTCCAATGCCATTGACTGCAGCACCTGAGGATTGTGACCTACATGCTTGATGACCAAAATGTCACCATACCATGCAGTAACACTATCAGCAGAACAAGAAAGAGCATGATTGACAGGCAGAGAGAAATTGCGATCAAAAAAAATGACGCTGTACGCATCACGGAAGATACTATAACAAGAGCCAGGGAAACCGCCAACAGACACAGTACAAGGATGCGAGCCACAATAAGATGAGTACAATCCACCACCGATCCACATATGTGCGCGGACAACACCATCCAAATCTTCAGGGACATAGGTCAGGATCACTTCATCACATGAAGTGCCATAAAACATGGCCCTATGATAAGTACAACCCTGCTGTGCAAAAAATCAGATAGAGCACATGGCAACTGAGTAAATAAAAAGACAGTTACAGGCTCATTGGTGAACATATGATTCTCTATGGTGTATATGTTGACTGCAGTTGTCGAATTACGGGCATAAATTGAAGGCATACTGAATGTAATAAAAGCAAGAAGCGCAAAGAGTGTTACCTAACATATGCATACTTGTTTGATTACTAAGCAACACCCAAAACCATCATAATGATGTATTCAACCCAAGTATGAGACAACTGAGAGCATGACAGACATGACGTCCCGCAAACACTTATGAGACACCTGCTCGTTCGGAAGGAAAGGAAAATACCAGAAAGTGTGCTTATTGAAAAACATTTAAAGCGAGGCATGATTGAACTGTGAGTTTCAAACACACACCCACACACAAGATGACCACCCAAACCAACCAATCCACCCAATCCACTGAGTGTGTCATAATAGGTTGTTTATTCGCATTTACTGAGCCTAATGGACTCATTGAGGTACCACTCATTGACAGTACCAACGGTGAATTCACTCTGACAAGAGCAAGCCGATACTTCAGGGATGTCAATGACATAGAACGGTACCACATCAAAATAACTAGTGAAGAATTCGATGAACCATCAATTATACATGTCTTATATGACAAGAAGTTGCACGGGACACCAAAATGCCCATACCTTGTCATCAGAGTAACTGATGAGGGACAAACTGGAGACCTCAAAAGAAAGGATTATATGGCTGCCACTAAGGCCATCAAACAGTGAGTGATGACTTACATCAGCCAGACATGATAGAGAAACACAGTTAGATTGTCACACGTGATCCCCCCTTACAAGGAAGAGGAGGACAATTGAACAATATGGGTACCGTGAAGAAAGAAAGTAGCAAGCTGATAATAGGTTCATAGCGAAACTTCTGTAAATGAAAACCAAAAAGAAATTGACTAAGGAATTGTCAGTGACAGTGAGATGTGTATTGGTGTGACAAACAAAATGCACCAGTGACTCTATTATAAAGAAAAAAATAGGGGAGAGACGACAGCACATCCATCTTGCCAAAACCTCCAAGCCCCCAAACCAAATACCAACCACACAAAACCGCAAAGACAACCATGCAGAGACATAATGGCAACTTGGACAATCTGTGCCCAGAATTACAAAGAATGATACTGGAGGAGCTGTCACTCCCAGATCTAATGTCCTTCGCAAAGACTAGAACAGAAAACGAAGAAGGTGTCAGAGAATATGTGGACTGGCACCAGGAGGATTGACTAAAGAGATTTGTGAAAGATGTCAAGGAGTTTATCGACCTTTTGGAGCACATCAGGACAGTGATCTCAGGTTCAAGCGCACTCCATCTCTTCCAGGCAAAATCTGTGGCAGTCACTTTGCAAGACATGGACATATATGCCACTCATGAGTTTGAAGAAGAGATAATGGACCATTTCAGGAAGAAAGAAGGATATGAAGTAACTCTGGTCTCAGAATGCAAAAAAAGAATATGACTCCTCTGCAGTAAAGAAAGTCTACAAGATGGAAGAAGGCACACGAAAAATAGACTTGATTGTAACTGAATGGGCAAGTGCCATTGTCCCTATCATCCAGTATCACTCCACGGCAGTCATGAACTACATGACAGCACACACCTTCGTCAGCCTGTACCCAAAGTGGACAAAGGACATGAAGAGCTTAGTGAATCCACGCATGTATCTGGACGACAACACAAACATTTGAACAGTCGCTGCGCTGATGAAGTACGTGAGATGTGGATTTCACGTCACTGCAGAACCATTCAAATTAGGAATGCATAACTGTGAAAGAAGCACATACTGCCCTAGCTCCACCAGAAACGCTCTGGATGACAACACACTGCACTGGGAATTCAGCAAGATGGACACAGTCAGGAGCACGACAATTACGTGTAGTGACATGGCCATAGTGATATGGCGCTTGGGAGGAAATGACTGTGAAGAAGATGGAAGCAACGACAGTGCGACATACATTAGAGTAGCTGCATAAATAATTGGTGATGTAAGCTCATTGCTTACCTGATAATCAACATAAATACTGTGCAAAATAATCAAGCTTGAGCTTTGATTGTCACTGTTATTTGGCTTAACAGTCTGGACATAATGGTTAAGGAATGACAAGCCACATTTGTCTTTTTGGTATTGTTGAAGATTCATACTGTTACAACATTTTAATCAAGTTATCAAACACGATCAAAAGCTATTAGGACCAAGCTGAAGACAACATTGAACGAGCTAAAGACAAACCTATTAAATTGCTTCAAAAAATTCCTTAGTGCAGTGAAAACAAAAAAAATAACAAGTGCCAAAGAGCAACAGACAAAAAGCGGGGTCCTGGGTTGCCCAGAGGGCTGTGGGGAATTTACCAAGAACGCATCCCAAACGTCACAGACACCACATATGTAGACTGGTGACCAGCCTGTCTATGAGGCAAACTGTCCATAGACAGACTGGTAAATCTGGGTTTAAATTGGATGTCGAGCAGATTCTCACAGTAACGTGATGTCTGGCCAATGAGAAAACAAGTGTTTTTTGACATGTCAGATAGAATGTAAAATAAATGATATAATTCTCTTGTTATTAATGTGACATGAACTATACCTGCAAATTCAATGGACCAATCTTCCGTCATCCAACACATAGTTCAGTCAAAACTCCATGTAGAACTGGGTCCCTGGACGTGCCAAAACAGTGTAGAAATGGTCCCGGCTGGAGCTTTTTTCCGGCTGGTTTATGTAACAGAGAGCACAGGGTGTATGAAGTGTCCTGGCCAGCCCTCAGTAAAATAAGATAATTTCTGTAAAGCTGGTACTGGCCGGAGGTGTAGAGGTAGTACTGGCCAGGCCATAATTATGTTGAATAAATGTGTAAAAGCAGTACTGACCAGGCCATAATTATGTTGAATAGATGTGTAGAGGTGATACTGGCCAGACCATAATAATTTTGTATAGATATGTAGAGGTGGTACTGGCCAGGGCTGTAGAAGCAGTACTGGCCAGACCATAATAATATTGTATAGGTGTGTAGAAGTGGTACTGGCTGGAGCTGTAGAAGCAGTACTGGCTAGACCACCATAATTTTTGATAGGTGTGTAGAAGTGGTACTGGCCAGAGCCATGGAAGTGATACTGGCTGGACCATAATAATTTTGTATAGGTGTGTAGAAGTGGTACTGGCCAGGGCTGTAGAAGAAGTACTGGCTGGATCATAATAATTTTATATAGGTGTGTAGAAGTGGTACTGGCCAGGGCTGTAGAAGCAGTACTGGCCAGAGCTGTAGAAGTGATACTGGCTGGGGCTGTAGAAGCAGCACTGGCCAGACCATAATCATTTTGTATAGGTGTGTAGAAGTGGTACTGGCCAGAGCTGTAGAAGTGATACTGGCTGGGGCTGTAGAAGCAGCACTGGCCAGACCATAATCATTTTGTATAGGTGTGTAGAAGTGGTACTGGCCAGAGCTGTAGAAGTGATACTGGCTGGGGCTGTAGAAGCAGCACTGGCCAGACCATAATCATTTTGTATAGGTGTGTAGAAGTGGTACTGGCCAGAGCTGTAGAAGTGATACTGGCTGGGGCTGTAGAAGCAGTACTGGCCAGACCATAATAATTTTGTATAGATGTGTAGAAGTGGTACTGGCCAGGGCTGTAGAAGCAGTACTGGCCATACTATGTAGAATCTATTGTATTTATGTAATTTGTGGCTTTCATATTTCATAAATGAAAATTATATTAACCCCACAATTTCGCATTTTCAGGCACCTTTCATATTTCATAAATGTCACTTATATTAACTCCACAATTTCGCAATTTCAGCCACCCATTGTGGGAATCTCCCCACAACACCAAAAACATCGCCCATATGGGGAATCTCCACAATATCAACAATTCCCACACCCTTCCCATCTCACTGCAGCTTTACCACCACACCACCACAGTTCCCCCTTCATATATAAGTAGTAGTTTGGTATATATATGCATGATATAATACAATAGACCGCTTTTTTTGTTCATTTGTGTGACAGCTCCCCCTCCAGGGCCCTTTTAAAATAGGGTGGGGTTCAGAACACTTTCGCATTTTTGCCCCTTCTATAAGAAATGGTTCTATAAAATTCAGAACATGTTTATGAGCATATATGAAGAGATTCCCATCTTTATTTGACCCCATGAAGTGTCCTACATCAATAGACATAGCACATATACAGAAAAACACAAAATATGTGCCCATTTGATTATCTCTAGATGGATGGGCTTGAAAAAATGATTCCCAGCATCCATTCAGCAATAGAAACAATGTATCAGGAGCCCAGGACCATAGGAGAATCCCATGATACATGATGTGCCCCCCTTCTCCTAGTGGTTTACCTCCTGTGAAAGAGTTTCCTGCAGGACAGGACCTCAAGGAGGGTGAGGGGTCTATTTCTATGTTTATTTGGAGTTGATCTATCATATAGCTAGCCCAGGACACAAACAGGATCCTTCCACAGCAACAAGAGCATGGAAAATGGCATTTTTGACATTTTTGATGTTTTTCAGTCTCTTACCCTTGCACCCATGGCCAACCCCACTCATATATCGTCAGTAGTACATCCATACATGTGTCCTACACTCTGGATCAACTAGATGTAGTGCAGAAACTTGAGATCTGATATAAAGGGTATATTCCAACTGATAAGAGGCCTGCATGGTAATACAGCCTATAATAAGTGATCAGAGACCTATAATACCTCTCATATATGTCCTTCATAATAGCCCTAAAAATTCAGAAAGATCCATGAAGGATTGACTGAATGAGAGGTAAAATAACATATGTGTGAAAAGTGAGAATTGATATCATTTCATATTAAGTCACATTTATATATGATACAAGTTAAAAATGTCAATGAAAATATGTAGGATGGATAGTAAACTACCTAAGAAACCTATACTACCTACTGCCCTGAGGGTGGAAGGTGGGTGGAAGAGATGTACTGTACATATGAGTTGATCCAGCATTAAAGTCCTACCACTACTTAACTCACCATTTTCAATGTTTGGGTCTTTCAAGTTTCCCATATTCAATTTTTTATCTATTTCACTTCCTCAGCACTCACTCCTTGTTGGATTGTTCTGTAAATTTACAAATATGATACTCAACATATTTGAAATGTGCTCCTGGTTTCTGATTGTTAAAATTCGATGTTTTGAAGGTATAGGCTGCTTATCAGTAGAAATAGTAAGAATATAGACTAGCTCAAACCTCTGGCCTATTGAGAGCTGATCTTGATCATCATAGCAAGTATATATGCCATGATAAATATATATGAACAGGATGGAACTTGTGTGCAAGGATAAGAGACTGAAAAACATCAAAAATGTCAAAAATGCCATTTTCCATGCTCTTGTTGCTGTGGAAGGATCCTGTTTGTGTCCTGGGCTAGCTATATGATAGATCAACTCCAAATAAACATAGAAATAGACCCCTCACCCTCCTTGAGGTCCTGTCCTGCAGGAAACTCTTTCACAGGAGGTAAACCACTAGGAGAAGGGGGGCACATCATGTATCATGGGATTCTCCTATGGTCCTGGGCTCCTGATACATTGTTTCTATTGCTGAATGGATGCTGGGAATCATTTTTTCAAGCCCATCCATCTAGAGATAATCAAATGGGCACATATTTTGTGTTTTTCTGTATATGTGCTATGTCTATTGATGTAGGACACTTCATGGGGTCAAATAAAGATGGGAATCTCTTCATATATGCTCATAAACATGTTCTGAATTTTATAGAACCATTTCTTATAGAAGGGGCAAAAATGCGAAAGTGTTCTGAACCCCACCCTATTTTAAAAGGGCCCTGGAGGGGGAGCTGTCACACAAATGAACAAAAAAAGCGGTCTATTGTATTATATCATGCATATATATACCAAACTACTACTTATATATGAAGGGGGAACTGTGGTGGTGTGGTGGTAAAGCTGCAGTGAGATGGGAAGGGTGTGGGAATTGTTGATATTGTGGAGATTCCCCATATGGGCGATGTTTTTGGTGTTGTGGGGAGATTCCCACAATGGGTGGCTGAAATTGCGAAATTGTGGAGTTAATATAAGTGACATTTATGAAATATGAAAGGTGCCTGAAAATGCGAAATTGTGGGGTTAATATAATTTTCATTTATGAAATATGAAAGCCACAAATTACATAAATACAATAGATTCTACATAGTATGGCCAGTACTGCTTCTACAGCCCTGGCCAGTACCACTTCTACACATCTATACAAAATTATTATGGTCTGGCCAGTACTGCTTCTACAGCCCCAGCCAGTATCACTTCTACAGCTCTGGCCAGTACCACTTCTACACACCTATACAAAATGATTATGGTCTGGCCAGTGCTGCTTCTACAGCCCCAGCCAGTATCACTTCTACAGCTCTGGCCAGTACCACTTCTACACACCTATACAAAATGATTATGGTCTGGCCAGTGCTGCTTCTACAGCCCCAGCCAGTATCACTTCTACAGCTCTGGCCAGTACTGCTTCTACAGCCCCGGCCAATACCACTTCTACACACCTATATAAAATTATTATGGTCTAGCCAGTACTTCTTCTACAGCTCCGACCAGTACCACTTCTACACACCTATACAAAATTATTATGATCCGGCCAGTACTGCTTCTACAGCTTCGGCCAGTACCAATTCTACACACCTATACAAAATTATTATGGTCTAGCCAGTACTGCTTCTACAGCTCCAGCCAGTACCACTTCTACATATCTATACAAATTTATTATTGTCTGGCCAGTACCACCTCTACACATCTATTCAACATAATTATGGCCCGGCCAGTACTGCTTTTACACATTTATTCAACATAATTATGGCCTGGCCAGTACTACCTCTACACCTCCGGCTAGTACCAGCTTTACAGAAATTATCTTATTTTACTGAGGGCTGGCCAGGACACTTCATACACCCTGTGCTCTCTGTTACACAAACTGGCCGGAAAAAAGCTCCGGGCAGGACCATTTCTACACTGTTTTGGCATGTCTGGGGACCCAGTTCTACGTGATATATGACTGAATGGTCTGCATCCAAGCCATTCACAATGCTTCTCTGGATGTGCTGGCTCGTTTTGTGTGTGATTTAATCAAAGAATGACTCTCCATCAATTATATTCAGACCCTCAATAATAACGACAAAATGGATGCGCTACGAGCATGCTTGATTGTCTATGTTCTGATGTCAACGGCCATATTACCATGTCAATTCTGGCAGCTTGAAGCTGTTCTAGCAACATTGAATGGTCAAGACAGCATTATAACTGCAGAACCACTTCAACATCCGAGCACATCCTTGTGAGTCTGCAAACATGCAGTCAAGCAACTGTTCCAGATTTCCTGTAGAGTTTCCCTTCTCCTGCGTAGAGCATTTGTATATGTGATCACAATTGAAGGCGAACTCAATCTCTGAATGATTGAGAATTGACAGCATAAAGTCAAGAGTTGATATATGACCTTCTCATAAGATCTTGAGAACAGACTTGATACATTCATGTGGTGAGAGTCTGGGAGAAGTTGGAACAGCCTCAGAGGTGTGTGGTGCTGTGATATCAACGAAGCCAGAGTCCACCAAACAATTGAAATCACTATCAATGATGATCAAAGAGTCTTGCATGATGTTGCAGGCAGTGATAGACTGAAGACAGTAATAGAAATAGTGATAGTTATAAGAAATAAGTTACATGGGCGATGAAACATCCATCGAACAATGTTGCCCAGCAGCTAATGTTCTGTTGTCAAAGTTGATCACAGACAAGGACTTCAACAACTCTTTGCAAGGGCTTAGCAAAAAGCTCACGTAGTTTTGTTATGCCCGAAAAGGCTTATACGTCACATTACTGTGAGAATCCGCTCAACATCCAAATTCAAACCCAGATTTACCAGTCCATCTATCGACGGTTTGCCTCATAGACGGGCTGGTCACCAGTCTACCACATATGGTGTTGGGCAGCATCTGCCTTTGTATACACGCATCATCTATAGGGCTCGGTGAGAAATACGGATGTAGCAATGCCAGCCACTGACTTGCTTATTCCTCAGGCTAGCATGTCTTGTGTCAAACTAGTCTTTTTATTTTACTTTGCGCTGGCAAATAACTGCTAATCGTATGCGACTTCAACCCATCCCCGCTCACCATATTGGCGTGGACGATCATGCCTAGCCTCGCAGTCAAATCTCATCTGGTATACCATTCCGGGCATCAGTGGATGTGAGTGGACCAGATTGGGCTGTCAATGTACAAAGGTGGATTCTGGCCTTTGTTACTGTAGCGGTTGCCCAGGAACCATTGACACTCGGGCTGCACTGCTCTGAGTCACAGGCTTAACTTCATTCAAGATGAAAGATGGTGGAGAAGCACAACCAGAAGGGGAGGACTTCAAGCAACGACAATCCCACTGAAGTAGGCTTTCACTGATCCCCGTTGTTCTGTGCTTTTCTTTGTGAAGCCTCTACTAAGTGAGTCATTCTCGTCTAGCCTTTTTTATATTAGTCGTGGAATGGATACCTTCTAAGAAGTAGTGACCGAGCTCGAGTTCCGCTATCCTACTGTTGTCCAGGAGATATTGTGAAATGTGAAGGAACTTGCAGTAGAACTGACTGAGTTCCTCCTTCGAGCGGATCAGTTTACGGACTTGTTCTCTGCAAAGGTTTTCCAAGTCAGTGTGCGCATAGCGACGATCCCCTTCACATCCAGGATACATAGCCTTGATGGCTTCTACAAGCTTGTCCCAATCTTTACTTTTCGCAGCGGGTCTTGATGCCCATGTTTCCGATTTGTCTACAGGTGCATATTGGATTGCAGCCTTGATGCGCTGCTCAGTGGTAAGTCCTGCATAGTCAGCTAGTAGTTCCACATCTTCAAAGAATGGAATGAGGCACGTGGGCGTGCCATTGAACTTTGGCACCATGTCAGTACCTCTGAGAGGCATCTTGAATGGTACAGAAGACATGATAGCGGGTTGAGCGGGTAGGATGGTTTGAGCGGGTTGTATGACTGGAGGAAGAGTGGTAGCAAGGGGTATTGTCAAGGAGGATGTGGTATGGATTGCGGGGTCAGGTATAGATGGCAGAAGAGTGCTTAGTTGCTTTCGCGGAGACGGGATAGAGCTAGGTATGAAGGAGGCAGGTATGAAAAGGTTCTGCCTTTCGGGTGACTCATTGCGAGTGTTACGAACTAGGATAGGTCTGACGTATGGCTACTCGATAAGAGTAATCAGCCAAGGTCGGTTCAAGGCTTTGGCGTATACCAAAGTTCAGTGATTCAATGACAAGACGAGGAGAGTGTCCTTGACTTGAATAAGGTTCAGACGACTTAAGATTGGGGGTCTTAAGCGAAAGCAAGTTCCAGGTAAAACCTAGTAAGATTAAAGTGAAGAACTACATAGTACAACGATGAGTTTATATACTAGTAGAAATGCCTTTAGGGCCGGCACAAATGAGTCAGAGTAAGTCATAGATAAGACGAGTCAGAGATTCCAAGAATAGATCATCTAATGACGGCAAGATAGCGATCACGATGTAATACAATGAGTAATCAAGAAAGAAAGATAAGTCTAACGGCGGCATCATGCGGCTCGCGACGTAATACAAGTGAAGAGTAAGGGAAAATGAATAGGGGCGTACTTGACTGTAACATTACCCCGTTGTTATCGTTGAAGTCACCGATTTCAACATTCAAAGTTGTGGTCGTATTCGTAGTCATCGCGATCTCCTGCGCATTGACTAAACAACCTCTCGTCTTCTTCGACGGAGATCTGTTCATGTTCCGCATCTTTATCAGCTTCCCATTTAGCGAGAGCATCGTAGAAACCATCATCCGTCCAAACCATAGGTATAATCTTTTCTCCGTGAAGTTCCTTGCAAAAGGCCGACAAATGGCCAGGTGCTAAGTCACGACATACGCGACAAAAGTATGTGGGGCAATTCTTGTGGCGATGACCGACAAGGTTGCAGTTGCGACATATAAAGTTATCGCAGTTTTCGGTTTTCACGATGGTGACGGAAGACGTCTGGGGCGGTGGGGACGGGGTCTTGGAACGTAAGATGCGGTTACGAGTGGCGGGGGAGACTGAGAGCTCTCTCTTGAGCTTGGAGGGACTTCGGCGTATAGGACGAATACGAGCGGGTTGCGCTGCGTGAGGCGTAGTAGCAATCGGTATGCTAGGTACGTGAGGAGGAATGACAGCACTAAGCGTGTGCTCAACGGGAGTAGTCTCAACCGGAGGCGGGATAGGGACGGCAATGTGGGGTGATGGGGGTCGGGCAACCGGGTTGTTTGCAATTCGTTCAGTAACGATGTGGATGGCCTCTCTAACAATCTCCTTGGTAGCGGGAGGCATGAGACGAACTGCTGTGTTGCGAATGCGGATATGAAGATGACGAAAGATCGTTTTGATACGTTCATCATTAAGGAGCTCGGAGGTACGCTCGACGAGTTTAGCGGCGCGGATAATATTAATAAGGAGGGTGCTAGAGAGGGCTCCTCGTTCTGCGAGAAGATTATCAATCTCTATAGCGTATTGCTCAGAGAGGAGGGCGGATTCGAATATGGTATTGGTTTCGATGTCGTCAAGGACAGCGAAGTAGTGAGACGAGGAGTCGGAATCGTTGGTAAGGGTGGTTGAAGTTACGGTGGGAGAGGCAAGGGTATCGGTCATAGTGTCTATGTGGGATATGAGAACACGGAGTTGTGCAAGGCAGATTTCGAGGTTACGAGTGTGTTGAGAGTGAGTAGACATGATGATTTCTGAGGGTTCTTTATAGTCCATGAGCTTTCTTATAAGCGGCGAGGATTGAAGAAGCGTTGCCGAGGTTTTCTTGGGGAATCCACTCGTTACTGGCGGAAGAATACCCTTTCCAGGATACAAGATAGCGTCTTCGTTTACCCGTTCCCTTATGTGACAAGATAGCTTCAACTTCGTATTCTTCTTCGTTATCGATGATGTCAGGTGAGGGTTCGTGGAAATTAGGGCCGTGGACTTCCGTTTCGTGATAGGACGATAGTTCAGAAGCATGGAATGTGGGGTGAACTTTCCATTGCGTGGGGAGCTGGAGTGTGAACGTGATCGGGGATAGTACTGCAGTGATGGTAAAAGGTCCGTATCGTTTTGGGGCAAGCTTCCGTGATGGTAGTTGCGTGATGAGGTTCTTTCCTGACAACCAAACCTTGTCTCCGATCTTCCATGGTTGGTACTTCTTTCCATGCGATCGTTCGGCCATTCGCTGCATTGCAAGATTATGGCAGGAGATCGCCTCTTCTCGTATCTTTTGAAGAGTACGGAGTCGTTCTTCTGCTGCTGGAACCGTGGATTCAGGGAGTACGTGAGGGAGAGCTCGTGGCTCGTATCCCATCATGAGGCGGAAAGGGGAGGCGTTGCGAGAGTCGTGTTTTCTGTGATTGTGGACGAATTCGGCCATAGGAAGATGTTCGACCCATTCTTCTGGGTTGTTACGACAATAGATGCGAAGATAGGTTTCAAGTTCTTGATTAAGACGTTCCGTCTGTCCATCCGTTTGCGGGTGATAAGCGGTGGAGGCGGCAATGTCGTATTTCAACAGTTTGGCAAGGGCTTTAGAAAACTTAGAGACGAATTGCGGTCCACGATCGGAGATTACTTTTTCGTGGAGCCTGAAACGGCGATAGACATATTTGAAAAACTTCTTGGCTACTCCCTCCGAGGTTATGGTTTTCGTACAAGGGATGAGAATTACCCCCTTTGTAAGCCCATGGTCTACCACGACCATGATAGAATCAAAGCTGTTACAAGGTGGCAGATCGGTGATGAGGTCGACGGATACTTGGGCAAAGGGTGTAGAGACCGTAGATGGTATAGGGACGAGCGGAGGGGTCGTGGGATGAGTGTCAGATTTCATTTGCTGACAGAGGGCGCAGCCTTCGACATATTTTCGGATATAAGTGCCCATAGAAGGCCACCAGAAGTCACGTTTCACTAGTTCTTCGGTTTTAAAACGACCGGGATGTCCCGCGGTTGCGTGATCATGGGTACGTTCTAGAATAGTGTGTCGGCCAGCGGGGCGGACGTAGGCACGATCCTTATAGAAGAGGATATCGTCTTTGATTGCCCAATCAGAGAGGGCGGATTTCATCGGGGGAAGGCAGAGACCGGTTAAGGCATCAGATGCGGCTTGGAAGATGGGATCAACATCATCAGGGTCAGGGTTTGCGAGAGTTGTCATCAACTCTTGATCAAGGAGTCGGATGAAGAGGGAATCGGGGAGTAGAGTGATGTCTTCGTTATCGGTTTCAGTGGGGGTATGGTCAGCGCGACGAGATAAGGCATCAGGGGCAACAAGTTTGGTTCCGGCAACATGATGGAGTTCTAGATCGTAGCATGAGAGAATCAATTGCCAACGAGCTTGGCGACGAGTAAGCTTCTGTGCGGTTCGGAAGTAGAGAAGATTCATGTGATCAGTGAATACGATGACCGGATGAGGATTTCCTTCCAGGTAGTGGCGCCATTCAGTCAAGGCTCGGATAACCGCGAGGAGTTCTCGATCAAAGATCTGGTAATTCCTTTCTGCCGGGTTCAGAGATTGCGAAAGATATCCACATGGATGGTAAACACCGTTTTCATCAGTCTGAAGGAGGACAGCGCCGGTGGCTACCAACGATGCATCGGTTGCGACTGCAAATTGACGTGATGGATCAGGATTACGAAGGACCGGTTGTTTCAGAAAACAATCTTTCAACGTCGTAAAGGCGTCTTGACACAGAGTGGACCAAGAGAAAATGTTGTTCTTTTTTGTCAGATCGATGAGCGGTTGTGCGATATCGGAGTAATGAGGGATAAAGTTTCGGTAGAAGTTGCAAAAGCCGAGGAATGACCGTGTTTCCTTAACGGTGGTAGGGGTTGGCCAATCGCGGATTCCATCGGTTTTAGCAGTATCCATAGCGACACATCCGGGACGGATAATCATTCCGAGATATTCAACTTCTTGCGCGTCGAAAGTACATTTCTCCGGTTTCAAGAACAGTTTCTCTGCCCGTATCTTGGTCAGGACGCGGCGAGTTCGTTCATGGTGTTCATCAAGGTCATTTGAAAAGATGAGGATGTCGTCCATGTATATTACTAACCATCCTTCGTTGATCTCTTGTTGGAAGGTCCGGTTCATGTATGCTTGGAACGTAGCCGGGGAGTTGCAGAGACCGAAAAACATGACATTCGGCTCGTAGAGTCCGAATTCAGTGGTGAATGCTGCTTTCCATCGATCATCGGGGTGAATACGGATATTATTATAACCGGACCGAACATCCATCTTGGTGAAATATTTTGCTCCATGTAACCGTGCGACTAGGGATAACGGGAGTGGTAACGGATAGGCGTTCTTGATCGTCCAATCGTTGATGTACCGGTAATCTTGGCATGGTCTTAGGTCTCCGCTTTTCTTTCCAACGAAGAAGAACCCGCTGGCTTGCGGCGATTTCGACTCCGAGATAAAACCTTTTTGCACGTTTTCATCAATGAACGCTTTGACTGCAGTTCGTTCCGCAACAGAGAGGGGATAGATTTTCGACGTTTTAGGGATGAATCCGGGTTTTGTCTCGATACGATGATCAATACCAGGTCGTTCAGGAGGGAGACTATTAAGTCCGTCTTTTGCGAAAATGTCGGCGAAGTCGTGGAGATAGGAAGGTACGAGTTCTTCGAAAGTTTTCTTCTTCTGTTCTAGCCCCGCAGCTAGAGCGAACTGCTGAGCTTTGTTACTGACTTTCGTATATTCGTCGGGCCGGGACAGGGGTGTGACCGTAGATTTCTGTTCTGAACGACTGGTTCCATCGGAGGTGAGAGGAGTATCCATAGAAACGTTCGTAATGACCCGGAGTTCGGACGCATCAGAGGAATATTCTACTAAGAATTCATCGTCATCAAGGTCGTACAGGGAGACTTCTCGCACTGGTGCGGCAAAGTTCTCTTGTGTCCATACGTCTTCTTTGGTGTCGAAGGTTTCGTCATCGTCTTCTGGGATGGGGAGTAGATCGGGGACAGGGATGGGAGCTTCTTCATCAATAATTTCTTCGATAGATGCCTTAGGGTAAGGAAGGTTTGTCACGACGGGTTCCAGCGTGATGGTTTCTTCTTTACGAAGCTTGGAGTTCTTCCACGTTCGTTCAATCGGTTCAGGTTGAAATAGAAGAGGAAGGGCGTTTCTCTTCCTTTCTTTGTCAACTTCTTCTTCGACCTGGCTGCTTTTCGCCGTTCGTAAAAGAATAAGGGTTTCAGCGGCCCAGTCGATGACCGGGTTCATCGCTTTCAACCAGGGGATGCCGAGAAGGATCTGGTCCCTTCGTCCTAAGCGGGTAATATTGAATTTCCCGATCATAGTGCGTTCATTGATTTTGATAGTAAGGACGCAATAGCGGCGAATGGCTCCACTCTTTGAATAGCTTCCATCGGCGGTAGTAACCTTGAAGGGTCTACTGAGTGCGTGGGTTCGGATTTTGTGCTTCTTTACGAAATCTTCGGAAATAAATGTTCCGGCTGCTCCGGAGTCGATGACTGCGGTTGTTTCAACGGTTTTCAGACGAGTTTTCGAAATTAGAGAAATGGGAACTCGAAGTTCCTTTCGTTCACCAACTTTTCATACAAGTCTAATGGGTACATCGGAAGATACTGACGTCGATCCAGTCTTCCACATTAAAAATCCTCGTTGAGGCGGCGAACTTCCGCTTCTTCTTCTTCTTCATCGTCGCTGCTTTCGACTTCTTTGCGACGGACCGGGGTTTTCCCGTTCTTCTTCTTCTGGGGACACGCTTTAGACAAATGTCCAACCACGTGGCAGGTGAAACATTTCCCCGTTCGGAAGTGTTCCGTGCGTTCTTCTTCGGTAAGTCGATCGACTACCATAGCGTTGGGATCTTTGGAAGGTGTGTATCGGCTGGACCCGAAGTTCTTCTTCTTCTGGGGTTGGTTACGTGCCCTAATGGCATTCAGCTGAAGGCGGGAATTGTCGAGATTGATGCAGGTAGTCAGGACCACCTCAAAATCATCAGAGACGTCACCCGTGCCGAAGAGGCGAGCGGTTAATCCTGGATGTAATCCGTCTATGAAGAATTGCTTCTTGGAGATATCATCGTGGATCCCAGAGCGTTGGCAGAGCATGAGGAACTCCGAAATATAATCCTGGAGTTCCGTTCCTTGTTTCAGGTTTCGGAGTTTGGCTAAGGCGGTTCCTGCGGGATCAAGCGGTTTAAATGCTTTGTTGAAATCAGCAAGGAATTCCGTCCAAGTTCCGTAACCTTTAATGGTTCCATCTGTCCGTTTATAGGTCGGATCTTGTGCGTGGGAGAGGAAGTCCTCTTTCCAGTAGCGGGCGTTCCCTTCGTTCATGAAGGAGGTGACGAAAATAATTTTCTGCTTATCTTCTACATAGATCTTCTCATTAATGTCGAGGTAAGAGTTACACGACATGAGGAAGCCTCTAGACTTGTCTCTATCGCCATCAAAGATGGTGGGGGTTCCGATCTTGATTTCAACGGGCTTCGAAGACATCGTGGGATTCAGGGGTGGTAATGGTGGTAAAGCGCCTAATTTGAGTGCGCCGATCAATGGGGTCAAGGAGGTCGTCAGTTTGGACCTGGGGTTCTATCTGTCGTGATGACCAGGGTTTGTCGTTCTTCTTTCAGATATGCGGCACGCGATGGTGGCGCAGGGAATCAATGTAGACTTTAATCTTTTGTTACGAACTAGGATAGGTCTGACGTATGGCTACTCGATAAGAGTAATCGGCCAAGGTCGGTTCAAGGCTTTGGCGTATACCAAAGTTCAGTGATTCAATGACAAGACGAGGAGAGTGTCCTTGACTTGAATAAGGTTCAGACGACTTAAGATTGGGGGTCTTAAGCGAAAGCAAGTTCCAGGTAAAACCTAGTAAGATTAAAGTGAAGAACTACATAGTACAACGATGAGTTTATATACTAGTAGAAATGCCTTTAGGGCCGGCACAAATGAGTCAGAGTAAGTCATAGATAAGACGAGTCAGAGATTCCAAGAATAGATCATCTAATGACGGCAAGATAGCGATCACGATGTAATACAATGAGTAATCAAGAAAGAAAGATAAGTCTAACGGCGGCATCATGCGGCTCGCGACGTAATACAAGTGAAGAGTAAGGGAAAATGAATAGGGGCGTACTTGACTGTAACAGCGAGATGGAGTAGAGGGGGTAAGTGATGATGTGGTGGAGGGAGTGTCTACAGTAATGAATGGAACTCGAGGGAGTGGAAGGTAATGTGATTTTAATTGTCCAAGGGGTTCTTCCTCTTCTTTGGAGGAGTCATTGGGGTTGGGAGTAAGGTGGCGGATAACAGTGGCTTCCAAAGATGAGTGGGATTGCAAGTTGAGTGCAGAGCACTCGACTTCTTCGTTGGTGGTTTCAATTCTGAGTAGAAAAAGTCTTCTTGCGAAATGTCGCTAAGGTTGCAAGGTCTTCAGGTCTCAGTAGATCTAGGTGGTATGCCTTCCAGCTTCAAATGGCCCCCTCATGGTGGGCTCCAGTTGTGAAAGAGAAATAGTAGCTAGGCTTGTTAAAAACTAGCGCTACTTATCCAAATAGGCGCGAGTGTAGTATTCGACCCAAGAGGACTGCTATTGAAGAAACTCCCTACTAATAGCAAGGGAAGCGATAGCGTGAAGGGCTTAAAACCTATAGTGACCTAAGACCAAGAACTAATGAGTAGCATTATAGCGATCAGTGACAAGTGAGTTTCAACAGAGAAACATGCGTATAAGTGAGAAGTGCTATGCAAAGTGTTTTTATGCGAACGTCCAACTAGCGACAGCGAGAAGAAATCAAAGAGAGTGAGAGCGGAAGTAAGATAAGACAGTGCAAGTGAAGCACCTGATAGTGACTAGATTATAGTGCAACTACCGATAGTGATCCCGACGTTGTGAAAGTCAAACTTAAGAGGGATCCTTAGCGATGTGCACTTAAAGCAAGTCAAGCAACACACAATCAGAGAGATTGGCAAGAGCGGAATCGATTGCACCAAGACTGAAGTATAACGACTAAGGAGACTCCGACACACCAGCAAGGTCCGGGGAAGGGAAGTACAGTACTGTATGTGCAACGGGTCATTTTATCATACTGCATAAAGGTTCGGGAATACGTAGGCGAGAATAGTAGCGACACTGGCAAGGGCACGATGTAGTGACAGGTAATAAAACATGCAGCGCTGCAGAACACGAGGATACATGTAATAAGACCTGCAACTGATCAGTAGTGACATTTAAGGACAAATAACACACCAGCGGAGGTAGGTGGACATAGGCAGGACATGGGAGGACGGAATACCTAGGAGTCGGACCGGATAGTGCGCTATGGGAGAAAAGTGGTTCCAAAGCAGATAGCTTGGGAGTTTGATAGTGCTGGTGACTAGCACTTTACTCTTTTCCTCTAGACAAGGCAAAATATGCCTATGACACTCATACGCGCCTAATGCTGGTATGATTGTCACAGTGTGAATAATGAGATTCGATGCCTCATGACATACATTCACGATGAAGAATGCTATCTACAGGCATGTCAGACCCAGCTGGAACCATCATGCCCTGGACTTGCCCACCAGGTCGGCCTGCGATGCCTGATGCACAGCAGAGCCAACGCACACCTCCTACAATGCATGGCTGACATTGCTCAGCTCCCAGGCTTCAGTGGATCAATCAGTGTCAGTGTGAGCACCAAGAACTCCCCCGGTGACAGTGCTAGCACCCCACATGCTCACATACCTGCTCAATTCAATGTCCAACAGGACCTGAGGGATGATACTCCTTCCCTCAGAGTCATTGCCGAAGATACTGACCTGAGGGATGACCTGGAAGATGAAGAGGAGGCTGTGCAGGTGTTCCACGATGTCCTGTGTGTCTCAGCGGATTCATAAGTGTTGTAGGGCCCGAGCAGAGTAGTTATAGATACAGTGGCTCAAAAAGTGTCCGAATGTTTATGCATTTTCGGATAATTGAATAATAACAAGCCAGACCCTGAATATAATACAATGGTATATAGACATGTCTGAAAGCCCTATATCACAGCTTGAATCTGAGATATATGTCGTGGGAATCCGACCATACATGGGCAAGATATGGTAATTCTAATCAGGTGACTCATTCGGACACTTTTTTGACTTTATATTAAAATCACAAAATCAGACCATTCATATATAATATTCTTAATGAAAGTGGTGCCATCATGATAATATGGTCTGATTTTAATATTATTTGAATATATAAACCCACATAACATCATGAAATTTAACATAATCATCATGAAGTCCATCTCCTCTGCTCAAAAGGATAATATCCTTGTTCTCTGCTCCTCTGGTTTATCTACTAGGTAGATTGCTTCCAAAACTGGTCTTGGCAAGTCTACTATTGCTACAGTCATAAAGCAGAACATGCCAGAGAAGGAAAATCATAAAATGGGATGTCCTCCTAAGCTTACTCCACAGAACAAAAGAGCTATTGTTCATCAAATTCTATCTGGCAAGGCTTCAAATGCTGTTCAAGCCACCAAATTCATCAATTCCATTATCCCCACTCCCATCTCCACTCAAACAGTCAGAAACACCCTTAAGGCAGCCAATCTTAAGGCTGTAACCAAGAAGAAAAAACCCCTTCTCTCAGTAGCTCATAGGAAGAGAAGGCTGGCCTTTGCTTTAAAGCACCAACATTGGACTGTGGAAGACTGGAAGAAGGTGATTTGGTCAGATGAGACTAAAATAAATAGAATGGGGTCAGATGGCCAGGAATATGTGTGGAAAAAGGCAGGAGAACCATTGGGAGAAAGGGAAGTCAAGGGTACACTAAAGTTTGGAGGAGGAAATATGATGGTATGGGGTTGTATGGGGTGGAATGGAGTGGGGATTCTTTGTGAGGTAGAGGGAAGGATGAATGCAGAGCAGTACATCTCCATTCTAGAGGAGTGTCTACTCAAAAGCATGCAGGAGTCAGGAATTGATGAAGAGGACATTATCTTCTAACAAGATAATGACCCCAAGCATACCTCAAATTTGGCCACAAAATGGTTTGAACACCATGGTATCAATGTTCTATTATGGCCAGCACAGTCTCCAGACCTCAATCCCATTGAACATCTCTGGGAATTACTCAAAAGACTACTTGCTGCCTATCAGGATCCTCCTAAGGGGCTATTTGAACTATGGGAGAGAGTTGCAGTGGAGTGGAACAAGATTACTAAGGAGGAGTGTCAGAAATTGATAGAGAGTATGCCTAGAAGGGTAGCAGCAGTGATTAAAGCTAAGGGGGGTAACACAAAGTACTAGAATCATATAATAGTATTGGTAAAATATAAAGTCAAAAAAGTGTCCGAATGAGTCACCTGATTAGAATTACCATATCTTGCCCATGTATGGTCGGATTCCCACGACATATATCTCAGATTCAAGCTGTGATATAGGGCTTTCAGACATGTCTATATACCATTGTATTATATTCAGGGTCTGGCTTGTTATTATTCAATTATCCGAAAATGCATAAACATTCGGACACTTTTTTGAGCCACTGTATATTGTGCATGTATTTTGGTCTAATGTAGGTGTGCATGTCCCATCTGAAAAAAGTCCGATGCAAAACAGTTGAGGGAACGTCAAAAATGTGAGCTCGCTGTGGCAAACAGCGAGCTCGAAGGATTACAGAATGTGCCGAACGACGCCGGAAGCCAGGAACTATATTAATAGCACGGGCGGGCATTCCCAAGCCAGGGCGTGACTCATTACCTCCGAAACTGATCAATTCCCACAAGTCCCAGAGGGGCATTATCCAGCAATTATTCGTCCAAGCCCTATATTATTCAATCGCCCTCTAACTACAGGCGCACACCCGGTCCACAGGTACCTCTAATTATAGGGCCTAGGTGGGAGTCACAGGTGGTCCTGGAATTGCAAATGTCATCAATTCTGAATCGAGGTTAGACTAAAATAATGGTATTCAAAGTTAAATTTTAAACGCTCTGAAATGGTTCTGAAACGTTTTGAAACGATTCAGAACCATTCTGAAAGTTGTTTTGAAAATCGCTTGAAATGTTTTATTTTAAACTCCGTTCAAAATACTTGGCGGTTCAAACACTTCAAATTCTCGAAGTCCCAATACTAAGGTTAGGGTTAGACGCATGCACGCACAAAAAAAAGCACAAGGTTTGTATATTTCGTAGCTAGCAAACAACTGGTAGAATAATACAAAAATGAACCGGCAGGACTCCATGTGATGCCTTCCTCCAAGGGCAGGTACTTAATATACCCCATCGAAATGCAAAATCTGAAAGTGGGACAGGGACGCAGCACAATCAGCATCAGATAAGAAGGCCGAAAGACGTGAATACGCACCGGGAAGGTCAAAAGACAACAATACGCACCAACTCAGAGCAGGACAAGGCCGAGGTGGACTGTGCCTACGAGATTGGACGTGTCTTCCAGAATGAAGGCATTGATTTGACACATAACCCTGAATTCACTCTCTGCGAGTTTTACATGGCCTGCGCGGACATGTATGACCTGATGGAAGTCAGGGGGAAAGTTCTCGAGGGTATGGCCAAGTACCTGAACGGCGGCGGCACAATTGTGAAGTACCCCAAGGGTATGGCCAAGTACCTGAATGGCAGCAGCACAATTGTGAAGTACCCTGAGGGTAAGGACCACAAGGAGCTCGTGCTGGACTTCAAGACGGTGTGGAAGAGGTATGACATGATCGAGACGGTTGAGAAGAGATGTGTGACATGGGCCTTGATGCATGGTGCCAGCGGTGGTGTGCTCATTGCGTGGCACAGCACAGGTGGCAGACATGCACACTGCATAAAATTCAAACTCCACTTGAAACTCGGTTAGATCAGATCAGACACAAGATAACGTGAGATAATGCGATAACAATGCACCCACTGCTATGCCTCGCCAGTCTCACTGTCAAGAACTGCTCAACCAGATAGATACTACTACTTTGGATGTTACAAGGGCCTGGGTTGAACATGCCATAGCAGAAGGAGATCTTAGTTCATCTGATGGCTCCTCTATCTCTGAGGACAGTGTTATTAGGACCCCCTCCCCACCCTCCCCTATGTGTTACGAACGATGCGAGTTCGCAACTGGAACTTGGATTGGGGCTCTTGCGAAGTCTGCTGAGACCAGCGGACGTTCGATCGCAAGAGTTCTTATGCAAAGGCTTCGTCTAGCAAGACGAAGGCTTTATCGACGATTACGATGGCGTGTCTGTAATCGTTCTTCTCGACTAGCAAGACTATTAAGCGACGAGCTCAATAGAGATTAAGTGGAGAAGGCGAAGCTTGCTTAGGGCTTCTAGGAGATAGGCAGGTGGAACCAAGTAGATTCAAGTTAGAGAATACAAGCGATACCCTATCGGTATATATAGGTAGGAAGTGATTGAGGGCAGGACTGCCGTATTAGTGGTAAGGGCAAAGGGGAACGTGAGTCAGAGATAAGTACCGGTTGGACAGTAAGGGTAAAGGGGAAAGTGAGTCAGAGATAAGTACCGGTCAGGCGGTAAGGGCATGGGGTTGTGAGTCAAAGAGACGAAACAACGGTAACAGTAAAACGTGCGCAGCGTTCTAGAATGAGCTGCGCGTTCGAAGTGAAATGACGTAGTAAGTACAAAGTAGGACGAATAGAAAATGAATAGGGGCCTCACGTGACCCAATGTTCTTGTAACATTACCCCCGTTTTTAGGACCTGAAATCAGCGAGTTCAGTCATCCTGGTTATCGTAGTAGCAGGGGTCAACGTCAACATCGGCGAGCCAATCCTCGGCTTCCAAAGCGTTGAGTTCGCGCTGTTGGTCTTCAACAGCGGCGGCCTGGTCATAGGCGGCTTCTAATTTGCGTAGTTGCGCAAAGAAGTTGGGGTCAGAGAGACCACGACGAAGGAGTCGTTTGCTGTTAAGGTTACGACAAGTGGAGGTGTAGTGACCAGGGGCGAACTGCCCGCAGATGCGGCAGAAGTAACGATTGCAGTGGCGCATCTTATGTCCAAGTTTGTGGCAACAGTTGCACACGTAGTTAGAGCGAAGTTCTTGAGTGCTTTGCGAAGCTTCCATCTGAGCGAAACGGATGGACTCAGTGGTGTCGACTTGGAGGGAATTGGTGGTGTCATCCCAAGACTTCTGTTTGTTGTGGACTTTGGATAATGGGAGGCCATAAGACAAGAGGCTGGTGGCGCGAATACGATGTTTGCCTTTAGAAGGGCGGGTGCGCGTGAGGGGAATCATAGGTGCTGGTAAACGAGGCTGAGGTGGGGGGACTGGCAAAAGCGTAGGTGTAATGGTAGGGGTATCAAGGTCGATTCTATCGATCAAAGAGGTGGGGACGTAGTCCGGGTCGGCGACGTAGAGGTCGTCGCTCGGGGAGTATCCCCTAACGAGCGCGATCTCAGATCGTGATGCGATGAGGGTGTCATCGGGTTCGGAAGGGGGAGGAGATGGGGGTGCTACCGACAATGCGAGCGCGAGTAGGTGGTCAGCGTCGATCTGTTCGATCTCTGCTTCAGATACGGCCGGATCAGTGGGGATGAATGGAGTGGAGCTGCGCTCAACGACTTCCAAGTCATCAGGGGGGGTGTTCCATCCTCGTTCAGCTTCCATCCTATTACAGACGTCGCCGAAGTTTCTTGCTTCAAGGAGGATCATAACTGATCGTTTAATCATGCTACGGGGGTAGCGGACGGAGATGGCGCTATACTTAGAGCCAGGGGTCTGCTGGAGTTCTCTAGCAGCGATGTCGAGGTTGTCGGCGCAGCGGAGTATGTTGACGAGGTGAAGGAGGGGCCAGTCCTGAGTTCTCAGGATGTAGGCATCAAGGCGAATGGCATATTGGACGTCGAGTATGACGGCTTCCCACATAGCGTGCTGTTGGGTTTGGGTTCCCAATGTCGAGAACGGAACGCTAGTGATATAATCACTACTGGTACTGTTGGAGGTGGAGGTTGAGGACGGTGTAGAGGAGGCAGAGGAAGATGCAGAGGAGGACGACATTTTCGATGAAGACGGGGGAGATGATGGGGATAGGGAAGGTCATGAAACTGAGGTTCGTTTGACCGTCTTCAGTCGTTTCTTATACTCCTTGAGGATCTCCGCTGCGGATCTCAGTTCGGATTCGGGCAACCACGTTTGTTCGGAGTCAGGGTATCCTACCCAAGTCACAAGATAGCGGCGGTGGGAGCCGGTACCCTTGTGTTGGAGGATCTGTTCCACTTCGTAGTGCTCCTCTCCATCGATCAGATCAGGAGGGGGTTCAGGGTAATTCGGGCCGTGTACTTCCGTTTCCTGATAGGAGGAAAGTTCCGAGGCATGGAACGTGGGGTGAACCTTCCAAGTTGCTGGCAGCTTAAGCTTGAAGGTGATTGGCGATAACACGTCAGTGATCTGGAATGGACCATAGCGTTTCGGGGCGAGTTTCTTTGAGGGTAAACCAGTGATGAGGTGCGTGGCAGATAGCCAAACTTTATCACCTCGTTTCCATGGCTGATATTTTTGCCCATGGGATCGTTCTGCCATTCGCTGTTGAGCGAGACTGTGGCAGGCAAGGGCCTCTTCTCGGATCTTCTTAAGGAATTTGACTCGATCTTCCGCAGCCGGGATAGCGGAGTCGGGGAATGCGTGGGGAATCCCTCTAGGCTCGTAGCCCATCATCAGGAAGAAAGGGGAGGCGTCGCGAGCGCTATGTTTTCTGGCGTTATGGACGAATTCGGCCATCCCAAGGCGTTGTGCCCATTGGGTGGGGGTCGTTCTACAGTAGATTCGGAGGTAGGTTTCTAGTTCTTGGTTCATGCGTTCAGTCTGACCGTCAGTCTGAGGGTGGTAGGCGGTGGAGAGGGCTACTTGGTAGTCTAGGAGGCGTCCTAGTTCTTTGGCGAGTTTCGAGGCGAACTGTGGACCTCTATCTGAGATGATTTTGTCATAGAGACCGAATCTCCTGTAGACGTGTTCAATGAAAAGCTGGGCCACTCCTTCTGCGGAGATGGTTTTATTGCAAGGTGTGAGAATTACCCCCTTCGTAAGACCATGGTCTACCACGACCATGACAGAATCGAAGCCGCCCGACTCGGGGAGGTCCGTAATTAGATCAACGGAGACCTGGGAGAAGGGGCGCATGGCAGAGGAGGGGATAGGCATCAGGGGTGGGGTGGTCGGGTGAGTATTAACCTTCATCTGTTGGCAAATTGCACAACCGTCGACGTATTTTCGTACGTAGGTGCCCATTCCGGGCCACCAATAAGATTTCTTGATGTTCCATTCAGTAATGGAACGTCCGGGGTGTCCTGCAGTTGGATGATCATGATGGAGGAAAAGGATGCGGCGGCGAAGGTCTTCCGGGACGTAGGCGCGATCCTTGTAAAACAAAACCCCATCAGTGAACTTCCAATCCGAGAGCGCGGATTTCATGGGGGGTGCACAGACGCCGTTCAGCATGTCAAGTGCAGTTTTGATCGTAAGATCAGTAGGGGAGTCGGAGAGCTGCTGGAATTCAGTAGCGAGCTCAGAATCGATCATCTTCACGAATAGGGAATCAGGGAGTAGCACGAGGTCTTCATTATCCTCGTTAGCTACGACGTGGTCAGGGCGTCGAGAGAGAGCATCGGGTGCGGCGAGTTTACTTCCAGGGACATGGTGGAAGGTAAGGTCGAAGTCGCAGAGAGTAAGTTGCCATCTCGCTTGCCGGCGGGTCAACTTCTGTGCGGAGCGGAAATATAAGAGATTTTTATGGTCGGTGAAGATGATGACAGGATGGGGGTTTCCCTCGAGGAAATGGCGCCATTCTTTCAGGGCGCGGATGACAGCGAGAAGTTCTCAGTCATAGATCTGGTAATTTCGTTCTGCGGGATTCAGGGACTGTGAGAGATATCCGCAGGGGTGATAAGCCCCGTTCTTGTCTGTTTGAAGGAGGACAGCTCCGGTTGCGTGCAATGAAGCATCAGTGGCTAGTGCGAATTGCCGTGAGGGGTCAGGGTTCTGTAGGACGGGTTCAGAGGTGAAGCAGGCCTTAAGCTTCTGAAAGGCTGCTTCACAGGAGTCGTTCCAAGAGAAGGATACATCTTTCTTGGTGAGGTCTAGGAGAGGTCGTGCCGTGTCTGAGTAATGAGAGACGAAGTGTCGATAGAAGTTACAGAATCCTAGGAAAGATCGTACATCCTTGACAGAGGATGGGGTCTGCCAGTCGCTGATACCTTTAAGTTTAGCGGGGTCCATGGCGACTTGGCCGGGGCGGATGATCATTCCGAGGTATTCGACTTCTTGAGCGTCGAAGGTACACTTCTCAGGTTTGAGGAAAAGTGATTCGTTCCTCAACTTCTGTAGGACTTGACGGGTTCGTTCTTGGTGTTCTTCAAGGTTTTTCGAAAAGATTAGGATGTCGTCCATGTAGACGATTAACCATCCTTCATTGATTTCTTTGTCGAAAGTCTGGTTCATATAAGCCTGAAATGTAGCCGGTGAGTTGCATAAACCAAAGAACATAACCTTCGGCTCGAAGAGTCCGAAGGATGTGGAGAACGCTGCCTTCCATCGATCGTCGGGGTGGATCAGGATATTGTTGTAACCCGAGCGTACGTCTACCTTGGTAAAGTACTTGGCGTCTCGGAGTTTGGCAATAAGAGGCGGGATAAGTGGAAGGGGGTAGGCGTTCTTCACTGTCCATTCATTGATATACCGGTAATCTTGACAGGGGCGCAGGGAACCGTCTTTCTTTCCTACAAAGAAAAATCCCGAGGCTTGTGGGGATTTTGACGGTTGAATGAAGTCTTTCTTCAGGTGTTCGTCCAGGAAAGCCTTAACCGCGTCAGTTTCTTTCGGGGAGAGAGGATAGGCTCGTGATGACTTGGGCACGAAACCTTCCTTAGTATCGATACGATGGTCCACGCCCGGTCGGGAGGGCGGGAGCTGGTTCAATCCATATTTAGCAAATATGTCAGCAAAATCATGGAGGTATTCCGGAACTAGTTCCTCGAATGATTTCTTCTTCATCTCTTGGGCCTTTTCCGAGGCGAATTCTTGAGCTTTGTTGCTTGTCTTCGTGTATTCTTCGTCCTTCTTTGCTGCGGCCAGCAGCCAGATGTTTCTTAAGGGGAACGGGGTCTTCTGTTGTTCCTTCTTGGATGTCCCATCGCGGGTGAGGGGCGTGTCGTAGGAGGCGTTCTCGATGAGCCGGACAGAGGTCCCATCGGAGGCGTATTCGATTAGTACTTCATCGTCGGAGAGGGGATAGGAGGCGATCTCCTTTACCTCAGGTGCGATTTGCGCATCTGTGACCCAGGCGTCCTGCATGGTGTCAAAGTCCGGGATGTCAACGATAACGGGGGTCGGTTCCTCCTGTTTCGTGACTTTCTTGTTCTTGTTCTTCTTTTTCTTCTTGATTTCTTCAAGGGCGTGTGTAGCGCTACTTGAGAGAGTCTTGAGGGGGGTGAAGGGAAGGTCATCTTCTTCTTCAATGATCGGTTTCATTCCGCGAAATATATAGGGTTTTGCCCCATTGTTTTTGCGTTTGTCGTTGATCATTTCTTCGATCTCCCGAGATCTGGGGGTTTCGGAGAGGACAATCGTGTCCAGGGCCCAGTCTATTACTGGGTTCATGGCGGTGAGCCAAGGCTTGCCAAGAAGCATATCGTCTTGGTTCGCCAATCGGGTGACGTTAAACTTGCCCCACATTACGCGTTTGTCGAGTCTGATAAACAGCGTGCAGTAATGTGTGACTCGTCCAGCCTTCGAGTGACTTCCATCGACCGTGGTGATGTGGAAGGGTTTGGAGAGTTCATGTAGTCCAATGCGGTTCTTTCGACAGAAACCTGCATCGATAAATGATGCTCCAGTGCCAGAGTCGATGATAGCGGTACATGCAACGGTTTTGGTGCTTAACGTTGAAAAAAGAGTGATGGGGACACGAAATTCATTCGATCTACCAACAGTCTTAGTGTACAACAAGCATATAGGAGAGGCTGACGTTGCGGCAGATCTCCTCCTTAAAAATCCTCAGGTCCGTCCTTGGACCTGGTCTTCATCTTCCTAGTGGATAGTCGGTTGACTTCCATTTCTTCGTCCGAGTCTTCATCGGCTGTTTCATCGTCAGGCTGGTCATTGCCACGCCTTACCGGTTCTTTTCCTTTCTTGGAGCTCTCAGCGTCTCCTCGTCGGACCTTTGGGTGATGTTGGCGACTACTGGCTCTATGGCCAGTCTCGCCGCAGGCAAAACATTTCCCGTTCTTCATATAGTCAGCCTTCTCCTTTGGAGTAAGGGTTCGGTCGACGTCCATAGCGTCTGGGTCGCGTTTAGGAGCGTTAGGCTTAGGGACGTATCGTGTGCCTTGGTTAGGCCTATAAGGTTTCAGCGCTTGGTGCATAGCGCGGCTTCTCTGATAGTTGGCGTCCAGCTGGGTGGCGGCGGTGTACCATTTTTCAATGGTGACGGGGACGGTCTCCATCTTGTAGATGGCGTCACGAAGCTGGGGTTTCATTCCTGTTTCAAAGAAGTGGATGAGAGCGACGCTCTCCTTCATCGAGGACTGTGTTGCGAGGGTCTTGAACTCAGCAATGTAGTCGGCGATGTCATTGCCCTGTCTAAGGGTCTTAAGTTTCGTCATGGCGGTTACCTTGGCGTCTACGCTCATGAACGAATTCTTGAACTCTTTTTCAAAGTTCTCGAAAGTTCCGAGCGTAGGGGTGGTTTGAGCAAGTGCTTCGGCAATGAAGTTTGTCTTCCAGTTGAAGGCCGTGCCCGACGCCATATAGGCGAGGGCCGTACCAACCTTCTTGGTATCGCTGTTGTAAACTTCATGGTTAATCATGAAGAAAAGCCTTATGCTAAGGAGCCATCCTTGCGCCTTATCTAGGTCGCCGTCAAAGTCATGGGGTTGCCCTGCCTTGAGTTCGACAGGGGTCTTGACCGTCGTGGGGTTCGACATTCTAAAGCTGGGGTTCGCTGAGAGGTTTCTTGGTGGACGCTCTTCAGGGAATTCGTCTGACGAAGTAGAGTCGTTTTCTTCTGTCTTCGTTTCTTGATCAGGGTCTAAGTTGGCCTCTTGATACTGTTCGTCGAGGGGTTGTTCCTCCTCGTCTTCGGGGTCAGAGTCCGGGGTATTGGGATCTCTTTCCCAATCAAACTTCCTAGTCCAGGAAGGCGTGTCGAGATCCTTGAGATGAAAGGATCAGTAGGTAACTTGAATCTTTTGTTACGAACGATGCGAGTTCGCAACTGGAACTTGGATTGGGGCTCTTGCGAAGTCTGCTGAGACCAGCGGACGTTCGATCGCAAGAGTTCTTATGCAAAGGCTTCGTCTAGCAAGACGAAGGCTTTATCGACGATTACGACGGCGTGTCTGTAATCGTTCTTCTCGACTAGCAAGACTATTAAGCGACGAGCTCAATAGAGATTAAGTGGAGAAGGCGAAGCTTGCTTAGGGCTTCTAGGAGATAGGCAGGTGGAACCAAGTAGATTCAAGTTAGAGAATACAAGCGATACCCTATCGGTATATATAGGTAGGAAGTGATTGAGGGCAGGACTGCCGTATTAGTGGTAAGGGCAAAGGGGAACGTGAGTCAGAGATAAGTACCGGTTGGGCAGTAAGGGTAAAGGGGAAAGTGAGTCAGAGATAAGTACCGGTCAGGCGGTAAGGGCATGGGGTTGTGAGTCAAAGAGACGAAACAACGGTAACAGTAAAACGTGCGCAGCGTTCTAGAATGAGCTGTGCGTTCGAAGTGAAATGACGTAGTAAGTACAAAGTAGGACGAATAGAAAATGAATAGGGGCCTCACGTGACCCGATGTTCTTGTAACACTATGTCTGAGACATCTGACAGTTCGGGCTCATCTGACAGCTCAGGCTCATCTGACGGCTCGGGCTCATTGGATGGCTTGATTCTGATTCACGAAGAATTTGCTAGTATTATTGGCTCTCTTACTGCTCTTCAGGATGAGGTGCAGACGGCCCGCATTCTCCATATTCCTGATGAGCCTCCTATGCGGGCACCACAGATCCAGCTTCTTGACCAATTCGCTCAGCATCACCCTGACCTATTCCGGATGAAGCTATGTGTCAATCCTGACATTTTTGATGATATCTTCGATCAGATTGATAACCATCCCATCTTCCATAATCAGTCCAATAATCCCCAACTTCCTGTTGCTGTGCAACTTGCCATCTTTCTTAATCATGCTGGCCACTACGGTAATGTGGCTTCGAACCAGGATATCTGCCAGTGGGCAGGTGTTAGTGTCGGATCTGTCACAAACTGCACTAATCGTGTTATGACTGCCTTGCTTGCACAGCATGATGCTTTTATTACATTCCCTGCCCTTGACTCTTATAATGCTGCATGTGCCCGTCACTATGTTCGGTCCAAGTCCTGCCCAGAGTGGCAGAATGGTATTCTGGCAGTTGATGGGTCATTATTCAATCTTCATCAAAAGCCAGGTCACTATGGAGAATCATTTTATAGCAGGAAGTCACAATACTCCCTCAACTGCCAGGTATTTTATTTATTTATTTGACGCTTGGTTCTCTGATTAAAAATTATTTTAGGCAGTCATCATGCCTCATAATCTCATTATTGCAGATTATTCTATTGGCCACACTGGCAGTGCACATGATGCATTTGCATTCCAATCCACTCACATTTTCCAAAATCACGCAACACTTCTTGGGAATAACCATTGGATTTGGGCGGATAGTGCTTACCCCCTGGAGCCTTGGTGCATTCCCCCTTTCAAGAAACCTCCTAATGGGGCCTTGACCAGTGACCAGAAGGATTTTAACACCACCCTTTCTAAAGTATGTGTATTATTTTATTTTTCCTCATCTATTTATATATATATTTATACTTAGGTCCGTGTGCAGGTAGAGCACACATTTGCTGCTCTCAAGGGCCACTTCCAATCTCTTCGAGAGCTTCAACACCCAATGCAAAATGAAACTGACCTTCAGTACATGTCCTACTGGGTCATATGTTGCATTATCCTTCATAACATGGTCATTCAGTTTGAAGAGCGCTGTGGCATCTTTGGTGGCTCTGGTAGTACTAATGATTGGGCTCTTCATAACCAGGGAGGAGACCTTATCCCCCCCAGACCCAGAAGACCCTGATGTGGGTCTGGTAGGAGATACCTCATATCATGGCACCCCTGGCCATGCAGCTCATGCAAAGTTGATGGAGCTTTTATTAAGATAGGGGACTCACAGGATCCAAGACAAGACAAGACAAGACAAGACAAGTGTATTGCATTGATAAAGAAACATAGGAGGCATGTAAAACATATGTATGACATGTAGACATATATGAGATACTGCAGGAGTGATATAAATATGCAAAACAACAAGGACATATGACTACATGTAACATAAAACACAAAGTACAAATGACGACGAACACTAACCAGATGCCATGCCCCCCTTCAGCTTCAGAAGCTCGATCTCGAGCTGGAGAGCGGCTTTTTTCTCGGCCTGAACCCTGGCTTGGGCCTCGAGAACTTGGAGCTTGAGGGCCTTTGCCTCCTGGGTGCACTGGTGGACAACAGCAGCGTCGCCGCACTCCTTCTCGGCCTGCTCGCGTTGAAATTCAATGTCATGCTGGTGACGATTAGCATTTACCTTTGCAATTTTATACTCCAAGGCAGCAGCCTTCGCAGTATAGATATAACTCATTGCATCAGTGAGGGATTGAACCTGCCCTTTCACATCCTCCATCTCGGCATCGAGGCACTGCGAGAGGCCAGATTTTTGTGACGTTCTGCGGGCAGTGCCCGGCTTGCGGATCAACGAAGTGTGTGAAGCTGAGGGTGATGGTGTGGATGACGCGGTGTGTGTGCAGACTGACGAAGATGACGATGACACAATAGACGAAGGCGTTTTTGGTGTGCAGAGAGCACCACGATTGACGGCGCAGTCAGTGTGAGATTGAAACTTTCCATGGGGGAGGAATGTTGGGATGTCGGGTGCATATGTGGGAGGCAGTGAGGGGGACGGGTAAGGGTGTTTAGTCGATCAACGGATGGTATACCCGTCCTCCTGGCCGTCGGGTTCAAAAACTTCATCCAGTGGTTCCTCGGCCTCCTGCTCATCCATGGCGTGTTCAGTGACAAAATTGTCGCTATGACGGCAACCAAGGGTAGAGGATTGGATGGGGGGGACATTGTGAGTGTCGGCATCGTCCAGGAAGTCCATCGATTCGTCGACATCATCGAAATCAGGGATGGGGGGAGCTTTCTCTTTCCCCTTCCCTTGGGCGACCGCATTGGGGATACCATCAGGTAAGACATCAGGGGCTGCAGACTCCCCACCGACGGGAGAAGGAACAAGGGGGGGCTTTCCCTTTCCACTGATAAGGGCAGCCATGCCGCTTGCATGGTCTATGCCTGGCACAGACAAAATTGTGACTGGCGCGAATGCTGGATTGTCCTTCCAGAGACCATCTAACATGTCATACCATGGGAAATCCATCATAACTTGTTCTGTAATATTTTATAGTTTAGTTGCATAAATTTAAACAAAAAAAAACGCACCTCGCAAATTTTTTGCACCGCTAGCATCTAGTGGGTTAACACCAGTGCCAGTCTGCTTGAAGCGACCGCTGTCTTAATAACCGAGGGTCTTATATAAATACGTGCAAGAATGTAATGACACCACAATTACACTGGATAAGACTTCTTGCCAGTCCTCGATTAACACGGTCTACGACTTTTCTTCTTTCGTGGTAGATAACGTGTGAGTTCTTGGGAGGCTCGCTAAACCAATCAATTAGATTAACTTAGCCGGAGCTTTACTATTTCTGATTGAAACTATAAACTTTGTCTAGGAAATACCGTCTAGACACTTGAACTGGTTTCCTGGATATACGATAAACTATTGAGAAGCTGGTCTCAAATGTGACTACGTTGACCAAAACTCGTGTTGGTCAATATACAAATACCTAGTGAGAACGCTGGTCTCACAAATGACAACAATGACAAATAAAATAAAATAAACAATGACCAAAGCTCGTGTTGGCCAATATACAAATACCTGGTGAGAACACTGGTCTCACAAATGACAACGATGACCAAAGCTCGTGTTGGTCAGTAAACAATACGTGGTGAGAACACTGGTCTCACAAAACTGGGTTTCTATCGCAAGAAACTTATGTAATCTCAAGGGAAACACTTTCCCTGCACTTGTCTGGACAGTTCTTACAAAGGAAATGGGCTTTGTAAGCAGCAATTTGTTCAGACTGAAGCTTCTTAGGTAAGAGTTCAATTGGTTCAAGTGGGAGATTCTTGAAAGCCACAAGTGGGAGATCTATTTTTTTGGGGGAGAATGGGCTCTCCTTATATACATTTTGTGTGGGAATATTATGTAAGTAAAAAGGTGATGTAATGACTTCAGAATGTGAGAAGAATATTCCAAAAACTGGAGCAGAATGTTCTAGCAGGTGCAAAAGAACATTCCAGAATATTCATGGTGGGATAATGACATCATTCTGAGTCACTCTGAGTCATTATGAGTCATTGGAATGTTCTAGCAAATTCCATGGAACATTCTGGAATTGATGACATCATTATGACATCATACCCTGTAGGTATAATTTTGTGAAGCATCTGATTAGTCAGAGCATCCTAATAGAAAAGTAAAGTAAAGAAACACTAGAGAAAACTACTCAGAAATAATGGAACAAATAATAGTACACAATATGCGGGCTTTTTAGATAGGTTTTTGTTGGGCTTTGAACTTTTCTCTATGGGTTTCTCTAGCCAAAGTGAATAAGCCAAAGGAAAGGCAATACCTTAACCTTCAAATTGCTTCTCCTATCAACTAGGTCATTATGTGATTCCCATCTCACATATGACTTTTCTTCAAAACATGGTAGATTCATGAATCACTGAGGGAAAACTGAAAATATTGGACCAAGGTTTGATACCAAGGTATGGGTTGACTAGTCTGAGGACTAAGCTAACAGACTTTGTCTTTTAGGGGGATACCTAGTAGTCATGTCCATGCATGATTCCCAATTCATGCAGGACACCGCGGTGCTTCTTATATTTACTCCTAAGGCTAATATTCAGTGGTTAGTGAATTCATATGAGAGGGAGAAAGGTGCGCACTAGGAAAGGCGGTTGCCCACCGCCTGCGTGAATTTAGTCTTCTCCTCAGCGTACATACTCCCATACTCCACATCATCCTCGAAAACTTGTTGAGCAATGTCTGCCCATATCTTGCTCTTGTTGCCAGAAGGAGCTGGCTCATTGTTGGTAGCATCACAGGCCTTTTTTGGCTCATTGAATAGTATGCGGCAGTGGGCAGGGTGGGTGTCGAGGAACTCAACAAGGGTAGTGGTACGTGCAGAATCCCATCTTATCATAACCCTGGAAGTCGAAGGAGCGTCATCGTGAATAACAGCAGAGGTAGGGGTAGGGTGGGGGGTATTGGGTGGATCAGCTCTCCCTCATCCTCTCGTGCCGCGATTTACAGATCCTCTCCCTCTAGTACCACACGGAGGTCTCTCAGTAGCCATAGGTGAGTTGCAAAGAGTCTTGGTACGTGCTTTAATTTGTTGCGAGCGTCGTAAACGTTGTGGACGTTCTACAGGCATCTTGCACACATAACATCTAAGTTAGATTTCAGAGTCCGATTGGGTCTGCCGAGCATTCCGTAGAGTCTGAAAGAATTAACCAACATTTTCACAGCCTTACAAATCTTACTTTGAACGCCACTAATATTCATTCATAGCTACATCAAGCTTCAAGCTTCAAGTTCAGTCGGCCAGACGCTAACAGCCGCATCGTCCCTTGCCACCGCTCCAGTGGTTCCAATCAAATGCCTAGTAGCGAAGACTATATGTATGTGCACGGCACATTCGACTCGTAAGGTGCTAGAAAACTAGGTGCAAATATTAAAACCACTGACATAATGTAGAAGAAACATCATTGAAGGCAACGTCATCAGTTGGTACAGGGTCCAGCCCAATGGTATGTAGTGCATAGTGTCATGCGATGGGATACATTCTGGAAGCTTTGGAGACAAGAGTCGGAACGCATGGATGTACTGCAGAGGCGTTGGGAGGGTAGTGTTGAGGACGGCGGATATGACAATAGTGTGCATTCTTGCTGCAACGGTGATGGAGGTGTGGAGGCCTCGTGTCCTGGGCGTATATTTAAACGAGGCAGGATGATGCAGTGAAGTAGCCTAAAACGCACAATACACACATCTCTCAGCTTAGAGCAAGAAACCCACAACCCCCTCAAAGTCCACCTCGACCGTTCTCAACGCCATTAACCTTCAGTAGAATGTCAAAGCTCATACTAATCACTACACCGCTGCGAGAGTTCAAAGGCCATGAACAACGCGTAGTGGCAGTCGCAGTTTCCCCCGATAAACGACGAATGATTACTGGCTCATTAGACAAGACGCTTCGTCTGTGGGACTTGAAGACAGGTGTTATGTTGAAGAAGATGGAGGGGCATAGCAATGTGGTGTTGAGATTGGCAATATCACGAGATGGGCAATTGATAGCAAGCGGTGATAACAAGGGAGAGGTCATCGCCTGGCATGGAGAAACTGGAGAACCTCTCACTCAACCCATCAAAGCTCACTCCAGTTGGATCACCTCACTCGACTTTTCTCCCGATGGGACAGTGCTGGCCACTGGTTCACCTGAAGAAACAACGAATCTATGGAACACAAAAACCTGGCAGCTGCAAGGAAAACCAATTGAGTGTGGTAGTTATGTCCACTGCGTTCGGTATTCGCCGTCTGGCGAACTTCTTGCCATCGAAACATCCAGCAATATCCAAATATATGATCTAGGCACGAGGGAACACGTCGCATCCTTCAAGGCTAGCGCTCACACATTAAACGTTAACTTGACATTCGTGTGGACGCCCGATGGTACACGCCTTCTCACGTGCGGAAACAAGGACGATCCTACCATACGCGAATGGGATGCATTGACCTGGCAGCAGGTCGGTGATCCCTGGACCGGTCACACTAACCTCATCAATGCCATCGCCGTTAATCCTGCTGGCACACTCGTCGCATCCACATCTCATGACAACCACGTCCGTCTGTGGCGGCTCTCAGATCAACGAACCATTGCCATCTTCAAGCATTCGTCCTTGACGACGTGCGTCACTTTTTCCGTGGACGGCAAGCACATCCTCAGCGGAAACGACAAGATGCTCTGGGAGTGGGCAGTACCCAACGACATCAATTCAAAGGCATGTTTCTGTCTTTGGCTGATACACCACAAATAGAACATGTCCGTGCAGATCCTAGCCATCACGACAGCCCGTATTGCATGCATAGATGGAGACTTATCTTCCGCTGAAGAACTGCTCACCCGAGATATCAACACCGATGCCAACAACTATACTTCATATGCCCATCTTTCATTCGTCATGGCCCGAAAACACGACTGGGTCCGTGCCCTTCAGGACGCAAACAAGGTGAGATTCACTGACCCATCTTGCCCCCCTTACGAAAGGCTAATTCGACGGTGACGTAGTCCATCAGCATTCAGCCCTCATTGACAGGCTATATCTCCAGGGGGATCGCTCTCTGCGGAGCAGGCCATCTCCGGGAAGCAAGGGCAGCATTTGATGTTGCATCCATGTACACTAACCAAGATTCAGAAACCATTCATTTCCTGCTCCTCAAAGAACTCACTGCCGGTTGTCCAAATGCCGATACTCGCGCATGTCATATCGTGGAAGTAAGTATCATGCAGCCACGCTGGGTTATCTGCATCAACACTAAGATTCTTTGCAACTTGCACATTAGGCATATCTACGTGTTCAACTTGGACTCAAAGCCTTGGATGATGCACGTCACGACGAAGCCGCCGACCATTTCACTGCTGCTGTCAACTGCAGTGCTTTATCATCGAAATCGGACATTCATGAGATATATGAGGACTTGGTGGTGGTACGTTGGTACACATCGAAATGCTTTTCGTAGCTGAGTCCCTTGTCCAGCTCTTCGGCTGGGATCTCAAATCGTTGTGGCTCACAGCACACCAGAAACGGTGCCAAGCTTTCCTTTTCGCAGGCAAAGTCGATGAAGCCATTGAATCACGCAAATCTATGATGGACAAGGTCGACGGAACAACGAAGGCTAGCTGCCTTGACTGGTCCACTGGCAAGTCTTCAGTGATGTTACCCGAGGTTATAATCCTCACCTGCATTTCACTTAGCTTTCAAGCAAGAATGCAGCGCGCTCTGCCTTACCGACGGGGATGCTGCCCTCGCTGCAAGCAAGTATGACAGGGCTATCGACTTATACTCGGCGGCGATGGAGCTGGATTATAGATCCGATGTCATCTTTGCAAATCGCAGCAAGGCAAATTTAGGTAAAATGCTATGGGAGGATGCGCTCCTGGACGCGCAAAAGGTGCGATGGTGTCTACGTTTTTGTAGTTCACGTTGACTTCGGTGATGCATAGTTCACCGAACTCAATCCTTCGTCTCATGTTGGATACCAGTTGACACATGCAGCGCTACGTGGCGCGCAACGTTACGACGAAGCCATCGAGGCCTTCACAACCATGTTGTCCAAGTTGGACAATGCTCCCGAAGCGCAGATACGAAGTAGGTCCTGGGACATTCATTCATTAATTCGAAGATGCTTACCTCGTTCCGCAGACCTGCGTCAGCAGTATGTTTCTCTATCCGAGGCGGAAGATGCTATTCGAAGAGTCGTTTGGGCTGAACTCGAAAATGCCCCACTTCGTCTGCTCAATACCTCCACGGGTTTTTTGTGCGATAGAACGGCACAAATCAACGCTTTCAAAATGAGTCCAGAGTACAATGAACTTATCTCATGTCCAATGAAGAATTCGAACCTCCGAACGGAACGCATCAAAGACGTAGTGGCCACGTACTTCCGCTGCGTCCTGCTATCACACAGGTGGGAAGAGACAGAGGCGCTGCTGCATGAAATCCAGGATAAAGATGTGCGTGAGTTGAAGGGACTCGGCGGCATCGTGAAGTTGCAGTCATTCTGCAAAGTCGCTCATGACACTGGGTATTACTGGGCATGGATGGACACATGCTGCATCGACAAGAAGAGCAATACCGAGCTTCAAGAATCGGTCAACTCCATGTTCGCCTGGTACCGCCATTCAGCGCTTACCATCGTCTACCTATCTGATGTCTATCCTTCATCCAAGCCTGGTGCATTGGCGAGGAGTGTTTGGAACGAGCGAGGGTGGACCTTTCAAGAATTCGTCGCTCCGAAAGTTGTAATCTTCTATCAGAAGGATTGGTCGTTATATCTCGACGATCGCTCTCCCAACCACAAAGAGTCCCCTGCGATCATGAAGGAGTTGGAGAACGCGACGGGCATAGATGCACGTGCCCTGATCTCGTTCCGTCCAGGGATGAGCAACGCCCGACAGAGACTTCAATGGGCGTCATCACGTGTCACTACATTGCAAGAAGACATCGCGTACTCATTGTTCGGTATCTTTGGTGTCTACCTACCTGTAATCTACGGCGAGAAGAAGCAGAACGCACTCGGGCGGCTCCTGCAGGAGATCGTGGCTCGGTCTGGTGATATCACTGTCCTCGACTGGATCGGACAACCTTCCGAGTTCAATAGCTGTCTTCCGGCCCATATTACCTCTTACACCACTCCTCCGCGCACCCTCCTACCTTTATCCGAAGATCAGATTCAGACAACTATCTCTTCGCTGCGAAAAAATCTTGTGGCTGTGGATTTGGCTCCGAAACTTTACGACCAGCTTGATAATACGAGCGCTGCTCGTTTCACAAATTGCAGACTGCACATACCCTGTGTCACCTTTCTTGTCACAGACGTCAGTTTGAGCTACGGTTCATACCAGGAGACTCGATATGAAGTCAAGGCAGACGGGCTTCGTGACCTGTTGATCACCACCAGAGAGCCGATTGTTCAGTTCTCGCGGGCAAGGCCCATTCAGCAAACCTTCGTGCTTGTCCGTCCCTGGGATCGGTCTCTCCTCGAGCTACCAGATCCGCCCCACGTTGGGGCCGATACGGAGAGCGAGGGGGATTATTGGACACCGCCTTCTTCTCCGTCAGACGAGTCGCCTAGCCGTTCTCTTGTAAAACAGGAGGTGGTTGATCTAGAATCACGAGCATTGCGGTTACTTGCTCACCTTGGGCAGCCTTTTGGCGCATTTTTGCTAGCGCGGCAGCGCGGTAGGGAATACAAGAGGGTCGGGTCGGATCATGATATCATTGCACAGGTCAAAGATGTAGCTTCTGTTCGAGACCTAATGGACGTCAGGACGATAGAAATACTGTAAATCCATGTTTTTCCCCGAAGATTAGGCATCTGAGCAGTTTTCATTGGTACTTCGTGTGTGATACTACATGCAATGTGTATTGGACTATAGTTTCCTGTCATGGAGGGAGACCTATCTGCACCATCTTCGTCCGATACCACTAGACTAATGACCCTTCATGCTCATCATACCTGCATAGGTACTTGGGTTCAATTTATGCTCTAAGTCTCGTTACTTCCCTCTTGGTCCGCGTACCGGTACCGCAACCTGCTATGAAATTTGAAAATGTCGAGCCAAGGTGTTAGTGCTGGGGGCAGAACTATTTACGGGTAATTGTGCCGGCACAACCGGCAGAACTTGAAGTGGAAGAACTGCCACTTCTGCCACTTGGCAAAGCTATCAAAGCACTACAGGGCTGTGCGTACGACAGTATATCACTAGGAAACACCATTAGAAGACACCAGCATCTCCACATCTCAAGATCTCACTGTCCGTCGTTGTGTGAGGTTCATTTCCACGCAGCTTGCCTGGCTGGGTGTAGTAAGGAAGTGCAGTTGCTGGTGAAGAAGGTTATTAGAACATCTTTCGCTGTGATCCCTGTAGCTTGACATTCTGCCATTTGCCAGGCAGAACCGGTTTTGCCAAACCGGCTGGCAGAATGGGATTCAATTCCACTATTTTCGACAATATCTACGATAAATACTTGATTCAGACGCAATGTCCTCAGCCTCCATGCACACATCGCTGTAGCAGCCTGACCACTCACCAGTCTAACGAAGAAATCCTCGATTTAATATTGTAATCATACCATAGCATCTGCGAGGTGTAAGAACATAACTGTTTACAAGGCCTTCTCAGCTCATAGTGATTCCCCCATCGACAGAAATCTGGGAGTAGAATCAGACCAGCTGTATACGGCAAATTAAATTAACCTACACATTGACCTGGAGACATAACTACGTGAGCAAGAGACAGGCGCAATGAAGGCATGAACTGACCGGTAATGAAGTGCGCTTCCTTCGATGCGAGATAGCTTACAATGCTAGCTATATCTTCGGGCTGTCCAATGTGCTTGATAGGAACATTCTCAAGTAACTTATCGAGGTTGTGAAGGAAGCAGGTATTCAGTATCTGAATAAAGTTTGTCATCGTGTTGTGCTCACCGACATCATCCACTTCAATGAGCAAGGATCGTCGACAAGTTGTGTAAAATCTACGTTCCCAGACTCGTCCATCATGGCCTCGGCTAACTAGGAGTTAGCTGGGAAATCGGAAATTGATTCGACCTTACCCATAGGAGTCGGTATCGCGCCTGGAGCATATGTATTGACAGTAATGCCATATTGACCGAGCTCAATAGCTGTCAAGCGATCTTTATCAAAGGCTGTTCATACAAGTATCTCAGCAATCACCTGCAGCTTGAGTTAGCCCTCGAATTGCAAATTTGCTCGCTGTATATGAGGAGTTGTAGGGAAAGCCTGTCTGGTTGATTAGATAAAAAATACCGAGCAAATTCATATCTATACGACGCACCTATTTTGCCCGCGACCGAGCTCGCACCAATGATTCGACCGCCACGCCCCTGTTCAATCATCCGCATGGCAGCATACTTATAACACAGATAAGGTCCACGAGCGTTTACTGAGAATGTATGATCCCATGACTCTACAGTCGCTGGTGGAGGGCATGAGAAAGCGTCAATCGTAGACTCAGTTGACCCAGATCGTACATGAGACAAGCGAGGCCATCGCTACTACTCCAGCATTAGCAATCATCTGTATACGATATAAATTCAGGGAACACGTCTAGTGAGATAAGAAGAGTCACTAACGACGTCCAGTCCACCAAGTTTTGTAACAGCATCATCGACCATCTCTTTGACTTGTTTGTTGACGGACACATCGGCAGGAACGATGCAGACTTGTCTCCCTAGACTCTCGATTTCAGTCGCTACCAGCTCCAGCTTGGCATCCTTGCTGGGTAAATCATTGAGAGCAACGTTAAAGCCATCCCGTGCAAGCCGAAGAGCGATGCTGCGACCGATTCCCTGAGCAGACCCAGTTATCAATGCGACACCTTTTGAGATAGACATGAACGCGGCGATTCAGCGTAACCTGGCGTAACGCAACTCTCGTGGGCCTATTATAAGACTTCTATCACATACTCGATGGGAATTGGACGGGCCGTATTCAGATGAAGGCTGAGCGCTGAGCCTTGAAGTCCCGAGTTGAGGGTCATGCGTTGTCAGCTATGTGTTATACGATTAATACATACAACTTGAAGCTGTCAGAATTCATTCTGACTTCTCTGGAGGAGGCCCAGCAACATCTAGGGCTGGGTTCACCTATAACATTGTCGACAGGAATTTGAAATTGCCGGAGTACTTTAGGTGGGTGAGTGACGCGCCAGTACTAGTGGATCTGAAAAACTTTCATCCAGATCTTCAGGAGTGACATCGTGGTATAAATGTAGGTTTGCGTGTTCCATCTTTGTACTTCTGACGTCAATGGGGAAAAAACGAGATTGCACGAAATGAGGATGTGGCGAGAACCTCAAGATTCGAACCAAATGTTTGCCACATTCTGATCAAGGGGATTACGAAGAGATGATAATGCAAATGGAACGCGTGTGCAATAGGTTCACTTAGGCTATATCGACGACGATTATACTATGCAGCACGCACCGTGCGGTTTGGACGTCCGTGTTAGTCGTTGACATAGTCCTTGTCCGACTTCCTTCCGGCTCTGTACTGCCAATATTGTCGCACTATCTGCTTGTTTGGAAATGTAGCCGCAGCGCGCTCAGCCGCGCAGCAACGATACTGGCAAAGATCGTGCCTGAGGCTGTAGCACCAGGTGAGGAGTATAGAGAAAGTGATGAGGCTCGTATTAGAGCATCTTGCATCTGGCAAGAAATACGTTCCTGTAGGTTACTGTATTGCCACAGATGGTTCGCTTCTCGTTGGTACAACTGCTGACGTGCATGAGGAAACTGTTGTCCGGGCATAACAGGAAGAGACAAGCGGAGACAGCGTACCGGTACCGCAACCTGGTATGAAATTTGGAAATGTCGAGCCAAGGCGTTATTACTAGTACGATCCAATAATAGTTCATTAGTCAGCAGTACATAATCTGCCTTTCAGAAATGGTAGTGTAGTCAGCCAATGAAAATCGTTCCGATCGTTCAAGTTTCAATATTTTCAGCAAGGTCTAAAACATAGCTTCAAGTTCAGTCGGCCAGACGCTAACAGCCACATCGTCGCTTGCCACCGCTCCAGTGGTTCCAATCAAATGCCTAGTAGCCAAGAGTATATGTGCACGGTACATTCGACTCGTAACTTGAAGGTGCTGGAAAACTAGGTGCAAATATTAAAACTACTGACATAATGTAGGAGAAACATCATGGAAGGCAACGTATCAGTTGGTACAGGGTCCAGCCCAATGGTATGCAGTGCGTAGTGTCATGAAGAGAAAGTGTTTGGTTGCATAGACAGACGGCATAAAGGCATACCTAGACTCGCATACATCAACATACCGAAACATCAAGATCCCCGAAGCATACAATTGCTCCATGCGAGCGCGCTGTATATGCATATATCCCCCATGAGCACATGGTAGGGGCTCAAGAGCCTAGAGTAAGGCCTAAAAACCACCCATGAACCCAACCATCTCTACTTCACCGAAGCCGTCCCGTTTGGCGCGTCTTGCGGCCTTGAAATCCGCACCGCCGATTTTAGAGCCTGCCGCTGTCTTTGCCCTCGCGCCCAATAGGCCCGCTTCGTCCGAGATGCGGGGATGCTTAGGCTTGAGCAACGGTGGTAGCCCAGTCATAGGCAATGGCGGCGGGCGATGTGCGGATTTATGCGGATGATGGGAACGATGAGGTGAGTGAGCCTGATTAGCTCGTGTGGTTGTTTTCAGGACGACAGTGTGATGATCTATCGAGAATGTGACAGTGTCGTCGTGTGATGGGTGCACAGGCCGCGAGCGGCTATGATTATGCGAGCGTTCGGGCATCGCAGTGTGTGGGACAGCTGTCCTCGGGCTGGCAGGGGTGGATGGGAAAACGGCTTCTACTGGAACCTCTTCACCTAGCCTCCTCCGTAGCCTTTCCATTTTGCTGCGCTTGTGCGCAGCCTCCCTGGATGGAGTAAGAAGCTGTTCTTGAATAGAAGATTTGCTAGAGGAAGTTGATACGATGCTAGGGCGCCGCGCAGGTGCAGTACGTGGGGGCATGGGTGGGGAGTTGGAGTCCATGGCAATGCCACCAGAGAGTTTCATAAGCGGGGGAAGGTGAGTCGGTTTACGATTCCTCCATGTATCTTCTTTGGAGGGTTCAACTGGAGTGGGTGGTCTTGGAGGTGTTACCATGACGAATTCTGTACCTCATCAGCATTATCCAGGTGAGTGAAAGGAACGATAAACTCACGATCCTCAATATCATCGACAAACCGCGGGATGTCGCCGAGCATACGTCCTATCTTCTTGGTCGAGCGCACTAGTGCAGAGCGCTCCTTCGACGAAAGGGTGTTGTTGGTTGGGGGTGCAATGGTGCGGGGTTCAGGGGGAGGGTATGTATGTGATGCCATAATGGATGCTAACTGATGATGGTTTGGGTATTAAGGTACTATGTGCTACAGATAGTGAGGTGTAGGGCGAGGTTCGTAGGTGCCAGACGCTACAGAAAGATAGGTACAAAGTGCAGGTAAGTGTCTGACAAAGGGACTCCAGGACCCAACGGATGAGGGAGGAGTCGCTGTGAACTCGAGTTATTCATACGGCTCTTAAACAAAAAGGGTTATCGATGTGGGCGAGGGATCCCCGTCCTTGAATGCCGTACATGCTCTCCCATTTCTCGGGTTGACATGGCGAATCTGGGAGTGCGTTTATTGTATTTCTGGTATAGCACCGAAGCTCGTCTGATCAAGCCAGGGAATGTAAGACAATAAAGACCTAACCGATATTGGATGAAAGGAACGCCTAATTTTGGACATGGACGCTTTAAGGGCACGCCGCAGTGTTCAAAGGGTGGTAGCTGCTTCTGCCAAGCTTCCTGATAGAGATCTGCACTTGTGCTGCATTCATAAATGTCCCTTGTAATTGTCGGCTCGCGGTTACGGTGATGATAGCATTAATGGGTACTCGGGACTGGCTCGGAAGCAAGTTTTAACGACGTCACGGTCGCCTACACGTGGAGCTAAGCTTGAGAACCAAACATCCGACCCTTGAGCGCTCTGAGCAACTGAGATCCGACGTGCAGACGGGCTCCTTAATTTTATCGCGCACGCTAGCAGACATTATGGACCCGCCGGAAGCACCGGACGACCAAGTAATTTCATCGTCGAGTGCAAGTATGTGATGGAGCTCGAGTGGTTATGATCCTTGTCCTGTGGGAGAGTATAATAGGCTAATTGTAAGTTGCCAACTAATTATGGCCGCAGCTGTGAATTTGCGCAGAAAATATGAACAACTTGGTCGAACTTAGAAGGTCAGCTGCTTGGGTTTTCGGCGCTTATCGATTGTCGCATTCATCTCAACGATTAATATTGTCACATTGTTGTCTTTTTGCTAATTGCCTAGTACATAGTACCAGCCAGGACTCCGTAACTACTCCTCCGAAGGATATAGTTCCTGATCTGATGTCGATCCGGTGGACATGCCTATCATCTCTCTCAACTAAAGCACGATCATCACACTGTGCTTCTATCGCGAATAAAGGCACCCTGCTGCTATATTCTGGCGAGTTCCAGCCACGCAAGCCTGTTGATGGAGATGTTCACGTATTTGATCTGAACAACGCCATCCAGCAATCCGTAGCGGATAATGCTGGCTTGTGGCGCACCTTGTCCGCATCGTTGAAGCCGGAGCCCCGAGTGGGCGCGACAACGGTGTTCGATGGGGGAAATCTGTACATGTGGGGCGGAAGGGGGGGCATTGATATGGCACCTCTAGACCCCAAGCAGTCGGGCATATGGAAGGGGCGGATATTGCAGAATGAGGTGATATGGGAGAGGTTGGAAGGTATGGGCGACGAGCCCATCACGAGAAGCTTCCACGCTTCCGTCATGGCCAATGTGAGCGTCCGCAAATGCGCCTTACAACCTGAGCGCTCAGCATTTCATCAATTTACAATTCGTTATCTTCCTGAAAGTTGTTCTCGTACTGATCGGGATTTGTATACAGGGAAAATTGTACATCCATGCGGGTTGTCCTGCTTCTGGTCGCCTCTCTACTCTTCATTCTTATGATCTGCAATCCTCTCGGTGGTCTCTCTGCGCAGATGCTCCCGATCCTGCGCGTGGTGGAACTGCTATCGCTTCTGTCAAATTTCCAGTGTCTTCCTCCGATGAGGAAGTGATCATTCGATTTGGTGGTATGTTGTTCTTTTATGTCTGATGTGCGCTCTACCTGCGACATTTGTGATCCCCGCTTCGTAACCTTATCAAACAGACAAAGTCTGATAGCATTCACGCTCTTTTTGTTTTGCCCTTCATATGCGCCCGACTTCTGTTCATTCTCTCCTTTTTTATCGTGGTTAACAGCCTGGTGTTCATCATCGTTCCAGCCTTCCTTATCTCCAAATTAACTAATATCTCACATTTTTCCAGGTTTCGCTGGGTACCAACTCCCCACCTCAACACCACCACCCTTGGATATTTACACACCGAGTACCAACTCCTGGTCAACCGTTGTACCGTCTGGCGACCCGCAACAGGGATATCCTGGAGCGCGCTCCGTTCACGGTCTCGTTCCTCTTTCCACACTTGATGGCGCTGGAGTCGCATTGCTATACCACGGCGAGTGTGAGGCATCCAACTTAGGCCATGCGGGTGCCGGGAAATTCTGTGATGATGTTTGGGCGCTGATGTGGCACGAGGGTGCGCTAAGGTGGAAGAAGTTAATTCTGGAAGGTAAGTTCGCGATTCATCGTGCCTGCGCCACAGCCATGTAAACATCCATTGGCTGATCCCATTTCACAGGTGATTCAACTCCAGAGGGCCGTGGCTGGATCCCTTCAACGTCTTATACCACCCCTGGAGGTAATACTCGAGTAGTTCTCTCGGGTGGTCTCCTTAGTTCGAACGAGCGCAGCGGGGAAGTGTGGGTTGGCGATGTCCAACTCTGAGTTCTGCTTTCATTCCGAAAGGTACGTGCGCTCCGAATCGTTCGAAATATACTTATAGTTGTGATAAGCATGGGAGTTATGACTCCACAATTTCGTATTTCTTCTCCAAGCCTTCATTTCAGAATATTCAAATTTGAAACTATGATTTCTCTTTTCTTTTGCTCTAGCGAATCAGGTTGACTGCAAGTCACAGGCATCCTTTGTAAACAATAACTCCCATTTCATACAACTTAATGATGATCGATGATCTCTGAACCTGAGGCCTGGAAATTCATCCGTTGGATCGATTATGACAGGGTGAGGGGGTTTCTTGGCCTTAGTACTGAGCTTCAAGTCGACAAGGCTGAAAATTGAACATGTCACCTCTACTAGCATGCGGAATGCTGCACATCACATCACAAACATAAGATGGCAGAGCAATCCTTAATGGAGATTAGGCAGACCCAAGCCGATCAGAACCCGGTAACGAGGCACTGGTGTCCTTGAAAGCTTCTATTGAGTTTACTCTTAACAAGTTTGGAATGCTTCAAGCGGAATACTATAGATCGCACAGTCGGCTAGATTACTGCCCAGCTAGAGTTAAAAGGGTTGAATCGCACATTACAACATATTTGATTGTGAATAAGCAAAATTAACATAACAACAGGACAAATGAAAATGAAAAAGTACATACATAATCAATAGTTCATTTGCATCTAGAGCAATACAGTCCCAAGGTCAAACAAAGGCAAGCTTTCGTTTTGATCATCGAGTTTCAAGGTCACTAACATATTTCCCCTGCCCATATCCCCCACTCTGCCGGGCCTGCGTGACCCGCGACTCGTCTCCCCCCGTGTATGCTGATATGTAGTCGAACTCATCTTCATCGGGTTGGACTGGGTCTGGATTGATTACAGACAGCCTTCGCATTGCCCCGGACTTCCGTGACATCGAAGGTGCAAGCGACGCAGAAGGGCGGGGGAGGGATAGAGGTGAGGTATCTGCCGGCCCACTGTACCCTGCCGGACTCAACGATGACCCAGACTCGCTTCCAGAGCGGCCAGGCCTGCGGAACGCAGCAGCCGAGATCATTCGCGGCGAACCACCGGGAGCACCCGAGGTCAGTGAAGATGTGGACTTCGCCATGAGAGGAGACGAGAACGGCGGCGACGGGCGTGGGTATTCAGGCGGCGACCTGTAGGGAGCGGAAGCCGGTGATTGCATAGAGGACAAAGAAGATGGCGGGAGTCGAGGTGATGTGGAACGAGGCGAACTACTCCTCGAAGTAATTATGTTTGGTAGAGGACGTGATTCGCCTGGGTCAACCCCGATATGAGGATGAGGCGAAGTGGAACGGTGAGCGAATGGTGCATTAGGTGGTGCAAGGGGTGAAGGCGGCTGAGAGGTCTGATTAGGCACTTGCTGAGGTGCATGAATCTGCAGCTGTTGGTGTGGTTGAGGTGGGTAAGCCTGCCCTGACATGTAAGAACCTTGTGGTGGGGCTCGGGATTGAGTTGGATGAGTGGAGTACGTCACTGGTGCAGGTGTGCTAAATGCTAGCGCATCCAATTCACGAGTGACCTCACGTGCAGCTGCTGCGTTGCGTGCGTGCTCGTCGTCGCCGTCTTCTGAATGGCCTTTCGCTTGAGTCTGCAGGGGGGAAGTAGACTGTTGTGAAAGCGGAGACACGATCCTGGTATGCTCTGGTGGCGTTGGTGCCTCGGTATCTACGGAGGGCGGAGGCACACGCGGGATACGTCTCTGACTTTCCGTCGTCTCGGGCGAAGGTCTGCGTTCTACCTCTGTTTCATCCTCCTCCGTCCCGAGCCCCACTCTTCGGTCCATCTTTTCCAGTACATTTTCATTCGATTGGTAATCTTCGGGCTCCTCATCACGGTCATACGGCATCCCACCCACCGACTCCTGTGATGTTCGTCTGTCGCTCAGTCCAGTAATGCTCGTCGTCCGTTCATTTCCACTCATGACGCTCATCGCATTGTCGTTGCTTTCGCTCACGGTACGCTGCTCCTCAATTTCAGCGCCCAAATCGCCGTCCCAAGCCTGGATTGCAGCAGGAGCTGCTCCAGGTGGCAAACTTGGACTCTTGCTTCTGCGTGTGTCTCCAATACCAGTGTATGGAGCACTTGATCCGGGCACGAACGGCTCATACTTTGGCGCAGGATCATCAACTGAGGGATGATTTAGGCTTAATGATTTGGAATCGCTGCGAGCCAGGGCGTCGGCGATAGAGCTGGTCAAAGAGCCCGAGGTATCATGCGCGGGAAGGGCCGAGGAACCACAGGCTATTGTATCTGCTTGCCGCGAGTAGGAGAGGGGAGGGATTGAGTGAGTCAATCCGTCATGTGACAGGACGCCAAGGCTTGGGCCCCTGGTAGGAAAAGAGGAAAATTGACTGATGTGTGTTGACGTCGGTGTAGAGACGCCAAGTTCGTCCGCGGACGCTGTGCGCTGACTTGGATGTGGAGGAGACTGTAAATGACAAAAATGATAAGATATCTTGGGGCAGGTTGAGCTCATTAAAGTCCCACCAGAGGTTCACTCCCAAAGCTGCCCAGGTGGAGCCCGCTTCCTACCCGCGGAGCAGGTAAATAGGGAGAACCCGACAGCAATGTCCGTTGTGATCGCATCTGTGGCGAGGTCTGAGTCGAGGATGTATGCTCATACTCTCCTTGGCTGACGCGGTCAGATGCGACAGCCGTAAAGGCCACTTGCGCAATACTACGCTGTGCCTCAGATGCAAGGGCGCTGACACGTGGGTGAGCGCTGTAATACGCTCGAGGAAGTCCTGGTTGCGTTACGTCTTCGGGAATCTCCTACAAATGAAGGTCATAATGAGACCTGCGGGCATACACCAGAACATACTGCAACGATTGCTTTGCCTATATCGCCAACGATCTGAGTAAAAAATGAGGCGGAGAATGAGCGAAAAAAATCAGAACGACTGACCACACCCTTCTCACAGCACTCTACAAGACCTCCAAACTTGGCCTGCATCCAGCTCTTCGCACATTTTCTCTTGAAATCGCTTAGCTCAGTTTCCTCGCGAACAATCTCGCCATCTATTGCGCGCATCTCTTCACGCAGTCGATTGAGGGCGTCAGTCTGCGCTGTGAGATTTTTGTGTTCGGGGCTCATCTTGTTGAGCTTCTTTTCGGCACTGTCTGCAGAGGCTCCAACACGCCGTCGTCGGCGCCGTAGGTCATCGAGTGCTTCCTCGCGCGTTCGCACAGACTTCATGGTGTCGCGGATTCCATGATGTGTGCTGGCGTACGCACTCAGCGCCGCAGCAAAGTTAACAAGAAGGGTAGTAGATGTACCGAGGATGTCCTATAGTTTCATTGTCAGAAGGCGGATATTAAAACATGGCGGGTGCACATAGAGCCGTTGGTCTCGGACGAAATGCTCCGTCCAGTCGCGTAAGTATATACTGTACTCAGCTCCACATAGCAAGATGAGGAGCTTGTCTACGCGTTATTGAGCGTCACAGAATATGCGAGGCATCCCGTGGAGCTTTGCGTGAACGTTACGGAATGAAGTGCAACTGCACCGCGTACACCCAGGCAAAAGCATCACTCACTGCGAGGTCATCACCCTCACCAACCCCCCACGTTCTGAGGGACTCCGCAGCCTTGGTTATATCAACGCCCAGTCTCTGAATTCTGCATAATAATGCGGCAAGAACGTTAACAGTGTGTATGCGATTTCTAAAGCACACTCACGAGACCAGAACAACCTTCTCCGCGTTAATGAGATCCTGAAACTGTCTCAGGTCGCTATTACCCGCAAGTGCCGGAATCGTTGAATTATGCGCAATTTTTGCTGCTGCCGTCTTGAACATGGCTCGTCGTGGCAATTATGTCAGGTAGTTGTTGTGAGCAAACCCTGGCGACCTCGCGGAAGAGAGGGGGGTAATTGTGCGTGAAGTGGTGCATAGGAATGCCACGATTCGCATAGCCACAGTTTGCTACATATATGCCTAAGGCTGTACAGCCTGAGTAAATATAACCGCAGCTCGACCGCAGCAAAGACTTCACGAACCGAGCACCGGCAACTGACTTTTGAAAGAAATCCTTTGATAATCAACAGACAGCCACATGGATGTTGTACAACGTGAATAAGTTATGTATATGAGGGGGTATCTCGGCATATCGAGCATCTGAGTCCTTCGGTCCTAATTTCACGTCCACGGATTTTGTTCGTCCTCCTCTGGACTCTTGGTTCCATAGATCCAAGTCCGAGCATATGAAGGCGGCGTCTCAAGGCGTACTACTTCCTCTGGATCGTGCCCGTCCGGAACATTAGGTTCCTCCTTCCGTATATCATGCTCCTTGTCGATTTCACTAGGGACGACGCGACGGTCATTAGACCACCTGTCATTTTCTTCTTCTAACCCAACCGAGGATTCAACATGGATGTCCCTTTTCTGATCCCAGACACGTTTTAAGCCTGTTGCGCGCAGAGAAGTATGAGCAACATGCGAACTTGAGGGCACCGGGAGCGTATCGGTAGACACAACAAGGTCTACAGCATCTGGCTCGGCGAGTGGAGGATGAGAAGGAGATGGGTGGGAATGTAATCCAGAAGGAAGTAAGCGGGGTGATGGAGTACCGACGTTTGATCGCGAGTGTGAAGGCGAAGAATGAAGGTATGGAGACGACGCGCGAACGTTAACATTGCTTCCAGAGAGCAGTCTCGGGCGTGATGCATGAGATGTCTGTGAGTTGTGTCGGGATGAAGACCCTGAGCGCAGATGATTCCCTGAACCTGATCCACTCGCAGATGAGCTTAACGAGCCGGAAATCGGTGATGATGGAGTTCCATTAGTTCTGGTATCCGACCACCTCAACTTCCTCGATGCATTTACTTCTGCCCTCTGACTGCCTTCCTCAGGGGCAACCACACGTTCTTCCGAAGCGAACACTTCGTCCTTACCGTCATCGTACTTGCGTATTTGACCAGCCCGAGTGCCCGTTGCACCATAGCCTCTGCTACCGCTTGTACCAATGTGGACATTGACGTGCATCCCTTCTCTAACAATCCTCTCTTCAGCAGCCCACATCGCATGACGCGCTTCTTCAGAGCTGACATCTACAACAGGGTACGCGTAGTCGCCGAAGACATAATTCTTCGCGTGCTCATAGAGTGAATCATCCGCGGTGGCCAGGCCATCATTGAAGTGCAGTGCATATTCATCGTCGTCTTCCACGTACACGTCATCGCCGGGCATTCGTATGGTCTGCCGTTGTTCCTGATATTGCATGTCGGGCGCAGAGTGAACAACGTTCTCTGCATGTTCTGCGAGTAGTGGAGCGGCGACGTCTCCATCGTCGCCGGTGACTCGACCAAACCAGCCCCTATGGTCACCTTCGGCATTTCCATCACCTAGACCCGTCACCTCTGGGAGCCAATACTTCCGCTTTCCGCCTGCGGAATAGCGCAAGCCGGCACGTATCCTTCGCTCCCTCGCTGCTCCAATGTGCATTCCACCCTCGCTTGGCTCGAATGCACGATAATTGATGCCTTCTCCACGCAAAGTTGCCTTGGTGTCCTCAGCGAGGTCCTTCAGGCCAAATGCATCCCGAACGGCATACCCTATGCGCATCCGTGCCACGTGGACTTTGGCAGAAGGTGATGATTTGACAAAGTCTCTATAGGAAAATGCATACATATGCGCGATAGCGAAGAATGGCATCTCGACGCAAATTAAAGTGTCAGTGAGTCCGAGGGAGATATGTTCGCTGTCCGTGTATGGCCCAAGTTTGGATATGACATTGGCCGCGACGAGAGTTGATACAGCAATAGATTGCCAGAATGAAAAGAAGAGGATTCCTTTAACACAAAGGAATTTTGGTACAGGGCTAAACCGGAACAATAAATTTTAGATAGCTAAGCAAACGTCTGTTGACCCACCGAAATGGCTTCAAATCATCGCTTACACACATCCAGAAGACTGCAAGGCAATACAATGCAAGGCAAATGGACACGTTGTACACGATCGAAACATACAGGTACCCGGACCGGGCCCGGAAATCACCCTCGTGATATGTTCCAGTTGCTTTCATGATGAGGCTGGCAACTGCTAACACAGGTTTGACTTGCACATATTCTGGAAACGTGTCAGCATGACCATTTAAAAAGACGGCGACTACTGACGCAGAATGCCTCGTTTAATGAAGAGAAACGTGTATGGATCGCTAACATCCACTTCGTGTCTCCAAAGACTGACAGGAAATATGGCTGGGATAGGTGGTCGTCCGTGAAGTTGAATGAGAAGCGAACGCTCGCCGCCCAAATAATCAAGTAGAAGAACGAAGAAGCAATAAATGACGAAAGCCTAAATCGGTGTTCATAGTTCACAAGAGGGATACTCGTGCATAGACAGTACATACCTCGTATACATCTCGTATCACATCAATGAAGAACGCTGCGTCCAGCGAGAAAAGGGAAATCAGGGATGACAAGGCGTAGATTGGGACCATGAGCATAATTCGGATGACCATCCTGAAAACATCATGGCTCAGCAAATAGTCGTTAGAATTCAAGCCCTCATAAGTGGAATTACCTTTGCAGGAGGGGCTTCCTATAGTTTCTTAGCTGCAGCCATATCGACAATCCACTGACAGTCACCGCCACTAAGGTCGATACTCCGGCAAGAAGGAGAACAGGAAGTGGCAAGCCAGAGCCCGCACCACGCCCATGGTTCAAGTCCGGGAGAAGCCCCATATTACCTGCAACATGCAACAAATTATTGTTGAATGATGACAAGTTGGCTGCCGCGGCGCAGTACTCTGAGGCGGCAGCATTATGTAAGAATTTAGAAATATTAAGTAATTCATTAACATTTGCAATAATTAGAAATTTAATGTTGGTGCAAAGCTTCAAGCTTCAAAGTTGCTTGTCGGCCCATGTCTTGTCATGCCCGCCACCTTCTTGCAGGCCGCAGGTATAATAATATTCGCACTTCCACGTTGCGTGCTACTTTTCTCGGCGCGTGCCACCTTCCCGTAGGCCACACAGGATTCTAGTATGATATTTCCCCTTCTGTTAGCCCAAATCAAATTCGCGCGCTCGAACAACAGCAGGCGCAGGAGTTACTTTGCATTCCGTACGACCTAACTGGCTCAGCCATCACACTTCAGCTAGCAGTCATGACGGGGATCTTGCTAGTCACTTGAAGTTCTCTTGTTAGTGGGAGATTATCGATTTCGAGCAATGACTACCTGGCACTGTGGCGCCTTCACGCATTACTCACGGGGGATGCAGTGATCTAAACTGACATCGAACCACACGATTACGACCTCGTCTGCTGCGCTGGATTCTGCATTGCCCGCATACAATTCATTCTCCGCACAGCGCTAGCATACGTCATCTACTACTAATCTCCGTCGGATCCAGCAAACTCCTCGGTGTTGCCTTGAGCCCCACTGGCAGTGACTGCCGCCAATGCGTTTGTTGCCAGACTTAGTAATTCGTGGTTATTAGCTAATATAAAAAGAGACTCACCAATGGTTGAGCTTGCGTTTCAACTACCTGACGAGGAGAGCATCAGGGGTTGAGTAAGGAATTTAAAAAATCACACATGGCCTTGTCTGCAGCGGGGAACTGCTCCCAGTATGCCTTGAATGTGGCTGCTCAGCGCTTGTCGCCTCGCGGAGGGGGGCTGTAGCTGGGTTACTGGGCAGACGGCGCTAGTAGGTGCGTTGGGTTCATTTTCGCTTTCGTCATTTTTCGCTCCGCATCGTCGTGTAGCCATAAGTACTATCACCCAATTCATGTGTTTCATTGTTTATTAATGTGGCTCAATTGCGAATGCAAAAACTACCTGGAATGAGATCGAACGCGTATCGATCGGTAAATAATACTCGTTCGATCTCTATCGATAAAATCGATAAACGTTTCATTTTTCACGAAACACGTTGATTCACATCGAACTACCAATTTCTATCAACAGTTATCGATACATACTGTCCTCTATTTTGCTTGTTTTCACTGGGATTCAAGCTTCAAGTGCTGTAGAAAAATCGCCAATAGCCAGGGAGCAAGTGCGCAAGGGTAAACCAGAGCTAAAGTAATGAATTAGCGAGAAGAAACTTTTAACTCTCTGAGATCACTGACACTGTACAATTTGCAGGATTGTTTATCAGCGCTCGCAGTCCTATACACCATGAATCTCCCCCCTACGACTGTTCCATACGCTATAAAGGCAACAGAACAGACAAAATCCACGTTCCAGAGTCTGCTGAGGAAGAACGACCAAAGGGGGACGCCTAGCATCATCGAAATACGTGCAAAAGTAGGGAACAGAGTGACGAGAGTGCGTCTTCCTATAAAGCGATCCCCCTCCTCGTCTTTGAAATCTTGTGCATGAAGCGTCGTTGCGAACACTGCACAGCTCAAAGCAACTGCGCGCGCACTGATACTATCGAGGCACGAGCTGGACCCTGGTTATCAAGATATGGATTTCAGTCAACGGCAAATATTGCTATAGGTGAAATAGCCTACGTACCTGCAACAATCGTTGCGCCTGCTTCCAGGCACGTATATCCAACAGCTGTCAATAGATTCTTTGAAATCCCAGCTTTGTGGCCTCCAAACTCATTATACCAGATACTGAGGGCTTCAAAACAAGCGCTAGAGGCGAAAGTCTGTCTGCCATACATCGCGGAAAATATCAGACAGACAGGAACTAGCAGCCAGCGCATGTCCGCCGCATTCTGGGCGGTTATACGACCAGCAGGGAGAGGGCGATCAGGCTTGTTTCTTTTGTCCTCTTCTGGATCCTGAATCTGATTAGATATATCGAATTTCAGGAGGTGGATCCATATCCATATTATGATGTCCAGAATGCGGGTTGCGTGGACATGGGGAGCATTCGCCAAGGCAAACAAAGTCTAATGCACAAGGTCGTGTCAAAGAACATACAACCAATTTTGGGACACTCACGACAGGTAACAGAGTGGTCAAGATGTCAGACTTCGTGAATAACAACAGTGTCATGATATGCCCGCTGATACGGCGACCACTATCTAAAGCTTGGGACAACATGGTCTGATTGTTTGCTCATTTTGAGCGAGTTAAATAGCCTGAAATCGACTTTTCCATATCGACATGGCTATTCAGACACGTATCATTGAAACGTCTATGGTGGCAGTTACTTATGAAACGAATAGGAACACCGGTGAGCTTGCCACCTCGAGTGGATGCCGTCATGAGTACAATCTCCACACAAATAGTTCAGAAGATACGTACTATTATGTTCTCAAGAAGCTAAATGAAGCTTTCTATCGCCCCGACGGGGCTGCTCATTAGGGGAGATCAGATCAGAAACAAAATATACCATGTCAATTTTGGCCGAGCACAGCCAAAATCCCGTTGAAATATGCAGCGGTGACAGCGATTGACCGCCTAGTTCGGAGACTCTAAATCTGACAAATGAACATCAAATATTGCAATGCGATTTACCTTGATAGTGCAAGCGTGTCCTGCACCAAACGAGATTTGCTAAGCTGCACCAACTTGACTTGAAGCGTAAATAAAGGAATTATTCAAAGTGGGAAACTCTTTCCACGGAGGGAGCAGAGAGCGCACCTCCTCCCTTGAATTACGTTACCACAGGATAAAAGGATCTCCACGGGAACTACTCTGCATACAAGCTCAAGCTATTACTGAAAGGTGGGTGACGATCGAGCGCGGGCGTGCAACGTGATGAGAGTCGTGTGGGCCTTGTTGGTGCAATGGGACGTGAAGACTTGCCGGTGATAGAACGGAATGCCGGGGAGGGTGTCCAAGATGTTTCACTTCAGTACTAACCCCCTATTGTCCACTATGCTTCCTTAGAATCAAAAACCAAGCATCGCCATTACGCTGCGGGACAAATGCAGGAGGCGCTTGAGGTTTTTCCTGTGGTAGATTTTCCAAAAATAATGACATGTAGGCGACCTCCTTTCCGAGTAATGTCACGGTCGCATAGAACAGCAAATAAAAACGGTATGGTCAGAATTTTCATGCCATCATGAAACTGCCACCCACCCACACATCATTCCAAGGGAGCGAAATTCAACTTCAGATGACAGTTCAAGTTACGTTGAACTCTTCACAGGATGGCCGCTGGTGCCACTTGAGGAACGTAGAAGACGGTCATGCAATACGACTCGTACATGCAAGCACTTACCGGACATTGTTGTCCGTACGTATCATTATCAAGATCTTGCCAGGCGGCATGTAGCTCAGTCACAGAAGATAACGTTGTTGCTTGGTTCGAACGTTGACAAATGTATCCGAGTCTATTAGTATTACTTGGATATAAAATCGAAGCCTTATTAGGAAGTGGTGCACGACCCCAAGACAATGTGACGTACCTTGATCTAGTCTCCTAGAAGCTGTAACCCGTTCTGAGAACGAAACCAGGCTGCGAGACAAATAAACGTTGTGCAAATAAGACTTAGCGTGATTGTTACGATAAAAATAATTGAGATGGTGCGACTCAAGTTCAGAAGGTAATCAGCCGGAAGAAAAACTTGGACACCCATCTGTCAACCATGGGTATTCTCCTACTGGATCACTATGACTCCTGTACCTGTCTGCGCAAGCGGCCGAGTACGTGTATTGTCTTCTTATCCGTTAGCTCGTGCACACATAGTTTGTATCTTTAAGTCATCTCATCTTCGAGGGGCGGCACGTCTAAAATGGCCGACAGGAACAGCGGACTGGTGGGGGTACGCCTCACACCAAGGCATTCGCACGCCCAGAGATGTGACGGGGACACTGGGGTCCCCTAGACTAGATCACTAGTACCGTACTGTCCTAGGACCTTAGAGAACAACTCTCCATAGGACATGAATTTGAGTCGAAAAAAATCCAGGAGACGATTACAGTTCACGTCGTGCCCGGGACGACCGACGTCATTCGGATTCTAGGTTTTTTTGTGAAAGTCAGTACTCACTATGGAAGATCCAGGGCAGGGACTACGACAGAACTCTGGAGATTATATCCAGGTCCAGTCCGAGTTTGCCAACCGCTCGGCTCGGAGTTTTAATACGCCCATAACGTTAGAGGCTTGGTGGGCCGGCTTCAGACGGTCCACAGTAGCTGCCGAGCTAGCCCCACCTGAGTCTCTCATCGTCATCTCGATCTTTCCTATTAATATTGAAGAAGGACGACACGAAAAGGAGAAAAGGGACCAACACGTACTTGAATCGTGGTCTGAGCGAGCCTCGGCCCATCGACGAATGACAACGATGATTTTTGACAATAATGCTCTCACGCCTACATTTGGTCTACAATGTACATCGGATTTTCTCTTGATGTGGCAACGTTCTCCTTCTCCTTCTCGCTGGTACTTATTCCCAGCGGCTCCGTCAATGCAAAGTGATCGTTCTGGCTTCTTGTCGCGCGAGCATAGTTGTATGACGATTAGAGTTGACGGTTTGTATCCCCACTAACGCAGAGATAATATTATCTTTTGCAATTATTTTTCAAAGTCCGTAATAATGATCTACTGTTACCTGTTCCACCAATTTGTGCACGGTTATGTAGTGTTGCAGCAGAGGCGAATCGAATGGAGATGGAAAATCAACACTTACACAGTTCGGTACTAACGAGTTGAAACGAAGCGACGCTACCTCGTTTGCCTCGCGAGTCGCGATGTGAGATGAGTTCGGGAGTGATATCGGACCGGCCGGTGGTCCAGCCAATGAGAAGCTAGGGATAATGGCCTGTGTATATGTCTCAAGCCGCAAACGTGACAAAAAGCCCCTGTCACAGCCTCAAGACTATCTCATTGATTTCGGCATTCATTCAAGCTCGTAGGCCATTCAGGAGCATCATGATTTAGTTTTGTTCAAGTAGCTTTAAGATTTGTGCCAGACAAAGTGTGGTTATTGAGAATGCACGAACTGGTGGTAGGTAATAGTATTCTGTATCATTTTGTTTACGGATAGTCATCCATGTCATCCATTAAGTAGTACATCATCAGAACGGGGAAAATGCAGCTTTCAACTCTGGATACTCAAACACCATAAAAGAAACGCCAGTAACCCGGAAGTAGATGGCCAAGCGAGTACCACAACTGGTATAAGTACATTGTCAGCTTCACCTCGATGTGCTCCCAAGTAATATTTCGACTCACGCTATAAAATTTGCAGGACTGCTTGTCGGCGCCTACAGTGTTGTACATCACGAATCGGGACCCCACAAATGCGCCGTAAGCTATAAATGCGGCGGTAGAGAGCGTATCTAGCTTCCAGATATAGCTCAGGCCAAATGACCAGAGAGGAATGCCGACCATCATTGAAAAGCGTGCGGCTTTGGGGAAGATTGTAGGTAGCGTGCGCCTGCCAGTGAGGCGGTCGCCTTCTTCATCCTTGAAGTCTTGTGCATGAAGCGTAGTCGCAAAGGCTGTTGAGCTAAGTGCGACCGCCAAAGCACCAGCCTTATCGATGCATGAGTTGCAAGAACCTGTACACTAGATCAGTAAATGATAGATTTTCTGCGACTGGATAGTTTTACCGGCAGCAATGGTTCCTCCGACCTCCAGGCACCCGTAGAGGATGGCTGTGAGTACATTCTTCGACAATCCCATTTTATCACCGTTAAGTTCGTTGTACCAGATCGTCAACACTGCAAAAACGGTGCTTGCAAGCAAAGCCTGAGTGCCGTACCACAACGACAGCATCAAGCAGACTGGGACCATCACCCAGCGTATATCAGCTGCGCTGTCGACCGAAATGCGACCAGCAGGTATCGGACGGGAGGGCTTATTCTTGCGGTCCTCCTCCGGATCCTGGATCTGGTTTGCAATGTTGAACTGCAATAAGTGGAGCCATATCCACAAAGGAGCCTGCCAAGCGTGGACGGGGTCATATTTGTGAGCCGCGGATAATGCGAATATGGTCTGAAAAGTGTAATTGAATAAAGGGGCAAGACGCGCAATAGATGTCACATACAACGGGTATCAGAGTGGTTCTGACATCATTCTTTGTAAAAAGGAAGACCGTCTCGAGATGACGAGCGATGCTATCAGCGCGAACAACGAGAGCTTGAGAGAACATAGTGAGTTGGTTGTTTGAATGTCCAGGTTGTGTGCCAGGTCCGGGTCTTTATATTCTGAATGCGCGCCTACAAGAAACGTGAACGACCGGCCGATAGCGAAACTCATACCGGAAGTATGAGCACTGCTCCCAAAAGCCCCGAAGGATGCAATGCTGATGTTTAATAATTCAAGGTTGGCCGACTAGACACCCGAACCCGATGTGTATTCGTGAGAAAAGCTCTCGGATTCCATTATAACCGGACGTACATCGAAACCCACAACCGACAGGGATTCGAAAGAAAGAATCTATACGGGCCCTTAGGTATCACCCGGTGAACATGGCCAAATGTAAAGCGCAAGCCGCATACTGTTTGACCCATGGTGTGCCCACACTGCTATGCTATGACTATAGTGAATCAACGACGAAAGCCTCTCAGGGTGCTAATGCACTCACTATCCAGGGAAGCCACGATAACATTACTTGGCACACACCCGAAGACTGCGGGTAATGTAGTTGTACTGTAAGAGGTCATTGGTTGAACGGGCGTTCGAAAAGTCACGAGCGTCACGATGAAGGTCTTTGACGCTACGAAATGACGCTCAACTTGAATTACCCCCAGGCACCGTGATGTAATTACAGCCACGATAACGTCGAAGTTCACGTTTAACGTGAGATTGCAGTGAGCATAGTACACTGCTAATCGGGATAAACCTGAACCTAGCATGCGTAATCATACCTTTATGGGATCTGTGCGAACCCCAGTACTATCATAATATATACATTTACCAAAGGATTTCCGTCAATGTAGTAATGGGAGCATGAAGCAAACCATAAAAGGATATTGGTAGCAAAGGTCAAGCAGATATTGGGATCCTCTCTGACGAGTATGGTGTCAGGGACGGTCCACTGTCATGTACTAACATATTACAAACCATCATAGCCTAACATTGCGACGGGGTCAAATGCTGAGGTCTGGTTGGCCTCACACCTATGTTGTGCGTTTGCAATACAGTCATAGTGTTATCGTATTACTGTATTTCTGTATTTACTCTAACACCGGTGCTTCACAGCATGATCGGGCAGAACGAGGGCAAGCATTGATTGATCTAATTTACAAACAACAAATATAACTAGATGAAACACGCTACAAAAACGGAGGGACGGTAAAAATAAGCTGAAAATCATCCCATATACTTGTGCGAATCTCATCCAGGATGTCCTGGCTGAGAGGGCTATCAGCTGGTATAGTCAGGTTGTCCGCCGTCCAAGACTCGATAAATTTCCCTTCCAAACTGATCTTAGGGTTCCAGTTAGGCCAGGGCCCCCGAGGAAAGTCTGGATTGGCGGCAATGAATGCCATCCAGAATGCGTCACAGCCCCAAGCCCACTCAGGCGCTCTAACGTCCCGAATGGTGTCAACCAGCCAAGTTTCCACCTGTCTGGCGAGCACAGACCAACTGGCCTCGGACAAGGGATTGAAAGATGGCGGAAGTGGCAAGAAGGGTATCTGCATGAATGTAAGGTTCAATGTGTGTCAGCGCTGCGCACGATTCGAGACTCACCATGAGCTGTGGGACAGACTGCGACTCGAAATTTGAAACCAATTCTGTCCAGGAAATATGGCGAATTACAGGCACCGCCTGCCCTCCAAATTCTCGCGGCCATAGAATTGTGACCTGTAGTGGCTAGTAGACAAGGTGAATGGTGTCAAGGAATCTGAATTAAAAGAGTACTTACAATGGTACCAAAATTCGACTGTGCAGACTGCGCTGTACTTCCTTGGAAAGATATGGAGAGGAAAACGGGTGTGAAGCCAATGCCTTCATTGGCTTGGAGAGGCGAGGTGTGGATGATGCTGGTGACGACAGACATGCACCGTGTGGTGAGAGTTGTTTTATTGACAATGTTTTGTTGATTGAAGTGTGTTGATCGAAGACTTTGTGTTGATTGATCGAAGACAAGGTAGTATTCCCACGGATGACGTCTTTCGAATCAAGGACAATATGAGGGTTGAACAACAGGTTGACTTTCATGCGACCCTGCAGTCATTTCAACGTGATCAGCTGCGGAGGGAGGAGGACGCGAAACTAAATTTTCAGCGATACGCCAAGGAGGTGGAGCGGCAGCTGAAGGACACTCAACATCAATGCAACATCCTCAAGCAAGAACATACCCTTGACCAATCGCGCATCAAATTCCTGGAGGACGGACAACAAGAGGACAGACAACGCATCAAGGACCTGGAAGATAAGCAACAGCAGGACAGCTCACGGATTCAGGACCTTGAGAGTTCGCTTCTCGAGGAGAAGAAGCTTCGGGCGGAGGAGAAGGAAGCTAGCGATAAGGAGAAGGAAGGTAGCGAGAAAGAGAAATCGTACATGCTAATGAGGATCGAGGAGATTGAAGATGAGCACATCGAAACCGCTGGGTGGGTTAGTGGTGCGGTAAGTATCGACTATCTAATGCTATTATGACGCTTGAATTATTGGCTAGGATACCAAACTCATGGATTGCATTTTACTCCGCCACTTACTTGATCTCGCGCAAGCGAAGCTAGCAGTCGCGTCTGGACTTCCCAGAAACAACAAGACCTTCCGCATTACACAGTCATTCCTCTGGAGAGAGGCACTGTCTTCCTCCCAGACAACCCCTGAGCGCGTGCAAGCTGCCAAGAAATTATTGAACGCACCAGGGTTGTCTCTTGATGCCGCCACGAAAAAATTCGCCTTATCCGACAGCGGGATGAACATCGTGGTCCAGAGACCATCGGTGATTCGTGACATGGGAGACAGCGCAGCCCACCCCAAGCATGTATCAAGGGAGGCGTTTAAGAAAATAATTTCGCGACACGCTGTCGTCGGAAATCACGACGGACTTCATGCTATCTTAGAACTTGTTGATCCTGTAACTCAGTCCACCTGATTTCACATCACGCGCTCACAATGTTGTATTACTTTCTTTTACCCTTACAAGTACGATTACGCAGATTCAAATTTACCAATGTCAGTTGTACTTATTGCCAATGGATTTTCGGTCACGTGCAACGCATCACGTTCGGGCTGACTCTGACACCGTCTCTGTTCAGTGTGTTCATCGCGCGGTGCTGGGTATGAGCTACCTCAGTCAATTCCGACTCCAACAGGCACCTGTACCATTGTTCCCCCGGGCTGCTACATCTAGCCCGCCGTCATCCCCACTTGCGGCACGAACACCACTTCGGTCAGTCACACGAGGCGAGGTCAGACGACGGATCGAATCTACAGAGTCGGAGGCTGAGACCAAGCGGCTCAAGACTTGCGCTACAGACGTTTGCAGGACCAATGGGTTACCTGATGATGCGCTAGAAGAATTTGCTACAGTAAGTCTAAATCATCAGCATGTACAGTATAAGCGCACTAAAATTCATCCATCCATGCAGAAACCCGAAAAGGAGATGCTACTTAACATCATGGGGCATCTCATTGCCCTAGACAAGCGAAAGGCGAGAGATGATGCTCGTGAGCTCATTAGCTCGGCGGAATTCAAGGTACAGGTCTGACTCTCATATATTTTACTATTCTTACATTGCTTCAAGCAATCACTCACCGACAGGCTTCGCGCTTGCCTATTGTCTCCGAATCTCTCAGGATATGTGACGCACTTGTCTCAGAACCTCTTCGTGAGTTTTTTTATTCTTATCTGACAAATAAAGATTAACATGTTCCAGGAATTCGTAAAGAAACACCCTTCTGTATTCAAGATACCCCTCGCCGCCCTGCAGGATCTCGAACTTATGAATAAGTTGGACTCGATGATTAAGGAACTGCTTATGCAGCAGCGCGGAAGCATGAAACAAAAGGTTTGTCGATTCCTGAGCTGCTATGATATTTTTAACGTTTTGAACACAGATCGTTACTTCCGCTGATAGAGGATCAAATATCCATGCGCTCTGTCGGTCGTTATCAGGTAACTGCACCGAGATTACTTCAGCACACTGGTCTCGTGTGGCCTTTCTGGCAAGTTGATTCACAAACCCCGCCATGTCTTCCACTCACTCTAATCTAGCGTTCTTCACTGATCCAATTCCGGACTGTCGTTGCAGAGAGCGCAAAGTCCCAAGAGGAAGTCACTTTGAACAGCAACCATGAACACGTGCCGGCAGATATGGAAGGTGACGAGGCCGATTCCAGCCCTTCAACGATCACACAGTGCACTTGGACGTTTAATCAATACTGGAGCTATATCGACGTTCTTTTGGGTGAGCTCAGGGACGACGCTAAGAAGAATACATCTACGACACAGGCAGCTGAAGAATTCGTTAAACAGTGTGTTTCACTGCTTCTTGAATTTTGTGCGTTAATTTGATCTCATCATTGATTTGTATAGATTTTTCACAGAGGTCCTCCAAGCTGACTTACGAAAATACCCGAGTACAACGTCCCTCGCTCCATCCCTCGACTCCGTGACTGTGGACTGGCAAAAGACAATTCATAGCAAACTTATTTGGTGATTCTTATGTTATGTCCTACTATACTTTAGATACACCGTGATAATAATGATGGATTGCTCCCATATTTTTTACCGTCGCTGGAAGTTTATGTTCTGATATATATATAGTTGAGTTTTAATGTCACCATGGTATACATGCAATGGTGATGAAGTGTCGATGGGACCTGATATTAACCTTACTCTCATGTTACCGCGCTAACATTGTGGTATTATTTTGCTCCCTTGGTTGCTCGTCCCTTGTGCAGACCTTGTGCAAAGGTTGGCTCGGCTGTCAGCAATACCCAGGAAGGCCGGTGTCGAGGTTATATTTAATTTATGGTCTATGCAACATTTCCGGAAATCCTTCCGTCAACCATAACCCTATGTGCATGTGTCACAATCCTATTTTTGGGTCATGACAACGTTTGTGACAATTCTCAGTGTACTGGCTTCCGAGTCCGACGGGACGCCGAACCACGGCTCGAGTTCCGAGGACTTGGCCTACTTGATAGGAACCATCGACCTGATCGAAATACAAAGTAGACAATGAAAAGACATCCTGTACGCTCCAAAGTCCTAGAGGATCATATCGATCGGCCATTTCCTATTTGCGAAGTGTTGTAAAATCCTGCTCATCAAACGTGACTGCGCTAGCCTCTTTCGATCAGTGCAAGAATTGTAGCGATGCCACTTATTGCCCGGTGAATGGTTGAGGACCAACATTTACTAATCTGCTGTTATGGTGTACCAGTGGTCGGTGACACTTCTGTGGTTCAATAACAGTCCCATTTCTCGAAGTCCCGATATAACCCACCAATCGAAGGCCAACGCTAGATAACCGACATAAAAGCGCGAGAACAAAGCAATGCACCATATTAGCCTTCAAAGTTCAAACGACAAGGGAGTAAATCCTGAACGATCGGCAGTGGCGTCCCGGATCCCGGTCATGTGCCTACATAGTACCGCGTGCGTGACGCCTCCGGTTGGCAAGGGTGCCTGTCAAATACTAAAATATTTCCTTTCGCCAACGAAGGATCGAGTCAACGTTTACCATAGTTATGTAACGTGAAGACTGACGCAAAGATTTGCGGAAGTATCTAACTCATTAACTCATGAAATTGCATACTGGCATGATACGTATTACGAATACGAGCATTTCACTACCGACAAGAACGTTCAACGTTCCACCAAACAATGATGCCGTATGTGACGTACCTCAAACTCATGGACTTGAACAAGGCAGGCACTGCCCAGTTGATATTTCTTCGTAATTACCACCGCTCGATGATGAAGTGGTGTGTAGACTCGATGTACGCGGTTTGATCGGGTTCAGATAAGACCGTGTGTCTCCGATATCACTGGATATAGGTGAAGGTAATGGCTCATCACCTTCCGCGATGCTATCAAGTCTAAAGCCAGCAGATTTACTCCGCGCCAAAGTGGAGTAGCTTCTATTGCCAGAATTCCCTGTTGTCCTTCTACGGCTAGACAGAGCTGAAGATAGATCAGAAGATAGCGGAGATAACTCTGCCTGATAGTCGTAATCTGGTGTGGAAGTTGTCGACGGGCCAATTCCAGAAAGCTATTCTCAAAGTTTCCATCAGCTCCTAATGAGATCGATCACGAGGACATACCACGTGCACAGCTGGCACCATATCATTGCCAATCGAGAATCGATTGCTGTTGGACGGGAGATAATCGACGGCAAAGGGCTCTTCACGAATCTCTGGAAGGTCTTTGAAGCAATTCGGACGGCTTCGGGAAATCGGTGAGCGCGGAGTTTCGTGCGTCTCGTAACCAGATGGCGTTCCAGAAAATACAACTTGCATGATGTGATGCTGGGCTTCAGATAGTAACGAGTTCATGTGCTTGTGCCCTACATATGGATGTTTGGGTGACTCCGAAAGTTCCTGATGAGTCCCGGCGCCTCTTAGAGAACTGAGCACTGGTAAGTAATAGGGCGTTACCCACGACTATCATTCGCTTCCCGATCTCCCCTACAATCTGTTCAGACATATATCAGGAAGTCGTGACCTGAATGGCGCGCAGAACATACCATGCCCGTCTCACAGAACTCCGCAAGACCTCCAAACTTTAGTGTCAGCCAGTTTTTTGTGCATTTACGTTTGAAAACGACGATCATCGATCGTTCGTGAGCGATTTTTGCATCCAAATGTCGCATGTCTTCGCATGAAGTGTTCAGTGCGTCCATCTGTGCACCGAATGCCTTGGTCTCCTGGTTTGTCCGAGTGAGCTTTTTCTTGATGCTCTCTACCGAGGCTGCAGTACGCCGCCGGCGTTTTTGAAGTTCATCAAGGGATTCTTCACGCGTACGCACGGCCTTCATGTTGTCTCGAACGATCTTTTGAATAGAGCTGTAGCGGTTGAGCGCCCCAGAGAAGTGCGCCAGGAGTGTTCTGGATGAATTCAGTATATCCTGAACCCTCATTCGATATTGAGTTTATCTCGAGACAAGGCCAAGACTTACAGAAAGGTCGTCTCCTTCAGAAATTGCCCATGTCCTCATGGCATCAGCAGCTTTCGAAAAGTCCGAGCTCAACCTTTGTAGTCTACCTCGAGGTTTGATTGATAGCTGTATCAAACGCGAGTTGGACTCACGAAGCAAGTAACGTCTTCTCTGCTGCAATTAAATCTTGCAGAGGCCTACGCTCCTCATTTACCATCAGCGCAGGAACAGGGATCGTCGAACTATGGGCCATCTTCACAGTTGCACTTCTAAACATCGTGGTCGGTCGATAAGTTCCGAGGATACTGTGGCGTTATTCGGCACCCGGTCTTCAGACTGTGCCAAAATGGATCACTTGGCGCTTTAAAGTAAAATAACAGCGACCCACCTACCTTTGATCTACCTTTGATCTGTATCATATAGCTGTGTGAGACAGGGCAATTCTTGTTGATAAAATAATGGCTTCACCTAATGACTAGTACGTTCTTTCTCCTAGTAGTAATGTCGATATGTGACAGAGGCAGTGATCCTGACACAAGTACTTTGGATAATGGCAAGTCACTGGTCATAATGGAGCTATTAACATACTTAATAGCACACAGATTGACCATGAATTAGTACCAGACAGCGCCTCAACTCTATGAAGTAGAGACTTAAGCTTGAGGGCTGAATATTCAGGCGGCGGGAAAACCTTTCCTTTCTTGCACGTGTTTCTAGATTGTTCTCGCCCCTTGATATCTTTTTGTGGTGCATGGTCTCGAGTGTTCTCTGAAGAGTATACTTACAAAATACTGGGCAGAAAAAGCACAAAGGGCAATCCCTGGGGGGAAGGGGCAACTGCATGCAGCCAAAATGGCATTGCGAATTGGAGGTAGAAATAATTAAAGATTGGACCGTCAAACCCGTTGATGAGTGCGACAGAAAATATCGAATAGGCGTTGGTCCCTGGAATGAGTTCTGAACTCCGCGAAATTGGACACTAGATAACTATAGCGATCGCGATTTACCACGTCGCTTTCAAGTGTTTTTGCTTGACGTACTAGTACTCCAGCTCACTTATGGCATCCCTGAAGATCTCCGTCGGCGACACTATTCCCAAGGGTGACTTCGGTACCATCCCTTTCACTGAGGAGTTAGCTGATCATGTGAGACATACCGCTCTGAATCCTAACATTGTTGTTACTAATATGCCTGGTTACACAGTCAGTGTGTGGTATTCGTGCGTCTGTTTTCTGCCAGTGCCCGTAGAATAAGGCTTATCAGAAGGATCACAAGCCACCACCCTCTCTACTGACAGTTGGAAGGGCAAGAAGGTTGTGCTCTTCTCAGTGCCTGGTGCTTTCACCGTATGTATTCTCAAGTGCATTTTGATCATTGAACTTACCCCATCCCGTTAGCCAACTTGTCACATCAACCACCTCCCGCCCTACCTTGCCAAGTACAACGAGTTCAAAGCCAAGAATGTCGATGTCATCGCTGTCATCGCTGCAAACGACCCGTTCGTCATGAGCGGATGGGGACGTGTTGAGGGACTGACAGACAAGGTAAATTACCTATACTATCAATTCATTCTAGGAGCAAACGAAAGAATTTGCGTGTGCAGATAATCACCCTCTCTGATCCCAATGCTGCGTGGTCAGGCAGCCTGGGATTAAGCATCGACCTCTCCGAACGCGGATTTGGAGTCCGTACTGCACGATACGCCATGATCATAGACGACTTGGTTGTCAAATACGCCGAGGTTCGTGTATTTCGAACACAATAATAACGGGGATCCTGATGATTGGTCTACATAGGTCGAGCCTGGCCCCGGAGTGACTGTTTCTAGTGCTGACGCCGTATTGGCCAAGCTGTGATCGAAGGTATCGTTTTTGTTCGCGTATTTAACGCATGTATTTGTGAGGCTGTCTCACTGGAACGAGCAGATACCTCTAAGTAGGTATTGTGTGTAAATCAACAAATCAATAGAGTGAAAAAGAATATGCTTACCTGTCTGCTGAGGAGGATTTTCTCATCTCAATAACTTTAGACTCTAGAGGAAGCCGATTACTGTTTAAGCTTGGTTTAAGCCGATGCTTGTAAGTTGCCTCGGCCGGGTTCGGGACCGTGCGCAGATTAATACGTAGTTGTTTGGAGCTGTATACGCGCTTTTGGTCAGGTGATCGAGTATTGTTTGTTGATGTCTAGATAAAGTTCAAAAGTAATAGGGTGTCGAGCGCGTCCACCCTCACTTTTCTTCACCCACAATCCATCAATCGCGATGCCCCGCAAAGCCGCTGCGACCGCCGCGCCTGCAGACGATTCCGTGCCCGCTGGCACTACCACAGCAGCTGTCGATGGTGATGCTAATCCTGCTCGCCGTTCATCCCGCCTTGCTGGTCGGGACAAGCCCCCAGCGCCCAAGAAAGCTCCCGCGAAACCGCGGGGGAGGAAACCTAAACCTACCGCAGACAGTGACAACCAAGAGGTTGAAGCTGAAGCTAAACCCAAGTCTGCCAAGGGAAAGAAGCGTACTGCTGCTGAGAAAACTGCAGAAGAGGGCGCTCAGCCAGAGAGCGAAGAGGCCCCTGCTGCCAAAAAGGTCATTCTGCCTCTATTTCGTCTACTACGCGTCTCAGTATGTTGAACCGGTCGTCAGGCTAAACCCGACTCCAAGGCTGCGTCGAAGCCTGCATCCAAGGCTGCTTCAAAGCCAGCCTCCCAGGTAGCTCCCGCAAAACCTGCCTCTAAGGCCGCAAAACCTGCGTCTCGAGCATCCGCCAAACCTGTTTCAACAACTGCCAAGAAACCCGCTTCAAGAGCAAGCTCCAAGAAGCCTGCGTCTAGGGTAGGACGTACCTTATTTGATTTACAGCCATGCTTATTTTGATTGTCAGGCTGAAGCCCCAACAAATGAGAACGAGGCCCCAGGCCCCGCTGCTGAGACTATTGTAGAAGAGCTAGAGGAAGAAGCCGCCGCCGCCGAAGCTCCAGCTATTGAAACCGACGTAAGTTTTTTTGCTCGTTGGCGTCCAGAATATCAATAATATGTGTTTTAGGCTTAATTACCCTGTTTTGTAATCATCCATCCATGATGATGGATGTTTCCCGCTATATCCGCCGCAGACAAATGTATCTTTTTCCTATCATTATCTGCTATCACCGATTTGTATCCCTGTCTTTCCGCCCCGAACATCGATCGCGTCCCTTCGCAGTATTGTCCGTAATTTCGTTGTTGCTGTCCTTCACCCTTACTTTTAACCTGTCCCAACAACTTTCATATCTTCAACCTTCTAGACCATCGCTGTACGCTCTCTTGTCGGATGGAAACCTTATGCGTCAACGGTGCTAGCACCTCTTTTGTTTAGTTCGACTCCGTTACCATATTATGTATGCGTACGTTGGTTTATGGTTATCCTAGGTTTTGTTGTGTGTATGTGATATCTACATTATGCAGGTATTGCATGTTGCAGGGCTACTCTAGTCGGGACTGCAATTGCAAGAAGCTACCTATTCTATCTGTATGGGTTCCAGAGAACAGACGAATAAAATGTTTTGGCGGTTGCGCGACTCATGCGCTCAGCAGAGACTTTCTTCTGGAGGGATTTCCATTGATTACTCATGCGCGATGGTTCCGCGTGGGCATGTCAAGGTACCTTTCAGCCCCAATCCACTGGCTCAAGGTCTGCTCAAGTGCTCTTGATGTTGTGCTATTGTGGCACTTCCAGCTTTCCAACTGGCCGACTCAACTGTTTGCGGGAGTATGCCCAAACCACTGCAGCCTCAGCAGGCCCGAGCGATCGAACGTCTGGAAGTATTCGTTTCACTGCTACCAAGCCTGTTCACACATCGGATCTCAGGGCAGGGAAAAACCAGCGACAGGTCTTCCGAGTCGATCCTCCGTAGATCCGTGACTAAGCGCCCTCAGACATGTCATTGAAATACGTCCTTCTCTTATTAGTTGTGGCCTACTACATATATGGGGTTCGCACTCGAATGACATCATTGATATTTATCTCGACTTCGGGTCAGACTGATTCAACTACAGCCTACGCAGTGACAAGCACAAGACAAGACGCCCCGTTTTGCGACGAGCATTTCCGAGTCTCCACTATCCGATGTAGTGCAAACGGGTAGCTCGTTTCAGGTGGGTTTGTGTTCCTCGTTGAATGCGATGTCACCACAGGCTTGTTCAAAATCGCATGGCGCGATCGGGCATGTAGATCCTCGTTCGCAACCTGGCAGGGCAAGCCACACTACATAGTGTCAATGGGCACAAAATTGCATGACGTAATTAGGCATGGAGATCCTCGTTTGCAACCAGGGCAAGCCCATCAGTGAATTGAGAAATTAGACGTAAGGAACTTACGAGATACCCCTTCCACTAACGTGGGAGTCGGGGATGGCTACATACCGTACATTGTATGCCGCGTGTAAGTGATTTTTGCCTCGTTTCACTCCAGTCACTTACATCAGACTGTAGCACGCTTCATGGACAACTTCGGTACGCGACGTGCTCTATATTCTCCTCAGACCATCTTGGCAGCACAGGCCGAATTCTTCAATTTTTGCGGGCAGCCTGCCTGGCACACGTGTAAACTCTGACTAGACAATCGTTAACAAGCAAAAACCACGACATTCCAGATTGTATCCCTATGCCTCTTCTGCGCGCCGTATAACTACGTGAAGGCTCTTGATCTCTTTCAGAACGTGCTTCGGACAAGAAGGTCGCACCCGGTATTTGGAACAGAGTTGCTAGCTATCATATACAGTCCACCTCATGCGCTTCTCACGTGGAGGTCAGCTACAGTCGATGATTGGCTTTAGGTGATATTGACTGATTACTTCCAGTACGGTGTTCTTGGTTATCGCTTTTGCATGCATGGTATTCCGCTCGGTGACGCAAAGCGCTTTCAGCGCCACTGGTGGTCTAGCATGCGTCTTCATATTCTGGACGGCGTGGACGACAAGTGCTGCATCCGAACGAATGGACCCCCCTGAATCGAATTAGTGGCTTTAATCCCTGTATTGTCGTGCGTTTTACACTATTTTATGCCGTGCGGGTGACATGATGACATCCAACTGAGCATAAATCACGTTCTCAGTGAGAACGACCAGTGACTCATCAAGCGATGTTGGATGGAGCGGAAATACCGAAGGGGACACCATGCCGTAGTTGACGAACTCCTGGTTCCGGACGATGCTATCTTCCCAGGTATTGAACCTAGTCCAGCACCACCAGCACCCATCAAGGGGAGTCGTTGGTAAGGAGTCTGCACAGAATTGCTCCCAGTGATTGATCAAGCGACGTTGACATCATCTTGCCGGTCGTACAGCGCAGTATTTCTCAGCGAGGAAGGGGCCATCGAGCGCACGATCAAGCGAGACTTGCGGGAGCTCAGTTGTTACCCACTGAGGCGAGTGGGAGGAAGACATGGCTGTGAATACAGAGAGCAGATAACAATAACACCTGCCAGTGCGTAAGTTGGTAGAGGTGACACAACTCTGACAGGTAAACATTTGGACATCCCACTGTCCAGTCACGGAAAGTCACAAACATATCTTGCATACATCACAATCATAAGCTAATCATACAAGCATTCTCCGACAGACAGACAGACAGATCAGAGTAACAGCAGCTGGCAGCTGCTACTTAGGCATCCTTGCATTTCAAAACACCTATTTCGCCTTTTCGAACGTCCAGTACTTCGCATCCGAGGCAGGAGCTGGCTCAACAGTGATCTGGAGTGAAGTTGGTCATAAATGAGATCAAAAAAGATCAGCGAAGAAAACAAACAAAGGTCCAGTTTCCGCCATCTTTGAGATACCACACTTCGTCCACGTCCTTTGGATGGATCCTGCAGATAAAGGTGATAAATGAATTCTCGATACAACTGGGACCGAAGGCTGCACTCACTCAAATTTGACGCCGTCTTCGCTGGACAACTGGAGCACCTGGGGATCAGTGAAGCCTTTGACTTTGCCGTCCTGCGATTTCACGCTGTTAGCAATGTCGCATCTGTTAACACCAGGCGGACTTACTATCTGGTCGATCCCAAGATACAAGTTTGTCTCGGTATCATAGAGAGTCGCAAGATGCTGAACCACGTCCTTGACATCGACTTGGATCTATGGGCATTGATGAGCACGGGAAGCGCGTTGCTGTAACGATGCACGCGTACGATTTGAGCAACATCGTGGCCGACGAACTCCTTGTTTCCTGACATGTGGACGTACCGGTCTACATACAAGACATTCCTGATCTTGTATGGTCCGGAGGGGATCATGTGGCTCATGGTTGATTGAAGATCCTGTTGAGTACTGATTGAGAGAAGGTTGTTGATAGAAACTGACGACAGCCTGAGGACATGATGATGCTGCGACCTTTATACCTGGCCGAAAGCTCCATTGCTAGTTCCAGTCTTCCAGATAAGCCCCAAAGTCAGCATCACCCTCCGTCTAAGTCTTGGTCTTGGGGTCACGACTCACATAACTTCGGGTACTGATCAAACACCGATTCCCGAATTCCGTTGGAGACAAGTTCTTGATGAAGGTGCGCCAACTTCCGAATTATTGTGACCAACATTATTGATCTAATCATTCCTCGGGTCGCTGTTCTCATGAATGCCGAGTCGAACAGCTTCTTCTTACCCCGCAGCATCCCATTTCAAACAGGGGTACAAGCAGAGTCACCAGTTCCCCGTTATTCGTCCGAAAACTCTCGGTTCCCAGAAGTTGTGTCACGAAGTTCAAGACGCCTTCGAGCTTATGCAAGACCCCGAGCAGCCATGTTCGTTAGTTCCAACAGAGGGTGCTTGACACTGCCGAAAATACTTGGTGTCGCTCGGGCCCAACCTCGGCGAGTGTTAAATTAGACGAACGACAGTTTGAATGGAAGATTCGCTGCACCCCTGAATGCTACTCATGGGGCCAACTCAGATGCCCTGCTTGTATGAGTATGTCATCCCCTATTATTCGTCCTCGCCGGTCCAGGTTCCCTGGAATTGCATCACTTCAAGTACAGGCGAATTAATCACCGTTCAAACTGTGCACTGGCCGTCCCATCGCCTCATTACAGCAGAACAGCAAATCAAACAATTTTATTGACACAAGATACACAAGACCGTTCTTGTTCGTAGGTTCCCCGTCTTTTAGTGAGGCACTTCCTGCTGCATCCGGAGTACATCTGCACATCTCTCCCACTCGAGATCGACTGAGCGATTTCAGTGCCTTGCATGGAACTGTAGAGTAGTGTGTCATGGATGATACAATGCCCGGCGAGGCAAATTTTATTAACAAACGTGAAGACCACATGTGTGATGTGATGATATAAAGTATTTTTTATAAAGTTCAACGGTCTTTCATAGGCGGCGGCGTCGAAGCGTTCGCATGGTTGATATTGAAGGGGCGAATGAGTTGAGGCCAGAGTATGATGGCGACGGGCCGACGGCGTGTTTGTGATTCGAGCGGTGTGAACAGTGGGCGCCTGGATACGTTAGAATTTGGGCTGCCCAAAGGGTGATGAGTTTTGTCGAACGAAGGCGTTGAACTGACTCGGAACGTACATGGATAATCAGAGGAGTGAGCAGCAGGTGCAGCGTTAGGAGGCAAGAGATGCGGCGGACGTCAGCGAAATAATACTAACTGTTGGAACTAACAAACATGGGCTCTTCGGGGTTTTCCATAGGCTCGAAGAAGCAATTGGCAATGCTCGTACCTTGAAGTGACGCAACTTCTGGGAACCGAGAATTTTCGGACGAGAGATAGGAACTGCTTGTACCCCTGTTTGAAATGGGGATGCGGCGGGGTAAGAAGGAGTTGTTCAACATTTAGGGATGTGCGAGAACAATGAACCGGCGACCCGAGGAATGATTAGGTCAATAATGGATGACTTGCCGTGGGTTCAAGGATAGAATATCATATTTCGCATTAGGGAGGCAGCCACGCCGGGCTTCATATACGCTCAATGTGCAATTATTTTCTACCCTTTAATAAACCTTAATCTGAAAAGGCTGAAAGGGGGACCTTGCAGATTATAATAAACATGTGCTTACCATTTCAGGCCACTAACGCCTGCGATATCAGTTGACATAATGTTGCTACTACCTTACACCCTACTGCGGAGCTACTCTGGTGTTCCCATGACGAGCAACGGCACTCGTTGGCCTCGAGATCTTCCTCCAGGACGTGCATCGCCATTCAAGGTGTTAATATCTGCACGGGAGATAGGAGTAGTGTATCTTTTTGTGCGAAACCTGCAGTGAGCAAGTATCCGAATGTTGCAACATCAAAACCTGTTGTCGTAATAAAGGCACGATCATTCTGACTGTCGTGAAGGGCTTTCCATGGCGTACCCAATCGTGGATTGGGCAGCAGCTCGGAACAACGAAGGTAAAGACAACTTGGCCGTCGACTTTCGATGTGGTCCTTGCCTCCTTGGAAATGGAATCTGGTGTTTGATCAGTGTCCGAAGCCAAGCGAGTAGACCCAACTCAGATGGAGGGTGATGCTGATTTTGGCCTATTTGAAATTAGTAACAGCCAGGTATAAAGGTCGCAGTATATCCTCAGGCTGCACTCAGCAGTTTCCATCAACAACCTCTCTCAATCAGTACTCAACAGAATCTTCAATCAACCATGAGCTGGGAAATGATCCCCAGAGGAGTTTACTGGATCTCCAATCTCAGGTATAAAACCGATATGCCTGCGCGTCAGGAGACAAGGACTTCATCGGCCACAACGCCGGTGACCAGGTATGCGTGCATTGTTCCAGCAACGTGCATCATGTGTTCATCAATGTCCATAGATCGAAGTCGATGTCAAGGACAGGGATCAGCATCTTGCGACTCTATATGATATTTATGCAAACTTGTACCTTGGGATCGACCAGATAGTAAGTCTGCCTGGTGTTAACAGATGCGAGATTGCTAACGTAGAATGCCAAAGCCAAAGGCTACACTGATCCCCAGGTGCTCCAGTTGTCCAGCGACGACGGCATCAAATTCACGTGAGTGCAGTCTTCGGTCCCAATTGTATCGAGAATTTACTTATCATCTTTATCCACAGGATCCATACAAAGAACGCGGACAAGGTGTGGGTTCTCAAGGACGGCGGAAACTCGACCCCGGTTTGTTTTCATCGCTGACCTTTTTGGCTTTATTTATGACCAACGTCAATCTAGATCACTGTTGAGCCAGCTCCTGCCTCGGATGAGAAGTACTGGGAGTTCACAGAGGTGCCAGGCCATTAGGTGTTTCGAAATGCAAGTAGACCTAAGTAGCAGCTGCCAGTTGCTGTTGCTCTGACCCATCTGTTGAAGAATGCTTGTATGATTAGCTCACGGTCGTGATGTATGCAAGACATGTTTGTGACTTTCCATGGCTGGATAGTGGGATGTCTGAGTGCTCGCCTGTCGGAGATGTTCCGCGTCTACCAACTTACTGGTGTTGTTGTTATCTGCTTTCTATGTTCGCCATCACCCATGTCTTCCTCCCACTCACCTCAGTGGGTAACAACTAAGCTCCCGCAGATCTCGCTTGATCATGCGCTCGAAAGTGCCCTCCTCGCTGAGAAATAATGTGCTGTGCCACCGGCAAGATGATGTCAATATCGCTTAATCATTCACTGGGAGAAATTCTGCGCACAGACTCCTTATCAACGACTCCCTTTGATGGGTGCTAGTGGCCCTGGATGTAGCATTTATTCAACACCTGAGGAAGATAGCATCGTATGGAACCAGGAGTTCGTCAACCATAGCATGGTATCCCCTTCGGTATTTCCGCCCCATCCAACGTTGCTTGATCAATCACTGGTCGTTCTCACTGAGAGCGTGATTTATACTCGGTCGGATGTCATCATGTCACCCACTTCAACAAAGCTTCGGGGGGTCCATTCGTTCGGATGTGGGATGCGTCATCCACACCGTCCAAAATACGAAGACGCATGGTAGACTACCAGTGGCACTGAAAGCGCTTTGCGTCACTGAGTAGAATACCACGCGTGCAAAAGCGATAGCAAAGAGCACCATACTGGAAGTAATCAGTCAATTTCTTTCACTTAAAGTCAATCATCGACTGTAGCTTACCTCTACATGAGAAGCCCATGAGGAAAACTGTATACGATAGCTAGCGGCTCTGTTCCAAACACTGGGTGCGACATTCTTGTCGGAAGTACGTTCTGAGAGAGATCATTAAGTCTCATAACACGAGAAGGATGAGAGCTGAATCATCATACCGCCTGTTCAGCCGAACTCTGACCCTTCCTCAGATTCTGGCGGACCAGTATGAGTCCCAGGACCACCACCCCAAACGCTGGTTATTGCCGAGGTATGACTGAACGTTCTCGACAGTGCATCGTCGATAACAAGCACAACAAAAGTAACTGAACACCACGGTCGCCTGGTCAAAGCTTAGGCAGTGGTACAAAGATAAAACGTGCACGCACAGTTAGTGCCAGGCTAGACTAATCATCATTCAGCTCAGCTACAAACTGCTTCCAGAGCACGCGATTGATCATTTTGTCCACCCTGATACCATCAAGCGCCTTCGCATAGTTACACGGTGCGCAGAGGCATAAGGATACAATCTGTAATGTTGTGGCTTTTACTTGTTAAAGATTGCCCGGTCAGAGTTTAGATGTGCGCCAGGCAGGCTGCCCGCAAAAATTGAAGAATTTGGCCCATGCTGTCTGTCAAGATAATCTGAGAGAAAGCAAGGAGAATATAGAGCACGTCGCGTACCGAAGTTCTCCATGAAGGAAGCTGCAGTCTGATGTGAGCGATCGTGTAGTGAAATGAGGCAAAGTTCACTGATTACACCGCGGCATACAATGCACGGTGCCGCCGCTCCCCGACTCCCACGTTATTAGTGGAAGGGGGACTTTGTGAGTTCCTTACGTCTAATTTCTCACTACCGCCTCTTGCTTTATCCACCTCGGCTGTATAGTTCTCGGATAATGCTGTTCGCTCCGTTCGCCAGTCTGTAGCTCTAACTGCGTCATTCGTCTCAACCCCGCTCTCTTAAGTTATTGCCCACTCCTCCCATCGCACAAACCTGTTTCAACACTTCCACTCATCTTCTCTAGTTATGTTCTTCGGCAACCTTTCCTCGCTCCCTACTGATCCCCTGCCTCGTTAATGTTGATGCTTCCGATCGAATAATGTTTGTCCCCTTCAGCCAAAACCCTTGTTATTCCTTTGTTGCCACTCACTGCAATGACTCTCAGTGGCACGAGAACTCCGCACGTGGAGACAATGACCGACATCTCACAACTCCAAGTGACCCACTGGGCCAATCAGCTTGGACCAGATCTCTGCGTCTCACCTACAGTGCGGTTTCGTAGAACGAACAACCGCATCACGGACGTGCCCGCGCGAGCCCCGGCACTCGGGCATACGTTTTTTCGGGAACATACATTGGTACATGCAACACCAAATGCTTCGATTATATCGATGTTGCTGGAAACGTGCTAGTGGTCAAATACATGCGCAGGAATAAATCCGAGGTTATGGACTGGAGAGGACATGCCGTGGGTCAACGAGATCGGGGACTTGCTGCGTGAGTGGCCTTACCGATACGGTTACCGTCTGTATCGTACCGTGAATATGACATAGTACCGATTTACCTATGATGCACTTTGCATGCAGGAACGGCTCACTCCCACTCGCCTCAGCGGGTAACAACTGAGTTCCCGCAAGTCTCGCTTGATCGCGCGCTCGAGGGCCCTCCTCGCTGAGAAATACTGCGCCGTACGACCGGCAGGATGATGCCAACGTCACTTGATCAGTTGCTGGGAGAAATACTGCGCACAGACTCCTTAACAACAACTCCCTTTGATGGGTGCTCATGGTGGCGCTAGGTGTAGCATATAATTTGTTCAACACCTGAGGATGATAGCATCGTCTGGAACCAGGAGTTCGTCAACCATGGCATGGTGTCCCCATCGGTATTTCCGCCCTATGCCATCCTCTCTTACCGTCGTATTCACACTTAGCATTGTCTCGGCATTGCGCTGCTGCTGAGATCGAGCCCGGCACCTCAGGCTCGGTTCCCAAGGGCCCACGTCAAATTATTCAAGGTTATCCTCGACACTGGGTAAGACAAATACTTCCCCTGCCTACAACGCGGATGGCTCTAAATTCTCCATCGACTACCAGAGCGGCTCCGTGAAGGGCTACATTTCCCATGATGGCGTCTGTATCGGAGACATCTCTATCAGTGACCAGGACACTCCCGCAGCCTGGCAGGTCTTGGTAGGGCGCATGATGCTGCCAAACACCATGGATACATTAAAACAATTTGATATCATGCGCATGTTCGGTTTACAGAGATCTAGAGCCTCATCAGCAAAATCATCGAATGTATGTTCCGTCCGCCAATTTCAAACAAGTGAGTTACCGTCTGCAACGACATTCAATTTATTTAGATTCAAGGCTTCTAGCGCTTAGCTGTCACCGTGCTTCCGAACAAGTTTGCGCAATGTGCCGTATACCAGTACACCGGGCGCGTTGAATCTATTTTTCAAAGATCTGGAGCTCAGCGCTCAGGTCCCATGAGCCCCTAAGCTAGATCCAACACGGAAACATGGAAGACGCTCCCCTCCGGCCCCGCCAATCCCTGGATTTCTCTTAGGAATATCACTGGGACGCTCTGTAACTTTGCGGGCCCATCTTCTATCTTTCATGCTGGCTGTCATTGATCCAAGGTCCTCGATGGAAAGATTGTTCGAACCGTAATGTTGCTCCCTCGCCAACTTCGTATAGTGACGCGGCGGGGACCATATCTGAAATTCAAGCTCGGATGACACGAAAAATGTCACTGAACGGCGTCATGTGGCCAAGGCTCCTTTTCATCTCGAGCAACCGCTGCAGTGTTCGGGTCCTGGATGGAACGTGTCATCACCTCTGACATGTTGCTATCTGTACCGTAGCCTTATGGAGATTGTGGGTAAGGCGATCAAGAATCATGGTTCATAGGCGACCCATGTCAAGACTACATAGACCAATATACCCCTAATGATACTTGCGCTTTAATGACAAAGGTTCTAATGGGCGCATGATATTCCAGAAGGGCAAAGTGGGTTGTCACTCAAGACCGAGACTCAGACGAAGGGTGATATTGGGCATCAGCATCTAGAACGTGACAGTGCCTTCAGGCAGGTATAAAGGTGGCAGCGTATCCTGCCATTGATTTCTATCAGCAACCACATCTCACTCAGTACTCAGCAGAATCAACTACCAACACACCTCACACTATGCTGCCCCCTGGCGATTACAGGATCAAGAATCTTTTGTTTGATACCAAGTTTGTCCACATGAGGGGTGACAATGTGGTTGTTGGCTTTGTGGAGGGTGATATTGTAGGCGCTGCATTGTTGACGTACATTCTATACTCATCGATGCCCATAGGTCGAGCTCCTCGTTACGGACCTAGTTTTGGGTCTTGGGACTCTTTTTGATAGATTGAGGGAAACGTTTATTACCATCGACAGAGAGGTTAGTCTATCTCGTATTTATATATGAGATATTGCTAACGACGTGAAATCATAGGGAAAAGTCGTAGGCAGCGTAGAGCCCCAGGTGCTCCAGTTCTCCACCGAGGGCGACGGAAGATATACGTGGGTATGGTCATTGTTACTGGTAACGACAATTCATTCGTCCCCTTTATCTGCAGAATCCATAAAATGGACATCAACGAAGTGTGGGTCCTCAATGAAGACAGAGACTTCACCCCGGTTTGTTTGTTGTGATCTTCATTGAGGGCTTTATAACCGACGTCACTCCAGATCGTCACTGCTCCGGCTCCTCCCCCAGGCACTCAGTTCTACGAGAGGAAGTACTGGGAGTTCGAGATGGTGCACGTTTAAGCTGTTTCAGAATGCAAGGAGGCCAGGTTGCTGTTACTGTAACTCATCGTATCGGAGAATACTTGTATGATTAGTCATCGGTCGTGATGTACGGAAAAAAATTGTGACGTCATTGGCGGGACAGACATTGAGATGTACGGGTAGTGCGAAATCAGAAAAGGCCCGAGTTTATTTCGGCAACCTCGGCGTTGTCTTTGTCTCAGCACATCGAGTCAGTGCTATCCCGTACGGTATTTCGGCAGTTCGTGGAGCATCTCATTTCCTGACGGCTTGACGAAGAAGGAAAATTTATTAGAGACAAACACAAGATGAACACAACGTTCCCAATGTGCGCTAAGCAAACTCAGTAGTTGTTGGGAAACAATACTTTAATTAATACCTAAGCAAACCAGGTAGTACATCAGTGAAATGAATACGAGATGCTGGAGACAAGCATACACACCTCAGTAGTTGTTGGGAAACAATACTGAGGTGTTGTCGAGGACGCGTCTATGTAAAATACGAACGGTAACGGCTTAGCTAAGAGCCGGAGGATCGACGACCGGTAGAGTTCGTATGGTGCAAGAAGTAAAGAAGCTCGTGTAACGTATGGCATCGAAGGTGAACCCAAGATAAGGCAAGAATGGTCATACCAATGCCAACACCCAAGTAGTACGAACGCGGAGGACAAGCACTGTAAATTGGTGAGAGGTGAATGCAACACTCCACTGGAGCCTGTGCGCAGATGGACATTTATATGTCGATGATTCAAAGTGTTTGGAATTCATTTCGAGTGACATCATGATAAGATGTGTTTGAAGATTGTAAGCTGGATGCTTACAACATCAACAGTCACGTGGACATTCCCCATATATACCACTACGTTTCGTCTATTCAGATCAGACTCGGGTCTCTTACCTACTACCACTTACCCATTTGTATCACGCTCGGAAATCCACGGTTTCGTTCTGTTTAATTCTGACCGATTCGTTTAGTGTTTCCCGCCGCCACCACGGCGAGTCTCCAAAGATATTCCTATTATAAGGTTTAGGATTCGTGACTGCCACGTCACGGGCGCGTCACGACCGCGGCAGGCAAAGGCCGCGTCAATTTCACCTCAGGGCCCTGCACAAACAGATATCGAAAGCAGCGACAGATCGAAACGAGTTGCTGCGTGGGACACCTGTAGCGCGCGCGCCATCATGTATCGATATATCAGTTCCAACAGATTCTGGGTAACCCCGAACCTGTTTGGAGGTTTGGTCCAGAAGCCACGCCAGACCTGTGACCGGACCATGAGTCTGGTCCTCTACTAATAAACTAGATCTAACTCGGAAATATGGAGAACGCTCCCCCCTGGCCCCGCCAATCCCTGTATGAATACCACTCGGACGCTCCGTATCTTTGCGGGCTCAGCTTCCTTCTTTCATGCTGGCTGTCGTTGATCCAAGGTTCTCGATGGAAAGATTGTTCGAACCGTAGTGTTTCTCCCTCGCCAACCTCATATAATGACGCCTCAGTTGGGACATATCTGAAATTCAAGTTCTCATGACGCAAAACACGTCACTGAACGGCGTCATGCAGCCAAGATCTCGAACAACCGCAGCACAGTGTTCGGATCATGAGTTATGACGGCCTGGATGGAACGTGTTATCACCCCTGAAAGGTTACTGTACAGTAGCCTTATGGAGATTGTAGGGTAAGAAAAGCGCTCAAGAATCATGGTTCATAGGTCAATATACCTCTAATGATACTTGCGCTTTAACGACACATATTCCAATGGGCGCATGATATTCCAGAAGAGCCAAGTAAGTTGTCACTCAAGACCGAGACTCAGACGAAGGGTGATATTGAGCGTCAGCATCTAGAACGTGACAGAGCCTTCAGGCAGGTATAAAGGTCGCAGCGTATCCTGCCATTGATTTCTATCAGCAACTATATCTCACTCAGTACTTAGCAGAATCAACTATCAACACACCTCACACTATGCTGCCCTCCGGCGATTACAAGATCCAGAATTTTTTGCATAAAGACAGGTTTGTCCACATGGAAGCTGAGGGCGCGGTTGTTGGCTTCAAGGATGCTGATGATGTACGTGTTGCATCATTGACGTACATTCTATACTCATCAATGCCCATAGGTCGAGCTCCTCGTTACGGACCCAGTTTTGGGTCTTGGTACTCTTTTTGATAAATTGAGGCACAAGTATATTGTCATCGATAGAGAGGTTAGTCTATCTCGTGCTTATATATGAGATATTGCTAACGGCGTGAAATCATAGGGGAAAGTCGTAGGCAGCGCCGAGCGCCAGGTGCTCCAGTTCTCCACCGAGGGCGACGGAAAATATACGTGGGTATGGTCATTGTTACTGGTAACGACAATTCATTCGTCCCCTTTATCTGCAGAATCCACGAAATGAACATCAACGAAGTGTGGGTCCTCAATGAAGACAGAGACCTCACCCCGGTTTGTTTGTTGTGATCTTCTTCTTTGGGGACTTTATAACCGACGTCACTCCAGATCGTTACTGCTCCGGCTCCTCCCCCGAGCGTTAAGGACCACGAGAAGAAGTACTGGCTGTTCGTGAGGGTGTTTTAAGTTGTTTCGGAATGCAAGGATGCCAGGTTGCTGTTGCTGTATCGGAGAATGCTTGTATGATTAGCCATCAGGTCGTGATGTACGGAAGAAAGTTTGTGACGTCATTGGTGGGACAATGAGATGTACGGGTAGCGTGAAATCAGAAAAGACCTGATTTTTTTGCGGCAACCTTGGCGTTGTCTTTGTCTCAGCACACCGAAGTTGCTATCCTGTACGGTATTTCGGCACTTCGTGAAGCATTTCCTGATAACTTGACGAAGAAGGAAATTGCTTCAGCGGCGAGTCCACATGACTGCAATGTCTTGTCCCTCTGTCAGGAACCATGGCCCAGCGCTCAGTTTTCGGCTGAAAGCGTGCGCCGTGGAGAACCTGATGCGTTATCTCAATCTGAAAATGCGAGCCGAGCATGGCAGTGCATTGTGATGCACCTTTAGATCGATTGAGCATACTTCGATTACGCCAACTAAAGCATAGCTGGACGAGTAAAGCCTTGCGTTACATATTCCAGCGGGCGAATAGTGTACCTGACATCTGTACACCTGCCGAAGGACAGAGACAAAACTGCTGGCCCAGTTACCGGCTGCGAGCCTGGGCGCGAATCTGACCTTTGACGGCAACACGGAGTTTGTCAATCTGAAAGCCCCAAGTCGAGCAAGATAGTGCATTCATGGTCTCAACACCTTGTTGTATCGATGCGTTGCAAGTACTAAGCTGCCAAGAGCCGCAACAAGGCAAATTTGCTTCCGCGAAGGTTGGTTACCGGTGGACTGGCTGCAAAGTGACAAGCTGCATTGCGGAACATTAAACATCCAACATGCCGTGTAGTGTACATGCAGTGTAGCTCAGCCTCCGCCAGCCTCTACCAGCTGTAGCGACTGGTCACTGCAACTTGAAGGCTCTTTAAGGGTTGAATAGCATGAATTGGAAGTGATTCGGGCGAGGTGTTGACTTAAGGCAAAGTGTTAGTACTATGGCAGATTCACCAGTACTCGTAGGAACGAAATACTCACCCGTCTTCGCTCGGAGTCGGCGCTTATGCTTCAGCTATGGTCTGCTTGAGCCTTGAGGAGACAGATTTGTATGTAAAAGCCTGGACGTAACCTGTGACAGGGTCAATGTCCGAATTTTCCCTGTCACGATTCTTCATCAATCGGACGCCCAGTCTGTTTTCCAATCAGTTGACGACCACCACCAACACTTCGCAGTCTTGGACTGAGTCACTGAAGTACTCTACTATTCAGCAAAAAGCTCGCGAGCAGGTCTTAAACTTTCAAACTTCGAAGCTTCAAAAAATGGCGTCTGCACAGGTTCCGACTTCGCTATCTTCATTCCCAGAAGAGCTTCTTGCTCGTATACTTGCAGATTGCGTGACTCCTCCTCAAGTATTACCAGTTCGTCCACCTTGGCACACCCAATCAATATTCTTTCCACGTCCCTCACACTTAGCCCGCCCGACACCCCACACCAGCACACGTGCCCCATTGTCGCTCTTGCTCGTTTCGCGGCAGTTCCTCCGCATTGGTACTCCCATATACTATCAGACCCTCCACCTTCCGACGGCTACCCATGCTGCCCGCGTACTCGAGACGCTTATCGCCCAGCCGGTCATTGCTGATGCGGTACGCTGCGTTGTGCTAGGCTGCGTGTCGCTGGAGGGCGCTCGTGTACTTCGGGCGTGCGAAAAGATCGAAGATGTGGATATCTGTATGGATGTTTATGAAGCGAATCCTCGGGGAGATGCAGCAGAAGATCAGGATGCCCAAGCCCTATGTGATGCACTCGACCGACTAGACTTGAAGCATCTTACTATTCGCAGAATTTCGGATGCATATCTCACACTTACACGCCCAAAATACCTTCTTGAGCGCATTACAAAGGCTGTACCCGGCTGGTTTAACCTTGTATGATCCTCTATTTTCCGTATCGGTCAATACCTACTGATTCGTGATGTTCTCAGGAATCTGTTCACTACGCATTTAAAATCAGTTCAACACCAGCCACCAGGCCTTTGGCTGAGGCTCTGAGCCATGCCCCCAAACTACGCAGTCTTAAAGCGCAACTCCCGGAGATTTGGAACGAATTGTTCCTCACCATCTCCACAAACCCAACTCTCGAACAAGTCGCATTGTATGCAGAAGGCGTAGACGGGATTTTGCATACGACTATGTACATGATGGAGGCTAGGAAACACGCACACTTGAATGAACTGATTAAGGTTGGAACGTGAGCGTTATCCCACTCGTAGGCATCGTGCTTGTACCTAACTATATCCTGATTTACAGGACATTTTTCCGAACGAAGGGCACGTACAACTGCTGCTGCAGTGCCGAGTCCACCGTCAACAAGACCATCGACTCCCCTAAGCGCCAGCAGAGTGAAGGAGGTGGCCGCCGAACTCATGACTCCTGGACTGAGCCAGAATGTGCCTCTCCATGTGGCGGGAGGCTCACATGTATTTTGATCGCTTCCTATCGCATATTTCGCATTGGGTATCATTTCCTATCATCTCTCACATGCATTTTCCTCTCCATATCTCACGAAGTCGCGGGCAACTCCCATCACAGCATATATTTCCCGCGCATTTATGACAATGATGATTTTTGTAACGCTCTACAACGATTTTTCTTTTGATATGGCACGTTCTCCTTTCTTTTCACTAATACTTATTCCCCGCGGCTCCGTCAAGGCAAAGTGATTGACCTGGCGAAGTTCTTGTCGCACGAGCGTAGTTGGTCTGGTACTTCTGCACTCGGTCGTTCGTTCTTGTTCTTGTCACTTTGTCCAGACATCATGAGCATAGGCTAGGCTAATGGAAAATCATTCACATACGCTATTGTCACATAGGATTGCGTTGTGTATCAATATTGGTAGACGACGGCTAACTCGGAGGAACTGGTCGTTTGGCAGCACTGAGCAGCTGGGCCTACATAACCCAGAGAACTTGGAAATCACGTCGCATGCACTGGTTCATGATGATGCATAAAATTCTGTGTATGGTTGAACATGATAGCGCACGCCTGTGTTGTGATTCAAGGAGTTCCCTACCACCAATCAGTTGCGACTTCTTGTGCTCAGTATGATACAAGTTACAACATCGACTATAGTCTATGAATGAGTCAGGGAATCCATGTGTGCTTCCGGATCGGCGACATCAGGGTCTCTAGTCGTGCTACAGTAGAGCTTAGTTGTCTATTCTATTCGAAGGGGCTTTTCATCCCTAGCGTCAGCGATCAGCCGAACATGCCACATAAAGCGAGGAACCGTTAAATCTGAGGGGAGTAATCATACTCTTCGATTGTACATTCTGAAACTCCACTCCAACATCCACAACAGTAGGAATGCCGGCTCGTACAGCAGAAAAAGATGCAGCACGCAAAGAGACGCGTAACCCCTGCAGATACTCTGGTTTCTCTTGGGGAGCAGCAACAAGGCGATAGCCGCAGAGGTGGGGATAGCGGAGTACCATCAAGGCTGCTTCATGGCATAGTCTTGAGACCAATCCGAGGGCGATGAGCTCAAAGGGGTGGAGATAACGGGCGATTTCTCGCCAAAGCTCAAGAGGCAGCGTTGGACAAATGGTGCTGAGTGGCACATCAGCTCTCTGAGCGAGCGATCTCTCCGCTTTAGTAATGTTGATGTACCGTACGTAATCGCAAACCTCCAGAGCACGCTTGAAGAGTGCGGGGTCGATGCGATATCCAAGACGGGCGAGAGCAGTGATGCCTGGCGTAGAAGGTGAATTTGCAAAGAATGATGGTAAAAATTGGAGGGCGCTCGTGTGGCTGAATGTTGCTGTACGTGCGTCTTTGACGACTTTGACGATTACGCAATGGAAGACAGAAAACGCGATTCCAAAGTAATGACCAGGATTATCCTTCTGCTCCAGGATCGCGTTGATCAAGCGTGATACGGAAGCCTGGAAGCATCGCTCATCATATAGATGCGTTGTGATGCAGACAACAGTGTCTTCGCGAACCCATGTGAACTCCTTTCTTTCCGGCTCGGGATGGCAAACGCGCCAAATGTGGTCGAACATCTGAGGAACGAACGCAATGCTGGCCATGAAGCATGCAATTGACCATTGATCGTCCGTGACCTGATTGTGGTCCTTTAACAGCTCTATTTCATAAATTTCCTTGCCAATGGTCGAGCTAACCATGCACTGTCCAATCATGACCTCTAGCAATGTGACTCGAACGTACTCGTCTTCAGACAGGATGTCACTTTTGGCGAGCAAATCGCTCAAAGCCACCTGAGATCCAGTGCACATCAAAGACTGGTACGTCACGAGGTCAGAATTGTCGACAACCGGCGGTGGGGGCGTCTTGTACTTGTGCTCAGGGGGGCATCTCAATGAGGCTGTGTGGCCGTAATGATCTTTGGAGATATGATCTTCGGCGGCTTCGTCTTCGGACATGTGATCATCGGTGATATATTGGATAAAAGCGTTATCATCCGGAAGGCATTCCAAGGAGAAGAAAGGCATGCCGCACACGTGGAAGATATTGCGATCAAGATCGATCTCATAGTTCCAGTAGTAAGTTCCTGGCCGCTCCCGGGAGGGGGGCTCCAAGGCGAAATCGTCACCATTTTCTATCAGTAATAGAGAATGCGAAGGGCTCTTCAACCCGTCCAGCATCTCTCTAAACACCTGTCGATAGGTCGCGATGGCATTGGGCTGTCGTATAAGCTGAAGCACCTTTAAGCCAAGCCATTCTGGATAACCATCAGAACCGTGGTGTGATTGGAAATACATATTCCGATAGCGGACCACGTAGTACCCATTAGTACCCATTAGTACCCATGCCTGCAGGTAAATCAAAAGAGACTTGAACGATGGTCTCAAGCGTCAACTTATGTTGATGGTCAGTGTACGGGAAAAAAAATTGATTGGTTTATGATGAACGATTTTAAGTCGAGTCATTATGTAAGTACGAGTTCTGGCCGCTGAGTCCAAAGGTGATGTGTGGACTTGCGATTGACCGGCCATCGGGGTACCAGGTAACCAAGGTCAATTTTCTAGGGTTGAATTTGTTTCGTGTGGTACAACAATAAGCTATTAAATAGTATATCATTAGAACAGGACATATGCGACTTTCAGCTCCAGATACTCAAACACCATAGAAGAAACGCCAATAACCTGGAAGTAGATGGCTGAGCGTGAACCACAGCTGGTATGAGTCCATTGTCAGCTTCACCTTGGTGTGCTCCCAAGTAATTTTCGACTCACGCTATAAAATTTGCAGGACTGCTTGTCGGCGCCCACCGTGTCGTACATCACAAATCGGGTCCCCACATATGCGCCATAAGCTACAAACGCGGTGGTAGAGAGCGCATCTAGCTTCCAGACACGGCTCAAGACAAATGACCAGAGGGGAATGCCGACCATCATTGAAAAGCGCGCGGCTTTAGGGAAGATTGTGGGCAGCGTGCGCCTCCCAGTGAGGCGGTCGCCCTCTTCATCCTTGAAGTCTTGCGCATGAAGCGTAGTCGCAAAGACTGTTGAGCTAAGTGCGACCGCCAAAGCACCGACTTTATCGATACGTGAGTTGTAAGAACCTGTACGCTTGATCAGCAAAATGATAGATTGTCTGCAACTGAATAGATTTACCGACAGCAATGGTTCCTCCAACCTCCGCACACCCGTAGATAATGGCTGTGAGTACATTCTTCGACAATCCCATTTTATCACCGTGAAGTTCGTTGTACCAGATATTGAACACTGCAAAAACGGTGCTGGCCAGCAGTGCCTGAGTGCCATACCTCAACGACAGCATCAAGCAGACTGGGATCATCACCCAGCGCATATCAGCTGCGCTGTCGATAGAAATGCGACCAGCAGGTATCGGACGGGAGGGCTTGTTCTTGCGATCCTCCTCCGGATCTTGGATCTGGTTTGCAAGATTGAACTGCAATAAGTGGAACCATATCCACAAAGGAGCATGCCAAGCGTGAATGGGATCATATTTGGGAGCCGCAGATAATGCGAATATGGTCTGAAAAATATAATTAAACAAGGGGGCGAGACGCGGAATAGTTGTCACATACGACAGGTATCAGAGTGGTTCTGATATCATTTTGTGCAAAAAGGAAGACCGTCTCGAGATGACGAGCGATGCTATCAGTGCGAGCAGTGAGAGCTTGAGAGAACATAATGAATTTTTCGAATGCTCAGGTTGTGCGTCGGGTCCAGGCCTTTATACCTCGAAAGTGCGCTCGAAACAAGCGCGAACCGGTACGGCAAAAATCATGCCAGAAGTATACAGGAACTCGAAGACTGCTTCCAAAAGTCGCGGGATTTCGGGACACCAAACCGGTTGTGAATCACTAGTCCCTGAGTTACTCAAGGCTGTAAAATCGAAACTGCCTCGTCTTTCGGTAGGGAAGATGGGCGACGCCGACTTGGAAGAATTCTATACAGAAGGCAAACCTGATGCTGCCGTTATGCATTCGTGAGAAGTAGCGCTCATAATTCTCGGAGTACCCCTGAACCGTCACAGCTAGAGACAGCCCCAGAGTCAAAAAAAAAAATCTTATATGGGCAATACGTGCTACCCGGTAGATAAGCGAAAGATTAGAGCGCTCGCTGCATAGCATTTGACCCTTGATGTGCTCGCATTGTTGCTATCCTATGGCTATAGTTGGTCAACGATTGCTAACATCATATTGTAGTACTAGTGCACTCACTATCCGGAGAAGAACGATTGCCCATACTCTACAGAGCTTGAAAGATCACCGTGCAGTATACTCGAAGCCTGCAGATATCGAGGACTGATGCAGCTGTACTGTATGAAATCATTGGTTAAGCAGGCACTCGAGAAGTCACATTGAACGATTCCATGGTCAGTAATAAAGGAAATGACAGTTGACTTGAACTACCTCCAGGCACGTGTTTACCGTAACCTAATTGTGAGCTTACAGTCCGGGTAGCGCCAGCTTGAATGGACATGACCTACTGATAAATAATTACAGAAAAGAACGAAAGTGTTGGAAATGGCTCCCGGCTACCTCGTGGTGAGATTTTCGCAGTACTGTGAGGATACGCACCACAGAATACTCTTGTCTGTGAAGAAAGAATCCACCATAGGTTGTCGCCCGAGGGAAGAGCTGTCCCAGCTCAACCGCCCCCCGACAGGTCACGTGACCTATCACGTGACCTTGGGAACTTATGTATGTGCCATAATGAACATTGTGTGATGCCTACCGAAAAGTGTAATACTCTACCTACATGAACCGAGACTCGTCATCTGACCAAAGGATATGCTCGAAATCAAAATGCAAGAGAGTGCTACCCCATGATGACCCAAAGATGACTTGTCAAAAATGTCGGGATGCAGACTGACTTAGTACTGCTGCTCGGAGGAAGAGGAAGCGAGAACAAGAACAGGAACAAGAAGCTCCCCGTCCTGCTCCATCTCCTCCCACCTGCAATATAGACGAAGGCACAAGTCAAGCAGCAGACCCAGAGTCTAATGATGAATCCACCCTAGTCAGTATTCAAGATGGATTCAAGGAAAAGGGTACTTACATGTTATCACAGTATGAAAATGCTCAGTGTCTATTTGCAGCCCTACGAGCCTCGTTTAAAAGCTCAAATGATGTCCAATTTCATGGAAGTTACCTTGTACCTGAGGATCCAATAACAAGTGAAAAGGAGAGGGTCCAAATGGCAGCACTTGAGGTCTGGAGGACAACTGGATATCGTTTCAGGTAAGTCGAATAAGGTGCATAGTTTTGACACTTACCATGATATTTACAGGGTACAACACAACTACCCCCTCAAGACAGGACACAAGACAATTCTATGGTGTTGTCAAGACGAGGACAAGAAACAGAAATCCCGACCAAGCCTAAAGGAAGGTGTCAAACACCGTGACACAATTGGAATGAAGCGCTTCTGTCATGAGTTCCAAATACAAATCACTATTCTTTCTTGAACACTCGTATGACACCCAATAAGCGCCCAGAACAAACGCCTGTAGAAGCGCCAGAGCCAGCGTCTGTACCAATGACCTTTACAAACCCTAACCCGAATTCCTTTATACCATTGGCACCCACTACTTCTATCTCCGAAATCCCTGAATACGACTTCCTGACACAAGCGACTAAGTCACGTGATATCATCAGAACCTTCCAGAACCTTTCTGCAGCAGCCACGTGTCTCATGACATCATAGTGTAGATAAGATTAGATAGTGTCACGTGATTCATTTCAGAACATTCTATTATGTAAACATCGTACGATTCTCTTTCTATTTAATGATTGGCTAGTTAGTTCATTCTCAGATTCAATCTCCATTTCAATATATGTATATAGGTAGCTCATTATAGTCAGTAGTTCTTTAGTTCAAACCTCTTGTGTATTAGCTCACTGCTTGCGCAATCCAAGACGTCCCTGCTCATTATTATCTTCTTTTTGTTGTGATATCCTTTGTTTGAGTCCTAGTCTCTGCCCCTGCGTTAATTTGTTAAAAAGGTTGTGACATTAGGTTTGAACTATAGGGGACTCCGACTCTATGCATTACCGCTTGCATCACTATATCCTTTGAAACTTTGATCAGCTAGAAATAGCTCGTCAAACGTTCAAACGATCTTCTTCATCGACTTTTCACGTGTCCTTTGATCCTTGGTCTTTATATTCATAGAACCAACGGTTAAATGACAAAACCAACATTTGTATTGCCCGGTCTAAACAACCGTGACCCTTGTTTCTATCAATCTCCCCTTTGCTCGCTTGAGCGTTTTCATACCTATACACTTTCGTAGTTAGTAGTCCTATACCAGGCCCTGCCGTACATTGCAGCCGCCAGTATACGGAGGTGTTCACGACATTAGGTGTGTCACTACAACTTTGAGTGCTGGCCCAAGACCCTGCCTGCTCAACGTTACGATAGTTTCCTTTTTACCTATTACCTTTTCTTCGTACGATACGTAGGTTACTCTACCCAAGTATTTAGTGGAATTTTCTAGTCCAGAACTGACGCTTGTAAGGCATTTCCTGGAAGAGCGGTCGTGTCGTTCTAGTTTTCCCACTTGGCGAGTGTAGCATTACATACACCTTTTTTAGTTAGTAGATAGGGAAGAGTCAGTTGGGTTTTACCAGGACCCTTTGACCCTGAAGTACGAGGTAGATCCGATCAGATATCGGGGACCGCTTCAGCTTTCCATTTACGTACTTCTTTTCCACTTCCCTTTTCACCATCTTTCCCTGTCGGATGAGCCGTTACGACCAGCTCATCAATTCATCATTCCTTATCGGGTAGACCGTTACGACTAGTCTACCAAATAGTCATTGTAAATCGGGTTCCAGAATACAACTGGTACAATGACAAAGAAAACGTATTCCTTGCAAGAGTTCAATGCAATGGGAGAGGCACTCAACGGAAAACCCTTTGTATGTTACCGTTGTGGGAAGCCAAACCACATTGCAAGAAATTGCAGAACCGCATCTCCACAGAGAGAGACAGAAACACGAACTCCTAACATTCCCGCGAAAGACAACAATCTTCCAGAATGGTTTATCGAATCCTTGACCCGAGGAGAGGCAAGGAAGGATGCACCCAAATGGTTCCGAGATTTAGCTGAGTCACCACAAGGCAAAGCATTTTTGGCAAGAGAAAAAGCCGAAAGATCTCAACTGCCGAAATGGTTTACAGACTGGGTAGCCACTAGGAAAAAGGAAATCCTAGAAGAACCAGAGGAAGAAAACGTGTCTGGAAGCAGATATTCAATTCTATCCAGCTTTGCAGAAGTAGAAGAAGTACATCTACGATCAAAATCAGAACACTTCTATATTCCAATAACGCTGGTAGGAAAGAAGAAAACTGCGGACATTAGAGCCCTTGTGGATTGTGGGGCATCTACGTTATTTATTAACAAGAAGTTTGTGTTGGACAATGACGTTCGTTGCCGTAAATTAATAAAGTCTATTCCGGTAAAGAACATTGATGGTTCTCTAAATGCCGCTGGATCTATGACACACTTCGCGGAACTAGGTCTAAAGATCGGTGACCATGAAGAAAGTAAAGCAGCTTTCATGGTTACAGACTTAGGAAGTGACGATGTAATTATTGGTATAGATTGGTTACGATATCATAATCCGGAAATAGATTGGAACGCAGGACGTTTCTCATTATCTAGGTGTCCGGTTAAATGTATTACGAAAAAGGAACAAAGACAAAAAAATAGAGAAAATAGAAAAACACAAAAACAAGTAGATAGAGTACCAGATCTGATTCCCACAGAAGAGGATGATGACGAGGATATGGAGAAGAGAAGGGTGACCTGTGAAGAGGTGGAAGATGAAGATAGTCCTGAAAGATGGATTAGATATAAAGCCTCGGTCACCACGGAACAGAAGGTAGCAGAGGAAGCTACAAAGAAGAAGAAGTCTGTAGAAGAGATGGTTCCAGACTGGCTTCATGATTACCTGGGAGTGTTCTCAGAAGAGGAATCTAAGAGATTTCCTGAAAGGAAGAAGTGGGATCATGCGATAGATCTCAAAGATGACAATGATCTTCCTCCTAATGCGAAACCCTATCCCTTGTCACCGAAGGAGATGGACACTTTGAAGGATTGGTTGAAAGCCGAAACTGCACTGGGACGTATTAGAGATTCACAATCTCCAGTAGCAGCACCTTTCTTCTTTGTGGCCAAAAAGGATGGCAAGTTGAGACCTGTAATGGACTATAGAAGGCTTAATGAGAAGACGGTTAAAAATGCATACCCACTACCGAGATCTCAAGACCTGATCGATGCCCTTACTGGTGCTACGATGTACTCCAAGATGGATGTACGATGGGGGTACAACAACATTAGGATGAAAGAGGGAGATGAGTGGAAGGCAGCTTTCAAAACGCCTTTTGGTCACCACGAACCAACCATGATGTATTTTGGGTTGACGAACTCTCCAGCGACTTTCCAGACCATGATGAATGAGATATTCAGAGATTTAATAGACGGCAAAACAGTGGTCGTTTATATCGATGACATCTTGGTCTTTACGAATGGAAATAGAGAGCAACACCAGAAGATCGTGCGAGAAGTACTCAAACGATTAAAGGAAAACGACTTATACTTGAAGCCTGAAAAATGTAGCTTTGAGCAGACCAAGGTCGAATTCCTTGGGTTGATTGTGGAGAAGGGCTGTGTTTCGATGGATCCCACCAAGGTTGAAGGAGTATTAAAATGGCCTGTTCCCAAATGCGTAAAAGATATACAAGCATTCATGGGTTTTGCCAACTTCTACCGAAGGTTTATACTTGGATTCTCGGAAATAGCCAGACCGATGAATGATTTGCTGAGAAAAGATGCCAAATGGGACTGGACAGAGAGACAGCAAAACACCTTTGACGAGTTAAAGAAGCGTTTTACAGAAGCTCCCGTCTTAGTGATGCCAGATGTTGAGAAGAAAATGAAAATAGAAACAGATACTTCCGATTACGCAACAGGAGCAGTCTTATCTCAACTGATGGAAGATGATTTGTGGCACCCAGTGGCATATTACTCAAAGTCAATGAACGATGCAGAAAGAAATTATGATATTCATGACAAAGAGTTATTGGCAATCATTCGGGCGTTGGAGGAGTGGAGGCACTATGTGCAAGGGAAACCCCAACATGTGGAGATCTGGACGGATCATAAGAATCTCGAGTATTTTATGACGAGCCAGAAGTTGACACGAAGGCAAGCCAGATGGAGTTTGTTCCTGGCGGAGTACGAATTTACGCTCCAACATAAGCCTGGTGTGGTCAATGATAAGGCCGATCGTCTATCTCGGAGAGAAGACCACAGAGGGGGGGTAGAAAATGATAACTCAGACCGCATTTTGTTAAAACCGGAGTTTTTCAAGATTAATGCTGCAAAAAGAGGCCAAGTTCTCATAGAAGGAGAAGGTTCGCTCATGAAAAAGATAAGAAAGAGCACAGAACGAGAGCCCGAAGTAATGAAAGCGCTAGAGACGCTAAAAGCAGCACCGGTACAATTGCGCAGAGGAATCGAAGAATGGAATGTGGAGGATGGATTGGTGTTATTCCGAGGCTTGGTATATGTTCCAAACGATAAAGACATCCGCCGAGAGATATTGGAGTTGTTTCACAACTCTCCACCGGCTGGACATCCTGGACGTGCCAAAACCTTAGAATTAATTTCCAGAAACTATTGGTGGCCTTCAATGACGAAGTATGTCCATGATTATGTAGACGGTTGCGATCGATGCAAACAGACAAAAGTGTTCCCAAGTAAACCAACGGGACCTTTGCAGCCAAATGAAGTCCCAGAGGGACCTTGGCAAATGATCTCATGTGACCTGATAGTGGATTTACCGAAGAGTGAAGGATGTGACAGTATATTCGTGGTCGTTGATCGATTTTCAAAACAATCACATTTCATTCCCACCACCAAAGATGTAGACTCGAAGGGAATTGCCGAGCTATTTCTGAAGAATGTATGGAAACATCATGGTACACCAAAGAAAGTGATTTCGGATAGAGGAACACAGTTCATTTCGAAGTTCATGGGACAAGTATCGAAAAGATTAGGAACAAAATGGTCTGCGTCGACCTCCTATCATCCCAGAACAGACGGACAAACAGAACGTGTGAATCAAGAAGTTGAACAATACTTGCGCATGTTTGCCTCGTATAGACAAAATGATTGGGTATCTTGGCTGCCAATAGCAGAGTTTTCACACAATAATGCAGTCACAGTAACCGGTCATAGTCCGTTCAAAGTCCTTTATGGATATAATCCCGAATTCACCATATCTCCAAATTCCACATCCCTTATTCCCGCCGCCGATGAGAGAGCAGAACAGATGAGAGAAGCAAGAGATGATGCGGAAAATACTCTAAAGATGGTTAATGAACATATGAAATGCTTCTATGACCGAGGAGTTAAAGACGCACCTCAGTATCAAAAGGGAGACAAGGTCTGGCTAGACGCAAAGAATATTAAACAACGTCGTCCAAGTCAAAAGTTGTCAGATCGTCGTCTTGGGCCCTTTGAAATACTAGAGAAGACCGGCGAAGTGAACTACAAATTGAAGTTACCGGAAAGTTATAAGATTCATCCGGTGTTCCACGTCGAGTTGCTTACTCCATATTATGCATCTCAACTGATCCCTCATTCTCAACCTACCCGACCACCTCCAGACATAGTTGACGATCAGGAAGAATTTGTCATAGAAGAGATATTAGATAGCCGACAAATCCGAGGAAAAGTGCAATACCGAGTAAAATGGGAAGGATATCCGATAGAGGAATCAACATGGGAGCCAGAAGAAAATGTTAAAAACTCCCCGGTTCTAATCGCAGATTTCCATAAGAAAAATCCCATGGCTGCCAAATCTAAACGGTTTTTAGGATCTATTCTCAATACGGAAGATTTTAAGAAGTGGAGAGCGCGAAATATTCGACCATCTTACATTCGCGATGACGCTCATCCTAGAGAGGGGGTAATGTCACGAGTTCCAAATACAAATCACTATTCTTTCTTGAACACTCGTATGACACCCAATAAGCGCCCAGAACAAACGCCTGTAGAAGCGCCAGAGCCAGCGTCTGTACCAATGACCTTTACAAACCCTAACCCGAATTCCTTTATACCATTGGCACCCACTACTTCTATCTCCGAAATCCCTGAATACGACTTCCTGACACAAGCGACTAAGTCACGTGATATCATCAGAACCTTCCAGAACCTTTCTGCAGCAGCCACGTGTCTCATGACATCATAGTGTAGATAAGATTAGATAGTGTCACGTGATTCATTTCAGAACATTCTATTATGTAAACATCGTACGATTCTCTTTCTATTTAATGATTGGCTAGTTAGTTCATTCTCAGATTCAATCTCCATTTCAATATATGTATATAGGTAGCTCATTATAGTCAGTAGTTCTTTAGTTCAAACCTCTTGTGTATTAGCTCACTGCTTGCGCAATCCAAGACGTCCCTGCTCATTATTATCTTCTTTTTGTTGTGATATCCTTTGTTTGAGTCCTAGTCTCTGCCCCTGCGTTAATTCGTTAAAAAGGTTGTGACAGCTTCCCTTGTCGGAGCGCTCTTACCATATCTTGCTGCAATAGAATGGGTAACCAAATTAACGCGTGCACATTATCCATTAGGATGAGGCATCATGACGCACATGTGCCTTACTATGATGTGGCTATGCAATCAGATGCGACCCAGATTATCTGTGACCAGCTCGAGTGGAGTAGTCCGAGCTCATTGGCCCCAAAGATCCAGGCACTTTATCCCCGTATCACAGCATCACAGGTACATTTTGCATGGACGAAGATGAGCGAAATACTCTGGAAAAAAGATTCAGATCAGCTTACCTCAGCAAAGATGCTGTTGGATGAATTTGGTCGAGATATTGATGTCTTTGATGTAGAATTGGCGGACGGCGTGGAGCAACTATGTTGGGGGATGAAAAAGATAACCCGGCGACTAGAAGGGAAGGTGGTCGAGATTGGCCTTGATGCGACATGTGAGTAATGGCGTTCTGGGTAGCTATATTGACTACAGCTCACATAAATCATCAGACAACACAAATGCTAAACACCTAGAACTGTATAGCGTGCTCGGTGAATTTGATAATGCTGGCTTTCCGTTATCATATTGCTTGCTTTCGACTGCAACTGCAATCGAAATTGGGAAACGCACAACAGCACTGCGACAATGGACAACTTACCTTCGAGACAAGTATGGCATCATTCCACGATTTGTTCATGTCGATAAAGACATGGCTGAAATCAGTATGTCCAAATCTGTCTGGCCAACGGCAAAGATCCAGCTTTGCTGGTGGCACCTGCAGAAAGCCATTAGAGAACGATTAGCAAAATCAAAGTTGTCAACAAGCCTGCTCGCGCAAACCACAAGTTTCCCTTCATCGACATCTCATTCACACCTGCAGGTACCGCAGACACTGGAGAATTTGAGGGTGGTGTCCTTCTCGAACCCGATGAAATCCACCCCGAGGACGAGACCATGCCATCACTGTCAATTTGCATCCCGAACCTGTCTCAGCTCCGTTCCAGCAGAAATTTGGAGCCTAATGATGTTGATTCAGTGGATGATGAAATCAATACCAACAGAAATGCACTAACAATCAAAATCAAGATACCAAAGAAAGGTCTTGAAGAATGATCAGCAGACATTCATTCCAGAGTATTTTGTCCCACTCACCTTCACGAAACAGTAATTGCACTGATCAAGCACCACTTTTGTGCCCATCCACTAATACCGGGCTACTCGCATCCAAGCGCTGTTGGCATCCATCAGTGGGCGGTCAAACAAATGTATACATTTTGCAAAGAAAACAATCTTCGTGAGGTTTGGGCTTACCTATGGGAGAATTGGTATCGACGTGGCCGGTGGGAGCTTTGGGCACGAGCAGTTGCACCAATGGAGGTACCGAGACTAAAGACGACTATGATAATGGAAAGCCAGTGAGTGAATCATTCAATAAGTATATAACATGCACTCACCGTTCGAATTGTAGCTGGCGTCGAATCAAGGTTGACTATTTGTACCATTTTTCGAAGCCTCGTATCGATCTTCTGGCGTGGATTTTAGTCACCAAGCTTGCACCATCATACTCCAAAAAATTAGATCACTTACTCCACGACACTGGCCGTTTTCGGGAATTGTCGTCATGGCGCAAATCATTCAAAAGCGAATGGCAACAAGCACTCGAAACACCGATTACAATGCCGATGAATGCAAAATATCGCCCTGATGTTGGAAAGTGGGTGTGCACCTGCCCGCACTTCATCAAGAGCCGGTTCCTTGTCTGCAAACATCTAGTGCAAGACGTGCATATAGTTAGCCCAGTGTTTTTCTTGGAAGTTCAATGTAACCGAACATTACCTTTCTGGTCACACCCGTCACTCGTTCCATTGCGCGACAGCCTTCCTCCCAATTCCATGGTACAGCAGACATTGCAATACTCAGTGAGAGGAGAGGAGGACACCCACGAGAACACGACTGGAGTGGGGGGGAATATGTTTGATGGGGAAAATGAAGAAGCGGAAGATGAGTTTGTGGATACAGCGGCCGGACGGATGGATACACGCACCTTTCAAGAACGCTTCGAGGCACACATCAAAAACCTCCGAGATTTTTGCGATGGTCTCCAGTATCAAATCCAGTTCAACGATCACAGGATGCTCAATGCTGTCGAGCGTGAGGGTGCATCATTCATCCGCCTGATGGAGAATTGCCTTGGTCGAGAGAAACGAGAGAATTCGTCACGGCAGAGGAGTCCAACAACATGGGAAAGGGAAACATCGAACGCGATGTTCTATCGCACCCGCGCTATCAACCGCCAGTGATGAAAGTACATAATTGTATTACCAGAACATCAGATTCAAAAGAACATACAATATAATTACCTCAGATCGCCAAAGATAAGCATCATGTGTTGGTCATTGTTACACGTCGTTCGTAAGTCACGTGAAGTCACGTGACCTGTCGGGGGGCGGTTGACCTAGGTAACTTCGAGGGAAGCCATCCCTGGGGCCAGAACGACTCTCAAAAAGGCTAAGTTGGATAGGCAGTGACTTGCATGGCTGGCTTGCAAATGATCGACCCTTTTTTCACACTCCGCTAGACCGTTTGAAAGCACGTGAGTTTTAATGTCACAAGTTTTCGTGTCCAAGTACACGGCGTGACGAACCGTACAACTCGAATGCATCGGTATCTCTACCCCTGGTATGGTTTTACTCGACCGGTCTCCCTTGGGCAGACCTTACACGGAGAAATCTGATTTCGTTCAATCTACTAATGCAACTTACCATGTTAGCTTCGTGAAGGGAGTGCTAGCTAGTGCGCCGAGTATCTGATTCGGGCCCTCAGGGAAGCATTCATTGCCAGTAATGAAGTCCCCGCTCACATCGACTAATCTTCGCGCATAACTACTCCGACTGCTACTGCAGTACACATTCAACTTGCCCTTCCAACACGTTCCTCGCTACGATCTTCACCCGCCGGTAGCACCATCTCAACTTGAACACTGAGGATCCATTCATGTTCTCAACGATTGGATCATTAACTGAGTCCATCTTTCCCATGGGAAATCTGATAGTCATGTGTGTTTTGCATATTGTCCTCTCCCCGCCACCGCTGCCAGAGTTGCAGAAATCCCGAGTTCCGACGAACGTGAATTATTACATCTCACTCGAACGCTGCACTGATCGACTCCACTCCACTCCTCATTGCAAGGATAGTTTCCTGAACCTTTCCAAAATCCTTGCAGTGGTGAACCAGCACTGGAAAGATGAACCTGGGCGATACAATTTACGAAGAACTGCGTGCCCATTCGACTGGTTTAGACTGGAGGATTGTGGATGAATGACGTGTGCGTAGTTATCGCCTTCCAACTGTCTTCCTTTATTGGTCTACCTATGAGAGACTAGCGATCACCAATTGTGAGTTTCTGTCATCCTTTTTCGTGAACCTTCAGTCTGAGGAGATGTCACAGATCCAGCTTGCGCACTACCATCAAAAAGTGGGTATGTGATGAAGAAAACAACCTCGAGGGATCAGACACGTTCTCTAGGTAAAACATCTGTATCGTGGCCTTTCCATGCCATAGCAACCTCACCGTACACTTGGGGTGTCACGCGTTCCGCTTCACTTATCTCCCGTGTTCGTCATATCGCTGTTTTGTCCTATATCTATATCATGATGAAACTACTCGTATAATCGTCAGAGATGTAATGGCAGGCTGTTAGTATTACATGTATATGATCTATATGATGTTCGCAAATGGCGGTCGACCCTCCAAAAATGACGTCCATCCTTTAAGTCTTTCTGGCAGAACATAGAATGGCTCGTAACTGTACAAGCGTCGCAGAGGCACTCCCATCTCAGTGCACAAAGACCATGTTTCCATGAAGCATCGTGCAGCTAAGGTGAAGTCACCACGCACAAAGGCAATCTCCCCTAGTCCCCGTTTGCTGTATGCCTTGAAATTAAGATGTCCTTGGATATCGCAACCTTCAATGGTGGCGATGAAATGAAACTCGGCCCTGTCGTATGCGCCTGCAGTGAGCTCGATGCAAGCTGAGCTATAAGATCTGACGAGAAATACGAATGCGGTGCGGAGCGCAAAGAATTGGAGTAGTCCCGGGGCTGGGTTGATGAGCTCTCTCGCAAGGGCATGATTCCCCTGCTTGCTTGCAACAAGGGCCTTCAAGATGGTGGGGATATCATGTGAAAGTTGTCCCGCGTTCTTTACGATTGTCTGCAGGATGTCCATGGCTTTGGATAACCTGCCTTCGCAAAATGCTACCTCCGCAAGTCCTTCAAGTGCGTCTCTGCGGACGAAATCCCCAGAACTTGTGCATTGCAGGAAAAGGTCTTCCAAGTGCGTGTTCGCCTGGACAATGTCTTCCCCATAGTAAAATTTGGCCCGCCAGCGCCACAGCTTGGACCGCAAGCCCCAGATATCATCTTCTGAGGACTTCACAAATAATTCGTCCATAGATGTTGCGGATGTGTACATCCGGGCTGTATCTAAGAAAAACCAAACCTTGGCTTTCGTTGATTCACTGAGATACTCCCACGACTTGGAGCGTTGAAAGCCCTCTAAAACCTGTTGGGATTGAAGAACGCGGCCTTGACATCTGTATATGTCTGCACATGCAATAACACATTCGGCCGCCATTTCGTGCTTGCCGGTGACAAGACAGAGTGCCCCAGCAGCTTTGAAGGCCTTCATGGACTCTGTGTGCTGAGAAAGAGTCATGTAGAGCCAGCCAAGATTCCACAGGCAGTGTGCTTTGGGCGTTCGCGTGGAGGAGTTCTCGACAATGTTGAAAATAGCGGGGGTAAGGGAAGTCGGGAGAGGGAGATGGCACTTCAAGCACTGCAAAAATGTCCAGCAAGCGGGATAAGTCACTTCAGGGATGTGGGGGAGGTTGAAAGCAATAACATGCTCAATGTTGAGGTGATCCGAGGTAATGATATCAGCATGACTGTCTCGTTCTTCCGAACACTGTCTGACAGTATCATAGTAGAAGGTGCGTATCTCTCGCAAACATGTGGAGTCAGGTAGTGGCAACGAATCTCGCACATAATGTCGAATGGGTGCGAGCATTTTGACGAAGCCGTCTTGACGATAAACAAGAGAATGCCTCCATAAAACATCACATATAGTGTCAATTTGCAGGGTGGATGGCAAGATACGCTTGGACAGGGCCTCGTTGAGACCCTGGGGTAAGAAGGCGATGATAGCCAACACATGCCGAACCTCCTCTCTGAGTTTCTGGATTGACGGTGAGCTGAGTGACAGCTGCATGGTGTATGACAAGCTTTGCAGCTTTCCCTCGCCATGGTCCAGTACCGCACTGTGCCGATCCTTCCATCTCTCCATCAGCATGACCGGAGACCAACCATTTTGCTGCGCAGCATTTGCAAGTAAATTGATGGAAAGCGGGTGGAAATCTAAGTCCTGAAGCAAGTTTGTTATTCCTCCCTCCGCATTTTTATGACTGGCTAGGCAGTAAATTCGAAAGAATGCCTCCTGAGCAGAACTCAAATCCAAAGGTGGAATATCCTTGGTAATCCATGGAACATTCGGTGCACTCCTTCTACTACGTGATGTGAGAATCAGGACGGTACCAGGGATGCATGCGATTTCAGCAATGACTGATGGTATTTTCCCGAGCGCCGACGATGCACTGGCCTCTTCAAAGGTCTCAGCATTGTCGAAGACAACAAGCGCACTTGAGGAGCGAAGAAAGGTAGATATTGGGCGCAAAGTATCAGTGCCGGCAATCTCTATGCCCAGGGCTCCCGCGAAACGAGCCATAAAAGTTTCGAATGTGATAGTCGAAGGATCCAGGCCATCGTAAGTCACAAAGAAGCGCCTATCAGCAAATTTTTCGATGGTAAGTGGCTCGTGAAGGATGGCTTTGGCAAGAGAACTCTTTCCCATGCCTCCCGGGCCGATCAATGCAACATGTTCACCATTGACAATGATGGTCGTCAACTCTGCCACGAGATCATCGCGGCCATAAAACATGGAAGGTCGTGATGGAGGCTCAGTTGGGTGATACCTGATTGCATTTAAGGACATCCACGACCTGCAGAAAATAACAACTTACTTTAGAATATTGACACCGGTTGTATTGCCAGTTGTATTGCCGTCGAGTCCTAAAGCGAGTCTTTCCACCCTCATAGCAACGCCAGTGATAGCTTCAGTCTTGAGATGACATTCAGCAACAGAAGTTCAGGTCAAATTACAGAGACGCACATTAAAGAGTACGAGGACACGGTCTATGTCCTTTTCCCAACTAGCAATCTGGTCGCGGTCAATTGTGGCAGAGAAGAACCTCTTCAACAATCCTTTTCCCTTCCTTGAAACTACTTCATTATTGATATCGTTAACTGATCTGCTTGGCGTTATCAGTTTCCGGCGACAGTGAAATTAGTTTTGCCTACGAGTTAAGCTCCAATAAAGCATGTGCCAAGTATCCTGGTAGATTGTCGTCGGTAATGTTTTTGGTCACTCTTTCGAGGATTTCCCAGATGGTCTTGCATTTTTTGACTATCGCCAGGAAATCGGACTTGTTCTTGATCACTGACTGTATGGACCTGAAGATCCTTTACGCTCATTTTCGAGAGTTACACCGACACACCTGCACAATCATCAGGATATTGGCGACTGTTCCAAGTATACCTTTCGCCAGGTTGATAGGTACGAGGTCTCGTGTGACGTTGATGGCTGCTATAGTGACACCCAGCAGTTGATTCATATTATTGTCGTCCTGGGACTCCTTGGTTTCAGAGGAGGATTGTTTAGCATTTGGGCTGTTCTATTTTAGATCAGACATGCAGTAATGACGCCTAGATGTGTTCTTTCCTACCTTTGGTTTTTTGGACCTTTTCGACTTTGGGCTTTTGGATAGCATTGCCTGAGGTCGTGTGGCAGATCCTGGACCGTATTCCAGTGGGTTTAAGTCAGATATCGAGTGAGCGTCGACGCCTGCCTTAAATCACCTCGGACGCAAGCCACTCGGCGTGTTGACGGTGAGAAACTGCACAGCATAAATTCGTAACGTACGGGCGTCTGATTATTGATACCATTCTCTGCTTCCCGCCCAGAAGAAGCCTACTAACCAACTCTCTAGTTGATTGTCGCGCTCGCGCTGAGCGTTCGAAATTTCATACTAGTATTCGCGTTCAATATTGAAATCAGCCGCACGCGATAAAAAGAAACGTCTCGACTCACCGTCTCTTAAACTCTTCCTCTTGACATACCGCGGTATCAGCTCTGTGAAGGACACATTCTTTGCACGTCCTCCGAGTCGATATTTTAGAGGCACGCCCCGATCATCCGAAGAGATTATCGACTTGATACAGCTGCGCCCGCATGCAACTGTTCCCCGGGCCCATGTGGTTCCCGCCTTTGCACTCTCCCTTCCCCGTAGCTCGCCGTGTACCAAAGAAGACCATGTCGCCTTCTCAGTTCACGCAGACTGTTGAATTAGTTGTGGTTACATTCACGCATTCGTAGAAAGGTCCCGGTTTCTCCCTCGCGATACCTCTCCCCTCCCAGCTCTTCCGAGACATAATAGCAAGGTCTTCCTGTCTGTTTGCCTGGGTACATCGTGGTGTCGCTTGTCAGTGGACGCCACGTCTTGATGATACACTCCGAGCTCAGCTTGCCACAAACTGCCCTGCAGGACGAACTCCTACTATACCTCATACCCAGTGCAATACAGGTGTCAAATTTCAAATAGGTCCAAGGAAACGAGCGGAAGATTGGAAAAGGGGATGCTAACATGTTGCAGTTGTTATTCGAGAGCACGGTACAAATAAAAAGGCTAACTCAGCTTCCCACAGTGGCTAACTCGGACTCCGAGGAGGGGCTGGTCGTTTGGCAGTACTGAGCAACTGGGCCTCAGAGAACTTGGGGATCACGTTGCACGTACCAGTTGTGATGGATGATATTCTGTATATGTAACTGTAGCACACGTCTTTGTCGTAATTCAAGGAGTTTCCCACTACCAATTGGTTGCAACGTCTTCTACCTAGTATGATACAAGTTACAACATCGACTATAGTCTATGAAGGAATCAGGGAGCCCATCATATCCATCTGTACCCGCGGATCGGCTGAACATGCCACTCAATTGAAAGCGGTGTACCGTGAAGTCTGAGGTAAGTAACCATACTCTTCGATCGTCCATCCAAAAACTCCACTCCAACATCCACAACAGTAGGAATGCCGGCTTTTACAGCTGAAAAAGATGTAGCATACAAAGAGACATGTAACCCCCGCAGATATTTTGGTTTCTCTTGGGGAACAGCGACAAGGCGATGGCCACAGAGGTGGGGATAGCGGAGTACCATCGAGGCTGCTTCACGGCATAGTCTTGAGACCAATCCGAGGGCGACGAGCTCAAAGGGGCAGAGATAACGGGCGATTTCTCGCCAAAGCTCAAGAGGCAGCGTTGGACAAATACTGCCGAGTGGCATATCAGCTATCTGAGCAAACGATTCTACCTCTTCATTGTAATCGATGTACCGATCGTAGTAATCGCAAACCTCCACAGCACGCTTGAAGAGTGCGGGGTCGATGCGATAGCCAAGACGGGCGAGAGCAGTAATGCCTGGCGTAGAAGGTGAATGTGCAAAGAATGATGGTAAAAATTGGAGGGCGCTCGTGTGGCTGAATGTTGCTGTACGTGCGTCTTTGACGACTTTGACGATTGCGCAATGGAAGACAGAAAACGCGATTCCAAAGTAATGACCAGGATTATCCTTCTGCTCCACGATCGCGTTGATCAGGCGTGACACAGAAGCCTGTAGGCATCGCTCATCATATAGATGTGTTGCGATGTAGACAACAGTGTCTTCGCGAACCCATGTGAACTCCTTTCTTTTCGGCTTGAGATGGAAAACGCGTCGAGCGCCGTCAAAGATCTGAGGAACGAACGCAATGCTGGCCATGAAGCATGCAACTGACCATTGATCGTTCGCGATCTGATTGTGGTCTTTTAACAGCTCTATTTCATAGATTTCCTTGCCAATGGTCGAGCCAACCATGCACTGTCCAATCATGACCTCTAGCAATGTGACTCGAACGTGCTCGTCTTCAGACAAGATGTCACTTTTGGCGAGCAAATCGCTCAAAGCCACCTGAGATCCAGTGCACATCAAAGACTGGTACGTCACGAGGTCAGAATTGTCCACAACCGGCGGTGGGGGCTTCTTGTACTTGTGCTCAGGGGGGCATCTCAATGAGCAAGCTGTGTGGCCGTAATGATCTTTGGAGATACGATCGACGGCTTCGTCTTCGGACACGGGATCATGGGTGATGTATTGGATAAAAGCGTTATCATCTGGAAGGCATTCCAAGGAGAAGAAAGGCATGCCGCATACGTGGAAGATATTGCGATCAAGATCGATCTCATAGTTCCAATCGTAAGTTTCTGGCCAGTGCCAGGAGGGTCCGGGCTTCAAGTCAAAATCATCACCATTTTCTATCAGTAATAGAGAATGCGAAGGACTCTTCAACCCGTCCAGCATTTCTCCAAACACCTGTCGATAGGTCGCGATGGCATTGGGCTGTCGTATGAGTTGAAGCACCTTTAAGCCAAGCCCCTCTGGATGACCCCCAGAACCGTGGTGTGATTTGAAATACATATTCCGATAGCGGACCACGTAGTACCCATCAGTATCCATGTCCGCAAGTAAATCAAAAGAGACTTGAACGATGGTCTCAAACGTTGATGGCCAGTGTACGAGGAAAAAAAGATTAGCTTACGACGAACGATTTTAAGTCGAGTCATTATGTAAGAACGAGTTCTGGCCGCTGAGTCCAAAGGTGATGTGTAAACTTGCGATTGACCAGCCGTCAAAGTACCAGGCATACAAGGTCAAATTTTTGTGTGTGGTACAACAATAAGCTATTAAATAGTATATCATTAGAACAGGATAAATACGACTTTCATCTTCAGATACTCAAACACCATAGAAGAAACGCCAGTAACCTGGAAGTAGATGGCTGAGCGCGTACCACAGCTGTATGAGTCCATTGTCAGCTTCACCTCGGTGTGCTCCAAAGTAATATTTCGACTCACGCTATAAAATTTGCAGGACTGCTTGTCGGCGCCCACCGTGTCGTACATCACAAATCGGGTCCCCACATATGCGCCGTAAGCTACAAAAGCGGCGGTAGAGAACGCATCTAGCTTCCAGATATGGCTTAAGACAAATGACCAGAGGGGAATGCCGAGCATCATTGAGAAGCGTGCGGCTTTAGGGAAGATTGTGGGCAGCGTGCACCTGCCAGTGAGGCGATCGCCCTCTTCATCCTTGAAGTCTTGCGCATGAAGCGTAGTCGCAAAGACTGCCGAGCTAAGTGCGACCGCCAAAGCACCGACTTTATCGATGCGCGAGTTCCAAGAACCTGTACGCTTGATCAGCAAAATGATAGATTGTCTGCAACTGGATAGATTTACCGGCAGCAACGGTTCCTCCGACCTCCAGACACCCACCAAGGATGGCTGTGAGTACATTCTTCGACAATCCCATTTTATCACCGTGAAGTTCGTTGTACCAGATATTGAACACTGCAAAAACGGTGCTGGCCAGCAGTGCCTGAGTGCCATACCTCAACGACAGCATCAAGCAGACTGGGATCATCACCCAGCGCATATCAGCTGCGCTGTCGATAGAAATGCGACCAGCAGGTATCGGACGGGAGGGCTTGTTCTTGCGGTCCTCCTCCGGATCCTGGATCTGGTTTGCAATATCGAACTGCAATAAGTGGAACCATATCCACAAAGGAGCATGCCAAGCGTGGGTGGGGTCATATCTGGGAGCCGCAGATAATGCGAATATGGTCTGAAAAGTGTAATTGAACAAGGGGGCGAGATGTGTAATAATTGTTACATACGACAGGTATCAGAGTGGTTCTGATATCATTTTGTGTGAAAAGGAAGATTGTTTCGAGATGATGAGCGATGCTATCAGCGCGAACAGTGAGAGCTTGAGAGAACATCGTGAGTTTTTTGAATGCCCAGGTTGTTCAACGGATCCAGACCTTTATACCTCGAAAGTGCGCTTGAAAGAAGCGCGAACCGGTAAAGCAAAAGTCATGCCGGGAGTATACAAGAGTGCTTCCAAAAGTCGCTGGATTTCGGGCCACCAAACTGGTTGTGAATCACTAGTCCCCGAGCCACTCGAGGCTGTGAAACTTATTTTGGTACGGAAGATATGCGACGCCGACGTCGAAGAGTTCTATACAGAAGGCAAACCCGATATTGCGGCTATGCATTCGTGAGAAGTGGTGCTCTTAACTCTCGGAATACCCCTGAGCCGTCACAGCCAAAAACAGCCCCAGAGTTGACAAGATTCGAGAAAATCATCTTATATGGGTGACAGGTACTACCCGGATGATAAGCGAAAGATTAGAGCGCTCGCTGAGTACCATCTGACCCGCGATATGCCCACATTGCCATCATATTGTAGATCGCACTCACTATCCGGAGAAGGTCGCCCATACTCTGTGGAGCTTGAAAGATCACACTCGAAGACTGCAGATATCGAGGACTGATGCAGTTGTACTATGGGAAGTCATCGGTTAAGCAGGCGCCCAAGAAGTCACGAGCGTCACGATGCACAATTCCATGAGTCATTGATGCTATGAAATGACGCTCGGCTTGAAATACCTCTAGGCACACCACGATATAATTACGGCCATGCTTTCCACGATAACATCGAAACTCGACGCGAGCTTGCAGTCAGCATGGCACTGGCTTCTGAGTCCGACGGGACGCCAAATCACGGCTCGAGTTCCGTGCGATCTTACAGCGCCGCGGCTAGTTTGAATGGACACGTTCCACTGACGAATAATAAGAATGTCAGTGTACTGGAAATGGCTCCCGGCCACCTCGTGGTGAGATTTTGCAGTACTGTGAACTGTCACCTCCAAGTCAAAGGTCGACTCGATTCGCCAACGTCGACAAGGATCAGCCCAATTACAACGTATTTTGTTGCGCTATGTAATTAATGAAAGCTTAATTATGGCAGATGACTTGTAAGAGGATACGCACCGCAGAATACTCTTGTCTATGAGGGGAAAATCCATCATGTACCTGCTCACTTCATGTGACGGAGTACGAGTTCGAATTACTACACCACCCAAGTATATTTCCCCCACCACACACAACAGAAAGCTTATGACGAGACTATGTCCAACATAGGGTCTACGACCCCGAAGGACCCCACTCCGAAGCCAAAAAAAATCCATCATAGGTTGTCGCCCAAGGTTTACTATAGCTAGCCCACAGTCAAAGTAGCCGTGACAAACGGTATTGGAGTCTTGGTAGGTCTTAGTGATCAACAAGTCTATGAGGCGATGATGTCCAGTTGGCATCATTCGGACTCAAGACAGTTTGATCTCCAGTCCAGTCAAACCATGAAGAGACTATGAAGAGAGGTGTACCACGGGGATTACAAAGGTTAACTGTGGCTGGAAGCTTGAAGAACGACTGAACGAGCAAATGGAGGGTGTGCTGTCGTTCTCACGCAAATTGATGGTCCGTGCACGCTCAGCCCAGTATAAAATCCGACCAGATAGGAATTGAATTTTTCATACTTACCTTGATGGCACAGGCCTCTTCATGTCTCAGGTTAGTGGGCCGTGGAGACCTTTCATAGCACGGCGACCTTGTCCTCAGAGGGTGTCTGCGATTTGTATGGGCTTCGGCTCATGCACCGTCTCAATATTTTCCCGTCCCACCACGGCCACTCTGGCTGGGTGGGCCTTCCTTTTTGCTGTTTAGCCGTCCTAACCCTAACCCTAGTTCGAGGGACGTGGGACTTCATAGACTCGTTGGAGTGGGGGACCCCTAGGCGAGGGGCGGAGTAGCAGCCGGGTAGCACCGTAGCTTAGTCAGCCACTCAGTGTCCTTCGGGCTTTGTCGTAGCGTAGTGCTCTTCACCACTTCTTGCCTTGCTCGCGATACGCAGGCCCACAGTCGCGGATACACCGCTCCATCGTACACAATATGATAGCAGCCATCCTGTCCAAGGACCAGCGTGCCGTCGAACATGTTTCCTCAGAGTGTCCACGTTCTTTGTATATATAAAAAACAATGCATTATTCAACGTTGTAGTATCTCAGTTACTAAGCAAGTACTTGAGTGATATTTGTGATACCATCGCGCAAGTGCTTCACATTAAGTCTGTCCCTCGTCCCAGAACGTTTATACAACCAGTACTTACTACGTTGCAGTGACACTGGTTCGTCTGGATTCATACAAACTTACAGTCACGTGGCGCCCTGCATAATTTCATTTCACACTCCCGCCTCCCGAGTTTGAGTGTTAGCCAATGTCATTTCTAGCTTTCTCCCGTCGTCTTGCTACGCGGCTGTTGAGTCGTAGAGTCATGACTATTCCGTCTAGGTTGAACGATCTTACATGATCGTGCGTATCCATTGAAATCAGCAACGCCGTCGATTGGCAAGATCGTGAGTGTCACTAGAAGCAATCACATTGGCTATCCAGTGTTTAGCGGTGGAAAGCAGTTTGAATCGAAAGCTTGGAGCACATACAGGAAGGTCAAAGAGCCTTATTCTCTCACGTTGACTAATAAAAAGAAATTCACAGCGTTTGAAATCACAGCAGCGCTGGGATTTACTGTTGTTCACCCAGAGCCAGAGTCTGGGAAGTGAGGTATAAGTCACATCGCGGAATTGCAGTTTACATGCATGCGGTCAGGGGCGTCTTCTGGTGTAAATTTCAGTTGTCGGTGCCGTTGTCGCATTAGGCAAGAAGCTCTTGAATGAACTCACTGATTTTTATATAATCTTTCAAATCCAGGCGCAGGTCGATAGCGCGGAGGCGCTGACCATCCATATGTGGAGCGAACCAGGGAAGATGCTTGCCGGGCCTAAGGACAACGTGCGCGGGGATAGTCCTCGTCTTCTAATGCTTCATAAGGAAGTAGTTCTTTGTCTGATCGTGATTCGAGGTGGAAGCTAACAAGGATCAGATATAATATGCAAATCGGCAATCATTTTTTGAAGTTCTTCACCGTTTTTGCTTTGCGAGTTTGACAGCATCCCCACGGTGTCTGAATGCGACGATGTTGTCTATGAGTATCTCGTGGCACGTTAGCATGTCATTCGTCTCCATGACATACGTTGTCCGGCCCTCGGATTTGAACCACTTGAAATTTGTTGTTGTCGCAATATATGAATGGAAGAACTGAGCTCTATTTCGGCTGTGATTTTGAAGAAGTTCCCAAATGGACGGCGTGGGAAATCTTGGCTGTGTCCAACAGTTGTCACTTGAAAGCGGTTTGGATCGAGCAACTTGTGCTACTGGCATCTGCCAAGCTTCTGCTTAAACTGAATTTCTTGCCAATCTGTGAACTACTTCTGTGGCCCCTGTGCCCGCGCCTCTCATTTCTGTTCTACCTTAAATTTCAACTTGTATATGTCTGCACACGGCCACAAACATACGGGTTCCGTGACCCAGAACCACAAAGCACAACTTGCTAATGCCTATAACGAACTCGGGAAGGAACTCTCATCGAGCAAGATAAGGGTTGTCGGGAACTACACCCTTGGAAAGGTCATCGGTGAAGGTATGCCTTCTGACTCTTATACTCGCTTTCCTATCCCTGACACATACCAGGCGCGTACGGGAAGGTTCGCCTGGGCACTCACCGTATCACCTCTACCAGAGTCGCCATAAAGCAAATTCCAAAGGCAATGTCCGCCTCCCTCACTCGCGAAATACACCACCACCGCCAGCTTCACCACCCCAATGTCACTCAGATGTACGAAGTCATTGCCACCGAATCTCACATCTGGATCGTTACAGAACTCTGTTGTGGTGGCGAGCTGTTTGATTATCTTGCTGAGAAAGGTCGCTTGTCCGAACGCGAATCCAGCATCATTTTTGGTCAGCTTGCGCTTGCAGTTGCATATCTACACGAGAAGGGTATCGTCCACCGGGATTTGAAGCTTGAAAATGTCTTACTTGATGAACGCTGTCGCGTCAAACTTGGTGACTTTGGCTTTACTCGCGAATATGACCGCGGCGTCTATATGGAGACTTTTTGCGGTACTACCGGGTACGCGGCCCCTGAGATGCTCCAAGGCAAGCGTTACCTCGGCCCAGGTGAGCTCGCCTACCTTAATGTCTTTTATGAGAACCTCTTAATTTCGATGTTTGTGTTAGAGGTCGACGTTTGGTCCATGGGTGTGATTCTCTACTGTCTTCTAACTGGCACACTTCCGTTTGACGATGATGATGAAGCAGTCATGAAAGAAAAGGTCATTAAAGGCCAATACGAAGACCCCGAGTGGCTCTCTACAGGTATCTATCAACTTTATGCTCTTCGGACGCGATTTACCAGCGGCGAACATAGACGCCCGCGATCTTATTCGCAGCATTCTCGAGGTTGATCCTGCCAAGCGTCTGACGATCCCACAAATTCTGGCCTCTCCGTGGTTTACGTCCACCCCTTCCGCCCCTATTTCCGACCAAGTGTTACTTGGTGTCAATTGCGTTCCTCCATCCCCGTCACCTGCCCGCGATACCTTTAACCTCCCTGTAAAACCCGTCGTGAACACTCAAATACAGGTGAACGAACTTTCTATTTCTTCGGCGACGTCGACTACATCTGAATCCTTTGTTTCTGCATCATCTCATATATCTCCGTCGCCCCCTGCAACTCCTGGTGACACTCCTAAGGACCCTTTTGATGCAACTCAGGGTAATGGGAGCCAAGCCACAATTACAAAGGCTGCTCAGCGCTCTCAGCATCTCAATAAAGATAACATGACTCGGCAGCCTGAAACCGTCGTTGAAGAGGAATCTGAAGCAGATAACGTTGTACCATCCGCTACAGGGTCAGTTACAAACCTCGATCAGACCCCTAAGGCTCCCCCGTATCCAACACGGACACCTGCACGTACAAAGCGCCGTTCTGTGTCTTCTACCCTTTCTGACCCCGATTCACCAACAATGGACAAGCCATTGGCCCCTCTCCCACCCCAAGATTTTGCATCATTGCTCAGCACTCCAGCTCCCATAATTTTCTCCACGCCCGCGGAACGCGACCTTCTCAATAGCCTCAGTCTACTCGGATTTGACACTAGTCAAATCGTGCATTCTGTTCTCAGCGATGCATGCGACGCCGCAGGTGCTATTTGGTGGATGCTAAAGCGCAAGCGGGAAAAACGCGTTGTGGCTGGAGAAATACCATTGCCTCTCGAGTTTTCCGAGCGCGAAGATAGCAAGCAGCGAGAGAAAGACGGAGAGAAAGAGGACCGCCCTGATTCTCGGAGACGGACCAAGCGTGGCATCGGTGTGCAGACTGACGATGCCACAGCTACTTCATCATTGGGTCTGACACATCGTGCCCCTGAATTTGCCTTGCTGCCTCCGACACCCACCGTCCCATCAGCCGCACGGCCTATGACGCCACCACGTGCGAAGTCGCCGTTTCTGTCACCGTCACCGACTACTGCTGAATCCTCCGGCAGGTCCAATCCATCGACGCCTAACGGAAGCTTCAAAGATAAGGATAAGGACAATAAAGGGAGGAGGGATAACAAGGCACGCTCTGGCAGTGTGAGCATTATGCAGCGCGCCACAAACGCCCTCGAAATCGCAGGTCTCGTGCGCAAGAAATCAAGCGAAGCAGTGAAAGGGGAGGACAAGGACCGCGAGCGGGAAAGACCAAGAGAGCACGAGAAGCGGAGTGGAGGCGGGGAAGAGCCCCGAAATTCTGGGAACTCCTCCAAGTTGACCAAGTCACCGCCTTTGAAACCTAAGGACCAACCTATTGTCCCTACTATCCCATCCGTTGCAGAGTCAAGTGTTCTACCCCCTTTGCCTGGTTCGCCGTGGGTGGTCGCTGGTGGCCGAACGTCTCCTTCACAGTCACACGAGCCGACACCTGCAAACTCGCCAGGTGATACGCTGACGAGCCTACCGAACTTCTCAGATGAGGGAAAGGTTGTGCCACCTAACCGGAATCGCGCCAGTTTATTGTCTACGTTCAGATTGTGGTTCCAGGAAGATAGGAAAGGGAAGCGGAAGGAGGCGGCTCAAGCTCAAGGCAGTGGACGCGGACTTTCATATAGTCGTTCGCTTGCCATTCCCCCTACTGCTTCCATGTCACCTGGTGGTCATGGAAATGTCAAGAGAAGAGGCAGTGGAACTGGGCGTGGACGGCGTGTGAAACGTCACTCAACCTCGTCGCGTCGTTCGAGCAGTGTGAATTCCCGTCGATCGTCAGGAAACTCTGGGCAAATGCTAGTTCTGGAGCCACCTCACATACTGGAGCAAATTCCCAGCGTGCGATCGTATGGCGGTGCTCATACGCCAGGGTCTGACAGGGGAGAATACTCATCACGCCCTTCCTCCATTCATAGTGTTACACTTGGGAAGCATCGCAAATCTCCATCTACAGGATCTAATGGATCAGCGCACTATCGCACCAGTTCACCAATGCATAAATATCACCACAGGCGAGCCGGGTCTTCTTCGTCAACTCGTGTCATGCGTCATCAGGCAGGACCTCGACCTGTACACCATAGGACCGGTTCTGCTACATCGTCCGTCCATTCACTAGCGTCCTCCCGGCCAACTTCGTTTTATGAAGTCTCTGAAGGAGAAGGCACCCGCACGAGCTCTCCATACAAAAGCTACCCATCCCGCCGCTCGCTTGACGACACGCCACGGCGTGGCACAACAGGCATTGCGACATTCGTGGCTCAGAAACGGATCACGCCTTTTATGACGGCCTGGAGAGAATCCTGGGGCCACGAACCTCCTGGCTGGCGGTCCCGTTCTACGCCTCTGCCTATCGAGGTGCTTTCAATATCTCCAGGACCAGAGGGGCCCGCGAGCATTCGGGATGTCTTTACTGGAAGGCAGAGTCTCAATTTGGGCGATGAGAGCGATTGGGTGGATGAGGATGATGACATACCTGAGTTTGCGGGTGGGTTGGGTCAGATGCCGTCGAGCTCGAGTACGAGCTCGTCGTTTATTCCCGTCGAGTCGCCGATCCCTATATCGCCTCCTGCACGGAATCATAATTCACGCTCGGGGAAGGGTCGTGCTACCTCACTGGCTCCGCCGAATAGCAATAGCAGAGCCAAACAAGGCCACTCGCCCGCTAGGTCGTCACCTGTCCCGACGGAGAATGTGTTTGAGGCCTCAGATGTGAGAGCAGGACGTCGTCAACTGCCTACAAGCCGCTCAGGTCCTGCGTTCAGACAAGCGATACAAGAAGAAGACGAGGGGGAAGAGGAATAAATCCTGCAATTTTTTTTTCTTTGGCGTGCTATGCATGCATTGGTAAATGCTGTCTCATATTTAAGCTAGCTGCTGGTTTTCTGTCTTGGATGCTCTCATAGAATTGCTTTCGTGCGCTTCCTCATCCTTTTTCTGTGTCATTATGGTCCGCTATTGTCATCGCCATCGATATGAATCATAATCCGATCCCTTCTTGTACTCTCCATATCATTATACGATACCCTGACTTCTACGTACTGTATCTTTTTTTCCTCTCCGAGCTCGTACCAGTGTCTGCATAGGTGGACTATCATGCTATTTAAAAACGAGATGCGCGAGTAACCCAATTAACTTTGTCGATAAGATGATTGTCATTCAACGCGAAACAGGAGGCACAACTCAGCTAAATAGCTTACCCGAGAAGGTCGCTCTGATCTCTGCACACCGACTCCAGCGAGCAAGGGCGCAATGTACAGAGCCGGCGGCATAAATCATACTCAGCAAGATCATTCGGCTCTCTCCACAGCAAGCAAAGTCGTCGACTGTAGGAAGGCTAGAATGATGGAAAATACTTCTGCGGCACCAATGGCGAGATTGGGCAGGGTTCTCCTTTTGAGTCTTTGTGATTATCAGGTAATGGATTTGTAGGCAGGTGACATGGTTTGTGATGCGGGCGGAACGCTGGGGAATCAGTAGCTGAGTCGGGCACAGCGGGGTCATCGGTCACAGTATCGCCAGTGGAGGTGACATTCAAGCAGCCGAGAATCTCTTGAGCGACTTCATCGCAGACCCGGATAGGCGATGCTCGGTGAGCAGAGCGTGGATGCGACTTCAAGGTAACTGCGCATCGTCTCTGCTTTGGACAAGACGTGAGCCATATGGCGGACGATCGCGATGGTTCGCTTGAATTGAATGGCAGAAATGTCTGTGGTGGCAACACTGGCGGGTCATTGACAAGGTGGCATAAATCATATTGGAGGTATCGAGTTTAGCCCTAAAATTTTGCTGATAATGTAATCTCCCGGAGGGTTAAGTCGCAAACGACGAATGCATTGCGATAACCTCATTATATCGGGATATATAGCGCCCCAGTCATCGAGCCTGTCGCGACCAGAATCAGTTTCGTCATGGTACTTACTTGATATGCTGATTCCTTCAAGTTCATCGCCCTAATACTTGGTGTTAACCACCTGAAACAACAACCCATGTTGGATAACATTGAATGTATAAGTACAACTGATTTATAGATCAGTTATGTACAGAATGGCAGCGATATATGCATTATAATGCAGCAGTAGGTGGCGAGATTATGAACCTCCACGAGAGGCCAATATCGCTCAGAGGGTTATTGGTAGGGACTGGAAATTGCGAAGTGCTACAAATGTTTAACTGGAAACGACAGGGACCCACGGTGTGTGCATCACAAGGCGATACTCTCCAAAGGGGAAAAAGTGACAATATAAGGACGTCCAGCGTCACAGGTTCTGTATCTGCACGATAAGGAATTGCTTCTCGTCCTGATAAGTCGGAAAATATCAGTAGGAAGTGAAAGTACTTTAAGCGGTCGATGAATACTCACGCTGAACTGTTCGTCCTCCTTATCGTTGTGGAAGCTCCTCAAGAAAGTCAGCAATTTCTCCTTGTTGCGTCTTAGTATCGTTTCAATCTGAGGTGGTTTCTTTGGATTGGCAACAAATACCTAGCAATAAATTACAATCAGTAAATATGGGCAGCAAACAAATTCATGGAATCCTACTTTAAAAACGTGGAAAGCTTCGAACTGGATATTCTTGCTCTTGTCCCGAAGCATGTTCATCATCATCTTCAGGTTGGACTCTTGAGCGATGTATCTGGTCATGACGCTGAAATTGGCACGATCGAGGAGGATTTCGCCGAGGAGCTTGAGGGACTGGCGCTTGGTAACATAATTGTTGGAAAGTAGGAGGGTTGTGAAAGAGGCGAAAAACTATACATCATGCTCGATAAGCAATAGATACGACTATGGAAATTTGATACCCACACGATCATAATTCTTGTCCAGGTATTCTGCAACCATAGGTTTGTGCCGTGTTAATGTCTCTTTGAGATTTGCAAATGCGTCGCATGAAACTCCAAACGATGTTGTCTCTATATGATGAGGAAACATGTAGAACCTGTGCGGTATTTGATGACATGTTTTGAATGCACGATAGAGCACTCACTGATCAGAATAGAGCAAGATCTTCGCCAACTGTTCGTGTCGCAACATCTCCCTTAGAACCATTCCCGTGTTCAACGCAACCTCTTCGTTGCTATATCCTTCCAGAGCTGCATAGATAACATCTTCATGTCTAGCACATATGTATTCCACCGTTGGTAGCCGTGCCCCGATTTGACGCCGGAGAAGATTGTTGAATATCTGGACGACATCCTTTCGAGCCTCAAAGTCGAACTTTGCAATATTCTGCACGAGCAGGAGGAGTAGGTCTGTGGAATACGTTTCTTGGGCGAGTTGCGCGATGAGTTCTGGCAAAGGCTCTAGAAAGCTTTTTTAAGTAGGGATGACGTGAACATCGGAGAATCAGCGCACCTCCATCACCATATAGAATGCCCTTTATTGCCTGGAGATTTCTAGATACTTCTTCGCCCGCCTGGTGGCCACGATGCCATTCAGTTGCGAATTTCATTTGAGATCATGAGTTCATCCACCAAGCTCACCTTTCTCCTCGTCTCACTGCCTGGAGGCCCGGATTCAAGTTTGGGTATCGCATCTCGCAAGCCACGGACGATATCAGGAGGTGTTCGTGGTTTGGTCTTGAAAAAGTTCATTGTCTACAAGGTTGAAACAATGTCCTGAGATATTGGACGATAAAGATTCAAAGAATGGAATGTGGGTTTAAATGGACGGACGACAGGATGACTGACACGGGATGAATAATGACTTGGGTGGAAGCGCTGAGCTCAGGGTTTCAAAGACAGGCTGTACTAGCCTCGGTAAGTAGCCTAGTAGTAAGCCAGAACTTCCTATCTGAACATCGCATATGGCTTTCTACAGCACATGCCTAATTTGGCTTTCTCTCAAACCACTAAGTAGTAGTACTACTGCTGGCACGGTGGAGTCAAGCATCTCGGCTAGCTCATGACCTAGGCCAGCCCGTCTAAGGATGATACTAGGTTTGAGGCTGTGCGTGTATTTGAGCCAGTTCGAGCACAATGGCCATTTCTCATTCATTGGTTGTATTCACTTGGTAGAGGAGAATTGAAAGAGATCGCGTATCATTCACAATGATGGAAACCACCCAACTTGAGGTACATCTGTTTCCAGTTGTTACAGCTCAAGGTAAGCACTATTGCATCGTGACTTGTGATGACCGCAATGATATTGTCTTCTTGTCCATTATCAGCCGCTGCGCGAGAATACAGAACTCAGCGACACACACTGACGGACCTCATCTTTGCCAACTGCTCTTCAATACAATAAATCTGCAGCAAAGCACAAACTGCAACAATCAGTTTGTGATTAGGCCTCCACCAGGTCTCTGTCACTCTGTGAGACTTTTTCTTCTTCTCCCAATGTATCCTTCATGCCAGTCGCGGGCGAATTGTTTGGGACGGCCGGATACAATTGCGCCTGCATTCTGCGGGTGGCTATTATCGACTCCAGCACTTAGAGGCGCATGTATTTGGAATCCAATAGCTGTCTAGTGACACGGCATCGTCGGCGTGTTCTCTCTATCAATCGTCATTTGTCGGCTGATCCGACGTCAACTTCTATCGAACGCGTCGTATGTTCTGCTAGGAGCTTACGGTAAGTCGACTTCCACACTAGACTACGGCTATCAGGCCTCAGGCAGAGTCATCTCTGTCGCGTTCTGAGTTATCTTCAGCTCAACATGGTCGCAGAAGCATAATGGCGATAGATGCCACTTCACCTCCACGTTTGATGGCCAGTATTTAACAACGTCACACTTGGTGACGGGGATTGGTCTCTGACTGTCTGGTATCTTTATTTGTCCTACCCCTGCGGATTACTCTAGGTACATTTATTTTTGAGTTCGGTGCTCAATTTTTTTTGGATTCGTAGAAATTATGCACGCAGCTGCAAGTCGGGATGTACAATCTTCGTTCTTCATTTCATTCCGGAAGCTTCTGTTAAATTGGTGAATGGTACTGTCATTGTGTTACCATACATAGGTACCTGTATAAGTTCACCAAACGGGGTTTCGAATCATCCTTGTCAACTCCAGCTCCGATTACGCTCTCGGGCTATGACGATCCAGGGGTACTCCGGAGTGCGTCGGGCACTAAGGAATGCAAAGGGTGTGTCTTACATGTGGAACCTCAGGCTGGTCCAAGTGGGAATTACCATATCTTCTCTCCCAGAATCCATCTCCACTAAACCACGTGAAGGGATTTTTTAAACGTTTGTTCCTATGGATAGTCGGCAATGTCTGAGTCGGATTGCTTGGAGTGTCGAACCACCTAATTCTTCGTGCCTGGCCGCATAAAGCCTTCGATCCAGTGGACTGTTGGGCCAGTCAAGGATACTCAAAATGTTCTCTCAAGTTCTCGTTCACGCTTATAGCATCGTTCGTCATCTCGAGACTATCTTCCCCTTTACAAAAGCTGATGTCAGAACCACTCTGATTCCTGTCGTATGTGATACAACCATTACGTGTTTCCTGCCTTTGTTCAATTGAACATTTCAGACTATATCCACGTTATCATCTCCGGCTTCCGTGCATCACCCCATTCGCATTTTGCATGCCGTGTTATGGGTATAGTTCCATTTATCATTCCAAACCAGATCCGGGATCCGGAGGAGGACCGCAAGAACAAGCCCTCCAGTCCGATGCCTGCTAGTCGTATTTCTGTGGACAGCGCAGCAGATATGCGTTGGGTGATAGTCCCGTCTGCTTGATGCTATCGTTGTGGTACAGCGCTCAGGCTCTGCTGGTCAGCACCTTTTTGCAGCATTGACGATCTGGTACAGCTAACTTCAGTGATAAAATGGGATGGTCGAAGAAAGTACTCACAGCCATCTTCGGTGGGTGTCTGGAGGTCGGAGGAACCGTCGCCCCCTTTTGACTTGAGCTGCATCGGAAAATAAATATGCTCTCTAGTGCTGCTTTCGTAACTTATGGCGCTTTCGTGGGGACCAGATTTGTCACATGCAAGACGGTAGACACCGAATAAGCAGTCCCGCAAATTTTACAACGTGAGTTGACTTGCTTTAGAGCACAACGAGGTGAAACTGACAATGGAGTTTCATCAGCTGTCAGTGTGATACTCGCTTAGCCATCTGCTTCCAGGCTACTGGCATTACTTCTACGGTCTTCGACTATTTGTGCTGAAATTACTAGGCGACGGAATACAGTATGTTTCTGCAGAAGCTATCTCGTTGAATATTACAGTGTGTTTGCAGAGTTGGCCCCACCTTCGTAGTCACAAGAAATCTATCCTTTTAATGTAAGCTGAGAGTGCAAACTATTATTGTCAGAAAAGGGAACTCGAAAGTCCCGCCACAATCATCTAAATCATTGGTGTAGGCTTACGCTTTGACAGAATCGACGGAGACAAGGTGTGGCACGAGAAACCGCCTGGAGTTTGTATCTATACTTAACTCCGACGTACTTCTCGAAGATGTAGCGGACGATTATGGTGTTCGGAGTTGGCAGCCCATGCACCAACATTTCAAACAGTTCTTGGCGGGCAAAGGTGACCTAAAATGACATGATAAGTATGCTCCCGACCCCGGTTAGATCTATGCTTGCCTCGCTGTATGACGGGACTGGCACAGTAGAAGTGCTGGGATATGGCACACCGGCCGTCGAACGAAGGTACACGGAAAGTAAGGAGGCGTCGTTAGGTCAAGGCTAGATCTTCCATTATGAATAGCCTTGAGCATCACTCCAGCGGTCGGCCGGGTGCGATTCTGGCTGATTCGCCAGTGCAGAATGACCCTATATCCAAATGTCAGCATTTTATTATATTTCCACACCAGGAGACTAAATAGACATCATCGGTGGTTCCTTCCGGGCTGTCGCGGGTTTTTTTGTGAAGTTCGGAATCCTGCTTCCTGCACAAAGAATAATCACAAGGAAGAAGTCTAGTGCCGAGCAGACGTACCGGCAATTGCACGGCATACTGCAATGCGTCGGGAACGATAGAATTGGATATTGATAGGGCTGATCAGCCCCAGAACTGAAAATGCATAAGCAACATGGCGCTAGAAGCATACAATAGTTAAGAATCATGTGTGGCCCTAGATCCAGTGGCATGTACGACCGTTTAATCCAGGGCAAAGAAGGGAGATCAAAATACTATTGTCAGTCGCTAGGGGCTCACACAGGAATATTGTCATGACTCTGAGTCTGTTCAGAAAACCTGAACGTAAACGTAAGTAATAAAAACAATAAAAGGAGGCCATAGGCCGAAGAGAAGGCAGAATCAGCCCTGCGTGCCCCCAAGGTCCGTTGGGGTCGCGTTATCTAAGAGAAAGTCCCACGTTGCACAACATAGTGATACCCTTGAGGTCAGATTGATGATACTTTTGAAGGCAGATTGTTCCTAACGACGGCATGTTGCTTGATCTGGACTAGACCACATGAGTAACTCGGAGATTCATGCCCTTGCATCTACAAGTGGAGCTGGGAGCTCTCATTGGGATGGTCCTGTAGACATTCTCAAAAAGGTGCACCGAATTTCGTAGCGGAGTATTGCACCGTAGGCCGAAACCTCATTGATAGGGACGTCTGAGTTTGTAATCGAAGAGGAGTAGTCTTCAACAATGCAGCAAGCCGACGTCCTTGTACTCCCACGCAGCGCTGGCCAGCTGTATCATAGAAGTCAGACTTCCGGTCAGAGACAAAGAAGTTATGCTCTGATATACCTTGGCCATGAGCTCGCCAATAGCTCGGGCGCGCTGGGGTGGCTCCAGGCTTGAGTGAGCTTGATGAAACGCATCTCATGGCCCAGAAGGGAATGGATGAGGGTATGTGAGTACCTTGGGTCCGAACCAGGAAAAATGTACTGCCACCACATAAGTCAATGTATACATTTTGAGCGCTGATGAGGCTACTGAAGCGCCGGCACTAAAGACCATTGATACATGTATCCTGTCAGAATTGCGGCATTGCAGAAATACAAGAATCAAGGTTAGTGCTGAGCGACAGACTTCCCATCATGCGACAGGATCTGGCAGGGCCCGTAGAGTAGATGATAAATTCCTTGCGACTCGAACATGTACATTGTATAGTCGTGAACTATGTGATTCGTGGGAATAAATGAATTTCCGTTCAAAGGCTGTTATGTAATGCGCGTGAACTCAACATTAATCTCAACCGCGAATATGCTTGAACTTTAAGAAAGGCTTCAAGGTTCAAGGGGGAATTCGAGGGTTAACCAAGGGGTAACAGGTAAGTATACATCATTCCTACAACTTCATGACATGGTTTCCAGCCAAACAACAGACTTGGAAAAAGGTTTCTGCTACCGTATTGCGCAACTTCGGTGTTCAAACTTAACCGGGCATTCGCCTTCATATCCATGGCCGAATTCCATCTACCTTCAGCTAAGCATGTCATTCATTTCCAGGCCATTTTTGGCCGTTCCCTTTCACGTCTGCTTCTGTGCAGTCTATTTCTCCGAGCCTACATAAAACAGTCTGCTGGCTGATCAGATGCCCACGAACTGTCTGGTTACCCGAAAGACTGGAGAATGCCATACGATTTTTGGTGGGTTTCCTCTACCCTCATATACTCCTCCTGTGCACATATCTTTGACAGGAAGCTAGATTCAGACCTATATGCACACGTCAAAGCGTCCGGATGTCCACAAGGGACAGCTTACGAGGTACGCCAGACTAGTATGCAGGGTGGTAAAACGCCAACATTCACGTAGCCGCTGCAGAACTTTATGCATCCCGTACACATGAATTCCTGTGACAATGCTACTACATCAGCTGTTTCGCAGCATCGTGCTCAGTCGAAGACTAGTTACTGTGCATCGGATTCTTGTGACCCGCATGTTGAGGACTCCTTGTCGAGTTCTGAGAAACCTGTTACTCAACATTATGCTCAAAGGTATGATCTCCTTCACATAATGTTGATCCTGTGTTATTAATGGAGCGGACGTTTTCGAAGTGTGGCAAGGCAGTCTTTGCGCCACGGTTTCAGTGATTCGCCCAACTATCTGTACTCTGTCGATCCGCAATTGCCTAGTACAATGCCGCACACGATCGGCAAATTCCCCGCTACGCTTTTGCATGACCATCGGGGGGATATCCCTGGCGAACAAGAACCTCCATTCAACAATTCCAATGCATCAGAATCGCCAACCCAATGCCTGTGGAACGACAGCCAAGGCCAGTGCAGCTTTACTGCGGATACTGTCATGACCGTGGTGAAGCATATATCGTTGTACCATCTTCATGAGCATCAGCACCCCGACTGTCAGGTGCAATGTCGATGTAGGGGCTGCCTGCTCCCGAAGACCATAAGACGAGACACAATTCTCAGGCATATCCGCGAAATACACTACGGGGACAAATTTCGCCGCAAGCACTCACCACGAGTTCCATCTGAACTTGAAAGACTGATCACTTTGGGTCGTACCATGTAGGAGGTGGTTCTATCATACCTTCTGATGATATAGTATTCCTGCTATCGTAACTAGTGTGTATCTTACTACAATTTATATGACGTCCTGCCCGTACTTTGTGCATACATTCTATACAACTCTTCATTTTTGTTTCAGCATGTAGAACACCAGTCCCATATGCTGTACAAGAGGACGTTTCCTGCCGTAACTATCTGCGGTGTACTGCTTGTAATAGGCCTGGGAGTTCTTTACCAATCCTCTCAGACGACGTCCCCTCACAAGTTTCTCTTGCTAGCCATGGACTCATTGCAGAACATGTTTCGGCGTGCTCTCCCCAGGCCTCTCTCACACACCAGCTTCAACATTCCGAATCCGATATAGTATGTCGACCAAGCTTAGTCCAAGAAAACCTTTTTATCGTGGGGTACACTGCAACACCCAGACGCACAACTTCCCGTACTATGCGGCCGTTACTATTTCCGCGTCCGAGCCCACAAAACATATCATCCCGAGAACGCGGCGCTATGTAGCAAAGTCTAGGATCCCCCCCAAAAATATGCTAACTTCAGATAGACATCGAAAGCCCCAAAATGCTAAGTCCGGACAGAAATTTTGGATAAACCTATTGTTCTGAAAGAATCTCTGGAGCGGATCAGAGCTTTTTATAGCTGCCCGGGGGTGCCATCGAAGTGAATTTCAGGTTCGCTTCTTGTAACCTCTTCCAACTTCGTCTGGCTCTAGAATCAGTGACAACGAAGAAGTTGGGCTGGTCGGCCCGAGCATTAGCTCGGGTGGGATGCAAGCAAGTCACCGGAGCCGTTGGGAGGGCGGGAAACCTGCTTACGAGTTCGATTTATCACGGCAAACAAGCAAATCTAATCTATTTGCACTGCACTAACAGCGATAACGGAAAAATGAAGACGTGTATTAAAGGGAGTGGTGGGTGGGCGCAAAGAACGAGAGGGATAACGAGTGGGGCGCGAGCTATGCCGAACTCGTTGTCGACGAGGGAAAAACTGCGCTTCCGCTCAGCTGGAAGTGTGGTGCCGGGATATACGGAAACTCCGGCGAGCTACGCCCGGCACCTGGAAATGACCGTTCGACTTAATCTCCCCTAGTCAAACTAAAGATAGTCGCTCCTGCTAATGATGACTAGACCAGTGTGACATCCTTCACATATGTCCGCATGCATCTCTGTAAAGGGTACGTGGGCAGTGGCTATCTAGTATATAACATACGAGAGGCGAAAAAAACTAAAGTAATATGATACTCTGTTCCTCCACTCACTCCATCATGGCACCCACATCGCAGCTTTGTCAGTCAGATCTATTCGAAAAACGCTCCGAGCTCCTCAGTCGCAACGCTCGAGTGGCTCTCTCGTACGAGAGAGCCAGGGCTATCGGCTTAGCACATGGTGCATATGAAGCTTTTTTATTCATGGGACACATTTTGATCTCGTATTGCAGGCATCACTCTTCATGACACTTTGGATTTAACGCAAAAATTTTGGGACATGCACCTCGATCCAATCATAGTCCTAGATGGGGCTGCGTTCACGCTGCTGACCATCCAGTACAATTTGGTCGCAGGAACGCTTGCACAATATGCTGCAACTACTAGACCTGACTTGGTTTCCCTCGTCGAGGACATTCTTCGATGGGATGTTATGTGAGCAAACCGTAACATCAATCTTGCAGAAGCACTATATGGTTTCGTTGCAGTGGTCAATTCTGCCTTACCGAGCTGGGGAGAGGCCTAGACATCTTCCGAATGAAAACATCAGCGACACTTCTTCCAACGGGTGGATTCGATCTTCATACGCCGTTGCCCTCGGATGCCAAGTACGATATCAGTATATCCTTGAGGACTGTTAATCATGATAGCCTAGGTTCATGCCGCCAACTGTTCCGGTGAAAGGTGTTCCATGTGTCGCCATTGTTTTCGCACAACTGTACGTGAACGGCGAATGCCGTGGACCCCGGCCGTTTCTTGTCAACATCAACGACGGATATCATATGTGTAACGGGGTGACTTCGAAGCGAGTGCCTCATTACATTCATTTTACCTATTTCAAACTTACCACTCTATAACTAGGTTACTACCACCCAGAGGAGGTTCAGCTCCCGTCAACCATGCACTCACAAGCTTCCATCATGTCGGCTTACCGCCTTCAGCCCTTCTCGGGGACCTCGACAAATCCAACAGTATGCATCATGACTTTATGACCTCTATATGGCGTGTTATGGTCGGGGCGCTAGCGATTAGCTCGATGGCAATATCTGATCTTCAGATGTCATCGTACATCGCCGCGCGTTACTTTCAGCGTCGTCATGTCACCAGCGTGTATGGAAATCTTGTACCCATACTTTCATACCGGACGCAACAGCTCCCTTTACTACATGCCGTCGCTCAGGCGTTTGTTCTAAGAGCGCTTTATAAATGGGCTATCGAACAGTTCATGGACAAGAACCTTGATGTTCGTGTGCGACATGGCGTCGCGGCTTGCTGTAAAGCAGTCATGGTTCAACACGCACAAGTTGCAAATCATGCCCTGTCTGAAAGAATGGGAGCTCAAGGCCTCTTCGAATATAATCGGCTGTCCAACTTATATGTACGAACGTTTTCTCTTGGTCGGTCATGTTAGATCACGAATTAATCTGTTTCGCAGAGCGAGATTAGGGGAGTTAGCATCGCTGAAGGTGACATTTTAGGCAGGTGACTTTTAGCCTTCTCTGGTGACATGGTACTGATCAAAGATGTCAGGACTTTCCATGCGTCAGTGCAGTGTATCGATATCCGCACAAGCTAAAGACTTACAGATGAATTGTAGGACTCGTGGCAGATACCTTGGCGCAAATGTACACATTACCTCTCTCGACACACCCAGACGGCCCCCTTGCGTTGCACGAAATCTCGTTATTTGATGAGGCAACCGAGACAGTTTCCTCCTCATCCGACTTCACACAAGCGTTCACGCAATATGTGCAGCCGCGCTGTCAGTTGATGGTCGAATCCATGGGACACCGTATGGCCTATGACACCGCTGTCGACCAAGGGGTCTCCCAATGTCTTATCGATCTGTATCTCATCAATGCGATCAAGACAGATGCAGCGTGGTATGTAGAGCGTAGTATATTTACGCGACAGACCATTATGCGTATGGAGGATACTGCTTTGTTGGCAGCTTTGCCTCGCCTGGACGAGTTGCTCGCTGCGATGGAGGTTGAGCCATACGTCTTATCACCCATCATATCGGATGAGCGCTGGGAGAAATTTAGCAAGACGTTGCCTGTTTATAGCTCCCCTCAGGCTGAGGAGACAGCGCAGCCGACTTTGGTTTTGGAGAGAGCTCGACTTTGAAGCTCTGGGTTGCTATATCCTTGCATAAATATATGATGGATCTTTTGTTCATAACTTTAGTAGTCTGTCGAGTTACTCATAATTAGCTAGTGATTTGTTTCTCTCCCCATGTACTTTCGATGGTTGGAAAACACCCATGTCATGCTCCACGTGATACTGTCCAGGGCCTGAACAGATAGATACTCCTCCCATTGATATATTGGTCGGAGTGGTTGCTCAAGTTTCCAGGTATCGTGTCGCACAGCACCCGTTCATATATACAATTCCAGAGCTTCGATTTCCCTGAGGAAATGTCATATTGCCTGTGCAGGAAGTCGGCCATTACTCTCGCTGTATCAACAGTTAGATGGCAATCAAGCGGTAATTTAGGTATTCCAAGCTCTTCTAGAGACTCCTGAGGAATCTGAGGCACAACCACGTTAGTTATAGAAACAATTGCTTCAAGATATGGACGAGATGGCTAGATGGCTTGAAGATGATAAAGTTAGATGAATTTGCAGGTCTGCGCCAACTTGAAGCACGCTGCTTCCTCACTTCCACTGGCATCATCCTGTCGGATAACGCCTATCCTTCATTCCGCCACACTGACCTGCACCTGGCTTGATTTTCAGGGAAGAATTCACAGTAGATCTTTTCATCAAGTTTTTCGATCAATCCCCAGGTTTCACAGCCAGCTCGTGGGTTCGCAAGGACAAGAGACTTGTGGATGGGAGGCGTTTTCAATCTGACACATCCACTTTCATCCTCGTACAGTCCGAAATCGACACAGAGCTGAAGGATGTCAGGATGCCAAACAGAGAACATGGGTGAAGATTTAAAGGAACGCAGGGTGTCCTCCCCACAATCATAGTCGGTAGTACTCCGACGCAAGAGTATTGTCAAAGTTAATAACCATGATGGACATTGATCACGCCTTATCAAGGTAATTCCAACCAAGTACTGCGTGTGCTCCCACGCAAATTCTTGGTGATTGTCAATCGTCGCATCGAGGAGGATCATCGAGGAGAACAAGGCCGGGAAATGCAACGCGGCTAACGTCCCGTGTAAAATTGTGAGATTCGACAGGTCTCTGAACTACGAATGACATACACCGAGCAACCTCCATACGAGTGTCCTGCTACGACCAAGGTCCAGGAGGAGAAACCACTCTTTTGACGTGGTTCATCAATGGATGCAGGAACTCGATGAAGTTGGATGCGAAGAGAAGATGTTTATACTCCTTCTGGCATATAGTTGATGAGAAAGTTTGCAATGTCTCTCGCGTTCATATCTGATCTATGACACCACAGCTAGTAGATAGCATAAATAGGTCTCCCATATCTGATACACGATTAGATTCCTAACATGCATGAATAGGCATTACGAGACACACTTCCTTCGTAAAACCCGTTGCGCGCACAAGGAACAAGGTGATACCCTTCGTCTGTGACACCGGAGTAGCAGTCCTCCCCTTGCCGGACCCCTGGGATTAGCTGCAGGTATGATATGCGTGCTGATGTTATATGTACCGAGCAAGTCATCGGACCTGGGTTTGAAGGGTAGGGGGACTTCGACGTGCCCTTCATGAATGGCACCCATGGGCGGTGGGTCCGGAGTGTTGTAGGTATGTAAGGATATGAGGATGTCGACGACTGCTGCCTGGAAGTCTCTATTCTGTCAAGTTGTTGTTTTCGATTCCGAAAGAGAACACTAGATTAACTGTCTTGCAAAATCAGATGGGCCGTCGTGGTGGTAGGCTATTCGCCTCTGACAGACTTGGAATGGGTAGAAGGTTCCATCTTTACGATGCATAATGGATCTCGATCAATTTCTGATACTATGATATGATCACCGCGCAGCTGGAAGCTGTATAATTGGGCGCAGTATGATTCAGAAAGTGATACATCATGATGGAAGTAGTATACAAGATACAACTTGAAAGTCAGCTTGGCCGTGGAAACCTAAGCCTGTCCAATTACTTGTTTTGGCTCGATCAGGTGGAAAATCCTGAATGGCAGTGGAGGTTCGTCCTCTGCTGATCCTGGAGACAAAGACAACACAAACGAAAGACTCGGAGGCATCTTGACCAACTATTTCTAGTCCACCGTGCTCCCGGATTACGGGGGTGATATATTCCAGCACGTGAATGCAAGGCTCCATCGGCTTGACCTCCGGAATGTCGAAAACGACCTTATCCCCCCTATTCGGAGCTCTATAGGCGTGGCACATTGGTTATGATCTGAGCCACCTGTGACCTTCCAATTGGAAGGAACGATAGCTGAGGCTAACTCACTCACGAGGACATTGGCTAAACTAGATTTTCAGGTCTATCAGCTCGACGCTCGCACGATCCGCGTTTTGGATCAATCCAAGTTACAATTCGAACCGTTCAGCTCGCCGAGTCCCGTGCGTTGGACGCGATGGCAGATGTCTAGCTAGGGAAAAGAGCGAGGGAAGATTGAGAGGGAAAGAAAGCAGGGGAAAGTGCAGACTGAGATATACCAGTTACCTGGAATTGGGCGAGAGAAAGATAGGATTGAGTTGTATGTATTTTTAGGAAGAGATGCGCAAATGAATCGGCTCCAAAAAAAGAGGGTAGAAAAACAACGCAGGAACAACGTGTGAGAGGGTAATGGGGCACTACTTTGGCACGCCAGGCTTTGCCGGCCCTACGGCTTATGAATGAGGGTATTCGTAGGTTAGGTGAGTCCCAGCATCGGAACTAGGGTGCGGCGACAAAGTCACTATATCCACTGTCACTGGAACATAAGGGGCATCATTTTTTAACATAGTGTGGAAAGCCATGGATTCTATTAATTGTGATTGCCTAATGAATTTCGGATTGAACGCTCAGGTACGTGGAAAAAATATCTGAGGACGAACGACTTGAAAGTTAAAGCCATGTGAATTTGTACAAAAGTGACACAGTAGGTAACAGATATTATACAGGAGTCGAAGTAATCATGATTAATACGGCTGTGGATGTCGACGGGATCTAGCCGTAATACGGATCGAAGAAGTAACCAATGACTGGCGTCGAGGTTTGATTCCGAGGTGAATCTGACGGATGTGGCGAATGATTGTATCTCGGCAGATGGACTTTTGGAGTTTACATCCCTCCCATTTACATTTCATAGGGGTGCGCCCAGCCAGCTGTGGGAGGTGGGATAACGAGACATGGGACACGATCTCTCCTTCGTTTGCAGTCTTGTCACATGGTCCATGCCAGCGACCGTCATTCCACCTGCAGACAAACAAGCGGTCAGATGCATGCGATTCTGATTGGTTGTCATGGACCGGGTGAGGGTGACTCTCAATGGGGTATGGTTCGGAAACATTGCCTGAAGATCCCAGATTGCTAGCGGACGGATCGTCGAAGAAAGGAGAGCGGACATGGTTGAAAGAGGTGTTGTGCGAAGGCTGTTGAGTAGCACTATTGAAGGAGTTAATTTCTGTTAAACAGGGACATCGAGAAACATACATGTGAATATCACGATGATCGTTCTCAAGAAACGGGGATTCCAACCCACTTGGAAATTGACTATTACTTTGAGAAAACCCAGCATCATATAGGTGAGCGAGAGCGGGCACATGATCGTTGCTCGTGGAACCTCCGCCATACATAAGGTGGAACTGAGTAATCACTGGTGGGGGGTCCCCATCTCGATTTACTGGAGCCAAAGACAGGTAGAAGTTCTGTTGAAACTGAGAGGATGACAGGCCCTGCAGCAAAGTATTAGCGCACTACTGTGTACAAGCACAGACGAAACATACATTATCGATGAATCCTAGCTGTTCTGCACGCGATGCCTTGTTTAGCTCTGAATCCTCCTGCCTGTGCAAGGGATCAACACCAAAAAAGAATCATAGGAGCACGGACGTACCAGAAATCATAACCCATTCTGTGATCCGCTGAGGAAAGGGGATTCTTTGAAGCTTATGTAGTGACATAGATAGTGAAAAATTACGAAGGCCGACGATTAAAGGTGGCCTGTAGGCCAAGAACCAGTGGCATGTAAGGCCAGCTAGGACAAGAATGGAAGAATACAAAAGTTGATCACCAGAGCTGCCCCGCCAGTAATCTGGAAATGTCTTCTGGGGCAACTGGACGAAACGGCGAATGACAAAATATCGTGGAGGCCAAAGGCCAGAGACTGACTGTCGATAAGAAGACCGTCAAGGTGAAATTTATTTCGGCGGCGTCATGTTGGACTATCCAAGATAAGACCATCTGTGACTCGGAGACTCTGCATCCACCAGTGGTGCTTGAAGCGAGCTTTCATTGGATCTCGAAACGCGCCCCCAATCTGTTGAAATTTCATTAGCAAATACATTGGCCACGATTTAAGCTTAGCTCCAGCAACGGCCTCACCTCCCACGCAGTTGGCAAGCTACATCGTGATCTTCTGATCGGTCACAAACATTGCGTTTTCATTTATCTTGGTTGTAAATTGTCATCAGTGAACCTAGCTGCCCAACGTGGTGAGATACACCTGACAGAAAAAGGAAAAATGGCAGCATTGTGAAATTGGCAAGATATGCCATGAGACACAAACGACGTTTACATGAGACTAAGGGCTCATTAAATGGAAGCCGAAGTATTCGGAAACGCACCTTCAACAACTAGGACCATACCAGGTTACCGGGTGGAACCACAAAAGCTATCGCCACACCCATCATTGTCAAATTACACCTCGTGTGGTCTTGAGGCCTCTGCCTCTGAATGCTTGAGAGGTGCTCAGGCACCGAAAGCCGAACTGTGTTCTGCTGACATCATCATGTCTTGGCCTGCGATCAGTCGCAAGGCCATTCGTACTTTCTGTTTAACGGTACCTCGATGATAACAATATCAAGCGTGGGATGCAGGTAGACAAATGGAACATACCTTTATGTCTCGACATCATCAGTGTCTTTCTGGCTTACACAGGAAAGAGTAGGAAGGTGAGGGCCTAGGAAACCATAATGTTAATGACGCTCATAAGCTTCTGAGTTCCCAGCACAGCCAAAAAAAAATCCTGTATGAATCCTGAGGATCTCCGGGGAACTTGGCAGCCTTTGCAGTGCAAATACAGGACTTCGACAACCGTTGGGTTGGCATTCCACGCAGAGAGCGCGGCGAACACTTCATTTGCCTACCACATGTGTCTGGTCTAGATGTTCCAGAATGAAGTTCCATGATTACCATAGATACTCCCGGGCCAGAAATCGTCTCGACCGGTCAATCCCAAGGTCAAAAATTTGAACATAATCGCACAGCAAAAGAAAAAGAGGAAGTTCGACCGTTGATCTGCGACGGATTCGGCCCGTAATTGAGCTATAAAATATGTATACATCTTAACGTTGCATAAATGTCAGAATACTCACAGAATGGCGTGTGGCCGGTAGAAGAAAGGTTTCGTGGATAGACCCGAGACTCTGAAGCTTCGAGAGACACCTGGTCCAGGGACATTATCATGGATGAAGACGGCGATAGCTAATGTGAGATTTTCATCAAAACAAAAGTGGACTGTAATTGATGGCATGAAGCGTCTACAGCGGTGGAGCGGTAGCTCCAGCCAATGCTGATGAGTGAAGGTCCGAGATGATCTGATTCGACTTGTCTACTTGTGTCTCTGATGTTCCTCCCTCCTATGACTAAGCTCCCAAACCTCCGCAAACCTCCGCTCCTACAACCCTCCTGCTAGGGGGTGCCCCACTCCAAGTGCCCCCCTAAAAAGACTCGGCGGCGTCCTCGTCGCCGCTCGCTAGCTCCCTTCTATTCGCGCTCTCTCTGTCTGGTCTTTGCTCCATGTCTTCGGTTCTCTCTTCCTCTTCCTCTTCCTCTTCCTCTTCCTCTTCCTCTTCCTCTTCGTTTTCTTCTTCGTTTTCTTCTTCGGATTCGATTGAGTTTTCTGTGTCTCCTTCTCCTTGCCTTGTTTCTTCCTCGTCGTCGTAATTCTCTCTTCCTCTAGTGCGTTCTTCTTCATCTCGTTCTTCGTCTTCCCCTTGCTTCGTTAATTGTTCTTCAAATGCCCTTTGCTCTTCTACCAGTTTAGTTCCTATTCGTGGCGTGAATGGTCTTAACCGTCGTGCGTGGAATTCCCCTGCTACTTTCTCTCCTTTTAACGTTTCCAGTTTATAGGAGTTACGGAGTCGTCGGGTGATTCGGTGCGGTGGTGACCATTTTGGCAATAATTTGCGTTTTGCCTCGAATGTGTAATCTAGACTGCTGCAGTAGAATTGGACCAATTGACCTTGACAGAAAATCACTTCACCTGGTGTTCGTTCAAGGACTCTCTTATCGAAGGCAGCCTTGCGCTTGATTGCATGTTGGACTGCAGCATTGTAACCATCGAGTTGCTGTTGCGCTACATAGGCCATCTGTGTACTGATGTCCGATGTGCGTATCGCTGATGTGCTATTGCTGAGGTCTGTGCGAGGTGTGTTGACGACCTGTCCGAGTAACAGTTCCTTCGGCGAAAACTTCAAGGCTGGGAGTATACGGTGATTGAGGGCCGTTATGGCGTCATCTAGGTGGTTGGGCCAGTTAAGGGGAAGTTTGTCCCATGACGACCCTTCATAGTCGTCCTCTCCTAGGTTCGGGGCGCATAACCTTTTCAATACGTGCAAAAGGATTTTGTTTGTCCCTTCGACCAAACCGTTGATCCATGGTGAGTATGCAGCGACTACGTGAGTGTTACAATTCCACTTAGCGCAGAAACTTTTGACGGCCGTGTTGTTGAAGTGCTTCCCACCGTCTGACATGAACGTCTCCGAGGCTGTGAAGTTTTGAAAGATTTGCGTTAGACCATGTATCGTGGTATTTGCCGTGCCTGATTTGTATTTGAACACCCAGATGTGCTGCGAAAACGTATCTAGGTACACCCCCAAGGTGTTGTATCCTCCAACCTTGGTAATGTGAGGTAATCTCCTACCAAAAGTTCGAATGGATGCCGCCGCGTTATCGGTTCTAACAAAGAGTGAAGGTGAGGTGTACCAAAGTTCTTGCATCTGCTACAGTTGCTTATTGCTGTCATGATGGACGCATCCAGTTTTGTGTCGCACACACCCATTCATATACACAATTATAGAGCTTCGATTTCCATATTTCCTGCAGAAAGTCGGCCATTACTCTCGCTGTATCAACAGTTAGATGGCAATCAATCAGTCCTTTAGGTCAACATACCAAGCTCTTCTGGAGACTCCTGAGGAATCTAAGACACAGTCACGTTTGTTATAGAAACAATATTAGGTGAGATACGGACGAGATGGCTAGATGACTTGAATGAATTCGAAGGTCCGCGCCAAGCACGCTGCTTCTTCACTTCCACTAGCATCGTCCTGTCGGATAACGCCTATCGGTCAGCGAACTTCATTCCGCCACCCTGACCTACACATCCTGGCTTGTTTTTCCGGGAAGTAGCTCAATCTCTTCATCAAGTTTTTCGATCAATTCCCAGGTTTCACAGCTAGCTTGTGGGTTCGCAAGGACAAGAGCCTCGTGAGTGGGAGGCGTTTTCAATCTGACGGATCTGCTTTCATCCTCGTACAGTCCGAAATCGACATAGAGCCGAAGGACGTCAGGATGACAAGCAGTGAAGATTTAGAGGAACGCAGGGCATCCTCCCTGCAACCATAGTCAGTAGTCCTCCGACGCAAGAGTATTGTCAAAGTCTAATCACCATGATGGTCATTGATCACGCCTCATCAAGGTAGCCCCAACCAAGTACTGCGTGTGCTCCCACGCAAATTCTTGGTAAGTATCAATCATCGCATCGAGGGGGATCATTGAGGAGAACAAGGTCGGGAAATGCAACGCGGCTAACGCCCTGTGCAATATCGTGAGATTCGACAGGTCTCTCAACTGTGAATGACATACACCGAGCAACCTCCATACGAGTGTCCTGCTACGACCAAGGTCCGGGAGGAGAAACCACTTTTTGACGTGATTCACCAATGGATCGATGAAGTTGGATGAGAAGAAAAGATATTTCTACCTCTTCTGGCATATAGTTGATCAGGAAGTTTGCAATATCTCTCGCATTGTCAGTCCAATCAACTGTTGTCGATTGATTTCAAGCAGAAGGTCTAAGAAGCGATCTCTCACAGTTACCACTGAAATATTGTCTGTTTAGCAGAGCAGAATCCCCATGTTGCACGGATTCCTATGATCATATCTCATCTATGACACCACAGGCAGCTAGTAGATAGTATAAATGGGTCTCCCACATCCAATACACGATTAGATTCCTAGCATGCACGAATAGGCATTACGAGACTCACTTCCTTTGGAAAACCCGTTGCGTGCACAAGGAACAAGGTGATTCACTTCGTTCTGGCTTCGACCTCCCGGTCCTTTTTCAGATATCGGTTGACGCAATTCCACAGCAACCTTTCGTCTGTGACCCCGGAGTAGCTGTCCTCCCCTTGCCGGACCTGTTGTTGCATGAGTTCAAATCCTAAATTATTGATATCCCCCTCGGTTCTTTCTGAAGAGAGAGGGAGTGGCTCGGGAACTGGAATATTTGGGGTGACTCTTGGATTGGCTGCAGGTATGATATGCATGCTAATGTCGTACGTACCGAGTAAGCCATCGGACCTGGGTTTGAAGGGCAGGGGCGGGACTTTGACGTGCCCTTCGTGAGGTTTGAATGCCACCCATGGGCGCAGTTTCACAGTCGTCCGGAGTACTTGTTGTAGGTGTGTAAGGATATGGGGATGTCATGACTGTCAATGACTGCTGCGTGGAAGTCTCTATTCCGTCAAGTAGTTGGTTTCGGTTCCGAAAGAGAATACTGGGTTAACTATTCTTGCATAATTAGATGCCGTCGTGGTACCCGGTAGGCTAATCACGGAGTCTGACAGACTTGGAATAGAAGTTCAAAGATAGCGTTCCATCTTTACGATGCCGGATGATGCATCATGGATCCACTTCTGACACCATAATGATCGCCGGGCAGGAAGCCGTAAGTGGGCGCCATGATTCAGATTCAGTCCAGCATGGACCAATGGTAGGACGCTCAAGGTCATGTTCAGGTGAACTTCACCAATTTTCCCACGAATCACCGTGATCGAGTCACTGACCGTCTTACATTTGTTTTCCTTGGTAAGTTTTTGCAACCATGCCTAGATCATCATACACCATTATTCATCACGAGCCGTCATATCTTAGGCACTTAATCAAGTCAACTCAAGTCGCAATTCATTTTTATCCAGTGGTGACCCCCACTTTCTCTACCTGTGTCCGAGTCATGTGTGTATTCAAGAATTGTTTCATCAAGTTTATACCTTGACTTACTAACACCTGTGCTTAGATTTGGCTTAGATATGTCTTGTCATAATTTTGACCATCCTAGCACCTCGACAAAGTTGGCCATTTAATACAGCTGAGTATACACGGCATGCGTGTTCTCGGTTTGACATCAGATTTATCTCTTACAGTCATCATCATGAATTATGATACACGACTCAAAATGCGCAAATTTGAAAACCAGGTTTCGAACTTCCTGTCGATCCTCCAAATGAGAACCCATCTAGATCTCTCTAGATCTTCATAATTTCATTTTACTTCTGTCGATCTTCAATCCCCTTTGGACTTGCGTCTGTAAGCACGCTGGCTTACTAGAGTTCCCATAATCTACATAAATACTGTCCGCGATACTGAAACATAAGCTTTCAGTTTCACTACCTTTTGGCGTAACAGTTAAGGGACGACAGTCTTAGCTAAGTTACAGCGTCGTCTCTTTCCGCGTTGCGCATAGTATGAACTTCGAAAACCAGGTGGTATGTTATAACTCGAATTTGATCATTATTGTTTAGCAGATGCAATGTCTTTCGTGCCAATTAGCAAGGCTGCTACTATGCTGTTCATGCAGTCGAGCAAAGCGTGTGTTCACTTGTATATCCTAACCATCTTTATGGCGACAGGACGAAGGTGCACACCGTGTCCTCTCTTATGATCAAAGATGTCGATAGACCCTCAGAGTACGCAGTCACATGCTTGGCTACCTTTCGGCCGGTGATGGGATTTTATTAGATTCATGATTGATTCATGACATCCGCTGTACTGCGTCAAACAAGTTACATATGCATAATACAGGAAGCTACGGAATTAACATAGCGACTGACTAATGAAATTTAATGAACAGCCAGATATGTACGAACCATATGATTTGTACAGAAACAACAGCGAGCAATATCAACTAAAAGCAGACTAGAGCAAGAAATGGTATTAGATTACAGACGAAAGCTACACAATCATCATTGATGCAGGCCCGGGCGTGCATTTTCGTGAGATCCACAGAAACTGGCCCCAGCATGAGAGGCTACCCAGAGCTTGCATCGATACTTGAGTCCGAGATGTTTCTCGACGATGTGGCGGATGATTGTATCTCGCCGCACAGGCTTGTGGAGCTCACAGCCCTCCCACAGACATTCCAAGCGGCTGTTGGCGGGAAGAGGTGACTTGAAATGGTATGATAACATATGTTCCCCGGTCCTGGCTGCATTTATAGTCCTGCCGCATGTGCCGTAACCATCATTCCACCTGCACGCAAACGCACGACCGACATGTGATTCTGTCCCACCATCTTTGAGCACATGTCGAGGATAAGCTTCTTCCTGAACTCGATGACGTGGGTCGTGCTGGAACCCTTGCATGGGTGAGATAAGCCATGGGTCGGCAAGGTTTGTGTCAGAGAAGCCCATATTGTGGGTAGGCATATGGTCAGGAAAAGCGTGGGGAGAATAGCTGGAAGAAACGCGGCCTGAATGCCATCCAGCAGCACCACTAAAGAAAAAAGTTTAATCCACTAAGAACAAGATCATCGATACCATTTGAGGATCTTGTACCTTTGAATGTCTCCCCGAGCTATTTGGTCTGCGCTCGTCGAATCTCCGTCACACACAACGTGATATTGGGGAGCAACCGGTGTAGAATCACCATGAGAATTCTCAAGTACAGCATGTGGGAAGTGTTGGTGAGGCTGAGAAGTCGACTGTGCCTATAGCAAGATGTCAGCGCTTCGCATTGTTCATACTGCACAGACCAAACGCACATAATCGGTAGTTCTGCAAACATTTGATGCTTCTACTTGTTGGTATAGCTGTGAATCCTGCATCCTGCACAAGGGGATAAGCAACGAGAAATACAGCGGCGCAGATCAGACGTACCAGTAATTGTAGGACGTGCTGCGATACATTGTGAACAATGGCATTCAACACTGATCATACTGCTAACTCGGAATCCTTCAAACAATATAAGCCCAGAGACGTGAAATTATGCCAGGAAGGCCGACGGCCAACGATTGTCCGCAGGCCAAGGGTTGGTGGCATGTAGGTGAAGCCGAGGGAGGGGAAGGCATGACTGCCAGCTACTAGAGATTCATAGTATCAGATGCATTACAAAGCATAGAGGCCAAAGGCCAGAGACCTTGGAGACGATAAGGTAAATTAGGTCAACGCGTCTTGTTGAAGAAGTTCCAGAGTTGAGAGAAATGAAAGTTGCATATCAGTGAGAGAGTGATATCGATGCCTTGGAAATCGATGGCATTTTGGGTCTGTCAGAGATCGTGGGACATATCTGCGATTCGAAGGCTTGCTTCTACACAATTAAGGACGAGATGGCCCCAGACTTGGAATGACAGTCATGAGCGCTCTCATTGGTCAAACAGCTTGTTCCTGTAGTACTAGCGGGAGCCCAATATTTGAGTTGGCCAATGAGCTCTGAGCAGCCATGGAATCCGACTGCGGGCCCATCAGTGAACCCGTGAGGAAAGTAGATAGCAATAAATAACAATATATAGTATATAATCACAAGAACTAGCATAATTTTGCTATCGACAATCACATTGTTATGTTTGGCCTTATAGAGGAAAGACGCGTCCCTGATTATCGTATAAAATTTTATGAAATGCCATAACGAAAGGGAGGTTCACAACTCCGAAGCATCAAATAATTGACGTGAAAATATAAAGCAATTGCAAAATTTACATGATATCTGTCAGAATGATACTACCTGGAGTAAGTTAGACAGAACTACCAAAAGCGCCAACATGACAGATTGCCTGCAACAACCTGCCATTTTGTCACCAGCACCAAATTATTCTCATCCTCAGCACTCATTTTGTGAAGCAAATTAATTTTATTTATGTTTAAATACATCATATGTAGTTACAGGACAAAAAGAAAACAGGGAAAGATAGCGGAGAGATGAATGAAAGGAGGGACCAAGGCCAGTAAAAGGGAAGGACCACCATGAACGGCCAGAGGAAGGAACCACGAGGAAAGGACGGATCACCACAAACGGCCAGGGAGGAACCACGAGGAAAGGAAGGGCCACCACGAACGGCCAGGAAGGAACCACGAGGAAAGGCCAGGGAGGAACCACCACGAACGGCCAAGGAGGTACCACAAGGAAAAGGCCAGGGAGGGACCACCACGAACGGCCAAGGAGGTACCACAAGGAAAAGGCCGAGGTGGTGGTAGTAGCGGTGAAAGAAGGATTGAAAGGAACTTGCGTGAAAATTTCCGTCCTGCGCAAACAATGACAAATCAATTTCAACCACTTGCGCTGGTCACATGATTTGAGGTTGTCCGAAAATTCCAAGGTAAAATTTGAGGCTAAGGTGATAGTCACGTGCATGATCTTGGATGACATTGTAATTCATGCAATATTTGAACCGATCTATACAGTTTTGTAAGTCAAACATAAATGAGGTAATATGATGTTGCTCAACAAACGGTACCTAATTACACTATTATACCTCGCTGGTTGAAACTCTCATAAGAATATAAATTAGGTTACAAGTGCTAACGGTTCTTTCCACGATAAAGTCTTATATCACTTGGTAGTTTAAAACATAAATGAAGGGATATGGTATGAGTCAACAAATATAACTTAACTATGCTATTGCATATTGATTGCTGCAACGGCGCAATGTTGTAATCTTGTCGCGAACTCCTCATGGTAAAATGAATTTTCAGAGATTCATGGCTATGTACCGATAACTAATATTTATTGCCGTATACATAGGTATATTCAGCCGTAGCATAATGATATCATCTTATACTTCCCACGGCTACAAAATCAAGGACTCATGAATTCACTGATGGGATACTGCCAAGTAACGCAGAGTTAACAACTTGAACTTGGGGGCCGGATCATGAACGTTTGAACATCCAGCCATGGTAAATTGAAAGGTCTGTTCCGAGACTGGCATCCTGATCATGGGCTCTAGCCCTTTAGCCAAGTGCCAATCTCCGGCTATTGGGGAGAAGTATGATGGTGACGCGCCTCATGGAGGATGGAATGAACGAAGGTAGGTGAGTCCCAGCATCCGTCGGAACTAGGGTGCGGTGACAAAGTTACCATATCCATCTGGTCAAAGCTGGCCTTTCCTTCAAGCGCTGAGTCGCTGACTGATTATTAGTCTAGCTAATTCGGATCGATAAGTCTTACCCACGTACGGCCTTCATGTTTTCGGCCTCTATTTCTACCTATCTGAGTCTGGCTGAATTTAGTCGTCAAGTTCACTAGGGACCATTCCTCGCCTGGCGAATTGTACCCTTTAATTGGGTGACAAGATTCTACATATTGTAATATTCTAAAGCTTCGGATTCTAGCTATAGAAGGGGGTACCTGTCAATTGTGAACGTAGTGCGGAAAGCCAGGGATCATAGCAATGGATTTATCTGATTGAACGCTCAGATACGTGAAAAGAATATCTGAGGACGAACAGCTTGAAAGTTAAATAAAGTATGGCAAGGCATGTTATAAATAAATCGACATGAGTTTGTACTTGAAAGCGACATAGCATGGAACATCACCAGGAAACATGAATTATCATACGGCAGTCGAAGCATATTGATAATGACTAAATAAGGCTGCGGATGTTGACGGAGTCAAGCCATAATACGACTCGAAGAAGTAGCCTATGACTGGCGTCGAGGTTTGATTTTGAGGTGAATCTGACGGATGTGGCGAATGATTGTATCTCGGCGGATGAGGTTTGGGAGTTTACATCCCTTCCATTGACATTTTACTACAGGGGTGCACCCAGACCGTGGGAGATGGGATGACCTCAAATGGTTGGCGATTTCTCCTTCATCTATAGTCTTGTTACATGGACCGTGATCGTTATTCCACTTGCAGACCAACAAGCGGCCAGATGCGTGCGATTCTGATTGGTTGTCATGGACCGGGTGAGGGTGACCCTCAATGGGGTGTGATTCGGCGACGTTGCCAGAAAATCCCAGATTGTTGGCAGACGGATCGTCGGAGAGAGGAGGGTGGAAATGACTGAAAGAGGCGTTGTGCGAGAACTGTTCATCAGCACTATATTGAAGAAGTTAATCTCCCTCAACCAGGGACATTGAGAACTCGTACAAATAATCATCACGCTGATCGTTCTCGGAAAGTGGGTACGTCATATCACTTGGAAATAGACTTTGGTAAGACCCCGCATCATGTAGATGAGCAAGAGCAGGCGCTTGATCGTTACTCGTTGAGTGTCCACCATACATATGGTGATACTGAGTAACCACGGGTGGCGGACCCCCATCCCAAATTGCTGAAGCCGAAGGCGGGTAGAAGGTCGGCTGAGGCTGAGAGGGCGACGGGGCCCACAGCAAAATATCAGCACACTACTGTTTACAAGCACAGGCGAAACATACGTTATCGACAATTCCTTGTTCTGCACGCAATGCGTTGGCTAGCTCTCGCCTGCGCAAGGAATCAACACCAACAAGAAATGTAGGGGTACGGACGCACCAGAACTCGTAATCCATTCTATAACTAGCCGGGGAAGACGGACTCATGGAGACCACAGTTCTGATATTTATGTGGTAGCATAGATGGCGGGACTGGCAGGACCAACCATGAAGGCCGACAACCAAAGGTGGCCCGTAGGCCAAGAACCAGTGGCATGTAGGGTCGTTTATCACCAGATATATCTCTCCAGTAATCTTGAAACGTCTTCTGGGCAACTGGACAAAACGGCGAATGACAAAAAACCGCGGAGGCCAAAGGCCAGAGACTGACTGTCAATAAAAGAGATCAGGCCAACGGGCCTGTCAAGGTCAAATTCGTTTCAGTGGCATCATATTGGACTATCCGAGACCAGACAAACGTCCGTGACTCGGAGACTCTGCGTCCCCGAGTGATGCTTGAAGCGAGCTTTCATTGGTGACGCCTGTAGAGGATCTCGAAACGCGCCCCCGGTTGCGAAATATAGTGCACCATTAAATTTTCATTAATAGATACGCTGGCCACGATGTAAGTTTAGCGCTAGGCCTCGACTCCCACGCAGTTAGTTGGCAAGCTAGATGGCGATCTTCTAACCAGTTACAAAACACTATGTTTTCATTTATCTTGTTTGTGAACGGCCATCAGTGAACCTAGCTGACTGATGTGGTGAGACACCTGACAGAAAAAGGAAAAAGGTAGTACCAGGAAATAAGGCGTGCCATGACGAGGTTAAGCGCTCACCAAATGGAGGCCAGAGTATTCCGTATCGCAACCTTCCCGAGGCGCAACTTGAATGACTACGACCGTACCGGGTTACGCGCGATTCCGGGTGGAGCCTCAAGAGCCCCAAAATAATGTTACCGAACCTGCCATGCTAAATTATAGTTCGAGGAGATCCGATCGTGAGGCCTTGAGGCCTCTGCCTCCGACGCTTGAGGTGCTCAGGCCTTAGGCACCGAAGGCCGACTTGAGTGTCATATTCTGCTGACATCATTGTGAGTGGGCCTATGTTGACACCCAATCAGTCGCAAGGCCATTTGTACCTTCTGTTCAACGGTACCTCTATGATGACGATATCAAGCGTGAGATGCAGGCAGAGAAATGGAACATACCTTTCTGTACCGACATGAGCATCAGTGTCTTTCTGGCTTGCACAGGAAAGCCGAAAAAACGGGGGCATAGGAAACTGTAATGTCGGTCACACTTATAAGGAGTTCTGGTGAAAGAATTCCTGTACGAATCCTGAGGACACCCAGTAAATTTGGCGGTCTTTGTAGTGCAAATATAGCACTTTGACAGGCCTAAGTTGGCACTCCGCGCGAAGAGCGCGGCGATAACTGATTTGCCTACAGCATCACGGTGTCTGATCTGGATGTTCCAGAATGAAGTTCCATGATTACCATAGATATTCCAGAAATCGTCTCGAGCTGTCGATCCCAAGGTCAGAAATTTTGGAAAGTGGAAGTTCGACCGTTGATCTGTGACGAATTCGACCCTAAGTCGAGGGTAATTTTGGACTATAAAAATATCCTAACGTTACATAAATGTTGGAATACTCACTTCTGGGGCGTGTGGCCGCCGCTGGCCGGGAGAAGAGTTTTGTGGAAGATACATACACTAGTGACTAAACTAATAGTAACTAGTGACTGCCAACATTGCCGCATGGAAAACTAAGTCTCACATTGGGCATTGGTTGCAGTGTAATGTCCTTCAATTGAATATTGAATAGTGGCAGTGCTAGTGATATCTGCCAGTGGTGCCGGTGATGCACGATCGTACAAATACCAGTCAGGTAGTTCTGGGAGAACGTAAACATTGACAAACAAATAGCAATACACTGAAGACGCAATTGTCATTCAGTACTCAGTACCGGAGGTCGGCAGAGCTCCAGCAGTACTTTATAAGGGTTGGGTTGATTTCAAGGACCTTCAAGTACTCCGGGATAATGTACATGTCCTACAAGTTAGATTATCAATGTTGAATAACTGACGAGTGAAACTTGATTCTGGAACTCGATCCCTGGAGAACAGGGCGAAGAAATTTTAGACCATAGAGCTCTGTGCACTAGCCCAGAGCAATCAGTATGTTGATCATCCATAAGCACAACACAAGTGACAATTTAACGAAGCGCAAGCTATGTATCGGGGTCCACAATTCACCCACTAGGGCCCTATGGAAGAATGTAGGTGAATGGCAGCCAACAAAAAGTAAAACAGAGAACAAGTAGAAGAATTAACGATACTGTGGATAGATACAACAACCAACAGGCTAGTGGTAGTAAGGATAAGCAATGTACGTGGGAACCCACGTGCTGCCTAGTGATGTGTTGCCTTCACAATGCTGACTACGATGATGATTATGATGATCATGACTACGACGCCAATGATCATGCGCATCTAAAGAGGGGGTCAGTTTTGAACGTAATGCTGAGCGACGAGTCCAACGGACCTTCATGTCTTTCCACCTGAGAATTATGAATTCGATCAATCTTGGTCGTAACTGAGAAAGAAATATCACACTCACCACATATTCTGTTGAATATGCCTCAGTATTACATCAATATAAGGAAGTCAAGTCAAACTCACCTTCCGTACTCGGTTAGCACCACGGCGGAAGCCCTGTGCTGAAACAGCAAGGTTGTCTGGAAATAGCTTCAACCTTCGCTCAAATACACCAGAGCGCAAATCAATCACCTGTCTTATCCTGTAATGAGTCCAATCTCTCTCCACGTTCTGCGACCTTTGTGATGTTCTCCCTCATAATACCGACGGTGTCGTCAATCTGTTGCTGGATAGCTGCGGTTTTAGGGTTTCCACCTTGACTTGATCCGCCAGCGGGATTGGATGAGGAGCCATTGCGGGGGAGGTAAGGGTCGTAAGGTTCGGACCTATGATAAGGAAAAATACAGATGAACTACAGCCCCAGCGTCATTTGGGAGAACAAACGAACATGACTGGAAAACGACGTTAAAAGGGCTCTGAAACGGTGAAGTTTAGTAGTGGAATCAGCAGTAGATTTATGGTCTCAGTAAAGGGAACACACCGTTAGAAGTGGGATTTGGAGGGCGGGGTTACTTGGGGAGTGAACTAGTGAGCTGGGATGACTGCGTAGAGGCGTTGACGTTGCTGAGACAGTGGAATGCAGCGGCATCTTCGCACGCACAAGTGACGTGTGACCGCTTTGTGACACTTGCTTGTTTTAGGTTTACCCCTCTATGTACCTGAAATTGCAGTGCGACGTTTCCAACACACTGCACTGGGTTGCTGCGCTTGGGTCAATAATTTACAGCAACAGGATAATCTATTCAAACTCAGCTGGCTATTAAGTCAATTGGTCTTCATATTCCCAGCTGTAGTACGTAGAAGTATTATTTCAAGGGCAAGCAGTAACCTGCAGTAACCACAGAGGAATATTAATGAAAGTTGGGGACCGCTCCGAAACAAAGCGATGATCTAAGGACGTTTGAACTGTGCGCTGTGCTCCAGGTTTAGGCTCAATACTTGGATACATATATTAATCGCAAATCCTAAAACGTGATAATTCATATCGTTTCAAGATATCTCGGAGAGTGGGCTGGTGGTCCCCGAGTCACAATAGAGCCCCCCTCACTGAGCTTTGGTTCGGCGATTCTGCGTGGTTTCCGTAGCCACGCCAAGTACAAGGTTGTGTGTATGTCATAAGACTCGGAATTGCCAAATTTGGTCACGGTACAAGCCGAAGTTGAATCCCCGCTACCCATCGAGTCCACCCCGTCCTCGAAGGCACCACCAAATCAGCAAACCCCGGCAATTCCGTCAAGGTAAGCCAGAATCCATGCCATTTTTCTTCGCCAAACACCAGGAATGCATCCGTTCTGTTCATGCGCGAAGTTGGGACGAATTTCAGCCAAGGATAGGCTGTAGGAGCGGTGGATGAATCAGACTGATGACGGATGACGTTTCTGGCTTGTCGCATATTCATATGAGCTTTGGAAAGGACGCAGACTGACTTATTCCCATCGTGCGCGCCGGTTCTATAGATGGTGCGTCTCTGCTGCATATACATCCATTGCTGAAATCTAAATCGTTCGATGTGTTTGAGTAGAAGGTCGAAATCGACGCATTCTCCGGTTTCCGTGTGTACCCCTCCAAGGGCAAACTCTTTGTCCGTGGAGACTCCAAAGTCAGCTCGTCTCCCCCACTTCCAAATTTGCTGCCTGAACGCTCCTTGCAATATAGGTTTTCCGATTCGCCAGTTCCAAGAACTCTTCCCTGTTCCTGCAGCGCAAGAACCCACGTAAGATCGCATGGACACAGGTCTACCGCCGCATGCACAAGAAGGGTATCACCGAGGAAGTTGCTAAGAAGCGTTCCCGCCGGACCGTGAAGCACCAACGTGGTATCGTTGGTGCTGACCTTGCCACTATCGCCGCCAGGCGTAACCAGACCGCTGCTGTCCGTAACCAGCAGAGAATTTCGGCCATTGCAAAGGCCAAGACTGAGAAGAAAGAGAAGGAGTCGAAAAAGGCCAAGGTATGTTGTCAATAATTAAAGGGGTACGTACGACTTACGCCGGCCGGTGTAGCCTGCACGTGCGCCTGTTGCGAGTGGACCCAGGGTGTCGAAGCAGCAGATGAAGGGTGGCAAGGGTGGCCGATGAGCAGTTCTTTTGTTGTTGGCACATGCCTATGTATCGCACATCCTTTTCGACATGACTTCTCACGCGCAAAATCTATGCTGCATGCTTCTACATGGCACATTCACTTCTAAGGGTTCTTGGGATGTTAGTAGGTCTCGTGCATTTCGATGCTCACTTGACTCGAAGTAGAGCTGTCAATCATACAAATTTGTTGGCAATAACACAGGTATGTACAAGGTACTTGTGCAGAATGACCGGTCAAATTTAGAATACTGACGATGGCATATACGAGGGTAGGATAAGATGGCACGTCAAACCTTCATCGACGCGTGATTGGCATGTTCTGGTGAGTACTTTATCTGCGCATTCCGTTAGCAAAATTGGCTGTGAGAAGTGCTTGAAATTTTACCATCTCGTTCGCCATCTTGGCATATCCACATTTTTGGTAGAAGGCTATGGGACATTAGTCCGTATAAGTGAAAGTCTATGGAGGGAATCAAGGTCCAACTCACGCATGGTAGTATCAATACAGCCCAACCTGGTCTTATAGCACCCGTTGCTCTCACTTATATGTGTGAGGGCCTGGACAATAAGGAAGCCAAGCTTCTTGCGCTGGTGGCTTTTGGCGACGGCGATATCCTCAATATGACCGACGCTACCAAAACCGAGGAGGAACTTGCAATGGATGAAGACAGTGCCTATTCCGACGATCTTGTCGCTCGCCTTGTCGAGGACGACGATGGAGAAGTGTGCGCTCGGGGTTGCGCGCATGGCGTGGAACTGGTTGACCCATACTTCCTCGCCGAGATCGTTGACGACAGTTAGAACGGAAAGGACATCGAGATATCCGCGTTTGTAGTCTGTTGATGCAAGCGGACGTATCTATGTCTTGTTGATGTGAAAGTGATATGAGAAAGCCAATGATCAACTTACCTGCAAGTCAGAGGGAAGTTGCGCTGAAACTTCAAGTGAAATGAGCTCTTGAGGGAACATAAGGTCTAGGGAGGCGGAATCTGCGTGCGTCGTGGACATGGTGTCGATCATTGACATAGTCACTATGTCAATGATCGAGAATCTAGTATTAATCAGTGCTCGCTTGAATATTCTTAACTCACTATCGCCACTACCGTACTAGTGGCGATAGTGAGTGAAGAAGAGTATTCAAGCGAGCACTGATTCTGAAGACACGGTGGGGGCGATGAGTAGGTTTTTGGTTGAGGGGGAATTGCACGTATGCCATCAATGCTCTTATATGAGAGCCAAGCACCCAGTTCGTGTTCATGAAGTACTGTTACTTATTCATTATCAGTCGTATCTTACTCGGTTCCTTCGAACAACTTCAAACCTTGACCCAGTATTACATAATGAACGTTGAACCATGAAAAGACTCCCAGACTCTACTCAACATGTTCGCTTCAGCTGCAGCCATACCCCCGCTACTTACTCGCATATTCCCCTTCCCTCACTTCTCTATTACTACCTTCCAGCATCGTCTCTCTACGGAGACGCCCAAATCCCTTTTCGGCTTGGAAATGACCGAAACAGTATCTCGATGTGCTAATGGCCACGAGACTCGAGGTCTGAAGCTTCCTACTACCCCCCTATTGATCAAAGTACTGTCGTCACTATTTCTAACAGTTAGTTTGTCACACTAAGACTTCGATACCATTTTGTCCAGGTTATTGCACTCTTCGGTGCCGAGTTCAAGACCTCACGACCGCTTCTCAACACTCAGATCCGATTCCGTGCAGCGTTGTGAATGTGAGCTTTGTATCGGACCTTAGAGTTTTCTCACTCTCGACCAGACTCGTCAGTCGTATCTACGCGGGCAGCTTGCAATAATTTCTTTCCAGGATGGGCGGTACAGCGAAGCCGCCGATCAACTCGACCGTAGTATTCACAGAATGACCGACTTGTTCTCGAGCAGAGCACGTTTTGAACTTAGATTGAAGATATTCATGGTGGTGCGCCACGAGGTCACAGTACATTTTTGCTGATTTATAATAAAGCCCCGTTCATCTACTGATTCCCGACCCTCCTCCATTATCTGTTTTTGTTGATGCTTTTACCTCATTTGGCATCGGTTTCCTCGCTGATTCCCGCTGGCTCGCTTGGGAATTATTGGACAGTTGGAGGGCAGATGGTCGGGACATCGGGCGTGCGGTTCCGTTCTAATAACCAGGGTTGTGTTAAAGCCCTTAAAGCTGGTCGCTCTCGCAAATTGAGGTTTGTCCTTCAATCATTTGTTTTCTTGTCTGTTGCTTGGCTATGTCAGCATTCTCGTGTGCTTTCATATTCCCTGACACAATGTAAAAGGAAACTTGGGTACTACTCCCAATCGCTTTGCAGATATCCCTCAGTGTCGCATAACAGTTATATTTTCCGGTCCCGGAGTTCTCGGATATAATGCTCCGCCCATTCTGCAGCAAGGCAATTTGACACTGATATGCTGACATTCTGCCCCCGTCTGTCCGTACCAGCCGCATGCTTCATATTTCGGATCACGTTCCTGTTCCTGTTCTAGTCATCTCGTCATGCACGAGTTCGCAAAATCTCCACGACATTATGGACGAACAATCCATACACAATTTCACTGATCGCAGTGCCCCCATTGAAAACGCTCGGCCCCATATAAATTTGACTTACCTGGGGGAATCATTCCGATTTTGGGGTGCGTCTGCTATAGTTATTCATGATCCTTGCGTGATTTCCCCTGGACCATGTAGATTGTCTCATTTCAAACGCGATACTGCCTGCGCCATCCTTGAGCAGGCAGCTGGAGCTATTAGTTGTGTCTTTGGCAGATAGGTGCATTTTCTTCCCCTGCGACCTGGTGTAGACGGTCCATATTATTCATGTCATGGCATACATGTGTGGTCATTAAACTGCTCTGGGTAAATCGTACGAGACAAGAAAGACACAACCTGGCGTACAACGGATCCTTACTGAATATCATGGTCTACACCACATCCGCAAATGGCGATCAGCCCTTTAAAAACAACGCCCATCCTTCGAACTTATTTGGTAATGTATCGAGTGGCATGCAACTGTACAGATGCTGGGGAGGCACTCCCATCTCGGCGCATAAAGACCGTGTCTCGTAGAAGTGCTGCGTGGCTAAAGCAAAATTACTACGCGCAAATGCAATCTCCCCCAGGCCACGTATGCTGAATGCCTTACGCAACAGATTACTTTGCATGTCGCAGGCTTCAATTATGGCGGTGAAATAAGTCTCGGCCCTGTCGCACTCGCCTGCAGTGAGCTCGATGCATGCAGAACAGTAAGATTGATGGAGGAACGTGAGTGAATTGCGCAGTGAAAAGAATTGGAAGGGTTCCAAAGCTTGATGGATGAGCTCCCTCGCCAGGTTATAATCCCCTTGCTTGCTCACAACATGAGCCTTCCACACGGTAGACCAAAGAACACCTTCTGCAGATTGTCCGTCCATCTCTATGATTTTCTGCAGGATATCCATTGCTTCAGACAATCTGCCTTCGCAATATGCAACGTCTGCAAGGCCCTGAAGTAGGTCTTCGAGGGTTCTGGCATCTCTAGTACCTACATGCTGCACGAACAGGTCTTCGAGGTCCGTCTTCACCTGGACAGCGTCTCCCCCATGATAAAATTTGGCCCGCCAGTGCTGAATCTTGGAATCCAAGCCCCAAACACGATCTTCCGCGGACTTCACAAATAATTCATCCGCAGATGCTGTGAATGTGTACATCCGGGCTATATCCAAGAAATGCCAAGCTCGGGCTTTCGTTGTTTCACTGAGAGACTCCCAAGAGTCGGAGTGCTGAAGATCCTCTAAGAGATTCTGGGACTGAATAAAGCGACCTTGAGCTCTCAGCCCGTCTGCACGAGTTATAAGACAATCCCCCATCATCTCGGGGTCGCCGGCGGTGAGGTAGAGCGCCTCGGCAGCTTGCAAGGCCTGTGATTCTTCGACAAGCTGAGAAAGCGTGCCATAGAGCTGCGCGAGATTTGACCAGCAGCGTGCTTTTAGTATCCACGTGGAAGAGTTTTCAACGATTTTGGAAATAGCAGGGGTAAGAGTAGTCGGGCATGGCAGATGCCACTGCAAGCACTCCAAAAACTGCCAGCAAGTGTTATAGGTCTCTTCTGCGTCATCCGGGATATTGGCAAGGTTGAAAGCAACCATGTGCTCAATGTTTAGGTGATCCGAGATAACAATATCAGCATACTGATCGCGTTCTTCCGAACAGGAGTAGACAATGCGATAGTAGAAAGCACGTATCTCTTGCAAACACGTGGGGTCAGGTGCTTGCAATGAATCGCGCACGTAATGCCGAATGGGGGCGAGCATCTTGAGGAAGTTGTCTTGACGATAAACGAGGGATTGTATGCATAGGACGTCGCATATAGCGTCGATTTGCGGAAGGGATGGTAACAAATCACTAGCCAGGCTCTCGTTAAGACCTTGAGGCAAGAATGCGATGATGGCTAATGCACGAAGACCATCTTTGCCAAGGTTCTGGACCGACGGAGAGCTGAGCGACAGCTGCATGGTATCGGATAAACTTTGCAGCTTCCCCTTGCCACCGTCGAGCACCTTGCTATGCCGATCATTCCATCTCTTGAGCAGCGTGGTCGGAGACCAGCCACTTTGTTGCGCAGCGTTTGCGAGTATGTTGATGGAGAGGGGGTGAAAATCCAATTCTTTCAGCAGGCCTTTCATGTCTTCTTCGGCGTCGCTACGACTGGCGAGGTGATAAATTCGAAAGAACGCTGCTTGGGCAGAGCTCAAGTCCAGGGTCGGAATATCCTTTGTTATCCATTCCACGTTTGGTGCATTCCTTCTACTGCGTGACGTGAGAACCAGAATGACGCCAGAGATACCAGCGATTTCAGCGATGGCTGGCGGTATGTCTCCAAGCGCCGACGATGCACTGGCCTCTTCGAACGTCTCAGCATTATCGAGGACAACGAGGGCGCTGGCAGAATCAAGAAAGGTAGATATCTGGCGCACGGGATTGGCGCCAACGATCTCTATGCCAAGGGCCTCTGCGAAACAAGTCATAAAGGTTCTGAATGTGATGGTCGAAGGATCCAGGCCATCATATGTGACAAAGAAGCGCCGATCAGCAAATTTCTTGATGACGAGCGGCTCGTTAATGATGGCTTTGGCCACAGAACTCTTTCCCATGCCCCCAGGGCCAATCAATGCCAAATGCTCGTCATTGACGACAAGGTTCGTCAGCTCTGCCACAAGATCGTCACGGCCATACAGCATGGTAGGCCGTGAGGGAGGCTTGATTTGACGATTCCTAATCGCATTTAGTAGACATGCACAACTCGCCGGAAATAAAAACGTACTTTGGGGCATTGATACTAGGATCGTTGCCCATGAGTTCTAAAGCCTTCTTTACAAGCTTCATGTCAATCCCCATGCCAGCGATCGCTTCAAACTGAAGACATCATTCAGCAGCAAAGCGAGATGAAGTTACACAGACATACATTGAAGAGTCCGATGACGCGATCCAAGTCTTTCTCCCATGCAGCAATCTTGTCACGATCAATCGTGACAGCAAAGAGCCTCGCCCAAAACCCTTGCTCCTTCCTTGACGCTACGTCACTGTTGATGCGATTTACCGATCTGCGCAGTGTCAACAGATTCTGGCGATGGTGAAATCGATTCGGCTCACTTGTTAAGCTGTGTTAATGCATGACCCAAGTGTCCTCGTAGATCGTCTTCGGTAGCGTCCTTGGTCGCCCTTCCAAGAATTTCTCTGATAGTCTCGCACTTGTCGGCTATCGCCTGGAAATCAGACTTGTTTTTGATTACTGACTGTATAGACATAAGGCTAGGTAGGGTTTCATCGATCTTTGCAAGAGTTAGGCCAACACACCTGCGCAAGAGTCAGAATGTTTGCAATTGTTCCAAGGATGCCTTTCGCGAGATCAATGGGCACAAGGTCTTTGGTAGCGTTGATGGCCGCTATAGTGACGCCCAGTAGTTGGCTTATGCTGTCGTCCTGCGACTCCTCGGTTACATGAGCGGGTTGTTTTGAGCCCTTATACGATAGATCAGATATACAGTAGTAACACCTAGATACGCGGCTTCTCACCTTTGGTTTTTTGAACCTTCCGGGTCCTGCTTTCGTTTTTTTTGAAGACATCGCCTGGGTTTGTGTGGTGGTGTAGTGGGTTTCGGTCAGCAAACGAGCGCCTTGACCCACCTCGAGGTTGTGAAGGGTGAGAAACGGCACGGCTTGGCGGCATAACCTACCGGGGCGTCTATTATATCGAGAGAATGAAAGTTGGGAGGCAATAGAGCGAAAGGACTAACTCAGGTTGGAACTAACGAAGATGGGCTGGATCCTGGTCCTCGGGGTCTTGCATCTTGAAGGAGTGATGCTCGTACCTTGAAGTGATGCAATTTCTAGGAACCAAGAATTTTCGGACGAGTAACAGCTGGAGACTGGTCAGTGGTCGCTGAGCTCGATAGCTTCACTCTGAGGTAGGTTTCGGATATAATGGTATGAGTAATGAACTATATATGGTCTAATTAACGTGACCGTACGCTCAGGTCACGTCCCAACTAGTTATTCAATTGTACTCTCTACTTAGACTGCAGTGGTACGTCTAACAGATTTGACATGTACTCTTATATGAGAGCCAAGCACCCAGTTCGTGTACTGTTACTTGTCGATTATCAGTCGTATCTTACTCTAATGAACGTTGAACCCTCATGGCATTCTATAATGAAAAGACCCTACTCAACATGTTCGCTTCAGCTGCAGACATATCCCCACTACTTACTCGCATGCTTCCCTTCCCTCACTTCTCTATTACTACCTTCCAGCATCGTCTCTGCACGGAGACGTCCAAATCCCTTTTCGATTCGGACTCAAATGACCTGTGCTAATGGCCACGAGACTCGAGGTCTGAAGCTTCCTACTACCCCCTATTGATCAAAGTACTGTCGTCACTATTTCTAACAGTTAGTTTGTCACACTAAAACTTCGATATCATTTTGTCCAGGCTATTGCACTCTTCGGTGCCGAGTTCAAGACCTCACGACAACACTCAGATCCGATTCCGTGCAGCGTTGTGAATGTGAGCTTTGTATCGGACTTTAGAGTTTTCTCACTCTCGACCAGACTCGTTAGTCGTATCTACGCGGGCAGCTTCCAATAATTGCTTTCCAGGATGGGCGGTACAGCGAAGCCGCCGATCAACTCGACCGTAGAACAACCGACTTGTTCTCGAGCAGAGCACTTTTTGAACTTAGATTGAAGATATTCATGGTGGTGCGCCACGAGGTCATAGTACGTTTTTACTGATTGATGATAAAGCCCCGTTCGTCTACTGATTCCCGGCCCTCCTCCATTATCTGTTTTCGTTGATGCTTTTACCTCATTTGATATCGGTTTCCTCGCTGATTCCCGCTGGCTCGCTTGGGAATTGTTGGACGGTTGGAGGGCAGACGGTCGGGACATCGGGCGTGCGGTTCCGTTCTAATAACCAGGGTTGTGTTAAAGCCCTTAAAGCCGGTCCCTCTCGCAACATTGTCCAGAATGACATTCTGGAATCTGCAACGTCTCTCCTCCTTTGCTCTCAAACACGGTATCCGGATTTCTGTTGAATGGGCGAGGTCTTGCGATAACCTGGCAGATGGCATCTCTCGTGGCGTTTTTCCCGCTTCCCACTCTGGTTTCAGCTCTCCTCCCTTGCCTGCTTACCTCAAGCCCAGTTTCCACTTGGTGTAGTTTGGTAGTTCCCCGCAAGGTCCCCACGGCTCTACCCTGTTCTATATAATGGCCGGTCCGGGAACTTCTGATATCAGCAACTTTCGAGAAGGACAAATTTCGTCCGCTGACATATCAATCCCTCAACTCCAACACAAATATGATATGATATACCGAGATTCGCTACTGTAGCATATATATGCAATACCTATTGTGTCACCAACAAGGGACACAGTACTACTGCCTGACAGGATGGCGGAGCATCTCTCCATGAACAGTAACCTCCCTTGCGACCGAAAACAACGGCTCAATGACCTCCAGATCAACCTCGCTCAACCCGGATATGGTCGTCTGAAAGTCTACCACCTGTACGTTGCAAGATGCAATTTCCAGCGCTGCCACACTACAAGAAACTTCCGATTCTTCTGGGTCTGCCACAAACGTCAATATCCGCAACATGGGAAGATAAAGTTCGCCAAATATTTTGAGAACTTCGCGTTGTTGAAAAGGATCCGAGGGGATATGGACAGGGAAAGTGATCGATTCCAGGCAAGAGAATTATGTGGATGGCTAATATCCGATATGATTGGATCCACCTTGATGCATCTGATGGACAATATGAATTTATCTAGTGACTCAGTGCCAGCCAGGCCGAAGATGAAATTTGGCTTTTCGCGAGTCCACTCAAACAAACGTTCCCGCCTCGATGAATGATTTACTACCACATCAGTTTCAGTCTTTGAGAAGCTTTCACATGGGTGGCGTCACGAGTATCTGCTAGTGAAATAGTATGTGCAAGGTATGTGTACAGAATGTCCGCAGTAAAATCTAGAATACGTGCGATTGATGATGGTATATACGAGTGTGGGATGAGATGGCAAGTCAAAGTTTGGTGCGTGATTATCGCGTTCTGGCGCGTACTTTGCCTGCGTATTTCGTTAGCAAAGACTACGAGAAGTGCTTGAAAAATTACCATCTCGTTCTCCTTCTTGACATAGCCGCACTTTTGGTAGAAGGCTGTGGGACATGGTCAGTATAAGCAAAAGTCTATGGAGGGAAGCAACTCACGAATGTTGGTGTCATTACAATTCAAGATAGTCTTATAACAACCGCTACTCTCACTGATATGCGTCAGGGCCTGAATGATACGGAGGCACAAGCTTCTTGCCCTGCTGGCTTTTGTCGACGGCGATATCCTCAATGTGACCGACGCTGCCGAGACCGCGGAGGAACTTGCGCTCGATGAAGACGGTGCCCACTCCGACGATCTTGTCGCTCGCCTTGTCGAGGATGACGACGGAGAAGTATGCGCTCGGGGTTGCACGCATAGCGTGGAACTGGCTGACCCACGCTGCCTCACCGAGGTCGTTGACGATGGAATAGAACGGAAAGGACATCGAGATGTCCGCGTTTGTAATCTGATGATGAAAGTGGACGCATCTATGTCTTTTTAACGCGAAAGTGATGTGTGAGAGCTAATGATCAACTTACTGGAGATCAGAGGGAAGCTGTGCTGAAACTTCAAGTGAAATGAGCTCTTGAGGGAACATAAGGTCTAGGGATGCGGGATCTGCGAGTGTCGTGGACATGATGTTGATTATTGAGATAGTAGTGAAGATGAGTTAAAGAGAATATTCAAGCTACGCGCTGATTAAGAATTCTGAAGAGAATGGCAATACGGTGGGGCTGATCTGAGTCTGAGTTGGTTGAAGGGCATTGTATGTATGCAGTGCTTAGTTACGTTACTAGCTATGTGCATTGCCAAACATAGCCGGTGACAGTATTTTCGGGCAACTCCGACGTCGAAAACGCCTCGCGCTCAGCGCTCAGCCCAAACGCTCCCAATGCCTCCCATTGATCAATATTAATATGTATAACATCGAAAACTTCACAGTTGGACAGGCATAATAAAATTTGAGGGCATATTTTCAGACCTCAAGGCCTCATGCACCGCTACCTTCACAGTGTTTGATCTTCCAGATTCATTCGACGATGAACAACCGAACCACTTCCATCTTTTCGCCCTATATTATCACGCTTTACACCTGATGCCTCAAGAAGAAGATCTTCCCCATTATATCTTGCTGAGCACCCCTTGGAATTCTGGCCGAGGAGCTTGTGGTCCGTGGATAGTTTCAAGGTGGCCGGGAAGCTGCCTTGGACCTGACTCGCTTCACTTGAAGGTTGAAGCAATACTAGGGTTTGGTACTACTTCGAGCTTGTGGCTTGCTCGTGATTTGCGGTACGTTGTTGATGCTTACGGTAACCGGATGTTGCATGCCGCTCATGCTTAGAAAGGATAACTATGTTGCTCTCAAGATATTGAACGAATACGCCACAAGGTAAATAGGAAGACTACTTCAGGAACTCAAGTGCTGTGGCGCCGTTGTCTGACACGTCCTTGCCGTTCTCAGTTGATACAGCGGGCAGTTTTTCTCGGCTACTAACCATTTCTACATATCAGGACATCGAAGACGATGACGAGCTTTGTGTCTCGTTATAGATCTATTAGGCTCCATTCAATATCCATGTGCCCATCTCCCTGATCGTGCTAAAGGATGTGGATCTACCGCTTCACTGTGCCAGCACCCGCATCAACGACATTCTGGACAGCGTACCAGACCCAGTCCATCTGCACAGCTTCAATGAAAATTTTGTGAACTGTCGGCCACAGCCTGACCCCTGATTTAAGGCTCAACGCCATTCTTCATCATTGGTGGCAAATATAATCATCAGTCCTCCTTCATACCTGGAATCGTGCTTGAACATGGGCCAATAATTTGCGGGTATGGTGTTGTCCTGAATAACGGCGCAGCAGCAGGCACGAAGTACTGATCGATCAATCTATATATATCGCCTCTTATTGATTATCTACTCCGATGGACCGAGTTGAGTCCAAGCTTGTTCAGATCAACATGATTAGGCTTGTGTTTCTCGTTCTGTGATGGCACGCCGTATTGAAGGAATCCGAGGGGTCGTGCTTTAGCCTTGTCACAAAACCGGCAGTGCGGATCCTTGGCTGTAGATGTCTTGTGAGAAAGATAAGTATATGATCAAAGTTCTTGTTCTGACACAGTGACAAAATTCTGAAAATTTTAAATCTCACCCAAGGATTCCCAGCCCTGGCTGCCGCAAGTACTTATACGTGCTCACAACTCAATCCCTCTCGTCCATACGTTTTAATCCTAAAGAACGTCAAGACTTCGCGGGAATTACCAAACTTCAAAACGGCGAGCCAACACAAAGATCGCAGGAGCTCTGACGGGAGGTGGCCACCATTGTGCGCATACGCACCAATATCAACATTTTATTCCACGGTTCATACTACGAATGTTCCAAGTTGGACTTCCGAAGTGCGTTTTAACTTTTCAGGGTCAAATCGAGCTCTCTGCATGTAGACCAAAACACTGAATGATAATATTTGCAGGTCCAGAGCAGAGCGAGATAAAGAATTTCAGCTTACTCGCGTTGATACAGAAAAGTCCTTTACTATGACGTTGCTACGGGCAGTCTTGACACTCGAGTAATAGATGTCTATCAGAGTTGTACCTTCAACTACTCAGGAATGACCGATCACAGCAGTAGGTTTGTACTCTTCCTCAAGATATTTAATTTCCTCCACTGTAAGTTTCACGTCGATTCCAGCTTCGGTTCAGTGTCAGTGGGGAAAGAGATACTTCATATACACAATCGCCACCTACCAATGAGATCTTTCAATTTTTCAATACTTGTAGTTCCGACAACTGGAGCCGACACTCCTGGAGAGGGATTACATGGATCGAGTACCTGCATGAACGTGAAAAATCACCCACCATCCTTGGTCAATATCCATGCCAGTGCTACTTGGGCCATGGTTATACCTTTCTTCTTGGCAAGGTTCTCGACACTGATCAGCCTTCTCAGCTCGCTGGTTTTCTCGAGTAATACGGAATCAACCTACCGATTAATGATAGTTTCGTATGCCGATACGTTGACATATTTCCCAATCATGCTGTAAGAAGGCATCAATCAGACGAGCACTCCGAGTAAGATGCCAGGAACTTGCGAATCAGTTTGACCTCTGTCTGTCTGCTGTCCAAGGGGACGTGTGAGGGCACCGCGAGCCAGCGGAGACCATGGGGTTGAGCCGACACGAAACATCTTCATCCTTGTGAGTCACGATGCTGATATTCTCAATACTATGGAAGAACCTTTAAAGTTGGGAACATCTCGCGCTCCTCCTCGCGATAGAGTAGACTGTAGTGGTTTTGCATGGAAATGAAGAGAGTGAGCTTGTTTGCGATTGCATAGTCTGCATTGATTCGACGTCAGAGGAATGTTTGTACAAGCGTATCGAGGTCTGACTTTGCATCGCTTGGACTGGATCATAAACGAACATTAGACCGGCGCTGCAAAGGGGTAAGGTATACGCACATTGATATGCCCAGCACGAACTCATTCCGATGTAGCGGGACATAGCCGGCTTGGACTATGTCGTGTAATGCTTGCATCTTCTCGAAATTTAGTACAGGAAAGCAAATATAAGATATGTATTACCGTCTCTTCAATAGGCGTTTCCTTGTCAAATCTATGGCCTACAAGTGAATAAGCTGTATGAGAAACGGCTAGCATGTTGATGGCTCGACGTGCATTGAAGAAGGTCAATATAATCCAGTTGAAGCCGCTCCAGGCTCTGTTTTACGCTTGCGAAGATGTGCTGGTTCGTAATTTCAGAGAGTCGAAACACCTCAAAATCTTGATTGAAAACATGCCTTGCGACTGAGACCATGCTGGTTCACATAACCATGTCGGTCTGGCTCATCACGCCCGGGAAAGAATCGGCTGGCACTATATTCACGTCCGACTACATGGTATACCTGATTGAACCAGAAGCGATGAGAGCTAGAGAACATTCAGGATACATACCTTGGTCATGACGACAATTTCGTTGCGAGGCAAGTTCAATTTCTTGATTGCTCGTCCAAGAATTACTTCCGAGTAACCACTGGAATACGTCTAAGAAACAGGTGATACAAGATATCCTTTATTTAACCAGTATTAGCACTGGATGGTAATGTTGGATAACTCACATCAGCGGTATCAAATGTCTGGATTCCTGCTTCATAGCTGCTCCTAGTAATCAAAGGGCGTGTAGATCCGTGATTGAGACTAAGGACTTACGCAGTTTTGATGTGTTCGACCGCTTCGTCCTCTCCGAGAACCCAATCTTGCCATCCCTTGTTGCCGTACTGCATGATGCCAAGTATGATTCTGGAAACCTTTAGGCCAGAATTCCCCAGCCTCACTGAGCACATGGTTAGAGTGAGTACCTTCCTACGAAACGTAGCGATACTCACCGTAAGGCATCTTTTTTGGTGTGGACATGTTTGCTAATGTCTCTTTCAATTATCGACGAACAGCGGGAGATGAATGAGCAAAAACCCTCGAAGAAAACGGGATGAAATAGGAACGGCGTATCATCTTGTTATTCTTAGGTACTTTCTATACACCGACACAGGTATCATTATAAGTATTCTTCGTCAGCAGTAGTATGCTCACCTGATATGTAGCCCTCCGAATATTTCCCGAGATTAGAGTCGATAAGGATGTCATTTTTAGCTGGATTCTAATAGTAGGTGGGTTCCCCGGCCTTCTTTGGCGATAAGCCTTAGAATGAATCAACCTACCGTAGATATGGCTTTCAGTCTGTAACTGCATCAAGCTGTCACTCACTTTCATGGTGCTGGTTCTCTTGGCAATCCTGGGTACCATCAGTGTATCGGATACCTTGGATCTGCTTTCTAGCCAGAACCTACCACTTGCATGACTCGGTTCTCTTATGGTTTCCAAAGGAGCGGTGAGACCCTACCAAGACGAGGACACATCGTATAAGGGATCACAAAGGCGAATATGAAGGAAATAAACAGCACAAAACGAAGGACAAGAAATCATGAAGTAGTAAACAAATGGTAACGAGCGATGATACTTTACCCTGTTGTACTTCTCACTCTTCTCGCCCAGTGCTTTCAAGACAATAAGCAAGGCATGATGACACCGATGAGCCCACTTGCAGACAAACGGAGACAAGCTTGCAAAGAACGTAACATCCGAAGCCAGTGACAATGAGGATGTTGCTGGAAGCATGGAAGTTCGCGGTAAGCAAAACAGGAGGGAATATGGACAAGACAGACGAGGTAGACAAGATGGAAGAGCAACAAGGTGGCCAAAGGTGGGCGCGCATTATATTTTCGAAAGGAACAATATTGCTTAGCCTGGAGGTATATTTCAATGTTAATGGAGATGGCGGGTGGGGCAGACGCGTGCAGATTTGCAGACGATGAAATAAATAATTTGCCAGTGAGCCAATAGTCAATATTGAATATTGAGCGCTGAGCGCTGACGGTCGTGAGCGAAGTTCGAACATTCGCTTCGTGAACCGTGGCTGTGCGGCCCAGAGACACAGAGTCCAGGGTTGTCCCAGACCGGTAACTCTGAATCTGACTTTCGTGAGCACCATATATAAATTTCGACTGATATCAGAGAGTCTATGACTAGCTACTACGATTATTGAATGGCCTCATCTGTGACAGGACTAAAATGGATGCTTACCTGGTGGTCACTGGTCAAAACGAAGTTTGAATGAGCGTTGCTTCAATCAAACCTGATAAGGTAGTACCATTTACATAAAGTGCCTCATGATGGCGCCACAGATGCGGCGTGTTCAGCCCTCAGCCCTCAAGGCCTCAGCGCTAGCCCTCAGTCCCTACTAGATTCATTGAACTCTACAGAATGACACGACATCGCAGGAATACCCCCAAACAACAAGCCAGAACGGAGCTTGCAGGAGAAGCTCAGAATACAGACGACTTTCCGAGTCCATGTACACCTACGAGTCCGACACAATACCAACATTTCATTCCACGGTTTATATTGCGAAGATTCCAAGTCGGACCTGTGAGGTATGTTTTCAGAGCCCTCTCGAGCCCTCTACGTGTAGACACTAGACTAGAACACTGAATGATATTCTTTGCAGGTCCAAAATAGAACGACAAAGAGAATTTCGACGCACCGGTGTTGATCCTGAATACGTCCACTATTATGATATTGCTACTGGTAGCCTTGACATTTTCCTATTGGGAAGGTTTACGGCGTCCCGAATGTCTATCAGGACATCCGCAATACCCACAACATCAACGAACTAGAGGAGAAATTAGCGGACCTCGAACGTCATGCAGCATCCATTATCATGGACTTGCATAAAGCACTGCCTCAGGGTACTTTCACTCTGAAGCGAAGGTCGCTAGAGCTCCTGCGGAAGTTCCTGTTTATCATGCATTATCGCAATGTATCATATTCTGGCACCTACTTTCAAGCGGATCACCCGGAGAACGCAGGAGGCCGTCAGTGGATTGAGGCCTTCATGAAAGCGAAGGGTATTCAATCCGCTGTCGAGACATGGCTACACTTCCTCAGATACTATCTGGACACGTCTCATTCAGATATCATGCGAGATGCTGCAGAACTCGTGGAGAAGTACGGCGAAGAAGGTCTTCAAAAAATGATGACTGACTCTCATATCCCACCTGATCTCGAACACTTCCCAGCTTACACTTACCACGGTCACGCGAACAGCTACTTCTTCAGTATCTGGGAAGCTGCGGAAGGGGAAGAGTTTATCATCACGCACAACGCATTTGGTTTGTGGGAAGGTTTGGGAGGTGGCTGCCCCGGCCTGCACCGCATATTTGTAGTCAGCCCTCGCATTGCTCTCGTCCTGCGCCATGTGATAACGCGTCCAGAAATGAAAGAATACATAAAGCCGGGTGCATTCGTGAGCTCCTTGCTCAACGTGAATCCAGCACCACCAACTCCAATTTACGCCAGTGGAAAACACGGTACACACATCAACCACGTAAACTTCCAATCCGCGATGTCACTTGCACGCTACAGATCCTCCCAGGAAGGGGGTAATGACAGTTTTGTGTTTAAGATCACAAAACTGTCGCGACCCCAAACATTGGAGTTCAATTCCGTTGTATTAGTCAACGTGAGGAAGACAGGCTCTTTGACCTTCCTGTCAAGGGGGAGTATGCTCCGCACCGCGCGTGCATTCCGGAGTTTGCCAGCCAATTTCCTTAAAAGCGAGCTGCTCGTTCCCCTCATTGCGCAATTGACGAATACCATGGAGACAGAAGTGGCAGCTCTTCGCCCCACCATTACAGTCACCAGCGACTGTCCTGGACCAGGATGTTGACGCACTTACACTCGTTGATGTAGTGCTCTACGTGCTTCTAATGCAGATATGCACGGGTAGCAGGCAGTTCGAAACGGCATATGACAGGGCACATCTGGTCTTTAGAATCATGGAGAAAGCAAAGCCCACTTTATTCGCAGACGAAATCAGCCGAGAGGTCGAGAAGGCTTTCAAGGTCTGTAAAGATTCGGAGGATGAGATGCCTGTCGGAGAGGGTGTCAGTTTCGCTTCCTTACTGCCTTCAATTTCCAACGAGTCGTCTTCTCAACTCTTCCAATTCATGATACCTTGCATGAGCGGACTGGGCGCGGTGATGTCCGGAAGTGAAGCATTTTGGAAGAGCTCCAAGATGAAGTCACCGTAGTGAGCTTTCTTGCACGTGCATCAAGCAGCCCAGCAGTGTGGCATGCACTCTCGTGTACCAACCCACAGGCCCCCGAAATATTGTCAAGGTTATTCAAGAAAGGCACCCGAGCAGATAGATTTGTTGTGGATTTTACGCGGTTTACGTATGAGCGCGCTTCACCATCAGATTTCTCTTCTGGTTTCCATATGGCATATGCATTACGAGGAGTATGCGGCATGACTGGGCCGAGCACCAATCCCATCAGTCAGAGCTATTACCAGTTAACGGCTTCTATAATCCAATGTCTTGGTCGCACAATGCTAGGGTCCCTGCCAGAACCGTACTCCTCGCAGCCGCGCGAGAGGCCCAAGGCCCGGCTCCATTACAAGATGCCAGAAGAGCATTCAAAGTTGCTTTTCTCGAATATGAAGATGATACTGCGGAAATCGCTCCCGGGATATGAGCCGTCGCCAGGAGGGGATACTCTAGGCCACACCCTCCAAAAGTGGATAGACGAGATGGCCATTGTCGGTTGTCTTTCGTGGTTGGGGAAGCACAGGAGGAATTATTTGGACTTCATTCTGGATGGGTTTCCGCAGGGTATGGATTTCAAGCTGTTTGAAGATGAAGAAGCCACTGGGAGTACCTGAATCAGCTCATTCGAATTGATCTTCTAAATCACTTACTGATCAGACGCAGCTGTACATATTTTTTGAATAAAATGAGGACCCATTGAGGAGATACCGATTTCCAGACTTACGGTAATGCAAGTGTATATACCAATTAGCCGGAACTCGAGTTGAGGGAGATTTGGGAAAGGACACTTACTACGTCTGACAAAAACCATTCTCCGACTAATCATGCCAGTGGGAGTCGGGCATACCTCCTACATCCCTGTGGCAACCAACGCTGGAGATTCGGACCTAGGCGATACAGTCCACGAGAAACTGAACGAGAACTATAGGGCGATGCAAAGTACACATCCAACCAGCTCGAGGAATCAGGATCGTCGGTGACCTCTGGGTGGGCGAGCCAATGACCAATTTTGCCAATTGTAGGAAAACAGCTGCGGTGATCTAAGGGCATGAAGAGGGACTGAGAATGTGTGATCAATTTGTGCTCGCACAGAAATCGATAGGACCTCGCTGTCGGAGACGACTTGAAATGGAATAGCTTTTGTGGCGGTTGCCGATGTGAGTTTGTCACTTTCTTCATGAACGTTCAATCTGAGGTGTCCCTGATGCTTCGATTCATATGGCTGACTGAAGAAGGATAAGCACGCCCATTTGAAAGAGAAAGTGTGATTTGCGAAGCAGAGAAGTTCGAGCACCTAGAATCTCAGAGGACTAAACAAAGCCTCACCGTCGTATATCTCCCATTACTTCCTTGCCATGGATATAATACAATGATGATGAAACTACTCGTAAAATACAACCACCGGCTAATGTACACGATCTACATAGTATCGTTCGCAAATGGTGACAAACCCTCCAGGAATAACAACCATCCTTTGAATTTGTCCGGTAATGTATAGAGTGGCATGCAGCTGCACAAATGCTGGGGTGGCACTCCCATCTCGGCGCACAAAGACCGTGTCTCCTCGAAGCGCTGTGTGGCTAGAGCAAAGTTACTACGCGCAAATGCAATATCCCCCAGGTCACATATGCTGAATGTCTTGACCACCAGATTGCTTTGCATGTCACAGCCTTTGATGATGGTCGTGAAATAGGTCTCGGCCCTGTCGCACTCGCCTGAGATGAGCTCGATGCATGCCGAGCCGTAAGATCGCTGGAGGAATATGCGCGCATTGCTCAGTGCAAAGAATGGGAAGGATTCCGAGGCTTTCTGGATGAGCTCCCTCGCAAGGTCATAATTTCCTTGCTTGCTGGTAACAACAGCCTTTTGCACGGTGTAGTAAAGGACCCTCTCCGAATCTTTTCCTATCTGCATCTCTACGAGTGTCTGCAGGTTATCCATTGCGTCAGACAACCTGCATTCACAAAATGCTATTTCTGCAAGTGCCTCAAGTGCGCCCGTGCGGTCGACGAGATCTCCGGTACTTGTACATTGCACGAGAAGGTCTTTCAAGTGCGTGTGCACCTGGACAGCGTCTCCCCCATGATAAAATTTGGCCCGCCAGTGCCAAATCTTGGAATCCAAGCCCCAGACGCGATCTTCCGCGGACTTCACAAATAATTCATCCGCAGATGCTGTGAATGCGTACATCCAGGCCTTATCCAAGTAATACCAAGCTCGGGCCTTCGTTGTTTCGCTGAGGAGACTCCCAAGAGTCGGAGTGCTGAAGATCCTCTAAGAGATTCTGGGACTGCATAAAGCGACCTTGAGCTCTCAGCGAGTCTGCACGAGTTATAAGACAATATCCCATCCACTCGGGGTCGCCAGCGGTAAGGTAGAGCGCCTCGGCAGCTTGCAAGGCCTGTGATTCTTTGACAAGCTGAGAAAGCGTGCCATAGAGCTGCACAAGATTTGACCAGCAGCGTGCTTTTAGCATCCACGTGGAAGAGTTTTCAACGATTTTGGAAATAGTAGGGGTAAGAGTAGTCGGGCGTGGCAGATGCCACTGCAAGCACTCCAAAAACTGCCAGCAAGTGTTATAGGTCTCTTCTGCGTCATCCGGGATATTGGCAAGGTTGAAAGCAACCATGTGCTCAATGTTTAGGTGATCCAAGATAACAATATCAGCATACTGATCGCGTTCTTCCGAACAGGAGTAGACAATGCGATAGTAGAAGGCATGTATCTCTTGCAAACACGTGGGGTCAGGTGCTTGCAATGAATCTCGCACGTAATGCCGAATGGGGGCGAGCATCTTGAGGAAGTTGTCTTGGTGATAAACGAGAGATTGCATGCATAGAACGTCGCATATGGCGTCGACTTGCGGAAGCGATGGCAACAGATCACTAGCCAGGTTCTGGTTTAGACCTTGGGGCAAGAACGCGATTATAGTGTATGCACGAAGACCATCTTTGCCAAGGTTCTGGACCGATGGAGAGCTGAGCGACAGCTGCATGGTGTCGGATAAGCTTTGCAGCTTCCCCTTGCCGCCATCGAGTACCTTACTGTGCCGATCGTTCCATCTCTTGAGCAGCATGATCGGAGACCAGCCATTTTGTTGCGCAGCATTTGCGAGTATATTGATGGAGAGGGGGTGAAAATCCAATTCCTTCAGCAGGCCTTTTATGTCTTCTTCGGCTTCGCTACGACTGGTGAGGTGATAAATTCGAAAGAACACTGCTTGAGCAGAGCTCAAGTCCAGGGGTGGAATATCCTTTGTTATCCATTCCACGTTCGGTGCATTCCTTCTACTGTGTGACGTCAGAATCAGAATGACGCCAGGCACATTAGCGATTTCAGCGATGGCTGGCGGTATGTCTCCGAGCGCCGACGATGCACTGGCCTCTTCGAAGGTCTCAGCATTATCGAGGACAACGAGGGCGCAGGCAGAATCAAGAAAGGAAGATATCTGGCGCACAGGATCAGAGCCGGCGATCTCTATGCCAAGGGCTCTTGCGAAACGAGTCATAAGAGTTTCGAAAGTGATAGTTGAAGGATCCAGGTCATCGTAAGTCACGAAGAAGCGCCGATCAGCAAACTTCTGTATGACGAGCGGCTCGTTGATGATGGCTTTGGCCACAGAACTCTTTCCCATGCCACCAGGGCCAATCAACACCAAATGCTCATCGTTGATGACAAGGTTCGTCAACTCTGCCACAAGATCGTCGCGGCCATACAGCATGGCAGGCCGTGATGGAGGCTTGATTTGACGATTCCTAATTGCATTTAGAGGACATCCACAACTCGCCGGCAATAAAAACGTACTTTGGGGCATTGATACTAGGATCATTTCCCATGAGTTCTAATGCCTTTTTTACGAGCTTCATGTCGATCCCCATGCCAGCGATCGCTTCAAACTGAAGACACCATTCAGCAGTAAAGCGAGATGAAGTTATGCAGACATACATTGAAGAGTCCGAGGACGCAATCCAAGTCTTTTTCCCATACAGCGATCTTGTCGCGATCAATCGTGACAGTGAAGAGCCTCCTCCAAAATCCTTGCTCCTTCGATGATGCTACATCACTGTTGATGCGATTTACTGATCTGCACAGTGTCAACAGATTCTGGCGACGGTGAATCGGTTCAGCTCACTTGTTAAGCTGGGTTAATGCATGACCCAAGTGTCCTCATAGATCGTCTTCGGTAGCCTCCTTGGTCGCCCTTCCAAGAATTTCCCTGATAGTCTCGCACTTGTCAGCTATCGCTTGGAAATTGGACTTGTTTTTGATTACTGACTGTATAGACGTAAGGCTAGGTAGGGTTTCATCGATATTTGCAAGAGTTAGGCCAATGCACCTGCGCAAGAGTCAGAATGTTTGCAATTGTTCCGAGGATGCCTTTCGCGAGATCGATGGGCACAAGGTCTTTGGTAGCGTTGATGGCGGCTATAGTGACGCCCAGTAGTTGGCTTATGCTGTCGTCCTGCGACTCCTCGGTTACATGAGCAGGTTGTTTTGAGCCCTTATACGATAGATCAGATATACAGTAGTGACACCTAGATACGCGTCTTCTCACCTTTGGTTTTTTGGACCTCCCGGGTCCTGCTTTCGTTTTTTTTGAAGACATCGCCTGGGTTCGTGTGGTGGTGTAGTCGGTTTCGGTCATCAAACGAGCGCCTTCACCCACCTCGAGGTAGTGAAGGGTGAGAAACTGCATGGCTCGGCGGCATAACCTACCGGGGCGTCTATCATATCTAGAGAATGCACGTTGGGAGGCAACGGGGTCAGCAAAAGAAGAACTTACTCAGGTTGGAACTAACGAAGATGGGTTGGATCCGAGTCCTCGTGGTCTTTCATAGGCTTGAAGGAGCGATGCTCGTACCCTGAAGTGATGCAATTTCTAGGAACCAGACGAATAACAGAGCTGAGCTTGATAGCTTCAATTTGACTGGTACAATGTTATGAGTGATGAAAGTATTTACTATATATGGTCTAATTAACGTGACCGTACGCTCAGGTCACTCCCAACTTGAAGTTGTCCAGGTTAATTATTCACAATTATTCGTACTGGCAGGGAACTGCAGGGAATCACTCAAACGCACTCTACTTAGGCCGGACACACCGGCACAGTGGTGCGTCTAACAGGCTTGACAACGAGGTGCTTACCTCTGCAGTCTATAGACACCGTGACTTTTGTCACGTCATGTGATGATAGAACGCGCATGTCACATAGGGTACGACGAGTCCGTCTTTACGGCGCAAGGTCTACCCACAAACTCAATGGCACGAGGAGGTCGAGGCACTTTCGGACTAACATCCAGTGGTAGAGGTCGCGGATACCGAGGCGGTACACGCGGAAACACTCATTTTCGTGGTCGTGGACGAGGTCGCGGTCGCGGCGCGTCGAATACAGCAGGTGATGGACCTTCCCCGCAGCGAGAAGACGATGGAACGCAACTCGAAGAACGTTTTGAACGGGTTCGAGAGAACGACGAGGTCGATGAGCAGCTGGGATTTGTGAGAGTGCAAGAAGGCGCGAGGAGGGAGGGGTGGTTGATCAATATGCACCCGGTGAGTGCTGCGTTTGGATTCAGCTCATTTATTCACGGACGTATTTTAGACTCTACTAAAGGATGCGGACTACCCGGGCGGAAAAGCGGCGGTAGATTTTTACTTCATTCAAGACGACGGAGGAATGTTTAAGTGTACCATGCAGTACGAACCTTATTTCTATATAGCATGCAAGGTATGTTTCCGCGGCTTGATTGAATAAAGAATGTCTATATTAACTATACATTACAGACTGGATCAGAGTCCTCTGTCGAAGAGTGGCTACAAAAGCGGTTCGAAGGCTTGCTTGTACGGATCGTGCGGGAGAAGAAAGAAGACCTGAAGCTTCCCAACCACCTCATGGGCCATCGCCGTCTTTACTTACAGCTATGCTTTCGAAATGTGAGTGACCTCCTGGCCGTGCGACGGGACGTAGCCCCACTCGCACTTGCAAATGGCGCAAAGCGAGACGCGATTGACGCGTATGCTGAAGTTGTAGCGGCAGCGAGCACAAGTGTAGAGGTCGAAGGGGAGTGGGCGGGGATCAGCAATGCGACAAGCCACAGGGACCGAGACGCACCGTCATGCATCGTGGACATCCGCGAGTTTGACGTGCCTTACTACTTGCGAGTTGCCATTGACAACGAGATGCGAGTGGGACTGTGGTATGGAATCACGTTTACGGCCGGACACCCTTCATTTGTGCAGTTGACAGCGAGGGTCAAGCGCGCGGACCCTGTAGTAATGGCCTTCGATATCGAGACCACGAAAGCGCCGCTGAAGTTCCCAGATGCGACGGTGGACCAGGTGATGATGATTTCATACATGGTGGATGGTCAGGGGTTCTTAGTAACGAACCGGGAGATCGTAAGCGACGATATCGATGATTTCGAGTACACGCCGAAGGAGGGGTACGAAGGCCCATTCATAATCTTCAACGAGAAGGATGAGGTGATTCCGTCGTTTTTTTGTTTACCTTGGACTCACATTTCTCGCAGGCGGCTACTATAATGCGGTTTTTCAACCACATTCGGGATGTCAAACCTACGGTGATGGCGACTTTCAACGGCGACTTCTTCGATTTTCCGTTCCTCTGTGAACGCTCCAAGGCAAACGGGTTGGACATGTTCTTACTGACGGGGTTCGCCAAGGATAACGAGGATGAGTTCAAGTCCCGCGGATGCGTGCACATGGATTGCTTCAGGTGGGTGAAGCGGGACTCGTATTTACCACAGGGAAGCCAGGGCTTGAAAGCAGTCACGACGGCCAAACTTGGGTACAATCCAATTGAACTTGATCCAGAGTTAATGACACCGTGAGTCTGTTTTTTTTATCTTCATGATGTTATTTTTAAGCTGTCTATGTGTTATATCGTTTCTGAACATTCTTCTCTGTTTTGCTCAACTTTTCTGTTGTTCCACTTTCATTGCGTTTCAATCCTGATATTGTTGACGTGTTCCTTGCAGCTATGCGATGGAGCACCCACAGATCCTTGCGCAGTACTCCGTCTCCGACGCGGTAGCGACGTACTACTTGTACATGAAATACGTGCACCCCTTCATTTTCTCACTATGTAACATCATTCCGCTCTGTCCGGACGAGGTCTTGCGAAAAGGAAGTGGCACGCTTTGTGAAACGCTCCTAATGGTATGTCCGAGGCCTTCGTGACATTCAGTTATAGCTGACTTCGCACATGAACTAGGTTGAGGCGTACCGTGGGCACATAATCATGCCAAACCGCCACGAGGACGCGCATCTGAACATGTTCGAGGGCCACCTACTTGCATCAGAGACCTATGTTGGAGGTCACGTCGAGGCACTCGAAGCCGGCGTATTCCGCAGCGACATCCTTACGGACTTCAAGATTGTGCCCGCAGCCGTGCAACAAGTAAGCTTCCTGTCACAGTGCAACCCACCCCAGACTCACGTCTAACAGCTCATCGACGACCTTGATGCCGCACTCACCTTCTGCATCACCGAGGAGTCCAAATCCTCCCTGGAAGATGTCACCAACTATGACGAGGTCAAGTCGCAGATACAGTCGGCCCTCGAAGCATTACGCGATACCCCAAAGCGCACAGACAAGCCGCTAATTTACCACTTGGATGTTGCAGCGATGTACCCGAACATCATGCTTTCAAACCGCTTGCAGCCAGATTCGATGGTTGATGAATCTGTATGCGCGGTGTGCGACTTCAACCGTCCCGGAAAGACATGCGATCGACGGCTCGAGTGGGCATGGAGGGGAGAATTCTTCCCTGCGAGGAGGGACGAGTATAACATGATTAGGCACGCACTAAATCAGGAGTCTTTCCCCCCGAAGAGGGCTGGGGGCCCGCAGAGACGGTTCCCAGACTTGACGGATGCCGAGCAGACTGCGTTGCTGCATAAACGCTTAGGTGACTACTCTCGGAAGGTGTACAAGAAGATCAAGGACACGAAGGTGGAGACAAGAGAATCGATCGTTTGTCAGCGGGAGAACCCTTTCTATGTCGACACAGTGCGACGTTTCCGCGACCGTCGGTATGAGTACAAGGGGCTGCACAAAACCTGGAAGAAGAATTTAGACACCGTGGTCAGCGAGGGACGCTCGATCGCAGAGGTCGATGAGGCAAAGAAGATGATTGTGCTCTACGACTCCCTGCAGCTCGCGCACAAATGTATCCTTAACTCGTTCTACGGGTACGTGATGCGCAAGGGCGCGCGGTGGCACTCTATGGAGATGGCAGGAATTACCTGTCTCACAGGCGCAACGATCATTCAGATGGCGCGCGCGCTCGTCGAGCAGATCGGTCGCCCGCTGGAGCTCGATACGGATGGAATTTGGTGCATGCTTCCTGGTGTCTTCCCGGAGAACTTCAAATTCAAATTAAATAACGGGAAAGCCATCGGGTTCTCGTACCCGTGTACGATGCTTAATCACCTTGTGTATGCCCGCTTCACCAACCACCAATACCACGACTTGGATGCCTCTACCGGGGAGTACGTTGTGCACAGCGAGAACTCCATTTTCTTCGAACTAGATGGGCCGTATAAAGCTATGATTCTCCCATCGTCAAAAGAGGAGGATAAGCTGTTGAAGAAGCGGTATGCCGTCTTTAATGATGATGGGTCACTTGCGGAGCTGAAGGGGTTCGAGGTGAAGCGCCGGGGAGAGCTCCAATTGATCAAAATCTTCCAGTCACAGATCTTCGAGAAATTTCTTCTGGGAACGACGACAGAGGAATGCTATGGCGCGGTTGCGCAGGTTGCCAATCAGTGGCTCGATATCCTCTATAGCAAGGCTGACACACTGACCGACGAGGAGCTCGTCGAACTCATTGCCGAGAACCGTAGCATGTCCAAGACGTTGGCGGAGTACGGAGGACAGAAATCGACCTCTATCAGCACCGCTAAGCGACTTGCTGAGTTCCTTGGTGACCAGATGGTCAAGGACAAGGGTCTTGCCTGCAAGTTTATCATTTCTGCGAAGCCCAACGGAGCGCCAGTCACGGAGCGGGCGGTTCCTGTTGCCATATTCTCAGCAGAAGAGAGTGTCAAGCGCGCTTACTTGCGTAAATGGCTCAAAGACCACAGCCTCTGTAACTTCGATCTCAGATCCATCCTTGACTGGGAGTACTACGTGGAGCGTTTAGGATCAGTCATCCAGAAGCTTATCACCATCCCTGCCGCGATGCAGAAAGTCTCTAACCCTGTTCCTCGTATCCGCCACCCTGACTGGTTGCACCGCCGTGTTGCAGGTGCTGTGGACAAGTTCAAGCAGAACAAAGTTACCGACTTTTTCACGCGTGCTACTGCAGAGTCGCAGTTCCAAGCTCAGACACAGACTTCAATGATTGACGCAGAATTGGACATGGAGGATTTCGGACAAGATAAGACCTCGGAACGCCCGCGCATTGCTATTGTCAATCGGAGGTCCCGTAAACGGACGCCTGAGCCCGACGAAGAAGTATCAGATGAGGAAGCTCCGCTTCCTGACCCTACAATCAGCTATTCCGCGTGGATCAGGGCCATCAGACCACGCTGGAAGAAACAGCGGAATGCTCGCTGGGGAAACGCTGGTGACGCTATCGTGCCTTCCATGTTCAAAGGTGCCCGGGTTCGCACAACACAGCGATGGGACATTGTGCAAATCCGTCCCAGCAAGATTCCCGGGCGATTCACCCTATGGGTATCCGTTGATGCTCAACTGGTGCCTGTGCCACTGCGCATTCCTCGCGAATTTTTCTTGCACCTGAAGACACCGCCTCATGACGGCTTATTTCAACCAGAGTACTATGCCTCTGAGAAGGTCGTCCGCCACCTTCCTCGTGACATTCTCTGTTCCAATCTCTATCGGATTTCTGTCAAGGAGGACGTCTATCAGGAAATTCAAGAACATTTCATGGACCTTATGAATGATCCGAATGTCGATGGCGTCTTTGAGCGGCAGGTACATCTCATCCGCACTTTGAGTGGATAGTATACTCACATCCGTTTAGGTTCCACTAGAGATGCGTGCCCTCCTCAAACTAGGCAAGACATGTACTGTGGACGAACTCGGCATGACTCTGAACCGTGCTCAAAGCAGCGGTGTCGATTTGTCTCAACTCGACCGAGCCAGCGCCTCCCTTACTCGCAGAATATACCTGGATGGCGGTCGCTCGGGGAAGTATATCTTCCTGTATCATGCATGTTCTAGCACATCGCACGTCCACGTGTTTGCGATGTTCATGCCCAACGGTGCCGTCAAACTTCACCTTGTTGATCCCGCTCCCCGTCGACAACAAATCCCCCGCCTCCAAGAGTTGTACAAAGACCTCTCGGCAAAGCGACAATCCAAGTATGGAAACTGTTCGCTCGACTATCCCGCCTCATGCGATTTCAATACCACGTACCACAACAAGGATACGACAGCCCTCAAATCCATCTCCAGAGAACTCGGACTCCTGGAAAATATGTCGTACACTGTCGTGATTTCCTCTATCAAGGATCAAATTTACTTTGATACCTGGGTTCCAAAGCTTTCAAAATTCCCTGTTCTTTCAATGTCAAAAGCGAAAACAATCCACACACTCAATGTCTTCCCCTGGCAACCTGACGTCGCCCAAAAGATGGTTCAGCGGTACCTATCACTAGGAACCTGGCTGGATCGTTCAATCGCCCTAGCGGATTATTATGACGTCCCTATAGGTCACATCGACGGTGATCAGCCACTGTTGTTGTCGGACATTAGCTTCGCTCGGCGACTGATTCAGCAGGACATTGTCCTCTGGTGGTCGCCGTCGGAACGCCCAGATCTTGGTGGAATCGAGGATGATAATAGACCAACCGAAGACGTACAGCACACAGAGTTCGCATCGCCTGGATGCTATTCCAACGTGTGTCTAGAAGTCACTGTTCGCAATTTGGCAGTGAACTCTATCCTCCACTCTGTCGCTGTCAATGAGCTTGAAGGAAGTGGCGGAGCAACCGCATTTGATTCCGTGTCCCGGACACTGGACGAGTTTTCCGGAGGCGAGGCTCAGCGCGACCTTACCCTTGGAGAATCAAACATCTCAAGTCTCACTTTCGGTATCCTCAAGTCGATGGTCAAGACATGGTTGCTTGACAAAGTCCAAGGAAATTTCGAAAGCCCGGCTACGCTAGCAATTGATCACTTCTGGCGCTGGATCAGCACAAGTGCTTCCCATCTTCATGACCCAAATATTTATCGCTTCGTTCATGGGCTCATGCGGAAAACGTTCATCCAGATGCTGGCTGAATTTAAGCGTCTCGGATCTCACGTCATCCACGCGGACTTCAGTCGGATTTTGCTAGCGACATCGAAACCTCCAGGCACCGCTCACGCATATGCCACCTACATAACCACAGCAGTGACATCACACGAACTCTTCGAACATATGTACCTGAAAACAGAGCGGTTTTACGACTTCCTTCTCTTCATGGACTCTGCGAACATGGGAGGAATCGTATGTGAAGACCCGCTGGCTGTTGACCCCCCAGAAGAGCTCACTATCGAGACTCGGTGGAATCTTCAAACTTTCCTACCGCCCGCGATACAAGACGATTTCGGTGCCGTCGTCCAATTCTTCATCGTCGAGCTTTTCAAGATTCGGCAGAAGCATAATGAAGGTTCAAGAGCACCCTTTCGAGTGCTTCAAAATCTGGGTCCAGAGCCCACCCAGCCTGACCCGAGCAAAATCAACGAGGTTGAAGCGACACGGGAGTTTATCGCCAGGAAACTCACACGCAAGTTGCTTCGGTTGGTTGGTACTATCCAAGCCAAGCAAAGAGATGCCTCCGTGGACGAAGAACTGAACACTCAGTTCCAGTTTCCTGTCCTCCCTGGTTCGCATCTCAACATGACAAATGCGCTTCTCGAATTCGTCAAATTTATCTGTACCGTACTTGGCCTCGCCTCTGATTACCAGGTTGAGATTGGTTTGCTCAAGCGCAACCTCCTCGACCTTGCTGGTGTGCGCGAGTTTGCCGGTGAAGCCGTTTTTTCGCAACCCATGCGAGCCGCTCAAACTGTCTAATGTTCCTTGCCGTCATTGCGATACACTTCGTGACTTTGACTTCTGCCGCGATCCAGAACTTATGCCATACGGTCTTGATGGTGCTAGGCCACGCTGGATCTGCGGGGGTTGCGGAGGAGAATACGACCGTATTGCGATTGAGATGGAGTTGGTCAGACTAGTTGGATCGCTCGAAAGAGCATTCACGCAACAAGACATGCGCTGCGGCAAGTGCAAGCAAGTCCGCTCGGACAACGTGTCGCGATATTGTCATTGTTCTGGACCATACCAGCTAGTCCTCAGCAAACCTGAATTCAAGAGAAGGTTACGCACAATTGTGAATGTAGCAATTGTTCACAATCTCTCCAGACTTAGAGTGAGTCCCTCGCTTTATTATCCTCTGAAATGATCTTGATTTGTGTTGTCTCAGGAATGTGCTCGAAGGACGCTTGAAAGTTGGTGATCTGCATGTATTCAGTTGCTTCTTGTAGCTTTAGTCGGAGTGTGTAACAGTATATGCTATCATGGGTCTTTGATTCTGTGAACTTCACTGATGAAAGTAGAGTCACCAGTTGTCGTTGTCCCTGAAGCGGGCGTGTGATGAATATTGAATGTGCGCAAGAGTTTCTTCAATTATGGTGGACTTAGGTTGGCGGCTTTCATGCAGATTGGATAACATACGGGAAGCTAGCACCCTGCGTATAAAGAGTTGCGGTCTCAAATAAGTCAACAGAAGGAAATCCGCGAAGGACGAAGGATTTCACCATGACGGGCCATCCATAAAGTATATAAATTAATAACATCGCTGAAGCGAAGGCATTACATATTTAGCTATATATATAGCTCAGCTGAGTGCAAGAATACCTCGATGGCTCAGTGTAAGGAGGGAAGACAGTATGAAGGAAGGACGGCGAAATTCAGAAGGGTATAGTAACAGAACTGCATCAGAAACGCCAAGTTCGTCGCTAAACGCGTTAGACCTATCATGCGATTTTACATACTTACACTAGCTCAAGTTGAACATAGTCTACTCGTACGAATATTTGGCACCAAGATCTTCATGCGTACTGACAAAAGTAGAACTACCAGCTGTCGTTTCACCTGCATCAGGCGTGCAACCCATGTTCGCGAGTGGGATCTTTCCGTCAATCATCACAGAATCAGATTGACGGCTTTGCCGCAGATTGAATAAGATACGGCAGGCTAGCACCCCGTGTACCACGAGTTGTGGTCTGAGAGAAGTTAGCGGAAAAACCTGCGAGATGAAGGAATTCACTAACGCATCCATGATGTTAGTGTAATCGCTCTGCAGGTTGAGCGTTTTAGTAAGTCCTGTCCAAATGCCTAAGAACTCACGGGAGCGGCCAGGGCGACAAAAATATTTGCGATGGATGCCACTGAACGACTCTCGTTAGATCTGCGTGAACTCATAAACAAGGAGACTCGCCTATAATGCAGGTCATGTATATTATCCCATCGCGATAAAGGATGGTGACGAGGCGACTTCGAGTACCTTTGTAGAAGCTGAATCTCTTGTACAACGTAAGGATCATGAGCACTACGACATCTCAGGTCAACAGGTCTGGTATTTAGTAGCATCGACTTGAATTACCTAGCTCATAAATGATCAAAAAAATATACTGTATGGCGCTACTCTTCCCAGTTCTGAACTGGCAGCCTGTCTGGTTTCAGTAAAAGTGCTTACTCGATATCATAAAGCGCGGGTACTTGGAGGGTTAACGAGATAGGAGCCCACGATTTTTGACACCCCAACAGCTCCTAGAATGGAAAACTGTCCAAATGGAATATTTGGGTTTGATCTGTGAACCATCAAGTCGGCACTTACCGCAGCAAGAACGAGAAGCCACACCAGCAACTTCTTGTTCTGATGCCAAAAGGCAAACGTGCGAAAAATAAGCAGGCCTGCAGAGTAGATGATAAGCATACTAGTACTGGTTCAAAACGATGAAAGCGCCATCAGGCCGACCTTCTGCAGCGATGATACTTATAAGATGTGAAGCTTAACGAATGTTCAATGTCCACGCTAGACTCGAGTCTGTCCTTAACGCTGCTTACCGTATGAGACATTGCCGAAAGTTACACACTGAAGGAACAGTCAGTGAGAGTCTAATTCAAATCACGAGTTCACGAACGCTTTTGTCCTCAGACCGGTCAGTCACCGCAGCTTCAAATTCTCATCAAGGCGTGATACATGATGCAAGGGCTTGCGACTTACCATATGTGGTCATGGCAGTACCCATCAGGGTGGCATAACGAGCGAGGGTAAACGTAATTCTCATGGCGTCCCACTTCTTTCCCCAGATAAACTGGACCTGCAAGATAACTTAGCGTGCATCGGACTCGGACAGGGTCACAAACCTCTTGTGAAATCGTCAAGCAGTAGTCGAAGACCTGGGTTCAAAGATGAGGAGGGTATTAGGGATGACCGTGGTTCAGACACTCACCACTGCTGCCATCGCTCCAACTATCTCTATTGTCAGACAGACAGTGCGAGTGCTAGTAGTGAAGTGCGTACCTGTGAAATACTATGAATGTGCAAATGCATTGAAACATGAGCAATTGTACTACGGGCTGGAAAGTGATGGATTCACCTGCACCGTCTGATAACCTATACTCACAGCTGACATGGTGAAGATGATGATTTCCTGATGTGCTAACCTTCACCTGCATGCTATTTAATACGGCCAGTCACAGCCCGAATCCATAAGCCCGATCATAGAAGTTGGGCGGGTGCATCATAACTTGATACTGTTTCGAGGTTCGCTGATGCGCAACGTATGTTTCAGTAGTTGTCCAATGCTTACGCTATAGGCTACATAGCACGCACGACTCTTGACTTCCACAGCAATTATCATGGCATAATAGAGAGTACACAACCGAAGACAATGCAAACTTACGATAAAAGTTACGCATCTTTTGCCTCAAGGCGATTCATAATGATGGATACGCGTGAGTACTGTCGCAGGGAATACAAGGGTATGTTATTTGACTTGCTGTGGGCTGGTGCCTCACGCGTGCATCAAGACATCGATGACGCAACAAATGTTCGGCGTGAAGATGCGGTATGCCCGTGTCATGATCAGCATCACTGCGATAAATTTAGCTAGCTCGTACAATCATGAGTCGTCAAAAAAGTGATCAACATCAATCCCCCCCGAATTTCACCGGCACCCCCCATCCCCCCGCAACGCAAGTGACGACGCTCAGCCGCAACTTGAAGCTCGCCTTGTATGTGTATGTGTAAATATGAGGACGCCATCGACACTGAACAGTCAGAAGGCTACAATGTAAGTTGTTCACTTGATAGCGGAGCTTTGAACGGAATTTGAATTTCGCACGTGTGCGAATAAGTGTGTCGGGTAAGTGTTTCTTGCAACCTTACATCCGTCGTCGTTGTCGTCTTCGACGTCGTTCACCAGAAGAATGCTTACCACCCGCGGCGTTACCCGCCTCTCACGGAGAGCGGCCAACAGTGCAAAGAACGCTAGCCGGTTCATTAACACCGCTGCTTATTCTTTGTCCCGTGTCGCCGTTCCTTCCTCCTCCCAAAAACAAAACGCAGCCGTTCGTCCTTCGTATGTATCGGCGCAACCTGGTTAGTTCCGAGTCTGGGATTGTTGTCTCTACTACTTACTGAGTTTTTCTGCCTTTTTTTCGCGTCATTCTGTTTGAATCGGATGAACTCGGGTTATAGCGCGGACATATGCAACGGAAGCGAAGGGAGCTGCTGGGACTGTGAAAACTGTCATTGGTGCCGTCGTCGACGTTCAGTTCGAGTCAGATGCTCTTCCACCTATTCTCAACGCACTGGAGGTCCAGGACTTCCACGGTGGCCGTCTTGTCCTCGAGGTCGCATCACATCTTGGTGAGAACTCCGTCCGTACCATTGCTATGGACGGTACCGAGGGTCTCGTCCGTGGCCAAAGGGTAGTTGACACCGGTGCTCCCATTCAAATTCCTGTTGGTACCGCAACTCTCGGTCGCATCATGAACGTCATCGGTGAACCAATTGACGAGCGTGGTCCTATAAAGGGTGTCAAGCTCTCGCCAATTCACGCCGACCCTCCTCCATTTGTTGATCAATCGACCACTGCCGAGGTGTTGGAGACCGGTATCAAGGTCGTTGACCTTCTTGCTCCTTACGCCCGTGGTGGAAAAATTGGTCTTTTCGGTGGTGCTGGTGTCGGCAAGACTGTGTTGATCCAGGAGCTTATCAACAATGTTGCAAAAGCTCACGGTGGTTTCTCCATTTTTTGCGGTTGGTTAAATTCGATTTTTGTGGCATCAGGTCCTTATTTTCTTTATTTGATAGGTGTTGGTGAACGTACTCGCGAGGGTAACGATTTGTACCATGAAATGATTGAAACTGGTGTCATCAACCTCGAGGGTGATTCCAAGGTAGCTCTCGTCTTCGGTCAAATGAACGAGCCCCCTGGTGCTCGTGCTCGTGTTGCTCTTACTGGCCTCACTATCGCCGAGTACTTCCGTGACGAGGAAGGCCAGGATGTGCTCCTCTTCATCGACAACATTTTCCGCTTCACCCAGGCTGGTTCCGAGGTGTCCGCTCTGCTCGGTCGTATCCCCTCCGCCGTCGGTTACCAACCTACACTCTCAACTGATATGGGTGGCATGTATGTACATTGCTGTGCTCGCTGTAGTATTGATTTGACCTTCGATGTAGGCAAGAGCGTATTACCACCACTAAGAAGGGTTCAATTACTTCCGTGCAAGCAGTCTACGTACCCGCTGACGATTTGACTGATCCTGCTCCTGCCACCACTTTCGCTCACTTGGACGCTACCACTGTGCTGTCGCGTGGTATTGCTGAGCTTGGTATCTACCCCGCTGTCGACCCCCTTGACTCCAAGTCGCGTATGCTTGACCCCCGTATTGTCGGTCAAGAGCATTACGAGGTTGCCACCGCTGTCCAGAAGATTCTTCAGGACTACAAGTCTCTCCAGGATATCATTGCCATTCTGGGTATGGATGAGTTGTCAGAAGAGGACAAATTAACGGTCAGTGATACACAGATGGAATTAATACTGATTGCTGACGGAGACTAGGTCGAGCGTGCTCGTAAGATCCAGCGTTTCATGTCGCAACCCTTCCAGGTCGCACAGGTCTTCACGGGTTACGAAGGCAAGCTCGTGCCTTTGAAGGACACCATCCGCTCTTTCAAGGAGATCCTTGCTGGTACACACGATAACTTGCCTGAGTCTGCATTCTACATGGTACGCACACATGTGTCAATTCGATGTGGTTTTTGCTGACGTGTTGAACAGGCTGGTACGATCGAGGACGTCAAGTCCAAGGCTGAGCAGCTCGCCAAGGAGATAGGTGGCAACTAGACAGGACATATTGTACTCGCTCTACTTACACATCCATTACTACTATCCAGGTAGAATAGAGCTGATACGTAGATTAAAGATATTATTATATCTGCATCGTGCTTCTGGCAAGATATGATGGTGTGGAGTGCCTTTGTCTCGGGTTTGTACCGAGCGCCTAAGTGTACTAGGACCAAAGAGTGTACACCCAACTCGGTGGTGAATAGACACAGATGTTAAATTATTAGAACTTGTGGCTTTTGTCCTGAAAGCTCACGCGCATTTTAAAGATCAGATCCACCGCCCACACGCTTCGGCGCGTAGTGTGGACGCGTGAAGTCACTGGCACGTGACCCGAACACGGTTTGGTTTGAAATGGTCACCAACGCCAATTTTGGTGGGTGCCACATCTCTCATCGCGCCAAACATGTCCTCCTCATCATTAACGCTGAGCACGCTATTATCAACACTACACACACACCTCAATGCACAAACCCAACTTCTGCCGACACTCCATGTTCAACTCGGCCTACCACAAACTGCCCTGGAAGACGAACTGCAAACATTACAGCATACCCTGACCAAAGCCGTCGAGTCTCAAATAGAGGTGCGGAGGAAACAAGTGGATGATTGGATAGTGAAATGCGAAGGAGTGGAATCTGGTTGTGCTCGGTATTCGAGAGCGCTTGGCACGCATGCTAAAGTTGCTGGATCGCTCAGCGATCTCAAAGCTGAGAAGGTCTTGCCAAGGAGATATGAAAGCGCCACTGTGTACCAGGAGAAACTAAGACAGGTCAGTTGGATCTTTTGTATGTGTGATCTACTGAGATGACAGTCTCTTAGATCTATCATACAAAGCTCGAGCAGCTCACGACGTTGACCAATCGCCTGAACGCCCTCGCACGGACGCTGGGCTCCCATTTCTTTCAACAAGATATCTTAACACCAGCGGTCGCTTCTGCTGAGGAACTAGACAACCCTACAGCACTACGAGATGTTGTACCTGAACGATTCTCCAAACTTGAAAAGGAGCTTGTACGAGGAAAAGGCGAAGTGGTGAGCCAGTCTTTCCTTGTTTATCTCTGTACCGCTGATAACAGGTTTACAGTTGAAGCGACTAAATCAACTGGGTGAAGTCTTCACCCAGATCGACTGGCTTTATTCAGAACTAGGTATCGATCCTCCCCCACCCACTGTCCCAACACCGGTTGCCACCTCATCCTCAACACTTGCTGTGCCGAGATATTCTCTGCCACGATCTTCATCCGCCGGTAGCACGCGTCTAAACTCGAGTGCAGATCCATTTGCGTCCTCAACCATCGGACCATCGACTCCCACTCCTTCGTCGATCGGGAAATCTGACAACCACATGCTTTGCCCATCGTCCTCTCCACCACAGCCCTCTATAGCCCTTCCAGAAGTCACCGAGTTCCCCAACGAACGTGAATACCTCAGAGCTCTCGGACGCTTTATTGAACTACTCGACTCATCGCCGCAAGACTCATCACCTGGACCAATCTTAAATTCATGTGGTATCGAACCGACGCAGGGGATCTTGGCTTGGGCTGATAGACTGCACGCCGAACTAAAGGAACTCAAGAGGCGCCGCGAAGTGCACATTCAAGCTATGTATGACCAGCTGGAGGCGCTTTGGCGACGCATGGGTGTGGGCGAGGAGGCTATGGATGGTTTTGTCGAGGCGAATCGCGGGACGACGCCTTCTGTGGTGCAAGCGTATGAAGAAGAACTGGAGCGCATGATTGACTTGAAGCGCGAAAGAATGGGCGAGTTTATCGCTAATGCTCGCACAGAAATTGAGAGCCTGTGGGAGGAGCTCATGGTAGGAGAAGATGAGCGGAATGATTTTGCGGCATTTGCTGACGGTGAGTTTGTTTTTGCCATCCTCTTCGTGGAGTTTTGACAGAGGGGATGTCATAGATGAACATACAGAAGATTTGCTGAGCCAGCATGAGCATGAGATCGCCCGCCTGAAAGCGGAAGTGCGGCTCAAGATGCCACTGCTGACATCGATCAAGAAGTACATGGAGATCTGTGAGGAACAAAAGGAGCTAGAGCGCGTAGCCAGCGATCAGACGCGCCTTCTAGGAAGGGGTGGGGGACGAGATCCTGGCAGACTGCTCCGGGAAGAGAAGATGCGAAAGAGGGTTGGGAAAGAGAAGCCCAAGGTTTGTCAGTTCCTGTTCATGCTCTCAACATTCCGTCTAATGGCCTTCTGAACAGCTTGAACAACAATTACTGTCATCGCTACCTACATGGGAGCAAACGCACGGACGAGCCTTCCTCGTGCATGGCGAAAGCATGCTCCAGCTGTTGATGGAGAATGCATCGGCAAATGAACAGGAGAACCGCAAAAGAACGCCAACTTCTCAATATTCTGCGCAGGCGCTCAACAGGGGGGCTTCGCAAAGTCTGAAGCCCGCCGCGGCCGCCAATAGTGGGGCAAATGTTGCTCCCAAAGGAGGATATGTCCCTGGCAAATCCAACGCATCTCATCACGGCGTGGTAACACCCGCCGTTCGGCCAGGATCGTCGACGTCTTCGAATACCCACGGAACTAATAAACGACAGAAACTCATGGATGGCACGCATCATCCTGTAGCACGTCCAGGATCTCCCACAAGGGGCCGGACACCCAGTGGCAATTCAGCTCTCCCTCGACCAATCACGCAAAACGCGCCGCCTATGTCTTCCAATTCGAAGAACTTGCAGGGGTACGCTGCACTGGGATGGGGCCGCAATCCTTCGACGATGCCACGATCAACATCGCATACCAGCGTAACACATCTTAGCTCAAGCGTGAGCTCGCACTATCTTTCGAGTACACGATCGTACAACTCTGCATCGATGGCGTCCAGTCATTCTAGGGAGTCAGCAGCGAAGAAGACGACGGGTCGCATTCGCAAGGAGAGCTTTAAACCACGGCCGAGTATCGATGGCGGCAGTGGGGGCGCTGCAGGATGGAAGAGCGGGTTTCGGGGGATGAGCGTTGCAGAGGAGGATGGATGCTGAGTATGACTTCCTGCATTCTTTTTTTCCTCTTTTTATTTTTTTTCTGATGAGATTTCGACGACCACTTTCGTTTATTGTTGAAGCGCGACGAGCTTAACGGTCTAAACTTACGTTATTTGTGTAGTTATGAACTATGTATGCCCTGTTGTACTCTACCTTCCTCAACGAAGCCTTTGTTTGGCGATTTCGTTTCGTCTTCGTTATGAATCATGGTGGACTGATAAAATGACTCGGGGCAGGGAGTGGATGTGTGCAATACTGATCGGTTTAGAATGACAGACGAAGGGAACGGAGCCGCACTCTTGTTGGCAGTTGCGGACGAGGACACGACGGATACTGGCTGATTCTGGCACATCTTCATTGATAAAATGCATCCTACATTTGTTCTGCACGGGGAAAATGTCCCCCTTCTTATGTCCTAGGCTATTCGCAGCCGTAGGCAATATAAACTAGCTTCGCACCAATTCGACTTCATCACAGATCGTAACAACCCTCGCCGGCTTCTCCGCCAGGCCAGCAACTCAGTTACTGGTGGCACGCTCTACGTATAATATATATGGATGTCTGACATGAGGTCTTAGACCCTAAATCAGGATACTTGTTTTTCAAAAGGACTTGTGCATCGATGTGTTTGTCAGCACAGAGAATGCATACACTGGGTTGAGTAGCTCACCACTAAAATCGAAGGACGCAGAAAATACAAGCTGAAAGGGTCGAGCATAGTCAGTAAGCTCAAATAACAAGCGCTATCTGCGTGACCCACAGAACTATCAGCAGGGCTAAGCTTCATCTGGCTGGCCAGCTGTGACACTGCCTCCAGGTCGCGCTTGAAATTCATGTGGACGGGATAGCAGTTCCATTGAAGTCGTCGATCGGTAGGTGAGCAAGACCTGTTGCTCCTTGCTTACTTGAAGATTGAATAGTATTCGAGAAGCAAGAACACTGTGCGCAACAATCTGAGGTCTAAAATGAGGAATGTGAGCTCTCGATAACAAATATCTAGTTATATGCTTGACCAGACTAACGTGTTTAGTATCTCGCTGTACGAGAGCTAGGGGGTCAACTCAGTTCTTCGAGGTCGACCAAAACAAAGAAAGAACTCACAGGCAACATAGCGATAACGATCACATTGACTGTAGATATCACTGCAGTGATGTCAGCACGAAATCAATAGTAACAATGGCGTTAATACTCATGATGCAGAACATGTAGAGTAGTCCATCACGATAAATACTCTTCACTAGCGCACTATGAGAACCCAGATAGTGTCGATATCTCAAAAATCCAGTGGTGGACATTAGAACTGGAAGTGAATTATCAAGTAAGGAACTTTGAATCAACAGTCGCCTCACCTATCTCGAAGAACATCAGGAGGCCATACGGGAGGGCACTACTAAGTCTAAGGGACCCCTCAAATGCGCAAGGCGGGGTGACTGAAAGGTGATGAATACTAAGACTAATGAATCAGCCTTGAGACCTCGCCTGAGCCTGGGACCTTCAAATTGATGGGAGCAGCACTCAGAATCACAGACGTCACCAAGACGGCCTGCGTCATATGGGTTAGTGGCGCACAGGGAAATAGATATATCACTGTACCAAACCAAAGGAGACAAGAATGATAAGATAAGCCTTTTTGTTGCCAGAGAAGGCGTAGACCCTGGCAATCAACAAAACTGTCGTGTGAGTGTAAATGCATCCTGCAATGTGGTATGCCAAAGCCAACCTTCCGAGGCAATGATGCCCAAGAAATGTATTCCTGCGAAATGTCATTGTCAAGTCATGTCATGGGCTATGTGGACCAACCATTTACAGCATCGTTAAAAGGTATACACTATATGTTGTTGTGAGTTGCAACTGGCGCTGGCGGCTGCACAGATCAAAGGCGTACTTACGTCTTGCGTGCCCCATATCTTGATAGCGGCTGGTTAGAAATCAGCCTTTGTGTGATAGCGCGTACCTGCATATCTTACAGTACGATGTCATAAGCGCACCAGCAAAAGGTACATATCGTGAAGTCGTGAAGGCGGTCCGAATGATTCCCCACTTCCGTCCCCAGGTCCATTGGACCTACAAGAAATATCAGCACCGAAGGTATGGAAGGTATGGGTGGCTGATTAGTCTGACTTCAGAGTGTAAAGTGACGAAGTAGTCATAAATCTGGTCACACATCAGAGCCATAGTGAGACTGAAGAGACATGACTTACTAGGATTGCTGATGCAGCGACTTTGGAGACTCGTGAATAACCATAAGATTGTTACCAGCACGACCTTACCGTTAGTGTACTTCAATAATTGGAAACATCAGAGAAAGGCTGGACAAAAAGCACGATTGGATTACCTTGACTAACTGCAAACCGAAGGTGTCAGGGGCTGACATTTTCGAGTGGCACAATGGGTGAGAGGAAGTCTGCAGCGAGCAGCTGTGAATAAGTATTGACCATCAACGGCAAGTACCGAGGACTGTAAGTGTGCAATAACCTAGAGCGCTCAGATTTGGACAGTGCACCGGTGAGGCATAGTAGGCTTGATGATCATGATATCATGATACAGATACATGAATTACAACGGTCACACTGCGCGATCGGAGCACAGGATTTATGATGGGTTCGACATGAAGAAGGTTATTCAAATACACCATTGACATGACAAGTACGTACTAGTATCCCATGGCCAGTGGCCATCATTTCGTGGATCAGCGTGGAAACGTGATGGTTGGTTACGTGGTAAGTTACGAAAATCCCTGCGAGAAAGCGTGACTCACGAAATGGAGGACACTCACGAATAGACCTGCGAGTAGCTAGTTTTATCGAGACGAATGATAAAAGTGAAAACTTGAAGGTGCTCAGGGTCGAATCTCGATTATGTAAGTAGAATTTCATCTGACGGCTCACATATGAACGACATGGACCGTCCACACCGGGTCGCAAGGAAAGAAAATTCCGTTCAAGTATGTTCCACGTTGATATTACAGCGTGTTGAACCCACCTTTATTTCAGACTAATGAACGTCCTGAATCTTGCATCCATCTGCCAAAGACACGACTAATAGCTTCAGTGAAGTTGGGCGTGGATTGTTCGTAACGTGATAAGAAATATGTACCATGCGGCTCAGGCTGGCACAGACAGACGGGGCAGAATGTCAGTATACCAGTGTCAAATTGTCTGGCTGCAGAATGAGCAGAGCATCATGTCCGAAAGCAAAAATCTGCTCCAGAAAAAATAAGCTGTTATGTGACACTGAGGGATATCTCCAAAGCGAATGGCAGTAGTGCCCAAGTGTCCTTTAATGTTGCGTCAGGGAATATGGACGCGCGCGCGAACACTGATATGGCCAAGCAACAGACAAGAAGATAAAGGATTGAAGGACAGACCTGGATAGAAGGCAGAAAACTTTGAGACCATAGTTTGACTTTGTCCAGCCTAATACCCAGTCTCTTGTTCACGAATCCGGCGCCCCTTCTATCCTTCCATCGCTACCAGTCAAACCGTCGTCCTCACCTCCCAGGTCTGACTCGTAGGGTCGATCATCTACTTCAACATACTGAGATATCGTGTCGGTGGCGATTAAACATAAGGATATGCTATCCATGATCCCAAACGATATTATTAGTCTCACGGAGATCAGATTTAGCGAGAACTTACCAACCATGATTTGCCCCACCCAGAGGTCGTCGACGATCCTCGAGCTAGTCGGATGCATACTTTGCCACCGTATGCTCTTGTTCAGTTCCTTGTAGATTGTATCGCCCAGGTTCAAATTTCCAGCGTTGGTTCGCCACAGCAGGGATTTAGGAGGTATGTAATAAGCCTTGTGGCAAAGAGTCGAGTAGATCGATAGATGGATGGTCTGAGAGACCTGAGGTATTCACGTTTGTTGGGGGATCCAGTGTGTCTTGGAGATCGGAAGATGGAAGAAACATATGACTATCAGCTCTCCCGGACGATGGAGTAGAGTTGACGATCTATTAGTCGAGGATGCGAATGGATTTGGCTTCGAGCTGAAACAGGCAGAATATTGTAGAAGGGGATGTGTTGGAATGGCGCGTGTTGAAGACAAAGTAGCAGCTGATGATGTGACATTGGATGGGGGAGAGTCAAGATGTAGTTCCGATCGAAGCTAGTCGATCTGATGGCTAAGCTGTTCGACTGCATTTAGTGTCGTGTATCTCGAGAAGGCCAGACTGCTCACCGCGTCACCTTTTCATCATACAAGCTCCCTTTGGGGCTTGGTGAAACGTTCAGACATAACATCTCGTGGCGTCATAGATTAATCTAGTTTCTCATCAATGTTAATATACCTGGCTAGACGAAATGGGAACCCAGAGAACGTGCAAGGGTATTGAGACGATCGTCTGCGCATCTCGAGCTCTGTATGATAGATCTGGTGATCGATGATTCATTGAATCATGCATATAGACTCAAATATCCCAACTGAAACTAACCTCTCATAATATGCAGTAAATGCCACTTTCACGCCATCTTGATAGGACCTTCTCAATGGCGAGAACGGCGAGCTATCTGATTCCAGTCAGTAACTTGCATTTGTGCCCAGTGCTCTATAACAGCAACACACATCTCTCTCTCCAACCTTCTACTCCTACCTATCTGAGACTCGACAGCTGTATTGCAGGTATGAGGTATAGGAGTTCGTCCTCCAGGGCAGTTTGTTGCAAGCTAAGCTGAGTGTGTCGTCACTGGTCAAGACACGGCGTCTACCAACAAGCGCTCTGGTAACACTATCATGTACCCAGGCGAGCAGCCTGGAGCAGGAAGGGAGAACTTGCTGTTATGACTCGGAGGAGCTGAAAGGGAGAGGTATCGCGAGGGAAAACCCTACCCTTTCTACGACTGGGCGAATGTAACCTCAACTAATTCAACAGCCTGTGTGAATTGATAAGGCGACGTGGTCTTCTTTGGTACACGAGCTACGGGGAAGGGAGAGTACAAAAGCGGGAACAGCTTGGCTCCGGAGCCGTTACGGCAGTATTATATAATCTCTTCGGATGATCGGGGTATGCTTCTAAAATAACATCGACTCGGGGGGCGTACAAAGAATATGTCCTTCACAGAGCTGATACTGCAGTATGTTGAGACGAAGAGTTTAAGAGACGGTGAGGTCGAGACGTTTCTTTAATCACGTGCAGCTGATTCCAACATTCGACGCGAAGACTATGCTCGGAAAGCTCAGCGTGAACCTGATAATCAACCAGAGAGTTACTGGTTAGGCTTCCTCTGGGCGGGAAGCAGAGCATGGTATCAGATGCCAGTATGCTATGCATTTATGCTGTGCAGTTTCTCACCGTCGACACGCCGAGTGACTTACGTCCGAGGTGACTCAAAGCAGGCGGAGACGCTCACTCGACATTTGACTTGAACCCACTCGAATACAGTCCGGGATCTGCCATACAACCTCTGAAGCAATGCTATTCAAAAGCCCAAAGTCGAGAAGACTCAAAAAACCACAGGCAAGAAGGAACTAGTATCTAGCGTCATTACTGCATATCTGATCTAACATAGAACAACCCAAATGCTAAACCCTCCTCTGAAACCAAGGAGTCCCAGGACGACAATGCAAGCCAACTGCTGGGTGCCACTATAGTAGCCATCAACGTCACAAAAGACCTCGTACCTATCGACCTGGCGAAAGGTATACTCGGAACAGTCGTCAATATCCTGACGATTGTGCAGGTGCGTCGGTGTAACTCTCAAAAACGAGCGTGAAAGATCCTCAGGTCCATACAGTCAGTGATCAGGAACAAGTCCGATTTCCTGACAATAGTTAACCAATGCAAGGCCATCAAGGAAATCCTTGAAAGAGTGACCAAAGACACTACCAACGACAATCTGCCAGAACCCTTGGCCCATGCTTTATCGGAGCTTAACTTGTAGGCAAAACTAATTTCACTGTTGCTGGAAACTGATAACGCCAAGTAGATCAGTTAACAATATCAATAATGTAGTAGTTTCAAGGAAGGACCAAGGATTGTTGAAGAGATTCCTCTTTTCCACGGTTGATTGCGACCAGATCGCTAGATGGGAAAAGGACATAGACCGTGTCCTTCTACTCTTTAATGTATGTCTTTGTAACTCGACCTGAACTTCTGCTGCTGAACATCATCTCAAGACTGAAGCCATCGCTGGTATTGCCATGACGGTGGAAAGAATCGCTTTGGGACTTGACGGTAATACAACTAGTGTCAATGCTCTAAAGTAAGTTGTTATTTTCTGCGGGTTGCGGATGTCCTCTAAATGCAATCAGATATCACCCAACTGAACCTCCATCACGACCTTCCACGTTTTATGGCCGTGATGATCTCGTTGCGGAGTTGACGACCCTTGTTGTCAACGGTGAACATATTGCATTGATTGGTCCGGGAGGCATGGGAAAGAGCTCTCTTGCCAAAGCCGTCCTTCACGAGCCACTTACGATCAAAAAATTTGCTGATCGACGCTTCTTCGTGACTTACGATGGCCTGGATCCTTCGACTATCACATTCGAAACTTTTATGGCTCGTTTCGCGGGAGCCCTGGGCATAGAGATCGCCGGCACTGATACTTTGCGCCCGATATCTACCTTTCTTCACTCCTCAAGTGCACTTGTTGTTCTCGATAATGCTGAGACATTTGAAGAGGCCAGTGCATCGTCGGCGCTCGGGAAAATACCATCAGTCATCGCTGAAATTGCATGCATCCCTGGTGTCGTCCTGATTCTCACATCACGTAGTAGAAGGAGTGCACCGAATGTGCCATGGATTACCAGGGATATTCCACCATTGGATCCAAACTCTGCTCAGGAGGCATTCTTTCGAATTTATCGCCCAGCCAGTCATGAAAATGCGAAGGGAAGAATAACAAACCTGCTTCAGGACTTAGAATTCCACCCGCTTTCCATCAATCTACTCGCAAATGCTGCGCAGCAAAACGGTTGGTCTCCGGTCATGCTGTTGGAGAGATGGAGGGATCAGCACAGTGCGGTACTAGACCACGGCGAAGGAAAGCTGCAAAGCCTGTCATACACCATGCAGCTGTCACTCAACTCACCGTCAATCCAGAAACTCGGAGAAGAGGCTCGGCATGCTTTGGCTGTCATTGCCTTCTTGCCACAGGGTCTCAATGAAGCCCTGTCCAAGCGCATTTTGCCATCTACCCTGCAAATCGACACTATATGTGATGTTTTATGCAGGCAATCTCTCGTTTATCGTCAGGGCGGCTTCGTCAAAATGCTTGCACCCATTCAACATTATGTGCGAGATTCGTTGCCACTACCTGACTCCACGTGTTTGCAAGAGATACGCACCTTCTACTATTGCACTGTCCAACAGTGTTCGGAAGAACGAGATGATTATGCTGATATCATTATCTCGGATCACCTCAACATCGAGCATGTCGTTGCTTTCGACCTCGCCCGCATTCCTGAAGTGACTTATCTCACTTGCCGGATATTTTTGCAGTGCTTGACGTGGCATCTCCCTCGTCCAACTTCCCTTACCCCAGTTATTTTCAAAATCGTTGAGAATTCCGCGCGAACGCCCAAAGCAGACTGCTTGTGGCATCTCGGCTGGCTCTACACAACTCTTTCGCAAAACGAAGAATCCATGAAAGCCTTCAAAGCTGCTGGGGCACTCTATCTTGCTACCGGCAACTACGAAACGGCGGCCGAATGTGTTATCGAATGTGCAGACATATACCGGTGTCAAGGCCGCTTCGTTGAATCCCAACAGGTTTTAGAGGACTTCCAATACTTCGAGTCGTGGAACTATCTCAGCGCACCAACGAAAGCCCAAGTATGGTATTTCTTTGATAGGGCTCGGATGTCCAAATTCGCAACATCTGCAAATGAATTATTTGTGGAGTCCTCGGAAGATCCCATCTGGGGCTTGCAGTCCAACATTTGGTACTGGCGGGCCAGATTTTACTACGGGGGAGATGTTGTCCAGGTGAACAAGCACTTAGTAGACCTTCTCCCGCAATGCGCAGGTACTGGATATTTCAGCCGTAGAGACGCACTTTTTGGGCTTGCAGAAGTAGCATTTTGCAAAGGCAGGTTATCTAACGCCATGGATAACCTTCAGCAAATCGTAGAGATGTTCGAGGGACAACATTCGCACGGTGTTCTTTGGTACACGGTGTTGAAGGCCCTTGTTGCAAGCAAGCAGGGGAATCATGCCCTTGCGAGAGAGCTCCTCAACCCAGCCCCAGGACTACTCCAACCCTTTGCGCTGCATACTGCATTTGTATTTCTTGTCAGATCTTATAGCTCAGCATGCGTCGAGCTCACTGCAGGCGCATTTGATAGGGCCGAGCCTCATTTCATCGCCACCATTGAAGGTTGTGATATCCAAGGGCATCTTACTCTCAAGGCATACAGCAAACGGGGATTGGGAGAGATTGCCTTTGTGCGTGGTGACTTCACGTTAGCTGCACGATACTTCGCAGAAATACAACCTTTGTGTGCTGAGATGGGAGTGCCTCTGCGACATTTGTACAGTTGCGAGCCATTTTATGTTCTGCCAGACAGATTTAGAGGATGGTCATTATTTTTAATGGGTCGGTTGCCCTTTGCGAATATTATGTAGATCATATCTACATGTATTAAGCACGAGATACCGGCGATAGCCTGTTATTGTATCTCTGACGATGATACGAGTAGTTTCATGATATAGGACAAGACAATAATGAGATGAACACAGGAACAGAACACATGACACGTCGAGTGTGAGATTGCTATGGCATAGGCCATGATACAGATGTTTTACCTACAGAACATGTCTGATCCCTCGAAGTTCTTCTCTTCATCACATATCTCACTTCCACTGTTAGATGGTAGCGCGCGAGCTGGATCTACGACATCTCCTCAGATTGAAGGTTCACGAAAAAGGATAACAGAAACTCACAATGGGCAATCGCAGCTCTCCCATAGGTGGACCAATAGAGGAAGGCAGTCGGAAGGTGATGATTATGCACGAGTCATTCATCTCATCTTCTCCAACCGTGAGCTCAGTCTCTCGCGTGTCATGTAGGTGTCCTGCAATTCGCAATGTTGGCCATCGGCTCATCCGCACCCTTAAATTCAACAATCCTCTGGCCAAAACCGGTTGATCAGGTACGCAGTTTTTCGTAAATTATATTATCCAGGTTCATATTTCCAGTGCGCACTGAGTCACCACTGCAAGGATTTGGGAAAGGTTCAGGAAACTAGCCTGGCGATGAGGAGTCGAGTCGATCAGTGCGGTGTTTGAGTGAGATGGAACAATTCACATTTGCCGGAACTTGGGACCTCTGCAACTCTGGTAGCGATATGGAGGTGATGGGAGATGACAATAGGCAAAGTACATATGGTTGTTAGATTGCCTGTGAAAAAGATAGGCTCAGTTAATGGTACAACGGTTGAGAATATGAATGGATCAAGTTGAGATGGTGCTACCGGCGGATAAAGATCATAGCGAGGAATGTTTTGGAGGGGCAAGTTGAATGCGTAGTAGCAGCCGGGGTCATGGTGTGACATTGAGTGCGGGATTAGTTATGCGCAAGAGTAGTTGACCTGGGTGGGGACTTCATTACCAATGACTCAGAATGCCTCCCCGAATCAGATACTTGGTGCACTGGCTATCATAGTACTCCCAATTCGCGAAGCTGACATATTGGGTTCAACAGTCCCATATTCGTAGATTGAACGAAATCGATTTTCTTCCTGTAAGGTCTGCTCAAGGGAGACTAGGGAGATTATTGCAATGTTAGAGATGATGAGGAAAACAAAGGTTTCTGATCACGTGCAGTTAATTTCACCGACCGAGTCTCTTAATTCCACCTCAACCTCACTAGTGTATAACCTAATAAGGATGTCGTAGGGGGGGGGCTATGGCATGCTAATTAGCACTGGATCTCCTAATCCTCACACACCACCAGTACCACCTAGAATAAAGCCTTAATTCCCTTTGCGGATTTTCCCAGAACGGTAGCTTATGTGAGTATGTTACGAGGCGCGGCAACGGGAGAACTTCCCGACTATTGCCGCCCTCCCTCGGCAAGCTCCGCACTGCCACTATATTGTCCTCACCACCTAAATAGCCTTGCTCACTGTCTTCGATGATGAGCTCAGTTAAGTACCTCATTTCTTCACCGTTTTTTTTAGTTCTTTTATTATTATTAATCTATTTATCCATATACAGACGTTCGCAGTGCTCAGCAATGCTAAGGGTGCCTGCTCACTGTCTTTCATGTTGTACTAGGTGAGTTTCAACCCCCACATGACTTTGTTGATATCGTCCCTTACCAGATATACTCATGGCCTCTGCCGTGCGTTTACTCCACCCACACCTATACCTCACTGCTGCCATCGCTGGCAGCAGTGAGGGCCTTCTATCTCCTAAGTCTTTCCCCACCATCTACAATGCCTCCTGCAAGGAATTCTCGTGCTGTGCGACTCGTTGTTGGCTCTACTAGGTCTACTGCGAGACTCACATCCAAGGTGTTGTTGCAGATGCAGCAGGTTGAGGACCGACAGCACAGACAAGCAAGGTATGAAGCCAATATTTCAGGTAAGAGAGTCAATCACCACACTCTGTCTCTGCGCTGATACTGACTTCAGGACTCAGTACCAAATCCTCACTGACATGCAGCATGAACCTGTTGCAGGAGGATAAGCATAACCGCTATCTCAGTGATGAGGAGTTGGATGCTATTTTGCCAGCCACTGGGTATGCTATCGTTACTCCTCCCCCTGGATATGCACCATACTGAATCCTTGCTGACATGCAGCATGAACCCATTGCAGGAGGATATGCATAACCGCTATCTCAGTGATGAGGAGTTGGATGCTATTTTGCCGGCCACTGGGTATGCTATTGTTACTCCTCCCCCTGGATATGCACCAATGGAAGCTCCCCGTAAGCTTATGGGCCTGGTCAATGAGATGTTCGCACTCGCTGTGTAGGACGTTCTTATAGTCGGTGATATCATTTTTAATGTATTAGCAAGTTCATAATGCACAAGTATTCTAAGTACTTGAAGTGGCCTCTCCTGCTTGATCAATGCACTGTTTGGATACTCGTTTTTTCCCTTTATCAGATTGTGTCTTGCGGGATTTCCTAGCAACAGAGACTTCATCCCCTCCCATGCCTGAGATGCCTGAAATAATATGCATGACACCGCTGTCTACTGGGTCATGGGCTCGCTTTCTTTGTATAGGTGCAGACTCTGTCTCAGCATGCACTGGCTGCAAGGTAGATGCAGGCGAAGAAGTATCACCTAGACAACACCATAGTTAGAATTGAAAAACATAGTACCATAATTCCCACCTTCATCTGTATGCTCGAGGTTGAATCTCACCTCTTCCCATTCTTGCCACTCTGCTGCCGTCAACTTACGAAATTTTGTCACACCTGACATAAACCCATTATATACAGTCTTGACCTCCACCATTGAGCCTATGTCCCCTGGGCTTGCAAATTTTTTCAGCAGCCAGTTTTCGAGGACCACACCATGTTGCACAGTGATGTTCTCGTCAAATTTTACATAGTACATCCTGGAGACAGGCACCTGGGTTGCATCATGGAGCTTGTCGAGGATAAGTGCGGATGTCTTGCTCTTGAGTTGAAGGAAAGACTTCTTGTAGTTAGAAATGACACCTGTAGAGTAATGAGTTACAACACATGAGAATAAAATAATCTGTACCGGTGACACCAGAAGTACAGTAGCCTTTGAGGCGTGTTGCAAAGTTGGAGGGTGTCTCCTTGAGAGCGAGCTGGAAGAAGTCTCCGACACGATCATCTGAGAGGTAGACGTAAGGACGATTATAATGGTCCAGGTCCCCTCAGACAGTAATGAGGGCAGTATGACATCCAGTCCTCACGGAGAGATTTGCAAGCTAGATATAATATAAGAGCATGCCCAAAATCACTATTTCTACATACCGTTTGTGTTACAGAGTCTAACGTAGCACAGATGTCATGAAACGCGCTGATGGGGACATTGTGGCTTGTCAAGGATTTGTTGTTGCGGTGTTCTTCTAAATCTTCCATAAGGTCCTTGGTTACGTCTATCTTCTCTTGTTGTGACATAGCATTCCATTTCTCAGCAATTTCACACCCAACCTTGGTGGCCTTGATACGTCGTTCATCAGGTTCTCGCCCTGTATGATAAATATCAGCAATGTAAGCAACATCAAAAACAAATTAAATGACCTGCGTTCATTGCCTTGACTTCGGAACGAAGGAATGCATTCCAACGTGTTGGTTTTTGGCTCTTCTGCTTGGTGTGTGTCCGTTGTAAAATTGCTTCAAAGTGATACTCAACGGTCCTGTCAGGAAACTGTTCGTGCAACTTGACAGCTTCCTGCATGACCAAGTCCTGGGCATCTGCGAGGGCATCCTTATATGCACCTTTGTGAGCCTTGTGTTTCTCAGCAAGTGCCTTCTTTTCAGCTTCAGTGCGGAGCCACACTTTTCATTTCATGCAGTGACGCCATGGTGTCCGTGAACTAGACTTGGTGACCTTGATGTAGCGCTGGTGTCGGCTGAGATCCAGCATTGCAAATAACAGAGAATCGCAACAGTGGAAGAGAAAAGCAAGGGCACGTGGGAATGCCGCAAAAAAATCACTGTTAGCGTACTAGCGTAAACAAGTTCATTAATGTCAAGGCACAGCAAACATCGGTAATCTTATCTATATCACAGCGTGATCGACAAGATAGACACTCCAACCTGAAATCAACTCGAAGAGGTACTCAGCCTCCAACAGAGGCATTCCTCTAGCACAGATATAGTCAGTAAAATCTTGACTGCAATATCCTTCCTTATACGCATGAATGATGCTCCAGACAGCTGAAGCTTGGTAGCCGTGTGAATTGAGATATTTTTCAGCAGCAACCCCAAGGACACCAACAGGCGGTGTGTCTGGGTCCGCATCATCAATCTCTTCTCCGACGAGAACAGTGCCTGTAATGCCAGCAAGGGACCTATTGTGGCGGAGAATGATGGATGGTGAACTTGAAGTAGTAGATGGGCTCAGGCAGATGCTAATAGCGCCAGCATTGGACCTGGTATTGTGATGGAGAACTACGGGCAGTGCCGCCGTAGATGGGCTCTGGCTGATAGCGCCAGCATTGGACCTAGTACAGTGGTGGAGAATAACGGGCAGTGGTAAAGCAGTAGATGGGCTTGAGCTGGCAGACTGAGATGCAGAGATATCCACCTGGAGCTGCTCCTCGAACGCAGATGAAAGCTGCTGTAAAACTTATGAAACAATGAGAGAGAGCTAGTAGTATGAAACGGATGAGCATACCTGAATGTTGAGGTACAATACGATGCCTTTGAGGAGTGGACACATGACGTGTCCTTTGAGGGAGGTTGTGCTGAGATTCAACGTCGCAGATTGGCCCTCCCTTAAGTATCATGTACTTGAGAGCATCTAGTAGGGTATTGAACTTGTGGAGCTTGCATATTTGAAGCCCATTGACCTGCATGAAAGCTATTGTCCTGTAACATTGATAGAATGAGTATTCCACAGCACAGGGCATTTAACACATACCTCTCAAGAAATATACCAACTTTCCTTCCATAAACGATGCTATAAAACTCGGTGTGATGGGGAAACAAGTTCTTGACGTCCATGGATGAAGCTAATGTGTCGACGATAGAACTGGCCGAATTATCCTTGATAAACTTAACAAGTGAGTTTTGAAGTTTCATGACACTCTCGGCTTGGTCCTGTGAGAGGCACTGGATAGCTAGTGGGAAGGGAGATGTATCGATCCCAGATGCGATGAATGGCCTTTCGAACATGTTAATGAGATGAGTAAGATTAAATTAGAGAAACTGAACCTCACCAGGAGTCTTTTATGCTGGGGGATTGACCACCAAGGACAACTACAATCAACTTTGACAAAGACATAGTGAATGAGAGCAAAATGTGCAATGATCGCTGATAAATTGATCAATTGATATGTTGGTGTGATGTTAGTGATAGCAGTTGGAGACTCATTACCGAATCCGAGTCGGATTCAGTACTGAGTATGGCTCCAACCGCTATCACTAACATCACACCAACATATCAATTGATCAATTTATCAGCGATCATTGCACATTTTGCTCTCATTCACTATGTCTTTGTCAAAGTTGATTGTAGTTGTCCTTGGTGGTCAATCCCCCAGCATAAAAGACTCCTGGTTGCAGACAATACTAGTCTCTGCATCATCTCTTCCCATCGTGCAGTCTGGTTGTCCTTTGAATTGTATTGTGAGAGATCCTTATCCTGACTGACATGTCAGTCGGCGAAAAAACATATTGTTGTCAGGTATCGAGTACAAAACAAAACTACTACGGTAACTCTGATATGTAGTTGAGTAGACCTCCTACTTCGCCAGCAGTGGCATCATCTTCCTCAAGTTCTTCACAATCATTGTTCTCATCTGCTTCCGCACTCTGATGCTCCAAATCAACTAAAGGCTGCAGGTCAACGTCAACAGAGGTTTGCGCAACATCTTGAGCATTCTTGCTGACACCAGGGATTGAGGAGCCTGTAAATCCATCAAGGGAATATAAGTCTTGCAAATGAGCAAGTACATGGGCGTTGATGCGCCGCCGGTGTTGACAGAACTCTTCAAGTGCCCCACTCAAATTATCACTTGCACTCTTGGCCTTGGATATGACCTGAGTGAAGTGCCTTTCTTCATCGACGATATAAGTGTGCAGCCATCGGCTTTCAACATTGCAACGGTGGATTTCTTCATGGGCGCGCTCAATGTGAAGGCTCTGCTTCATCACTTCACGTACTGCAGGTTCAGCCCAGCATTTGCTGCGAATGTCTTGGCGTGTCTCGCATAAGAGAACAAACTCTTCAAGGAAGTTATAGTGTGAGACTTTTGACCAGTCCAGTGTGGGCGCTGGTGGGTCAAGGGCAAGAGCAGCTGTGTTATAAGACTTGACAGCATTTTGAATTGACTTGCAGCGAGTCTGCAGGGACTTGGCGATATGTGTGCGCATGCGATAACCTTCAGAACAGTTAGCAGGTCTCATATACGAAACACAGTACTTACCCATTTGAGAAATATTCAGTTTATGTAGTTCAAAGAGACAAAGGACTACAAGTCGTTGAAGATTGTTGAGTGCGTGATGATATTCACACTGCGACATATACTTCAGGGTGGCAAGGTACTGCTGATCTGCCAGTTCCCATCGTCGAACTATTCCCATCTTCAATTCAAGTGCAACGACATCTTGCAGGATCAAGTCATAGCGGTCGTTAGTATGTCGGCACTGCGTTTCCAGTTTTCGAGTCTGCGAGAGGTTGGTAGTATAGGAAGTGCTGGTGGTCGACGGTGTGACAAACTCGTAATTTAGCGGCATAGCATTCAGGAACAATGTAGAAGCATTTTCAGCAGCCACTCTGAATGTGTCATAAGATTACGGCCAGCAAAACTCAAATCTATTGAGACTTACCTCGCTTCCCTGAGTTTCTGAAGAAGTTCGACGTATGCAACGGCATGAATATCCCACTCGGCTTCATGGCCTGTGGTAGCAAGATAATGCGATTGCTCCAGAGACCAGGTCTTGATGTCATTATCGGAAATACCAAGCAAAGTCTTGGCTTCCCGGACGGCAATTTGCTGTTCATCAATGATCTGACGTGCTTGAATATAGTTTCTGTAAAGCATGTTACCGAGGTTAAGATACTTATCCTCATCCCACTGTTTGAAGAATGAGTCTATGTAGACGCGACGGTTGAATGCTGAGGCATAGCGAGTGACAGCGGCAAGTTGATTGGATGAACTAAATATACGCTCCATGGTAGCGAGATCCTTGATTCCCATGCCATTGATGACGTTAGGGTGGTTTTGATCTTGGCATGCATAGCTGTGGGTATACCTGTGGAATGCATCAACACACATACGATATTCAGCATCTATGAACTTCTGTGCTAATGTGCTTGAGGCAATTGTGACAGCAAGTTTGCAGCCAACATCATATCCAATCAAAAGACATGGTCCAAGGGTCTCAAGAGCTCGGCTCACGATGGCGAGAGGGTACTTGAAACTGAATTCAAATGTCGTGAGTACTAAGATAATAGAGGGTCATTGAACATATAGTTCCCTGCTACGAATCATGTCAGCAATCCAGAGGACGAGACCATGACGGCAAGCGCTTGTGAAGACTCCCATCTCTTCGAAGATTCCCCACAATTTCTTCTTCGCATCCGCTGCGGCAGCTTTCCAGTTATCAGTGCATGCTGACGTAGGTTGTGATGTGTTGGAAGGACCAGGATCCTCCCCAGTAGGGATGCGTGAGGTAGGGTCAAGGTTCTCGTCATCTGATGACGGTGCATTGGACTGAGATGCATAGATGTCAATATAGCCAGGCTCGAGGTAGTAGTCACTTTGAAATTTGCGTGTATCGCCAACTTCACGGCCTCCAAGTGACACCATGCGTGATAGCGAATTGTTGCCATCAAACACAATCATACAACAGTAGATGAGTTCCAGCTCATCTTTCAGCTATAAGTTTATGTTAGAATATGTACAACGATGCCAGATTACATACCTCGTACGTGCATGGTGGACATGCGTTAAGCACATGCCAGTTTTCGGTATCATGCCCAAGGGCCTTTGAAACTTGAGCATCAATGTTGTGGTGGATTGTGAGATAAATGTTGAAAGTATCAGCAAGTGCAGTACAATATCTCCGGCGATAAGGCCACTAGTAAGTTCAACATCAGATACAATGCTAACAAGATTTTTTTTAAAACATACATGATACAAATCACAAATCACCTTTGTGAATGCCTCAATACTGAGCGAAGGTTTACGCAGGCGCAGACGCCTGTAAAGTTTGAGAGTCGACAGGGAGATGGCGATAGTTGGAGAATGGGGAGTAGCGCCAAGATAACCACTTAAGACCAAGGCTTCTGCAGCAGTTTCAACAGTGGCTGCACTACGGATGTTAGCAGTGGTAACAAGTGTGTATATGTTGATGACGTTGATCGAGAAATCATAAGGACAGGCTTCACTGTCTTCAGGAGGTGGCGAATATTTCCACTTGAGGTACCCGGAGGTGAGTGTGCTGACTATTGGGGCCCAATTTGCATGAAGACGAATGAGACGTTGGCGCCATCCGCGCTGATCTTTGTATACACGCCACCTGGAGTAGTTGTAAATGAGCGACATGAGTAAATAAAATGACATCACTTACTGACTGCCGACAATATCTCGCACAGCGAGCATGAACGTCTCATTGTCTCTGAGGTCATCAGGGACTGTTTCCCATTGGAAGTCGTCATCCACAGCACCCATGGTATCATCTGCTCCGGTGGCTGTGCTATCCACAGGTTCGTGCTGCATGTCAGTGAGCATTGTTTGAGATTCGGTACTGAGTCCTGAAGTCAGTATCAGCGCAGAGACAGAGTGCGGTGATTGACTCTCTTACCTGAAATATTGGCTTCATACCTTGCTTGTCTGTGCTGTCGGTCCTCGACCTGCTGCATCTGCAACAACACCTTGGATGTGAGTCTCGCAGTAGACCTAGTAGAGCCAACAACGAGTCGCACAGCACGAGAATTCCTTGCAGGAGGCATTGTAGATGGTGGGGAAAGACTTAGGAGATAGAAGGCCCTCACTGCTGCCAGCGATGGCAGCAGTGAGGTATAGGCGTGGGTGGAGTAAACGCACGGCAGAGGCCATGAGTATATCTGGTAAGGGATGATATCAACAAAGTCATGTGGGGGTTGAAACTCACCTAGTACAACATGAAAGACAGTGAGCAGGCACCCTTAGCATTGCTGAGCACTGCAAACGTCTGTATATGGATAAATAGATTAATAATAATAAAAGAACTAAAAAAAACGGTGAAGAAGTGAGGTACTTAACTGAGCTCATCATCGAAGACAGCGAGCAAGGCTAATTAGGTGGTGAGGACAATATAGTGGCAGTGCGGAGCTTGCCAAGGGAGGGCGGCAATAGTCGGGAAGTTCTCCCGTTGCCACACCTCGTAACATACTCACATAAGCTACCGTTCTGGGAAAATCCGCAAAGGGAATTAAGGCTTTATTCTAGGTGGTACTGGTGGTGTGTGAGGATTAGGAGATCCAGTGCTAATTAGCATGCCATACTATCATTCCGGGTAATCTGCAACATTTTCAGCAAATCTTTTGTAGCTCGTCAATCACTTCATATTATCTTCCACGAATTTAGAGTGTTGTATATTCGTACCACCTCTATATAGATCTGATTTTTTCTCATTTTTAGGATTTTGTGGTGTGGTGTCGGATGAAAGCCGAGAAAATTCAGGGTCTGACTGCTAATCTGCAAAATATGGTCACGTCGAGTCACACCTCAGCATAGCACCGGCACAGTCAACTTGGACTCTCCGCACTGCACTCTCGATCTGTTGGCGTTGAGTCGTCGAACTGGAAGCTTGAGGCTTAATGCTCTGATAAATAATGAATACAGCAATATATTATTATCAAGTATCGTGATTCATGTAATTATTGTGAGTGTACTGGCGATATGGTCCTGAATAAGGTTGACCGCGCGCAACATCATACATTTGTACCTCAGCACCAACTCAAACATCCGCTCTACTACCAGCCGCCGGCGCAAAGTGGGGAATAGGTGGAGGTGCCGAATGGTGCATGGGATAATATGGGGGCGCATACCTGCCGGGTGGGGGAAGATCCATGCGTGACATTGAGGGTTGAGGGATAGCTGCGGTTGATAGCCGCCAAATGGTGTGTGCATCGAATTTCGATGACTCGGTGTGTCTTGCGGTACTGACTCAGTAGTGTTATTGCTGGTTTCAACATGCCGCCTGCGAGAACGGGCGGGATTAAATAGACCCTTGTACCACTGGTTTTTCTGGTTGGCCGTCAAAGAACTGCACAATTCGCTGGAGCAGCTCTGCCTTGAGTCCAGTCTCCGGTAATCACAAGGCCGCAGCTATGTCATGTAGCTCGTCCAATTTTTTTGTCTTGATTGCGCCTGTAAATGCAACTTGGGACCGCTCCTGCTCTGCTCGTCGATCACATTTTCCCTGCTCCTCTGCGACCTTCTTCTGTTTGCTCGCTTCTCGCTAAGCTCTGACACCTTTGCACGAAGGTTGCACTTGGAGAGAGGGTGACCCGTCATAGCCAGGTACTTGGCCCAGTCAAATATTGTTGCTTTCTGCCCTTCAGTAAGTAGTTGGCTGTTTTTGTGGGCTTTCAAATGAGGTTTAGTGAGGTTCTGTGCCCGCCGATGAAGAGTATGGTATGAGACTTTAAACTCTGCAGCTGCTGTTTGGAGGTTCTTGGTCTTCTTCTCTCTGATAGCCTGAATAGCAGCAGTGAAGTTGGCTTCGCAAATCACATCTTCTTCAGCTTTCTTCTGACTAGTAGTATGCCTGCGGTTTGGGGCCATTGTAACAAGGATGTGAGAATGATGCAAGAGGAGACGACAATGCAAGACTTCGTGCACTTGCCGAGTGTGCCATAGAGGAGATTGAATTTGTTACACACTCTCCTATCTACTGTCACGTTTTCATACATGTCATCAATTCTTCCTCTATAGCATCTTAAAATGACAGGATGAGCTTTATCGAAATTGTGTTCTGTAATCCTGACGAGGTGATCGTTGTGCTCCAGGTATAACTTTGGGAATATACCTGCAGGATCTATGGGATCTGGATGATTTATGTTCCTGCATGGTTACAAATTACCACTATTTCATCTCTCACAGCTGCAACACACAAGAAATTTTCATTCTACTTGGACAGTACATCATATATAAGTAGTCTACATATGCATGAATTTTTTTGAAGTGAGTTGAGCAGTGCGTTGAGGTGTTTCAAACATTTTGCATATTACATGCATGTTGCAGATTACCCGGAATGATAGTAGCCCCCCCCCTACGACATCCTTATTAGGTTATATACTAGTGAGGTTGAGGTGCTTAATTCTCACCATAATTATTGGTTATGCCCAAAGCGGCAGTTGGTGGTGTAAGCCAGTCCCTGCCAAACTGACATCGCAGTGGTCGCACAACCGGAATCCTTCCGACACTCGAACATTATCACAAAAAAAATCAGATTTCACCTGGGTGTGATAGAGCACGAGATTTCCCACAGGTCTGTCGAGAAACGGGAAAAAAAAACCTCTTGATGAGTGCACTACGCATCAAACATTAAAAAGTTTTGAAAAAGGGTGTCAGTGATAGCCTGAGTATCTATGCCATGACATGAACAACATGATCCACACCAGGTCTCAGAAAAAGAAAATTCTGCTCAAGTGAGTTCCATGTTGATATTACAGCACGTGGAACTCACTCTTGCTTTAGGGCAGACTAATAATAATGAATGTTCGCCACCATCTTGAATCTCGCACCGATCTGCCAAAGACATGACTAATAGCTCCAGCTGCCTGCACAAGGATGGTGCAAGCAGCACTGCGTTCGAAATGATATGAGACAATCTACATGGTCTAGGGGAAATCACGCAAGAATCATGAATAGCTTAGTAACTATAGCACACGTACCCCGAAATCAGAGTGATTCCACCAGTTTATCCTGCACCGAACATCTTCAATGGGGGCAATGCGATCAGTGGAAGCTGGGCATGGAATGTTCATCCAGAATGTCATGGAAATTTTGCGTACTTGTGCATGGCGAGATGACTGGAGTAGGAACATGGTATGGAATATGCACCATACGGCTGGTACAGACAGACGGGGGCAGATATAAGCGTCAAATTGCCTTGCTGTAGAATGAGCAGAGCATCATATCTGAAAGTAAAGCTCTGCTCCGGGACTAGAAAAGACAAGCTGTTATGCGACACCGAAGGATATCTCCAAAGCGATTGGCAATAGTGCTCAAGTGTCCTTTCAAGTTGTGTTGGGGAATATGGAAGCGCGCGCAAACACCGACATGGCCAAGCAACAGACAAGAAAACAAATGATTGAAGGACAGACCTGGATACAGGTCAGAAAAAACTTGAAACCAAAGACTGACTTTGTCCAGCCTAATACCTCGTCTCTCGTTCATGAATCCGCTTCCGCTTCCATCCTTCCATCCTTCCGTCACCACCAAACAAACCATCATCGTCACCTCCCAGGTCGGACTCGTTGGGTTGATCATCCACTTTAAGATGCTTAGATATCATGTCGGTGATGATTAAACATTAGAATATGCTTTCCACGATCATGGATGGCATTATAAGTCTCATGGAGAGAGGTTTGATGAGAATTTACTAACCATGACTGATGGCATGAGATACAATGGACCTTGAAGCTTGAACGTCCTCCGTTGCAGAGCTGGTAATAGTATGGGAGGCGAGACATGATTTCGGTCGCAATATCCGTCCACATGCATATCAGGAATTGAAATGATGACCAGAGTGATGATATCATAGGTTAAATGTATACTGGTTTCATGACCAGGGCAGCGACATGTGCGAGATGTGATGTTCCATTGTGTAGTAGCCTGCAGAGTAGATGGTTTTCACCACAAAATGAGGCAAGTGAAGCAGCATAAAACGCATGATACACGCACCTCTGCAGCTTAGAGAAAGATACTCATAATCCCTCCAAGCCCACCTCTACTGTGTGCGCCACCACTGACCTCCAGTAAAGTCCAAGAATCACACCCCTGGGAAAATTTGTAGGTCATGAGAGCTATGTAAACACAGTCGCAGTTTTCCGTGGTAAACAACAAACAGTTACAAGCTCGGACTACATTGCATTTCGTGTATGGGACTTGAAGACAGGTGTAGTGATAAAGAAGATCATGATGAAGGGGCATAGGCGAGCAGGTGGTGGACTCACTGCTATGACTTGGGAGAGCTGTTTATATTGGGAGAGGTGCCTCGATGGAGAAATACATATACGAGCCTTCATGCAGAGATCTGAAAGAAGTAGTGGGGACTCATATCTGCTGGCGAAGGGTACTCGATGATCTGATCAAACTTTGTTTAATCCCTTTGGGTAAAACAACTTGAATGAATGCTAAATGCTAAACTTTAGTGGATTGAATGATGCTGGATTCCCTCATCGTCCAAGGTCTACCCAAGGGAAACTAGGCTGGTCATGGAGCTCTGGAGCCTCACTATGTCATGCTACAGCTGAGAGTACTTGACGAAAGGTTCCAGGTCACGTGAAGCTACAGTGTAATGTCAATCGTGTTTCATTATTTCGATAGTACTAATCTCCTCAGGCTGCAGCATTCTCTCAGATATTATGCAAGGCTCGTCAGTCATTTCCCCCTCATCCTGTAGGACTCAGACTGTTCCGTCACTTTAAGCTCGTTGTGTGGCTGGACTGGACATGTCGATATGACTCAGATAGATCGGGCGCAGCAGGTTACACATTTGTAGACATTTGTGCTGTGCTGTTTCTCACCCTGAGGTAGGCGGAGGCGTTCGTTTGACTTCTGCATCCTACTTCCATCACACAAACACAGGCAATGTTATCCAAAAAGCCAAAGACTGCAAGGTCCAGGCAACGAAAGGCAAGAAGACATACATCTACTATGTTTCGTATATCTGATCTAACATAATAGAACGACCCGCAAGCTAAACAACCCTCCTCTCAAATCAAGCAGTCCCAGAACGATAGCGTATATCAGCTGCTGAACGTCACAATAGCCACCATCAACACTATGAAAGATCTTGTTCCTATCGCGCTTGCCCAAGGCATCCTCAGGACAATTGCAAACATTCTGACTATTGCACAGGTGTGTTGGCCTATCTTTCAGAAATATTAGTGAAGCTCTACCTCTATATACAGTCAGTGGTCAAGAACAAGTCCGATTTCCAGGCGATAGCCGACAAGTGTGAGACTATCAGGGATATCCTTCAAAGAGCAACAGAGGATGCTACTGAAGACGATCTACGAGGACCCTTGGGGCATGTGCTATCTCAGCTTAACAAGTGAGCCGAACCAAGTTCACCGTCGCTGGAAACTAAACATCAATCAGATCAGTTAACCGCATCAACAGTGAAGCAGCCTCAAAGACAGAGCAAAGGTTTTGGCAGAGGTTCTTCTCTGTCACAATTGATAGAGACCAGATTGCTCAATGGGAAAAGGACTTGGATCGCGTCATTGCACTCTTCAATGTATGTCTGTACAACTCCGTCATGATTTCGAATTTGCTGCTGAATGGTGACTCAAGTTTGAAGCAATTGTTCGCATTGCAACAGGTGTGGAGAAGCTCGTTTCAGGACTCAATACTACTAGTGTTCATGTTCTAAAGTAAGTTGTGATTTTAGGCGGGTTGTGCATGACCTCTAGATGAATACAGGTATCACTGAACAGAGCCTCCATCACGGCCTGCCATGCTGTATGGCCGCGACGGCCTTGTGGCAGAGTTGACGAACCTTGTTGTCAATGATGAGCATTTGGCGTTGATCGGTCCTGGGGGTATGGGAAAGAGTTCTGTAGCTAAAGCCATCATCAACGAGCTGCTCATCATGGAGAAATTTGCCAATCAACGCTTCTTTGCAACATATGATGGCCTGGATCCTTCAACCATCACATTCAGAACCTTTATGACTCGTTTTGCGAGAGCCCTTGGCATAGAGATCACCGGCTCTGATCCTGTGCGCCAAATATCTACCTTTCTCCGTTCTGCCAGTGCCCTCATTGTCCTTGATAATGCCGAGACCTTCGAAGAGGCCAGTGCATCGTCGGTGCCCGGATACATATCGCAAGCCATTGCTGAAATGGCTAACATCCCTGGCGTCATTCTGATTCTCATGTCATGCAGTAGAAGGAATGCACCAAACGTGCAATGGATTACCAAGGATATTCCACCACTGGACTTGGGCTCTGCTCAAGCAGCGTTCTTTCAAATTTATCACCACGCCAGTCGTAGCGAAGCTGAAGAAAACGTAAAAGGCCTGTTGGAGGAATTAGATTTTCACCCCCTTTCTATCAACATACTTGCAAATGCTGCGCAACAAAATGGCTGGTCTCCGACCACGCTGCTCAAGAGGTGGAATGATCAACACAGCAAGGTGCTCGACAGCGGTAAGGGGAGGCTGCAAAGCTTGTCCGACACCATGCAGCTGTCGCTCAGCTTGCCGTCGGTCCAGAATCTTGGCGAAGATGGTTGTCGTGTTTTAGCCATCATCGCCTTCTTGCCTCAAGGTCTCAACGAGAGCCTGGCTAGCTATTTGTTACCATCGCTTTCACAAGTCGACACTATATGTGATGTTCTCTGCATGCAATCACTTGTTTATCGTCAAGACAACTTCCTCAAGGTGCTCGCCCCCATTCGGCATTATGTGCAAGATTCGTTGCAAGCACTTGACTCCATGTGTTTGCAAGAGATACGTGCCTTCTACTATCGCACTGTTGCCTCCTGTTCGAAAGAACGCGATCAGTATGCTGATACCATTATCTCGGATCACCTTAACATCGAGCACGTAGTTGCTTTCAACCTTGCCAATATCCTGGATGACGCAGAAGAGACCTATAACGCTTGCTGGCAATTTTTGGAATGTTTGGAGAGACACCTGCCTCGCCCGACTACCCTTAACCTTGCTATTTCCAACATCATCGAGAACTCGTCCACATGGGCGCTAAAAGCACTTTGCTTGTCAAATCTTGTGTGGCTCTACCACACGCTTTCTCAGCATGCTGAAGCAATACAGGCCTTTCAAGCAGCTGAGGCGCTCTACCTCACCTCCGGAAACCCCGAGGACATGGGGAATTGTCTTATAACACGTGCAGACTTGCTGAGATGTCAAGGTCGCTTTATCCAGTCCCAAAATCTCTTAGAGGATCTTCAGGACTCTGACTCTTGGGAGTCTCTCAGCGAAACAACAAGAGCCTGAGCTTGGTATTTCTTGGATATAGCCTGGATGTACACATTCACAGCACCTGCAGATGAATTATTTGTGAAGTCCTCGGATGATCACCTCTGGGGCTTGCAGTCCAAGATTATGCACTGTCTGGCCAAATTTTATCATGGAGGAGACACTGTCCAGGTGCACACCCACTTAGAAGACCTGTTGGTACAACATGTAGGTTCTGGAAATGCCAGAACCCTCGAAGACATATATCAGGGGCTTGCAGAAGTTGCATCTTACGAAGACAGGTTACCTAAAGCAATGGATATCCTGCAAAAAATCATAGAGATGGATGGACAATCAGCAGAAGGTGCCCTCTGGTCTACCATGTGGAAGGCTCATGTCGTTAGCAAGCAAGGGGATTATAACCTGGCGAGGGAGCTCATCCGTACAGCCTCGGAACCCTTCCAATTCTTTGCACTGCGCAGTGCACATACATTCATCCACAAATCTTATGGCTCGGCATGCATCGAGCTCACTGCAGGCGAGTGGGACAGGGCCAAGTCCTATTTCACTGCCACGATCGAGGCCTGCAACATGCAAAGTAATCTAATGCTCAAGGCACTCAGCATACGAGGTCTGGGGGAGATTGCATTTGCGCACAATGATTTTGCTCTAGCCACACAGCTTTTTGAAGAGACACGATTATTTTGCGATGAGATGGGAGTGCCTCCCCAGTATCTGTACAGTTGCACGCCATTTTCTAATTTACAGGACAAATTCAAAGGATGGTCATTATTCTTGGAGGGTCTGTCACCACTTACGAATGATACGAGGTAGATCACACATGCTAGCCTGCAGTCGTATTTCACGAACAGTTGCATCATCATTGTATTATATCCATGGCAAGGAAGTAACGAGACAAATACAAGATATACTACGGCATGGCTTTGAAGATTCTAGGTGTGTCTGACCGCTCGAGGCTGCTCCTCTGCTTCACAAATAACTCTTTCTCTTTCAGATGCACGAGCCCATGCTCTTTCATTAAGCCATGTGCATCTGCACCAGGGACATCTCAGATTGAACGTGCATGAAGAGAGTGACACAAACTCACATTGCCAACCGCCACAAAGCTATTCTGTTCATCGTCTCCGACAGCGAGGTCCTGTCAATTTCTGTGCAAGCACAAGTTGACCACGTGTTCTAGGTCCTCTTCATGCCCTCGGATCACTGCAGCCAATTCGCAATTTGGCTATTGGCTTGCCCACCTAGAGGTCACCGATGATCCTCGAGCTGGTCGGATGTGTACGTACTTTGCACTACCTTGGTCTCGTTCAATTCATTGGGGATTGTATCGCCCAGGTTCAAATCCCCAGTGTTGGTTCGCCACAGCAGGGATTTAGGAGGAATGCAACAAGCCTTGTGGAGGAGTCAAGTAGATTGATGGATGGTCCGAGAGACCTGAGGTATCCACGTTCGTTGGGGATTCAGTGTGTCTTGGAGATAGGGAGATGGAAGAAACATATGGCTTATTCATGTAACAGCCTGCCATCATATCTCGGACGATCATACGAATAGTTTCATCATGATATGGCACCTATGACAAGACAGTGATGAGACGAACGCGGGAGATAAGTGAAGCGGAACACTTGGCACTTCAAGTGCGCACTGAGATTGCTATGGCATGGGAAGGCCATGATACAGATGTTTTACCTAAAAAACGCGTCTGATCCTTCGAGGTTATGCTCTTCATCGCACATCTCATATCCACTTTTCGATTGTAGTGCGCGAGCTGGATCTGCGACATCTCCTCGGATTGAAGGTTCATGAAAAAATATGACAGAAACTCACAATGGGCAATCACGAGTCTCCCATAGGTAGAGCGATAGAGGAAGACAGTTGGAAGGCGATAACTATGCACAAGTCATTCACCTCATAATCTCCAACTGTGGGCTCATTATATCGCGCATCGTGTAGGCGTTGTCCTACAATTCACAATGTTGGCCATTGGTCAGTCCACACCCTTAGAGTCGACAATGATCCAGCCTAAACTGGTCGAATGGGCATGCAGTTCATCCTAAATTGTATTGCCCAGGTTCATATTTCCAGTATTGGTTCACCACTGCAAGGATTTTGGATAGGTTCAGGAAACTAGGCTTGTGATGAGGAGTTGAGTCGTTTGGTGCAGCGTTTGAGTGGGATGGAATAATTCACGTTTGTTGGAATTCGGGGCCTCTGCAACTCTGGCAGCGATATGGAGGTGGCAGGAGGATGAATAAAGGGAAAGGCACATTAGATTGCCCATGAGAAAGATAGAATGGCACAATAGTTGAAAATGGGAATGGATCCTAGTACTTAGGAGTTCAAGATAATATGGCGCTACCTGCAGCGGATGAAGATTGCAGCGAGGAAAAAGTCGAATGCACATGCCACGGTAGCAGCTGGAGTCATGACGTGACATCGAGTGTGGGATTATTTATGCACAAGACTAATCGACCTGGGCGGGAACTTCATCACTGGCAATGACTTGGAATGCCTCCCCAAATCAGATACTCGGTGCACTGGCTAGTAAGTGCTCCCAATTTGTGAAGCTGACATATATTTGGTTCAACAGTTCAGCATTCGTGGGTTGAATGAAATCGAATTTCTTCCTGTAAGGTCAACTCAAGGGAGACTAGGGAGATTAGTGCAACATTAGAGACGATGCAAAGACGATGAGGAGAAACAAAAGATAATTTTCTGATCATGTGCAGCTAATTTCACTTGCGTGACCGAATCTCAATTCTTGACTCCCAAGGGAGTCAGGACAACCAATTTACGGAGCAAAATGCATTCTACACAAGACGATCAAATGTCTGTCCACTTCGTTTCCCTAATATTCGAGGTTCAAGCTATCAACAATATATCTCCTTGCTTCGTGCCAGCAATCCGACTGCATCGCAGACCACGACAATCTATGATAGGCTCAAGACCGGGTCGAAAGTTGAGATCTAGACTTGATGTCACCCATGATAGACGCTGGTATGTTGTCATTTATGCTGTGCAATTTCTCACCCTCTGGTGACTTGAAGCAGAACCAATGTCTGAAACTTGGAATTCACCACATGCATCCACTGGTAAGCGATGAAGCCAAAAAAAAGAATTCCCAAAAAGCCAAAGGCAAGAAGACACAAAGCTCAGTATCAGTGCCGTGTGTTTGATCTGACATAGGACGGCCCAAATGTTAAAGAACCTTCTTCTGAAAACCAAGGAGTTGGGCGATAATGCGATGCAACTGCTGGGCGTCACTATAGCGGCAATCAATATTACGAGAGACCTCGTACCCATCGACCTGGCAAAAGGCATCCTCGGAACGGTTGCAAACATCCTGATCATTGCGCAGGTTCGTTGACGTACCCTTTGCAAATGTTTGTGAAGGATCTTGAGGTCTGTACAGTCAGTGATCAAGAATCAGTCCGATTTCCAGGTGATAGTCGACAAGTGCGAGACTATCAGGGAAATCCTTGAAAGAGCGACCAAGCATGCCACCGACAACGATCTGCGAGGATACTTGGGCCATGCTTTATCTCAGTTGAACAAGTGAGCCGAACCAATTTCACCGCTGCTACAAACTGATGGCGCTGTGCAGATCAGTAAACCGTATCAATAGTGAAGTAGCCTCAAAAAAAGAGCAAGGATTTTGGCAGAGACTCCTGTCTGTCACTAGTGATCACGACCGCATTGCTGGATGGGAAAAAGACTTGGATCGCGTCATCCCACTGTTTAGTGTATGTTTCGGGAACTCCTTTAGAGCCACGGCTACTGAATGATGTTTTAAGGCTGAGATGCTCATTGGCCTCACGATTGGAATGAACACGCAAACTTTAGGACTCAAGGGCAATGGGAATGGGAACATCAAAAGGTAAGTTGCCATCTCGGTGGGCGTTGTGTATCTTCTAAAGGCAATCAGGTATCGCCCACCTGTACCCCCATCACGTCCCTCCATGTTTTATGGACGTGAGGATCTCATAGCAGAGCTGACAAATCTTGTCATCAATGATGAACATATCGCGTTGATCGGTTTTGGAGGCATGGGGAAGAGTTCCCTTGCCAAAGCTATCATTAACGAACCACTTGCCATAGAGAAGTTTGCTGATAGGCGCTTCTTTGTGACCTATGATGGCCTTGATCCTTCGACCATCACCTTTGAGACTTTCACGACTCGTTTTGCGGAAACCCTGGGCATAGAGCTTGCTGGTGCTGATCCTATGCGCCAAATATCTACCTTTCTTCGTTCTGCCACCACCCTCATTGTCCTTGATAATGCTGAGACCTTTGAAGAGGCCAGTGGATCGTCAGCACTCGGAGAAATACCACCAGCCATTGCTGACATCGCAAATATTCCTGGTGTTATTCTGGTCCTCACATCACGCAGTCGAAGGAATGCACCGAATATGCGATGGATAACAAAAGATATTCCACCATTGGACTTGAGCTCTGCTCAAGCAGCGTTCTTTCAAATTTATCAGCATGCCAGTTGTAGCGAAGCCGGGGAAGACATATGGGACCTTCTCAAGGAATTGGAATTCCACCCCCTTTCCATCAATTTACTCGCAAATGCTGCGCAGCAAAATAGCTGGTCCCCGGCCATGCTGCTGAAAAGATGGAACAATTGGCACAGCAAGGTGTTGGACCCCAGCAAGGGGAAGCTGCAAAGCTTGCCAGACACTATGCGGCTGTCACTCAGCTCACCATCAATGCAGGACCTCGGCGAGGATGGTCGTTGTGTTCTGACCATAATCGCTTTCTTGCCACAGGGCCTCAATGACACCCTGGCTAGCGATTTGTTGCCGTCACTCCCGCAAGTCGATATTATTTGTGACGTCCTTTGCAGGCAATCTCTTGTTTATCGTCAAGACAGCTTCATCAAATTGCTTGCCCCCATTCGGCATTACGTGCGAGATTCGTTGCAAACACTGGACTCCACTTGTTTGCAAGAAATATGTGCCTTCTACTATCGTATCGTCAACTGCTGTTCAGAAGAACACGATCGCTACGCTGAGACCATTACCTCAGATCACCTTAACATTGAGCACGTAGTGGCTTTCAACCTTGCACACGTCCCAGATGTCACCGAAGAGACTTATGACATCTGCTGGCAGTTTTTGTGGTGCTTGCAGAAGCATCTACCTCGCCCAACCATCCTTACTCCAGTTATCTTCAAAATCACTGAGAACTCCTCCACGTGGGGGCCAAAAGCGTGCTGCCTGCAGTATCTCGGCGCGCTCTACGCCACTCTTACTCAGCTCACCGAAGGGATGAAGACCTTCAAAACTGCTGAGGCACTCTATCTTACCGTCGACGACCACGAAAATGTGGCACACTATGTTGTCCAATGCGCAGATATCTATAGATGTCAAGGCCGCTTCATTCAGTCCCAACATGTTCTGGAAGGCTTCCAACACACCGACTTGTGGAAATCTTTCAGCAAAACTTTTAAATCCTACGTCTTGTATTTCTTGGATAAGGCCAGAATATACACATTGACAACATTCATAGACGAATTATTTGTAAAGTCCACGGAAGATCGTGACTGGGGCTTGCCATCTAAGATTTGGCACTGGCGAGCCAAATTTTACTATGGGGGAGACATTGTCCAGGCAATCACGCACTTAGAAGATATTCTCCTGCAATGCCCAAGTACTGGGGATCTCTTCGCACGCAGGGACATACTTGAGGGGCTTGCACAAATAGCATTTTGCGAAGACAGGCTATCCAATGCAATGGATATTTTGCACAAACTCGTGGAGATGTTCGAGGGTCAATATTCGGATGGTGTCCTTTGGTACACCGTCCAGAAGGCTATTGTTGCGAGCAAACAGGGGAATCATGACCTTGCAAGGGAGCTCATTCATAAAGCCTCAGAGCCCTTCCAATTCTTTGCCCTGTGCAATGCACGCGCATTTCTCCACCGATCTTATGGCGCCGCGCTCATCGAGCTCGCCGCAGGTGAGTACATCAAGGCTGCGTCTCAATTCACTGCCACCATTGAAGGTTGTAATATGCAAGGCAACCTGCACGCCAAAGCGTTCAACATCCACGGACTGGGCGAGGTTGCCTTTGTGCAAGGTGACTTCGTTTTAGCAGCACAGCACTTTGCAGAAATGCGGTCTTTGTGCGCAGAGATGGGAGTGCCACCCTGCCATTTGTACAGTTGCTTGCCATTCCACGCTTTGTCAAACAGATTTGAAGGGTGGGGTTTGTTTTTGGAGGGCCGCTCGTCATTCATGAATCTGACATAGATCATCGTATATGGTGACCGTGGTACATTGTATCTCCACATATCCGGACTGTGACACAAATTATAAGTACCAAGTCTTTAGATAAAAGAAATCCTGGTCATATAAGTCCGAGGATGAGATTACGGTGAGTTGAACTCACCTCGTGACAAGGCCTTTGGGCAGACTCATAAGCATTTCGTCAATATCGTCAATATTCAGCACTCCCATCTGTTGATATTGTGGTGATTCGCTACAGCTATCTGTAGGATTAAGGATGGCATAGGCAGCATTGTGTTTGAAACGATCGAACAACTTGAGACTGTCTGCATTGGCCTGCCTCGGAAAGCAAGAGTAATCTGGTCGTAAATAACTGATAGCTATTAGAGCACAAGGGATATGGAGTGGATGGCCTCAAGTATCGTGCAAAAAATTATGCGTGTGATTTGCAGAGACCTCATTCTCTTTGACGTCAGGCCGGGAGTCCTCCAGTGTTTTGTGGAAAATCCAGTTGAGCGTGTATTGGACATGGAACATCAACGAGAAGGCGCGCTAGGCAGGTTATCTATAAATGATTTCAGGACCATGGCGCTCCACAGCACCACAAACCATGACCTGAGATTCAATGAGACTCAGGGCTGAGGGGATACGTGACAACGCAGTGTGACATGCGCATCTAAGTGTCATCACATGACGTGATGACAGACACTTTGCTCGACCTTGATTTAGGTTATGAATTTTTTTGTTTGTTTGGAAAAGCAAGTCTATTACACAGCAACTGACACTGTCTAGTCCTATGTAAATGCTTATAGCGACGCACCGGCATCGTCCGAGGACAAAATGCTACTTATGCACACTCCGCGTCTGGGAGTAGTGTGGGACTCTGTATACTACCTGGTAACCTCGGTCTGCGGGGGCCTTGGTAGTTTGATACCCACTCAAACCTCTAGGGTGGGGGGGCCCTTGAACTCGTACCACAACCATGGTTGGTTATTCCCACGCTTTTAGCGGGCAAGGTTGAGCTCACAACGCCCAACAGTCCACTAGACTGGCCTCCCCACCAGACACTAGATACCAAATACCAAATACCATAACCTCCCCCACGAGATCCACTTAATAAATCAGCTGAAAACCACCCCAGACACAAGTCAAACTAACGAGAACAGAAACAAAAACAAATGATAGACGTTCACAACACCGAACACCGGACCATAAAACCAAACACCCCAACCACCATTCTAAATAAAAGAAAAGAAAAACTTACCACTTTAAACTACCCTAAGTAATGACTACACCCTCTGACATGTTTGACTGATAACAACATGTTTCGAAAACTACCCACCAGCACCAAGACTTAATATACCACTTCTCATCATCGAAAAACCAACATACACGTCAAATCCCCCACCTCGAGCCCAAATAAGAATAAGAAAATGCATCACCAACGTAAAACAACTCACTCTAACCTTTACCGCCCATAATAGATCCCCTAAACTAACAACCGAAATGAACTCTCTCCCACAGAAAACATGATAGCCCCTAGGGCACGGCCCATACATGTACAAAAACAACACCTCACCATCAACACACGGCTCAATAACAATGGCACCACCCCGAAAACCCAATACCCACGAAAACACCACCAGCCCCATATAAAAGCACACCACCGCGAACAAAATCCCCAACCCTCTCATCAGTGATATGAAAGACCAATCCTCTGTCAAAGTGGCCAACATCAGTGCACGCCCATCCCCGATGGGAATCCGCCAGCCGCTTCCCAGACCATACCGCTCCAGCTTGCAATATTTCCCCCCAAATGTTTTGACCGACAAAGGGGAGTCCATAGAATCACTGTCCTTACCACCAACCCCCACCCCCAACCTGAGGCCCCCCCACAATCCCCATCAAAAGACACAAGCACACCAGGAAAACCAACAACCCCCACTTCTGCTCCCCCCCCCGGTCACAGCAGAAGTAACAACCCCCATTGTTGAGGACACCTTTGAAGACCTCTCCAAATCCATCCATGCCCCCAAGGATGACGAGGACACTGCGATGTCTGATGATCAAACATCACTGCACCCCTTCTCCCCCCCTTCCACCACTACCTCCACCCCATCCAAACCCGCTACCCACTCTGAAGAGGACTTGCTTAGAGCTCACCTTGCTGTAGCAGAGATGAACTGCTCTATTGTCAAACTTAGCGGCTCAAACTCCCTCACAGCTATCCTGCACTTCACCCCCATCCCACTGGGAGGCTTCCCGCAAATTCACTTATCCCACACAGCACAACTCTTTGATTTCCAATCCCCCAAAGTCATTATGGCGTGGTTAAAGGTCCCCCACCCAAAACTCCTTATCAGAGTTTTCGACCACAATGGGAAGAACCCATCAGTTAAGGGCCCAATTTTTGTGGAACGTCTCCGCAAAGCAATCATGGACATAGCAAACTTCGTCCACAGCGACAACCCAGAGGTGAAGGTATCCCCCCCATGCCCAGAAGCTACCATAAAAGACGACGACGAGCACCCCCTCAGTTTCTTAGCATATAACCTCTCGGAAGAGATGAAGAAGATCATCATCTCCCAACGCATTTGGTCCTCACCAGACGTAACCTTCGCGGCCCACCAGTTCAGTGTTAACACTCCCCCTCTCCTTCTTTTCTGCCTACAAGGTTTCTCAACCACTGATGTCAAGACTGTCAAAGACGTGGTCTTCGACACTTGGTCCAACAACGCAACCCGCTGGGACATAGGAGAAATCCTTGCTGAGAGTGACATCCCCCAAGAAGAGAAAGAGTCTGCCACCCGGGAACTCATCAAGACCCTCTGGGTAGAACGCCTAGACTACAAAGTAAGCGGAGGAATTCCCCTCCCCCATTATAACGTCTTCGCCGCCAGCCCAACCAGCAACCCAGTGGTTTGGACCAAACTCCGAGTTTACCTCTACTCTCTCGCATACCCATCTGAACTTGAAGGAACCGGCACGGTGTCATGCATGGTATGTGATCCATACCATGACATATACACAACAGCAGTGACAAGGAAGGTAGAAGACACCTGACTGATTCCTATCACCAAGTTACCTTATCATTTTTCATTCATTTCTTAGCTAGTATTTTCACTTTCAAACTTTACTCCTATTTTTCCATGTATTTCTATTTGTTCCATGAGATTCTATCTCTTTCTATTTTTCTAGGCACATTTAGCCACCAGATTTTTCCTCAAGCCACCAAACATGTTAGTAATCATGTCATGTGACTGGGAAAATACTCTGATTTGTAAGGATTCAACTTGACTCATCATGTTTGGTCATGATTCGTCATGCTTTGTAAAACTTGCAACTGTATTTGTAATCCACTTTGTAATAAGGCTGATTCAGCACACCTAAGGACTTGGTTTGTAAGCACATTCTTACCAATCCATGTGATGACTCATGCTTCTCATTTTTCATTCTTTGTAATACTACACCTCATTTTGTATGTACATTAGTAAACAAGCTGACTCAACACAAGTTTGTAAGCACATTCTTACCAATCTATGTGATGAATCATGCTTAGTAAGATGGCCTCCCAAAAGGTATATAAGGAGCCCATTTTCACCCATGCAATTTAAGCTTCCCACTTAAAACTCTTTTCTCAAAACGTGTGAGAACCAGTAAGATCTAAGTGCAGGCTATTCAGCAGCCTTGAAGTTAAGAATAAGAAACATCTATTCAAGTTATATACTACCTTACAGGGGTTGACTATATAATAACGTACAGCTACAGAGCTAAGTTCTACCAGCACTACTTTCCTCTCTCTTTTTCAGGAAGGGAGACACGAACCATGAGACACACTTCACGAATCCACGGGCACACACTTGCCAAAACATGTACAAACTCCAACACTCAGTAAAATCACAAGCACAGACATATTTCACGAACCCACAGGGACACATTTGTCAAAACACGTACAAACTTCACACTCAGTACTATGAGACCACGAGGTTTAAACTAACCAAGGAACAAGAAGGAGAATATTGAAAGACATCCCTCCCAAGAACTCAGCACGTTATCTACCATGAAAACTAGAAAAGTCGTAGACTGTGTACTTAAGGACTGGCAAGAAGTCTTATCCTGTATAGTTGTGTTGTCACTATATACACGTCGTATATAAGACCCTTAAGTGACAAGACAACGGCTATTGGTTTCTCCACATGCTCACTATGCCACTCAATTGCCCACCCTCATGGCCTATGCCCCTTCCCAGAGATACCACTCTGGAACGGCCCGAAACACAACAACCCCAAAGCCACAGCCAACAATCAGAGGGGAAGAGGACATGGTAGGAAGACCTTCTCTTAATAACAATCTATACCAGCTTGAATATATAGCACCTGTCACATATAAGATTCTGCACCCATCAGACTTATCTACCTACCCACATAGTTTGTAGAACATACTCCCCATGTAACTACGAACCTTGAATATCACCCCCACTCCGCCACAAACCAAAAAACAAACGAAAAAGGGATCAATAATAACCTAACTCCTGACCATAGGTTATAGACAAAATCCCAACAGTCTGCCGAGGCGCATTCTGGACCCTTCTAACCCATAACCCACATATACTGACTGCCCAGCAGGACAGGAAAGTTATGGTAGCCTCGACGGCAATTGCCAACAGCGGAGACCTATTTAGGTCAAGGGTTAGCTGCGCTGAGAAGCTGAAGCCACCACAAGACGAGAATGGTGATGGGACACCTACCTCCGAAAGCATGAGCATGTACCCACCATGGTTGTCCAGGATATGACAACCCCCGCTTCCCAATGGTCGTTCCAGAAGTCGCTGGTACCTCAACCACCCCCCCCCCCCTCAACTTTTGCAAACACACCCCAACCCGGTAACATTTCTGGCCCTGGCTCACACCTCCCGAGAAGCAGAGAGGGCGGGCCTCATACCACTGGGCCACCCCTCGAAGATGCTACACGAGAGTTTGGAAGTGGAAACAATCATATGCCCCACCTGGTGACACACACCCATGCGCAACCTAATCAAGATATTAGAAACCATGAAACGAGAGAAGAAACACTACACACCAATAAGAAAAAGAAAACAAGAGCTAATATCCTCCTCGCCACACTAAACATGAGAGGGCGAGCATCACCACAACTAGGGAACAGTGACATATCTAAATGGACAACAATACAACATGTCATGAGAGAAAAGAAAATAGGCATTCTATGCATGCAAGAGACGCACCTGTTACCTGAGCACAAAACACAAATAGATACACTCCACAAACGGAGACTGAAAGTCGTGAACTCAAGGGACCCACATCGACCTGGTGACTCAGCTGGAGTCGCAATAATTATCAATAAAGAAATACTCAACCCAAATGAATTAACCGTAACTGAAATCATCCCTGGAAGAGCGCTAGTCATAAGAACAAAATGGCACAACGAAAAAGACATAACTATTGTCAACATATACGCCCCCAACAACCACACACAGCACGCAGAATTCTGGAATAAGATCACTGAAACATGGCAAGAAAAACAACTCCCCAATCCAGACTTCATCATGGGAGACTTCAATATAACGGAAGATGCACTGGATCGAGCACCAGCCTGCCTTGAGAATGATCAAGCCCTTGATGCCCTCAGAGACATGAGGTTTAAACTTAATATACAAGACTCCTGGAGAATCAACAACCCGTCAGCGAGACTCTTCACTTTTTACAGTAACACAAATACACACTCGCGCCTAGATCGCATCTATACGTCACCAACCCACAAACAACATATATATGGATGGGACTCCTGCACATCAGCAGTCCCAACAGACCATAGGATGGTCCTCATAAGATACGCTCCAGCAGAAACACCTTTCGTAGGCAAAGGCCGCTGGTCCTGGCCCATGAGCCTGATAAATGATGGTAAACTAATTGAAAAAATTAGTAAAGCCGGTAAAACCATACAAAATAGAATCACTCAACAACAACAACAACCAAGAACAGACTCAGAAAACCCACAAAGAGAATGGGAAGAACTCAAATCCCAAATCCAACAACTCGTGAAAGTAACAGCGAAAGAACACCTGAACAAAATAAGAACAAGAACAAAACAACTAGAAGATGACTTACGGAAAACAGTAGAGAACAATGACCTAGACACCAACGAAATCACAAGACGACAAAAAGCCTGGATAGAAAGCGAGATCAACCACTTAGAAAATAAAAGATATAAAAAGAAACAATTACACTCACAAGTCGACTGGGCAACGAAAGGCGAGACGATTAGCAAATACTGGTCAAAGATTAACAGCAGTAAAAAACCCAGAGACATAATATACAAACTAAAAAAACCTAACCAAAACGGCTTTGCCTCCCGATCTGACAAGATGGCAGAAATCACAAGAAAATATCATGAAAACCTACAAAAAGACGCTATGTCAGAAGAAGAAGCAGAAGAAAGAATCACTGAAATACAACACACAATGAACCAAATCCCGCAATCACAAAAGTTTAAAAATGAAGACTCACCGTTACACAACCCCCTGCAAGAACACCATATACAAGAAGCCCTGTACGCCTCAAAATCAGGTAGTGCCGCTGGTATTGATGGAATCCCGTACGAAATATGGAAAAATCTACATGAAAAACACATAAGCGACCAAAAACAAGAGCTACCCAGCTTCAATATAATCAAAACACTTACTTTAGTAATAAATGACATCCAAGAACACGGAGTTGATGAGAAGACAGACTTCGCCCTATGCTGGATGTGCCCAATATATAAGAAAAAAGAATGTTCTGAAATAGAGAACTACTGACCTATAACACTGCTAAACACAGACTATAAAATCCTGACAAAAGTGTTAGCCATGCAACTAGTGAGAGAAATACACCCACTGATACACGCCGACCAAAGCGGATTCATACCTCGACGCTCCATCTTTGATCCCATCTGCCTAGCAAAACTCATGATCGAATACGCAGATATAACAGAGGAAAACGGTGTCCTAGTTGCGCTTGATCAAGAAAAGGTGTATGACAGAATAAAACATGACTACCTAATCACGACCCTTGAAACCTTCCAGATCCCGCAACCCTTCATAAGAACAGTTAAAGCGCTATATAAAAATGCACATACCAAGGTTGCCATAAACAGAGTGCTCAGTGCCCCCTTCCAAGTCACAAGAGGTGTGCGACAGGGCGATCCCCTCTCGTGCCTCCTCTTTGACCTCGCCATTGAGCCCTTAGCATGCACCCTGAGACATACAGAAAAATTAAAAGGGTACAACATACCAGGACTTACCGACAAAGTCATAGTGAACCTATATGCCGATGATACAACAATATTCCTAAACAAATCAGACAAATACCATGACCTGGAAGAGATCCTGTCAAAATGGTGCCGGGCGTCAGGTGCTAAGTTCAACCTTGAAAAAACTGAAATAATCCCCATCGGATCAAAAACGCACCGCGATCGAGTACTTCAAACACGACAAACTAACCCCTGTGAAACACCATTAAACAATAACATTAAGATAGCCCCAGACGGCCACCCTGTTAGATCCCTGGGTGCCTGGATCGGTAACAGAACTGAAGCCTCAACTCCATGGGAACCTATACTGAACAAAATCAGACTAGCACTAAAGAAATGGGGAAACAGTCACCCAACACTAGATGGTAAGAAACTCATAGTGCAAATGACTGCAGGTGGCATGACCCAGTTTATGACCAAAGCCCAAGGAATGCTGAAGAATATAGAAACGGCATTAACAAAAATTATACACAACTTTATCTGGGACAATGCACGCACTCCCCCCATCAACCTAGAACAACTTCACCGTCCAAGAGAAGAAGGAGGTATCGGATTACTAGATATCAAATCAAGAAACGAAGCAATTGAAGTAACTTGGGTAAAAACATACCTGGACCTATCTGAATTGAGGCCGGCATGGGCATCCATTATGGACTTACTACTGAACACAATCAGATCAGAAAACACCGAACACAATAAAACAAATCCATTTCTCACATCCTGGATCCCCCCAATGAAAGGCCCAAGATTCACCTCATTACCCCACGAAGCACAATTAATAATAAAAACTGCAAAACAATTCAACATAAGTTTCGCGCCAATTAAAATATCAAAAGAATTAAAAAAGAAACTACCATCGTGGTGCCACCTAGGAGCCCCCAAAAACACATACAACAAATCAAAAAACAAATGCCTAATGACCACACATAACTCAGCAAACATTAAACAACTAATAAAATTAAGGAAACAACTGACGCGAATAAGTGAACTCGATCAACACTTCCTGAGAAATACATGCCCATGTAAAGCATGCCAAAGAGACAGAAACAAAGGGTGTTCTAACCCACATACATGTGCACAATACGCAAATGAAATCCTATACAAAATAGCTCCCAAATTCAACACAAAAATGAAGCCAAAGAAAGACAACCTATCACTAACCCACTGAAGAAAGGAAAAAAACCAACAGGCACACAAGAACCGAAACGGAGAAATCCTTTTCAACCCAACAGTAACAACCCGCTCCAGTCTAGCAGACTGTTTCAGGATCTTCACAGACCCAAAATACACATCACTAACCCCAGCACATCGCCTACAGGCACCAACAAGGGGACTCAACCTCCTACAAAATAATATAACAATTTTCACGGACGGATTGTGCACAAATAACGGAAAAGATAACGCACAGAGCGGATGTGGTATATGGCTCAAAGAAAACCACCCCAAAAACCTCGCGTTTAGAATCCCTGGACGGAAACACTCAAATCAAATAGCAGAATTATCAGCAATACTAGTAGCCTTACAACAAGTAGAACCCCACATACCTATAACCTTTGTCACAGACTCCAGATACACAATAGAAGGCCTAACCAAACATCTCCCATACTGGGAGGACACGGGATGGATCGAAGTAGCAAATAGTGAAATCATCAGAGCAACAGCATACCAACTGCGGAAACGATCTGCACAAACATCATTTCAATGGATAAAAGGGCACAATGGCCACCAAGGGAATGAGCGAGCCAATACCTTAGCAAAAGAAGGGGCAAATAAACCAACCCCAGATGAACTCGATCTAAGCATCCCTGATGAATTTAACCTACAAGGAGCAAACTTATCAACAATAACACAAGCACTCGCCTATAAAGGCATCAGACAAAAAATAAACATAACCCCACGAAGGAAGACCACAAACAATCTAGATATAACCAGATATGCACTCCAAGAACTAACAGGACAACTAGGAATGGATTCAACCATATGGACAAACAGTAGACATAGAGACATACCCAGAAAGATAAGACAGTTCCTATTCAAAGTGTTACATGGCGCACACAAAATTGGAGATTACTGGACAAACATACCAATGTATGAACATCGCGCAAGATTCGCCCACTGCAATGCAGATGACAAAACCATGGAACACATATTGACCAAATGCCCGAACAACAATAGCTCATTAATCTGGTCTCTTGCCAAAGACATATGGCCAGAGAATTTCGGAACTTGGCCCAGAATAAATATAGGCATAATCCTGGGCTGCGGAAGTGTAAATATAAATCCACACAGACAAAATGATGAACATGAAAACCACAGAAACCAAAAACCACACAAAGGCACCTCCAGACTATTAAAAATCTTGATAGCAGAATCAGCATATCTCATCTGGACCACAAGATGCGACAGAACAATAAATGGCACAACACTTACCAAACAATCAATAATAAAGAGATGGTCATTAATAATAAACAAACATTTACAACTAGACAGACTTACAGCGAGAAAAATAAATCGCACACCATCATTCCTAAAACTAATAACATCTACATGGCACAACATAATCACATCACATGAACCCTTACCAAAAAACTGGGTGATCGCCCTTGAGGTTTTAGTGGGTATTAAGCCACCCAGGCCCTCTCTGAACGAGGCAACCAGGTAGTAAAGAGCCCCACACACCCCATTAAACAGGAGTGCGTAAACACATTTTCTCCTCGGACCGGGATCCTAAGTATCCCGCTATAGCGCATATTCGTAGGACTAGATTTTGTCAGTTGCTACAAATATACATCGCTTGTCTAAAAAAAAAAAAAACCTCTAGGGTGGTCACCCAATCATTGTTTCAGGTTTGTGTGTTTCTGTCGATGTTGATTACATCAGCCCACGTGTTGTGGACGTGTGTCGTCGCTTTTGGGGTCCGTTTCAATTTGCAGGCTATCACTCTGTCCAGTTGTAGGCGTCGGTTTATTGCATTGGTCCATCATTTGACGATGTTGTTGTCCATGTGAGTTTGTTCTTTTATGGTCCATTTGCAGCACAGTACCTATATAAGATGGGCAGATTCTGATGTTAGTATTCTTAGTAGGCATGATGCCCCTTTTCGCCCTGAGATTGCTCTTGCGTTGTTAGCATCATCGGAGTTTCGGTCTCGGGGTAGTTGTGGGAGGGAGAGGGCCCCGCATCCAAGGATGAGCCCTATCGTCGGCTCGGGCCAGGGGCTGTGTTTGGTGCGCCATAGGCTTTTAGCCAGGCCCCATATTCGTTTTCTCATCAGGTGGTTGCATTGTGTTAGTATGTGTTCCATGGATTCTGTATCTTCTCTACATGATTGGCATTGGGCTCTATGCTCAAATGTGGGTATTTGGGTCCAAAAATCGCCGATTTTGAACGTGTTGTTTAATGTTTTGTATAGGAACATTTGGATTTTTTTCGATAAGTCCTTGTTTCTACAGCTTTGCCAGATTGTTTTATCAGTTTCTATTGTTGATGTTATTGTTTCTAGGGCGTATCTGGTAACATCTAGTAGGGCTAAGGTCGCCCTTTTGGTTTCTACGTGTTTTCCTCTCATGATTGCTATGTATGCTGTTTTTTGGCTGATTGTTCTCAGTTTCGCTCCTTGGAGGTCAAAATTCCTAGGCACATAGGTGTCGATGTTGTCAGCAACTATTTTTTGCACGCCCCTTTGGGCGAGTTGGTCTGCTTCTTCATTTCCTGCGACCTTACTGTGTCCTTTTACCCACTGGAATGTGGTTGGGGAGGGGCGTCACCTCAGGTGGTATGCTATAGCCTTGAACAGTTGGGTGTTGGAGATATCTATCCAGCCTTGGTCTTCCCAGCTCGTGAGGTGTGTAGTGATACCGGTGATGACATATTTGGAGTCAGTCATAATTTTTATTGGGGTCAGTAGGGGTGCGTTCTGTAGCGCCACCAGAACTGCCATAAGTTCTCCTATTTGGTTTGAGTGGTCAGTGCTGGGCATACATATCTCGCGGTTCATTGGGTGATTGTCTTCCACCCAGATTCCGCCACCGCATTTTGTGTTATATTTTCCGTTGTTGATGCAGGACCCATCAGTGAAGATGGTGAGCACTTCATTAGTCGTTCGTCTGTTGATGGCTGGGATGCGCAGTCTGTATGCTGGTATTTGGAGGGACCTGGATGGAATGGTGAAAATGCGGAAGCAGTCTGATAGGTTGTCTCTGGCTGTGATGGCTGGGTCGAAAAGGACCTCACCCTGTGGTTGTGTTCTCATCCGTGCGTTTTTTTCTAGTCTCCTGTGCGTTAGTGTAAGGTTGTCTTTTAGAGGGGTCGTATTGGGGTTGAATTTGGGGAGGAGGTTATCCAGTATGTCTTTTGCGGTTTGTGTGCATTTGTGTGGGTTTTGACATCCTGCTAGTTGGTCTTCGGTGCATTTGTCACATGGGCAGGGGGCTCGAGGCTGGTGCATTCCTTGGTTGGTTAATCTCATGGCTATATCTCTCAGATCTCGCACTGATTTTATCTTGTGTGTTTGTTGTAGGCATCTATTTTTTCCTTTATGGTATGTTTTGGGAGGTGCACCTGGGTGCAACCAGGTGGGGAGTTGATCTTTGAGTGTTTCGGATAACTTTAGTGGCGTGAAGCTGACATGGTATTTTTTGGTTGTTTTTATTAAGTTCATGATTATTTTAGGGAGTTTGGTTGTTCTTATACCCTGTGTTGGGGGATCCCATGAGGTTAGGAATGTTCGTGGGTCAGTGGTTCCTTTTATTTTTTCTGGTTTCAAGGTGCTGATGATGGAGTCTGTAACGAAGGCCCACACTGGCCTTGAAGTGGATAGTTCCATGTACGATTTCACCCATGTTATTTCAACAGCTTCATTTCTCGCGCCGATGTTCAGGAGGTTCAGGCCTCCTTCTGATACTGGGCGTTCCAGCTGTCCGAGGCTTATTGGTGGGGATTTCCGTCCATCCCACATGAATTTATGTATTGACTGGGTGATAGTGTTTTCTATTGATTTAGGCATTCCTTGCGCCTTGGTAAGGAATTGGGTCATGCCCCCGACTATCATTTGGACTATGAGTCTTTTCCTGTTGAGGGAGGGGTGGCCCATGTCCCATCTTTTCAGGTTGCTGTTGATTTTTTTTAGGATTGGTTCCCAGGATGTCGCATGGTCGACCTCATTGCCTATCCAGGCCCCCAGTGATCTTATTGGGTTGCCGTCCAACACTACCCTGACTTGCTTGGTCCAGGGCATATCTATGGCATTTAGTTTTCTGTGTAGTACTACATTCGCTCGGTGTGATTTGGTGCCTATGGGTAGTATCTCTGTTTTCTCCATGTTGAATTTAGCACCTGATGCTGTGCACCATTTTTGCAGTATGTCTTCTAGGTCTGAGTACTTGTCTTCCTGCGAAAGGTATATTGTTGTGTCATCAGCGTACATATTTACGGTCAGTCGTTCTTTCAGGCCGGGGATGCTATATCCTTTTATCTTAGCTGAGTTTCGCAGCGCACATGCGAGTGGTTCAATCGCGAGGTCAAACAGTAAGCATGACAGGGGGTCACCTTGCCTGACGCCTCATGTTACTTTAAAGGGGGAGCTTAGGAACCCATTGATGGCGACCTTTGTGTATGTGGATTGATATAGGTTTTTAATGGTGTTGATGAACATGGGCGGGAGTCTGAATGTCTTAAGGGTCTCGAGGAGGTAGGTGTGGTGGATTCAGTCATATGCTTTTTCTTGGTCGAGGGCGACAATCACGCTGTTTTCTTCCATTAGGTCGGCATAGGCCGTCATTACCTGTGTTAGTCTAATCGGGTCGAAAATGGATCTTCCATGGATGAAGCCACTTTGGTTAGGGTGGATTAGCTTGTGTATGGTTCCGGACAGTTGTATGGCAAGGGCTTTGGTGAGTATTTTGTAGTCTGTGTTCAGCAGCATGATTGGCCGGTAGTTCTCAATTTTTGTGCGGTCTTTTTTCTTGTACAGTGGGCACATCCACCCTAGGGTGAAGTCAGAGTCTTCATGCATGCCGTTCATTTGTATATCATTCATGACGGTGGTCAACATTTTTATTACATCAAAGCTGGGTGTTTCTTTTTTGATTGCATCCTTGTGTTTCTCATTTAGGTGCTTCCACAGTTCGTACGGTATGCTGTTGATTCCAGCTGCGCTACCAGACTTTGATGATAGCAGTGCATTTAGGATGTGCTCTTCCAGTAGGAGTTCTTCCATTTCATTTGTTGGCGCATTGAATTTCTGACCGTTGTCTTAATAACCGAGGGTCTTATATAAATACGTGCAAGAATGTAATGACACCACAATTACACTGGATAAGACTTCTTGCCAGTCCTCGATTAACACGGTCTACAAATTTTCTTCTTTCATGGTAGATAACGTGTGAGTTCTTGGGAGGCTCACTAAACCAATCAATTAGATTAACTTAGCCGGAGCTTTACTATTTCTGATTGAAACTATAAACTTTGTCTAGGAAATACCGTCTAGACACTTGAACTGGTTTCCTGGATATATGATAAACTATTGAGAAGCTGGTCTCAAATGTGACTATGTTGACCAAAACTCGTGTTGGTCAATATACAAATACCTAGTGAGAATGCTGGTCTCACAAATGACAACAATGACAAATAAAAAAAAAAAACAATGACCAAAGCTCGTGTTGGCCAATATACAAATACCTGGTGAGAACACTGGTCTCACAAATGACAACGATGACCAAAGCTCGTGTTGGTCAGTAAACAATACGTGGTGAGAACACTGGTCTCACAAAACTGGGTTTCTATCACGAGAAACTTACGTAATCTCAAGGGAAACACTTTCCCTGCACTTGTCTGGACAGTTCTTACAAAGGAAATGGGCTTTGTAAGCAGCAATTTGTTCAGACTGAAGCTTCTTAGGTAAGAGTTCAATTGGTTCAAGTGGGAGATCTATTTTTTTGGGGGGAGAATGGGCTCTCCTTATATACATTTTGTGTGGGAATATTATGTAAGTAAAAAGGTGATGTAATGACCTCAGAATGTGAGAAGAATATTCCAAAAACTGGAGCAGAATGTTCTAGCAGGTGCAAAAGAACATTCCAGAATATTCATGGTGGGATAATGACATCATTCTGAGTCACTCTGAGTCATTATGAGTCATTGGAATGTTCTAGCAAATTCCATGGAACATTCTGGAATTGATGACATCATTATGACATCACTATGACATCATATCTTTCAACAGAATACCTGCAGGAGTGTGTGTGAAGTCCTATGACATCATTATGACATCATACCCTGTAGGTATAATTTTGTGAAGCATCTGATTAGTCAGAGCATCCTAATAGAAAAGTAAAGTAAAGAAACACTAGAGAAAACTACTCAGAAATAATGGAACAAATAATAGTACACAATACATGGGCTTTTTAGATAGGTTTTTGTTAGGCTTTGAACTTTTCTCTATGGGTTTCTCTAGCCAAAGTGAATAAGCCAAAGGAAAGGCAATACCTTAACCTTCAAGTTGCTTCTCCTATCAACTAGGTCATTATGTGATTCCCATCTCACATATGACTTTTCTTCAAAACATGGTTGATTCATGAATCACTGAGGGAAAACTGAAAATATTGGACCAAGGTTTGATACCAAGGTATGGGTTGACTAGTCTGAGGACTAAGCTAACAGACTTTGTCTTTTTAGGGGGATACCTAGTAGTCATGTCCATGCATGATTCCCAATTCATGCAGGACACCGTCTGGTATTTCTTGTAGGGCTATGTCTCTTGCGTTTTGGTAGGCGTGCTCGGTGCATGCTAGGTGGTCACTCAGTTGTATATCCTCATGGTAGTTTCTTGCTATCTCTGCCATTTCTTCTGACTTTGTCGTGTATCGTTCAGTCCCTGGTATGTGTAATCTGTGAATCACGTCTCTCGGTGCTTTCTGACTGTTTATTTTGGACCAGTATTTACTTATGGTTTCTCCATGTGTCGCCCATTTCGCCTGGGCTCTCAGGTGTGATTCCTTGTACCGTTTCTTGTGTAGGTGCTCTATCTCTTTTTCCAGTATGATTCTATTTATCCTGGCGTCTTCCAGGGTGTCAATTTCCTTGCAGTTTGTTATCTTGCGCAGGTCTTTGGTGAGTGTTTTTATATGCTGGTTGATCTTAGCTAGGTGCGTCTTAGTAGTGTCTTTGGCTAGGATAGTCATGTTGTCCTTGAAGGTTTTCCATATCGTCTGTGGGTTGGTTGTTTCAGTGCGTGGTCCCATCTCTTCTATCTTCCATTGGGTTTCAATGCCTGACTCGATTATTTTTTTAATTAGGTCGGTGTCTGATATAATGCCTACCGGCCATGACCATCGTCCTTTCCCAATGTGTGGGAGGTTAGGTGGTGCGAGTCGTACTGAGACCATGTGGTGGTCTGTGGGGATTTGGCTAATGCCTGAGTTCCACTCTACAAGACTCTTGGTGTGTCGTTCTGAGGCGTATATTTGGTCGATACATGATAGGGTGTGGTGGTTGCTGCTGAAGGTGAACATTCGTTGGTGGGGGTGTTCATCTCGCCATGTATCTTGTACTCTCAGTTTTGATCTTAGGTCTCTTAGGGTGCTGATAGCATTCTCATTGTCGAGCCATGCTGGGGCGCGATCTATGGGGTTTTTGGTTAGGTTGAAGTCGCCCATCATGAAGTCTAGGGGCCCTAGGTTTGCCCCTAGCCATTCCATTTCTATTTTTTTCCAGAAGTTGTGGTGTTCATTTGCGTTGTTAGGTGCGTAGACATTTAGTATGTTGATGGTCTCATTGTTATGCCATTTTGTTGACAGGACCGCTGCTCGTCCTGGGATCAGGATCTTCATCAGGGTGTCAGCCATGTTGGTGATCTCCTTGTTTAACATGAAGGCAATCCCAGCTGAGCTGCTGGGTCTCGTTGGGTCACTAGTGCTCAATATTTTGAGTCGTCTTGAGAATATGTTTTCTACCTGGTTTAAGTGGTCAGTGGTCAGGTGTGTTTCTTGCAAGCATAGTATGCCGATTTTCTGATCTCTCATTGTTTGATTGACGACTGTCCATTTAGATATTTGGCTCTGTTCTAGGTTGGATGAGGTTTGCCCTTTCATGTTCAGTGTGGCTAATTTTATGTTTGCTCTGGTTTTCTTTTCTTTTTCAGTGTCGGACTGCATCTGTGTCATTGGACGGGCCTGGTTAGATTGGTATGTTGGTGTACCTGGGTGAGGTTGTATGGTTGATGGGGGGGCGCTGGACGTATGGTTTGTCCGTTCCTGGTGTGGAACTGGTTTAGAGTGTGCCCCTGAGGGGCGTTTCCACATCCGAAATCCCGTGACTGGTCATCAGAGGGCCACCCAGTGGTCTGAGGTGGTCCTCCTCCACATTCAAGGGGGCAAGTACCTGGACCGACAAAAAAAACCGTGTTGTGTGGGGTTGCATTGTGTGTTGTGAGTGATCATAATACTAAGTCTACTGTACGATCATTTGTAGTTTAGAATTGACGTATCCTGGCCAATTAACAGTGGACTTATGTTAGCATTTTCGAGTGATATCAGTGCCCAGGACATTCATATCATCTACTAGTGAGAACTTGAGCCTCTCGGCACGGCTCGTCTGAACCTAAATAGGTTTCCGTGGTCTGGTATGCATCATGCTTGTCAAGACGACCTTTGCTTTCCTGTCTCACAAAAACGATCAGTATATTCGGGCATTAGGTCTTATCATGATAATTCATGTCTCAATTGAATCTATCCAGCTTTCCAACAGCTCATGTACCCTTAGGTTCTGGGCCTGAGTTAGAGCCAGTGTGGTGTGTCGCGTGGTGCTGTCTGGTGTGGCATGTGAGGCAAGATATGTGGGATTGGTACATAGGGACAGTGGTGCGTGGCTAGACATAGTAGGTATGGTACAGGGGAAGACTGACACATATTGCAGTAACATATCTCCGTATTATACGAGTGAACGGACTTGCATAATATCCTGTATGATACGGGCCAGCGGACCATGGGCCGAAGGTAGATATATCCTCGACTGTGACGGATGGGCCGGGAGTGTTATTATTCCCGATGGAGACGGGTGGGCCCAGGTGGGGAATATGTAAAGTAGATGGGTGGGCCGATGGACATGAATTTTCAATAGACGGATCGGCCGAGGTAGTTGGATATTATGTAGATGGGTGTACCAAGGTAGATATGTATCAAATAGCCGGGTATATCAAGGGTGCTTGTTATCACATAGACGGGTGGGCCCAGATATATATCATATTAGACGGGTGGGCCGACAAATTAATATTATTTTGTAGACGAGTGGGCCGACGTATTGGTATTATTTTGTAGACGGGTGGGCCAAGGGAGTGGTGAAAGATTTATTATATACAGGTGGGCCGACAGTAGACATAAAAATGATGTCCTAACTCCCGGATGTGTTAATTTATCTCCGGCATGCGAATCTCGGGCTTCGGGTGTTGGGTGTCAGGTCTCGATATTCGGGACTCAATATTTGGGACTTGGTACTCAATGGTCGGGACTTGATGGCCGGGCCTTGGGTGTTGGGACTCAAATCTCAGGCTTTGGGACTCAATTGTCGGGACTTGGGTTTCAAGACTCAGTAGTCGGGACTTGATAGTGGGGACTTGGGTTTCAAGACTCGGTAGTCAGGACTCGATGATTGGGACTCAATGGTCAGGACTCGATAGTCGGGCTGCAGGACTCGATTGTCGGGACTCAATGGTTGATAGTGGAGACTCAAAACTCACAACTCATCGCAATGTTTGAGTTTCAAGTTTCGAGTCTTGAATCTTGGGCTTCAGGCTTCGGGTCTTGATATATGGGTCTTGATATTCAGGACTCAGCATATAGCAATAGGTCAGATATTTGAAAGTCAGTATGTAATTTTCATTACTTATTGCACCATGTACAGAATTTAGACTTCAACATTCTGAACTGAAGGACTAGAACTACTCTGGTCGCTGTGGGTTCAATTTCATTAGGATGGCGGTGAACATCTGAATCTCTGCCATCTTTTCACGGATGCCAGCTTGTTGATCCTCAATCACTGTCAGGAGGTGTTCCCTCATCCACCTCAGTGCCTTCAGCATTGCAACTGAGCTTTCTGCTGAGTGCCAAGTGCCGAGTGTTGAGTTCCGAGTTCTGAGTGCCAAGTGCCCCGATGCTTCTGGGCATTAACACCCAGATAGCCCACGCTCTCAGGTGCCCATCAGAATTTAGATCATCTCAAATGGATGTGATGTGAGTGAGATATGAACAAAATACTATATACCAGGTGAATTTGGGCATCAGAGGTTCAATGCTTTCGATGTTTTTGATGTTGGGTCTTGATGCTTTCGGGTATTGACATGTAGATAGCCCTCAATCTCAGGGGTATGGCAAAATTCAGATTGTCTGAAACAGATATAATTTGAGTGAGATATATGCAAAATACCATATACTGACTCCTGAGTGCCGAGTGCCGAGTGCTGAGTGCCCCGATGCTTCCGGGCATCAACCCCCAGATAGCCCTCACTCTCAGGGGCCCATCAGAATTTAGCTCATCTCAAACGGATGTGATTTGAGTGAGATATGGACAAAATACTATATACTGGGTGAATTTTGGCATCAGAAGCTTGATGCTGTCCATGTTTTTGATGTCGGGTCTCGATGTTTTTGGGCATTGACATGCATACAGCCCTAGATCTCAGGAGTTCATCAGAATTTAGATAGTCTTAAATAGATATGATTTGAGCAAGATATATGCAAAATACCATATACTGACTACCGAGTCCCCAGTACCGAGTACCGAGCACCGAGTACCGAGTCCCGGGTCCCGAGTCCCGAGTGCCGACTACCCGACGCTTCCGGGCATCAACACCCAGATAGCCCTCACTCCCAGGGGCCCATCAGAATTTAGATCATCTCAAACGGATGTGATTTGAGTGAGATATGAGCAAAATACTATATACCAAGTGAATTTCAGCATCAGAAGTTTGATGCTCCTGATGTTTTTGATGTCAGGCCTTGCACCAAGGGTAAGCACATGGCACAACAGGAATAAATCCTGTTGTCCTAGTATCCTTATATATTGCACATACTATTGAAGGGATGTTGGGGATCATATTTTGCCTCAAACAGACATGATTTGAGGGAGATATGAGCAAAATACTATTTACTGGGTGTGTCTGAGCTTCGCAGGTTCAATGTTTTTGTTGTCAGCCTTGTGTGGGAAAAATTCTAAAACATCAGGAGAAACATAAAAACACATCATCAGGGACTGCATCAGGTTTGCTATGATAACACCTATGTATCATATGATAGATTGGCTTCCAATGTACTGTTCCAGTCCCTGAACCAGTTTCTGTCAGTGGTATGTATGTCTAAATACAAAAAAAAACTCGAAATTGGTCACAACTGCATAGAACCTCAAGGCAATCACTGTGCACTGGTGCAAGAAAGTTACAATCACAAGACATATACATCAGCAAAATATGATTTTGCCACACAGTTACCAGAAGGTCACAAGCTTTGACAGTGCTTACTAGACTAAGGATATGATTGTCTTAACTCAATAGTCTTAACTTGCTAGTCATAATATAAGCTTTCTTAATAACCATAACTGTCATATCTTCCATCATAATCCTAACCCTCACAGCTTATGTATTATGTAGTAATCAACTATCATATTAGACTATCAAGTGAAGACTATCGTGTAATGACTATCAAGTTAAGACTATTAATTTAAGACTATCCTATTAAAACTATTGTATTTGATTCTAAGTCTATACAATAGACCTGTGATGCTTGATGAGTGTCAGCCTGAACAGTATATTAGAGATCACACTATCATACTACACATAGGTATGACTATTGAAGACATGATGTAGTGCCTTATGATGTGTTTTTATGTGTCTCCTGATGTGTTGAGAATGTCCTACAGTACATCATGTGTCCATGTGAGGCCATATGAATTCTGTGACACTCCTGACATTAAGGGCTATCCACATGTCAATGAACACAATCATCTAGGCCTCACATTGAAATCATTGAAAGCATCAAACTCCTGATGCTGAAATACAACCAGTATGTAGTATTGTGCATGCCTGAAAGCATTGAGGACCGACATCAAAAACATCGAAAGCATTGAACTTCCCATGCTGAAACTCAGTATTTTGCTGATATCTCACTCAAATCACATCCATTTGAGATGATCTAAATTCTGACGGGCCCCTGAGAGTGAGGGCTATCTGGGTGCTGATGCCCGGAAGAATCGGGCACTCGGCACTCTGCACTCGGGACCCGGGACTCGGTACTCGGTACTCGGCACTCAGCACTCAGCACTTGGTAGTCAGTATATGGTATTTTGCATATATCTTGCTCAAATCATATCTATTTAAGACTATCTAAATTCTGATGAACTCCTGAGATCTAGGGCTGTATGCATGTCAATGCCCAAAAGCATCAAGACCTGACATCAAAAACATGGACAGCATCAAGCTTCTGATGCCAAAATTCACCCAGTATATAGTATTTTGTTCATATCTCACTCAAATCACATCCGTTTGAGATGATCTAAATTCTGATGGGCCCCTGAGAGTGAGGGCTATCTGGGTGTTGATGCCCGGAAGTATCGGGCACTCGGCACTCGGAACTCGGAACTCGGAACTCGGCACTCAGCACTCAGCACTCAGCACTTGGCACTCAGGACTTAGCACTCAGCACTTGGTAGTAAGTATGTGGTATTTTGCATATATCTCACTGAAATTATATCTGTTTCATACAATCTGAATGTTGCCACACCCCTGAGATTGAGGGCTATCTACATGTCAAAGCCCAAAAGCATCGAGACCAAACATCAAAAACATCAAAAGCATCAAACCTCTGATGCCAAAATTCACCTGGTATATAGTATTTTGCTCGTATCTCACTCAAATCACATCCATTTGAGATGATCTAAATTCTGACGGGCCCCTGAGAGTGAGGGCTATCTAGGTGTTGATGCCTGGAAGCATCGGGTAGTCGGCACTCAGGACTCGGGACCCGGGACTCAGGACTCAGTACTCGGGACTTGGGACTCAGCACTCAGTAGTCAGTATATGCTATTTTGCATATATCTTGCTCAAATCATATCTATTTAAGAGTAGCTGAATTCTGATGATCTCCTGAGATCTAGGGCTGTATGCATCTCAATGCCCAGAAGCATCGAGACCCGACATCAAAAACATGGACAGCATCAAGCTTCTGATGCCAAAATTCACCCAGTATATAGTATTTTGTTCATATCTCACTCAAATCACATCCGTTTGAGATGGTCTAAATTCTAACGGGCCCCTGGGAGTGAGGGCTATCTGGGTGTTGATGCCCGGAAGCATCGGGCACTTGGGACTCGGGACCGGGACTCGGTACTCAGTACTCGGCACTCGGTACTCAGCACTCGGTAGTCAGTATATGGTATTTTGCATATATCTTGCTCAAATCATACATATCTCACTCAAATCACATCTGTTCGAGATGATCTAAATTCTGATGGGCCCCTGAGAGCGGGGGCTATCTGGGTGTTAATGCCCGAAAGCATCGGGGCACTCGGGACTCGGGACTCGGAACTCGGAACTCGGCACTCAGCACTCGGTACTCAGCACTCGGTAGTCAGTATATGGTATTTTGCATATATCTCACTCAAATTATATCTGTTTCAGACATTCTGAATTTCTTTCATCTTGAGTGCCGAGTGCGAAATTCCGGGTCTCGAGTTTCGGGTCTCGAGTTTTGGGTCTCAGTACTCGGTATTCAGTCCTCACTGATTCGAAACAGTTACGAGTTTTGAGCTTCGTGTTGAGTACTGAGTATCGAGTACTGAGACCTGAGATTCAGCATTTGGTACTCAGTATTCGGTAGTCAGTACTTTTGAATTTCGGATTTGGAGTTTTGTTTTTTGTTTCCAATCTTTTGTCTCGAGTGCCGATTGCCGAATTCCGGGTTTCGGGTGTCGGGTGTCGGTACTTGTACTCGGTACTCGGTTGTCAGTACTCGGTGATTCGAGTCTCAAGACTTGAGACTTGTGATTCACAAATCAAAATTTGAATCTAATGTACTCGGCCTATCTGTCTATATGATACGTATCTGGGCCCACCTGTCTATCTAATATTGCCCGACGTCAGCCCACCCATCTATGTAAAATTCCCCACTTCGGCCCACCTGTCTATCTAATATGACCCCACATTGGCCCACCCATCTATCTAATATATAATTCACCTCACCCTCGGCCCACCCGTCTATCTAATAAATAATTCACCTCACCCTCAGCCCACCTGTCTATCTAATATTTCCCCACATTGGCCCACCCGTCTATCTAATATTTCCCTACATCAGCCCACCCATCTATCTAATAAATATTTCACCGCTGCCTCAGCCCATCTGTCTACAAAATAATACTAATACATCGGCCCACCCGTCTATATAATACTATTTGCTATATATCTCTCCTCAGGTCTATAATATAATGTCAATCCTATTCTACATATTACCCACATGGGCCCACCCATCTCCATAATAATATTTCTCCCGGCCCATCCACAATTGTCGATGATATATATAACATCAGCATAGATGGGCCCACCTGTCTCCATCAGAAATAATATTCCTCCCGGCCCACCCGTCAACATCGGGGATATACATGAAATCGGCCCATAATCCGCTGGCCCGTATTACACGGGATATTATGTAGGTCGGGTGACCCGTATAATATGGGATTTGTCACTGAAGGGGCTCAGACTGAGTGGGGCTGTGTGGCGGTACAATGTAAAGACTATCTGGCATGCAGTTTCTAGGTAGGATGGTCAGGGGTCAAAGGGGTGAGCTACTAGAGGCCGCGTCCGGGCCTTCCACCCCTAGCTCTTCCATGTTGGTGAGATGGGTTACCTGTGTTCCTGTTCCCTGATTTGGGGGCGTTCCAGAGCAGGACAAGTGGGAAGGGGCAGAGGCCTCGTGGGTGGGCTAGGGAGTGGCAAATTTGGCAGGGGAAGAGGGCTGCTGCAGTCCCACAGCCATCAAGGTTTGTGGGGTATTTGAGGGCGTGCAGGAAGCTCCTTAGCTTCGTCCAGGTTTGGGCGTCGTTGGTTGGGCTAGTTGCAAGTATGTTGAAGCATGGGACTGAAAGTCCTCCCATCGCTTTGAAGTTGAGCAGCTCGACGCAGGCGGACTCAATTAAGTCCCGTGTGGCTTTGTACACTAGTTCATTGTCTAAGAATCTGCCTTTTGAGAAAACATCGTCGATGCATTGCCTGTTCTCATCACGAGACCAAACATCAATAATGGTTTGGAGGACGGTGTCACCATCAAGGGTTGTGAAGCTGGATAGGCAGAATAAGAGTTCTGGGGGGTGGACGCAGTTGAAGGGGATGGCTTTGAACATTATGTCTGCAGCGGACCAGATGTGTTGGTGCAGGATTAGGTTCATGGTTTCCACGGATATCTTATGGACGAGGAAGCCAGTTGGGAATTCATGCTGTCCCTTCCCAGTTTGGGGTTGGGGAGGGGAGACGCACACAGGGGGGGCATCCTGGTGGACGAATTCTGCTATGGTAGCTATGCTGGCCCGGATCCGTTCTGCAGTGATGGCAGCCCATTCAGCAACTTCTTTTCTGGGTAGGTCAAACACACAGACCATGAACTTGGGGTGTTCGACCTGAAACCAGGCGAGTAGGACCCTGTTGTCCAGGTGATCGAAGATCTGAGCTGAGTGTGACATGTGTACTGTCGGGAAGCCCTCAGTTGGGGTGGGGGTGAACTGCGGGAGGATGGTACAATGGTTTGGTCCGTTCTGGCTCAGTATTGATCTGTTCGTTTGCACCAGGGCCAGGTGTGCTAGGATGGCTTGTTCTTCAGCGGTCTGTACATGTTGCGGAGTGGGGCTCTGAGGCAGGCTCATGGTTTGGTCTCCTGTGGAGTTGTTGGGGGCATGGATGGAGTTGGCTAGGTCGCTGTGTGCGATGCCGTTGTCCATGGCTCTCGACGTTACTACATTGAAGTCCCGGAACACGAGGGGCTCGGGCTGTAATGATGTTCCATTGTCCATGCGGGTTGCAGGGGTGGGCGTGGCTGGGGGTGACCGTGGGGTTTGTGGGGAGGGTGGGTCAGGTATCGAGTCTAGCAACTCCATGGCATGTTCCAAGTCTTCTACTCAGAGGACATTTGGGGGAAGTATTGTGGTCCAACCTGTGTGGTCAGGGATGTAGGACGAGGTGTGCTGGGGTAGGGGCAGGCAGCCTGGGACATGGTTTTGAGGGATGTGGGTTCTTTGTCTTTCATCTTGGGAGGACAGGGTGTGTGGGTGGGTTGGAGGGGTATTTATGTGTTGAGTTCAGATACAGATTCGGGTGCAGCGTTTGCTGGGTTTTGGTTGTGGGGGTCAGGGGTGTCGTCGTGGCCAGGTTCATCTCGGTTACATTTCATATCTAGGCCTATTGGGATTGTCAGGTTGGAGTGAGTTCTCAAGGGAGGTCATTAGCGTCGGTAGGGGATGATGTGAGATTGTTTTCCTTGTCGCTTTTTATGTGTGGGCGTAGTCTTGCTTCTGTTTTGTCTCATCTCATTGATAAGGTGAGGGTTGATGTCATAGTTTCAGTGGTATGTGGTGTGCGAGGGCAGTGCATTCGTATTGCGGGTTGTAGGGTCTGGGGGCTCATTTTGTTTTCCATACGTTTAGTTGGGTCATGGTGGTGTAACAGCGTGTCGGATTTGCATTCAGAGTTTGTAGGGTTTCTGGTATCGTTGTTTCTATGGCCAGTTGTTTTACTGTGAGCTACGGTAGCTCGACCTTGCCCGCAATTTTTCATGCATGGGAAATTCTGTCCATGGTGGTGGTACAGGATCAAGGGCCCCCAGTTATGGAATTTGAAAACTCAGCACTAGTTATGTTACTTGTACATGCATATCCTGCTACTGTAAAGCTACTCTGTACCAGCTTCTCCCACCAACCACATTTTTCGCTTCGACTTTGCACGAGGTGCGGCAGTTCTCACCAGAGTTTTCGCAGCCTGACACCTCAATTTTCAAAGACCTTGCAAACGTTTAACCCCAAGATTACACAAAGCACAAATGTTCTCAAGCCTTGATCCTATCAGTGTTCCCGTCGCTTCATATGCATGGATCGAGGTTCCAATGACACCAACTATCGGTCACTGTAAGTTCATATACCTGTATTATTAGTAAATCAAGTTAATTAACTTGAATATGTCCTGCTGATGTCCCGTATTAAGTTAATCCAGCATTTAATCTGCTGGCCCAATCGCGTTCTAACCATCTCTTGGACAGCCTTCGCGGAACAACATGCATTCTATGTCCACCGCCTTGTCTCCCGAAATATTTGCAGCGGTGGACGACATACCTTGCATCGATTGCAGGCAATCCGCCTCCATCCTGGACTGCAGCAACATAGACAAGATCTTCCGCTGAGCCACAGGCACACCGCATAAAATGACTAACCCACCGATATTGATGCACTTGGTTGCACATGGCTTGAGGGACAGAACATGGAGACCGTGTAGGCCTTTGAATTGTTCACGCGAGCACGAAAAGGTGTCACTCAAGGCTGAGAGAAAACTATTGGATATCATCGGGCGATTTTTATTGTAAGCTCTTGCATTTTTCTCTGGAATGCCGGACACTCACTGTTGTGTCTTGAATCATTTTAGCTGGTGTCCCATCATCTTCGCATTGCGGTGCTGGACTGGATATTGCAGTGCTCTCGACCCCAACCGCGACTCCAACTTTGCATTTCCACGTCCACCCCGTACCTGCGACCTTGACTGTTCGCGCTCAGGAATGAAACGAGACTAGGTATTGATCTAAGATGTAGGTTTATTATGTATGATCAGAGGCCACTCTACTAGTTTCAACACCATCAAATTCGTGGATACATGTACACGTGACCATACTGTCGGACTGCCATGCTTAGCACTGTACCATCATTCGCATGAATACTAGTATGTCATGGGTGATGTGTGTGTCTAGGTAATATCATAGGCATGCCTGATGTACATGACAACTATTGGCATCCACCAAAAGGTATGCTGGCGACACCGTGATTCGGAGCAGCGGAGGAAAGGCTTACCATTGTGATCTAGACAGGGCGTAAACCAGAGGACTGGCTCCAGGCCAGTCTGGTCCCTCGGATGCGCATTGTGACATGCACGTCTAATGATATGGCTATCCCAAATCTGCCTCGAGTTCCTGCCAAAGTTGAGAGCATGAAATATATCGATATGATAGACGCCCAGTAGGTTATGCGTTTATGCCGTACAGTTTCTCACCCTCCACCTTTCCTCTACCTTGAGGTTGACAGAGGCGCTAGTTCAGTGGCTGAAACTCACTAGGATTTAAATCCACCACACAATCTCGGGGGATGTTCTCCAAAAATCCAAAGGCTGGAAGAACCAGGCAACCAAAGGCAAGAAGGCAGACATCCATGTTTCACTGCCACATATCTGATCTAACATAGAACGGCCCACATACTAAACAAAAATCTCCTGAAGATAAGGACGATAATGTGGTCCAGCTGCTGGGTGCCTCTATATCAGCTATCAACACTACCAAAGATCTTGTGCCTATCAATCTGGCGAAAGGCATCCTTGCAACAATCGTGAACATTTTGGCTATTGCGCAGGTGCGTTGGCATAACTCTCAGAAAGACTGGTGAAGACCTATGGTTATACAGGCAGTGATCAAGAACAAGTCTGATTTCCAAGCGATAGCCGACAAGTGCGAGACCATCAGGGACATCCTTGAAAGAGCAACCAAGGGTGTTACCAATGACGATCTGCCAGAATACTTGGAGCATGCATTAACTCAGCTCAACAAGTGAGTCGAACCAATGTTGCCATCGCCAGAATCTGATGACACTGTCCAGATCAGTAAACTGCATCAATAGCGACGTAGAGTCATCGAAGGAACAAAGATTTTGGCACAGGCTCCTCTCTATCACCATCAATCACGACCGGATTACCAGATGGGAGAAAGACTTAAGTGAAGTCCTCATGCTATTCAGAGTATGTTTCTTGAACCACACCTGAGCTTCTGCTGCTAAGCAATGCTCTTAGACGGAAGCGATTGCGGGCATCATGATCAGGGTGGAGAAGCTGACTTTGGGACCCAGGGACAACACTCGTGGGATCAATGACACCCAGTAAGTTGGCATTTTGGCAAGTGATGTGTGGCCTTAACCGTAATCAGGCATCGTCCACCTGCGCCTCCATCACGGCCTCCCATGTTTTATGGCCGTGGGGATCTCATCGCAGAACTGACCAACCTTGTTGTCAATGACAAGCACATTGCGTTGATTGGTCCAGGAGGGATGGGAAAGAGTTCCCTTGCCAAAACTATCCTCCACGAGCCAGTCATCACGAAAAGATTTGCCAACAGGCGCTACTTTGTGACATATGATGGGATGGATCCTTTGACCATTACATTTAAAGCTTTCACGACTCGTTTCGCGGAAGCCCTTGGCATAGAGCTTTCCAGGGCTAATCCAGTGCAGCAAATATACACCTGTCTTTGTTCTGCTAGCACCCTTGTTGTTCTTGATAATGCTGAGACTTTCGAAGAGGCCGGCAGAATGTCAGTGCTCACGGAAATCCCGCAAGCTATTGCTGAAATCGCAGGGATCCCTGGCATCATTCTGATTCTCACATCGTGTAGTAGAAGGAGCGCACTGAATGTACCATGGATTACCAAGGATATTCCACCACTGGATGCAAACTCTGCTCAAGAGGCATTCTTTCGAATTTACCATTTAGCCACTCGTGAAAATGCGGAGGCAGGGATAGCAAACTTGCTTCAGGATCTGGAATATCACCCGCTTTCCATCAATCTACTCGCAAATGCTGCGCAGCAAAACAGTTGGTCTCCAGCAGTGCTGCTGGAGAGATGGAAGGATCGGCACAGTGCAGTACTAGTAGTGATGTTCCAGCCCGGCTTGGCTCAAAAGCCCCGGCTTTGGCCCGGCTTCAGATGGCCAGGGCTTTCAGAAATCACAGGCCGGGCCAAAGCCCTCGAGAATGGCTTGGCCCTGGCCCAGCCTGGCCTGAGCCGCGGCCTGAGCATGAGAATGGGTAGGCAGATGTAATTAGCTGGTTAGCAACTCAGGAAATACAATATTAGCACAGTCTTGTCCTTCGTCTGCCTCTGCGAATAGACACATCATGTCTCTTCGCATTCTTACCCTCGATGGTGCCGTGTACAACTGACCATGAGCAAAGGGATCCACTCGAAGGTCGAGCACAGTTCGTGCCAGTGTCAAGCCTTGACAACTATTAAATGTAGTTGCATACGCGAGTCGCAAAGGAAACTGTCTTCGACTCGCCATCCACGACGATCAGTTTGGATGAAACGTAAAGTTAATGCAGGGAATGCAGTGGCTTTCGAAAGTATTGATGAGTTGGACTTCAATAAATCGACGATGCAGAGCAACTATCCGCACGTGCGTGTTTCTGACCAAGCCTTTTTCCACCGAGAGGTTTCGTTGAATGGCGCAAATGTAGTTCTGTTAGAGATCCAGGCTATGAGGAGATACTGCAGGATGGGTCAACATTGCAAGGTAGTTGGGTATGCGTTCTGGTGCATTCAATCATGCGTGATCGGCCGCGCATATTGACTTTGAGGAAGCGACAATGCAGCACGACGACGCGCACGCGTGCATTTCTCACCAATCCCATTTCTGCCGAGAGGTTACATACTCCAGGATTGGTTGACATTCAAGGTGGTCGAGTGTGTTCTGGTGTGCTCAATTGAGTCTGCTGAGCTTCTTTCAGGCTGTCTGAACTAAAATAAGATCCTACATAGTTTCGTCAGTGAAATGTGCGATTAATATCAGTTGTGATACTTACGAAAATCACCCGGCAATTTGTCTAGAATTTTGTCGTTGAAAATCCATCAATATAGATGCTGAGAGGGGAAAGGAATGCATGATCAAGACAGCTTTCAGGGTCTTCGAGAATTGGTGGGAAGAGGAAATCAATTGTGTCATTGAAGTTTGTGGTCCAACAACGCCATGAAATGAAGCAGAGGTCGCCATAGTATGTGCAACAACACAGCATGATGCAGCAGACGGAAAGAGCCGTGAAGAAAGGACAGAATGCAACAACACAGCATGACATGATGGATGCCATCCCGGCGGGATCTCGTCCTTACATTGTGTAGATAGATACTACCCTAAAAGCCCCGGCCTGGGCCAGCGGCTTAGGCTTTGCAAAATCATGGGCCAGGCCAAAGCCCTACGCAAGCCGTGACTTTGGCCTGGCTAGGCCTGGCTCAATGGGGGCCAGCTTTGGCTGGCTCACGGCCCAAAGCCGGGCCATGCACATCACTAGTAGTGCTGCCGTGGTCTGGTCCCGAACCATGGTTCGAACCTGACCATTGGTCAGGTTCATCCTTGGTTCGGTCCATGGTTCTAAGTTTTGGATGGACCAGACCTGAAAGAGGTTCACAGTCCACCATCACCCGAATGGTTCGGACATAGGTTCGGACCTTCCCGAACTGTTCCGAACCTCGAACCACAGCGTCCTCATGTTATCGGCGAGGCACACACTACTAGTAATGGTCACTTCGACTTCGACTCAACTTCAACTTCTGCCCCCATGGTCATTGGGATCCTCAGGATTTGCGACGACTTTCCGGAGGCTTGCATCCCACACCCCCAGCTCTCAAATGGGTTGTTTTCGCGACCCTCCAATGTATATGGCTTTGGAGAGTGGTTGTTCACTTTGTTAGCAGTTAAAAGGAGCAAGCACCAGGTGAGTTCACTCGTCATCATGTCTGACGCATGCGCCCTCAATACTGATGGATCTCTTAAGGATGCTAAGGACATCATCTTTTATCATGATCCTGATGATATTGTCCCACTATCTACTCCTTCCTCTGCGCCTACTCCTTCCTCTGCGCCTACTCCTTGCTCTGTGCCTACTCTCACAGGTTGCAAACCAGTGCCAATTATAGCTGGTTCTCGACGATCCAGGAAGTTACTTGTGAGATTGATCCAGAGGGAGTCCATTGGATACCTGCCACTCGCCGCATCAGATGCCAGGAACACATTCTGAACCTTGCCACACGTCACTTCATAGATGCGGTTGCACCTACTCCTCAAGCCAAGCTTATGAAGAAGATCCGTCACACACTCAATATGGGGAATGATGATGATCTTGATGTTTTGAATAAGGAGCTCGCAGCCATGGAAGTTAACGGTGATCATGAGAAAGATGACGTGTTCAACACTGGTGATTCACTTGGTAAAGCCCTCGCACTCATTGACCAGGTATGTGCTGCATTATTATTCTATGCTCTCGCTGATTGGTACTGTTAGATTCGAAAATCACCTCAAGCTCGTGCCTTCTTCAAGAAGGCCTGCAAAGAAGAGAACGTCCCCGAGCTCGAGTTATTGCTGTGGATCAGGACTCGTTGGGCTTCTTTATATAAATGTCTTGACCGCATGCTAGTGTTACGTTGGGTAAGCCATTTTTTTGTCATTGTTCATCAGTCTGATATTTATAATTGAACAGGCTGTGAACCGCTTCACAAACCTCGCTGATGAAAGTAAAGAAGTGCCGAATCTTCGCAACAAGTCTTATGACGATTTCAAGCTCAATCGAAATGATTGGAAACACCTCACACTTGTTCATCAAGTCCTGAAGGAACCAGCGACTGCCCAACAATCCTTCTCATCCGCGAAACACCCAACTGCATTGCAAACGATCCCTACATTGGAATGCCTTGCTGACCGGTGGCAAGCGATGGCAAACGATCCACAGTACGCGCCGATCACAGATGCAATCAAGCATGGACTCAAGAACGTTGACAAATACTACAAGAAAACGAGTGACTCCGATGTATATTTCATTTGTCTTGGTGAGCATTAATATTATTTTCTACGTTGCATGCACTCCTCTAATTACATTTATAGTTCTCGACCCCAACTACAAGCTTGCCTATGTTGAAGATCGATGGGACACTCAAGACGTTGCGGATGGGAGGGCTCACCTTGAGGCTTTGGTAAGTAATAACAGTCCCGACTGCTCGTTATCTTTCCTGAATATGCATTTATAGTTTGACAAGTATTATAAACCGCCAACTCGGGCGCCTGCTAAAGACCCTGCTCTACCAACAAGACCCTCACATCAAAACCGGTATGGTGATGCATGGATGCGTGAGGCCATCAAAACACGTCAAGCCACAGACCAACATGCTCATAATCCTCGTCAAGAACTCACGTTGTATCTGTCTTCGCCGCTAGAGGAAGCTGACAACATCGTCGCCTGGTGGGGAGTAAGTAATCTCATTGACCTGTCTATTTGCTACTGAAATTGTTTATTAGCTTCACTCGTTGCAATTTCCTACACTATCACGCATCGCACGAGACTATTTGCCCATTCAAGGCAGCGCCGTTCCTTCCGAACAGGCTTTTTCGAGCAGAGGGATCACATCTACTGTGCGGCACAATGGACTCGCACCATCCACGTTCAGCTCACTGCAGTTATTGAAGGCAGCATACAAGAATGGCCATGTTTCCGCAAAGGTTGAGGCAGAAGCAGCTGTGTTGGATGTGTAGCTACGAGTACAAGTTCTATCTACGTTTTTTTGCACACTGTAAAATATCTATGTTTTTTTTTGCTCACTGTAAAAAAATTTGGGTTCGGTTCACGTTCGAACGTGAAAATAACCGGACCTGACCATTCCGAACTGTTCGTAAAGGTCCAGTTCGGGGTTCGTCGAGTCTGGTAGAACCGGACCTAGGTCCGGTTCTTGGTTCTCGCTCATCCCTCTGTGAACCTGACCGAACCGGACCACGGCAGCACTAATCACTAGGTACTAGACCATGGCGAGGGAAAGCTACAAAGCTTATCATACACCATGCAGCTGTCACTCAGCTCGCCATCAATCCAGAAACTCGGAGAGGAGGCTCAGCATGTTTTGGCTGTCATCGCCTTCTTGCCCCAGGGTCTCAACGAGGCCCTGTCCAAACGTATCTTGCCATCTATCCTGCAAATCGACACTATGTGTGATGTTTTATGGAGGCAATCTCTCGTTTATCGCCAAGGCGGCTTCGTCAAAATGCTCACACCCATTCGACATTATGTGCGAGATTCGTTGCCACTGCCTGATTCCACGTGTTTGCAAGAGATTCGCACCTTCTGCTATCATCAGTAAATTCATGAGTCCTCGATTTTGTAGTCGTGGGAAGTATAGGATGATATCATTATGCTACGGCTGAATATGACTATGTATATGCCAATAAATATTAGTTTTCGGTACATAGTCATGAATCTCTGAAAATTCATTTTACCATGAGGAGTTCGCGGCAAGATCACAACAGTGCGCTCTTACAGCAATCAATGTGCAATAGCATCATTAAGTCACACTTCTTAGCATATGCCATATTTCATCATTTATTTTTTGAACTATCAACTGATATAAGACTTTATCGTGGAAAGCGCCATTAGCATTTTTAACCTAATTTAGATTCCTATGAGAGTGTCCGACAAGGTCATGAATTTGCGCCATCACAACTGACAAGGTATGATAGTGTATTTAGGTACCGTTTGTTGAGCAATATCATATTCCCTCATTTATATTTGACTTACAAAGCTATATACATTGGTTCAAATATTGCGTGAATTACAATGGTATCTAAGGTCATGCACGTGACTAACCCCAAATCATGTGAGCAGCGCAAGTGGTTGAAATCGATTTGTCATTATTTGTTCATTGTTTGTGCAGGACAGAAAATTTCACGCAAGTTCCTTTCAACATCGTTTCACTGCTACTACCACCACCCTCTCGAACTCAGTGTCTTTCCTTGTGGTTCCTCCCTTGTCCCTCGTGGTGGTCCCTCCCTGGCATTTCCTTGTGGTCCCTCCCAGGCCTTTCTCCCTTCATGGTGGTCCCTCCCTGGCCTTTTGGATTTCCTCGTGGTTCCTCCCTGGCCCTTCATGGTTGGATTTTCTCGTGGTTCTTCCCTGGCCCGTTGTGGTGGTTCCTCCCTGGCCTTTCCTCGCGGTTCCTCCCTGGCCCTTCGTGGTGGTCCCTCCTTGGCCTTTCTTCGCGGTTCCTCCCTGGCCCTTCGTGGTGGTTCCTCCTTGGCCTTTCCTCGCGGTTCCTCCCTGGCCCTTCGTGGTGGTCCCTCTTTGGCGTTTCCTCGTGGTTCCTTGCTGGCCCTTCCTCATGGTCCCATCCTGGCTCTTCCTTCTGGCCATTCACTCTCCACTATCTTTCCGTGTCTTTTTTTTATATCATGTAATTACATATGTATTTTAATATGAATAAAATTGATTTTTATCGAATTTTTTCACAAAATGAGTGCTAAGAAACAATGAGTGGTGACAATCTGGTGTTTTTGGTAGTTCTGTTTAACTTATTCCAGGTAGTATCATTCTGACAGATACCATAAAAATTTCACGCTTAGATAAAGCTTTGCAAAGCTATATAATATCGGGTCAATTTTTTGGTGCTTTGGAGTCGTGAACCTCCCTGAAATTTCGTTATGGCATTATTAATTAATCTAGCTCAATGTTCAACTTTTGTCATGCCTTCACTTCAAGTGTGAGTTTGAATAAAATCGGGCCCTTCTCTCGATCATAAAATTTTATACGATAATGAGTGACGCGTCTTTCCTCTATAAGGCCAAACATAACAATGTGATTGTCGATAGCAGAATTATGCTAGTTCTGGTGATTGTGTACTATGTATTGTTATTTATTGCTATCTACTTTCCTCACGAGTTCACTGATGCCATCGCACTGTCCAACGTTGTTTGAAAGAACGAGATAGTCATGCTGATATCATTATCTCGGATCACCTCAACATTGAGCATGTCGTTGCTTTCGACCTCGCCCACATCCCTGAGGAGACTTATCGTGCTTGCGTGAAATTTTTGTGGTGCTTGAGGTGGCATCTTCCTCGCCCAACTACCCTTGCCCCCGCTATTTTCAATATCGTCGAGAACTCCTCTGCGCGAGAGCCCAAAGCACGCTGCTTATGGCATCTCAGCTCGCTCTACGCGACTCTTTCTCATCACACAGAGTCCATGAAGGCCTTCAAAGCTGCCGGGGCACTCTATCTTGCCGCCGGCAACCACAAGATGGCGGCGTGCTGCATTAGTCAATGTGCAGATATATACAGATGCCAAGGCCGCTTCATTCAATCCCAACGGGTCCTCGAGGGCCTTCAGCATTCCAACTCATGGCAACATATCAGCGAAACAACAAAAGCCTGTGTTTGGTTTTACTTGCATAGGGCCAAGATGTACACGTTCACAACATCTGCGGACGAATTATTTGTGAACTCCTTGGACGATAAAGTCTGGAGCTTGCAGTTTAAGATTTACCACTGGCGGGCCAAACACTACTATGGGGGAGACATTATGCAGGTGAAGACGCACTTAGAAGACCTTCTCTCGCAATGTCCAAGTACTGGAAATCTGCAGGCGCGCAGGGAAGCACTCAAGGCGCTTGCAGAGGTAGCGTTTTGCGGAGGCAGGTTATCCGACGCAATGCATCGCCTGCAGGAAATAATAGAGATGTGCGAAGGACGTGATCCCAACAATGCGCTTTGGTTTACCGTCTGGAAAGGCGTCGTTGCGAGCAACCAGGGGCATCATGACCTTGCGAGAGAGATCATTCACAAAGCCTCCGAGCCCTTCCCATTCTGTGCCCTACCCAGTACACATGCATTTCTCCACAGATCTTATGGCTTGGCACGCATCGAGCTCAATGCAGGCGAGTACGACAGGGCAGTCTCTCATTTCACCGCTACCATTGAAGGTTGTGATATCCAAGGAGGTCTTGATTTCAAGGCATCCAGCATATGTGGATTGGGGGAGATTGCCTTAGAGAAAGGGGACTTTGTGTTAGCCGCACAGCGCTTTGCAGAGACACGGTCCTTGTGCACTGAAATGGGAGTGCCTCCAAGAAAATTGTTTAACTTGTCATTCGATGCACTGCCGTCAAGATTTGAAGGTTGGACATTGTTTGTGGAAGGGCGTTCACCATTTACGAACGTTGATATGTAGATGACATACGGTAAGCTGCAAGCCGCAGTTAGACACAGTATCGCGTACGTCGATCCATGTGTACTACCCTTTGTAGAGTATTAGACAGCCCTAAGTGCGACTCCTACTTCTTGTTGAGCTCCTCTGCCCTTCTATGAAGTTCATCACGACTCTACGAACAGCTATGAGCAAGGGATACGATGTTCAAATGCATCTTAACGAACCAATGGGGCTTCGAGGCTATTGACGATGTCCTTGTTAGGCACATGTGGGTCTCGAGCGTGGTAGGCGTGAAACTCGGGCTTGCTGGTCAAACCCGCATCACACCTGGGCCGCCCGACCAAGTCTGCCGTTTCATTAGATTTCTAGATCAAATAATCAGCAAAACTATAGCTAGGAAAAGAAAGCGAAAGCGACTGCGTACAGCAGGATGAGGAAGGATGTTAAATTGCTGCTCCTGCTGTCCCTGTTGGTGACTGGGTAAAGTTGTGGTATCTTTCGTTTGTTGAGACATTTGTTACAGGTAGTAATTGGGCCACTATGGTAGTAGAAAGCGCAGTGTCGCAGCACTTGGGGTGCTCCCCTATATACGCACCTGCGGAGCCAATCGTACGGATGACATCATTCACACGTGACGATTCAAACAATCCTGTTTGACATTAGCAATTGAACGTTGAACGTTGAACGTTGGTATGCAACTCTAGATCCAATCACTTGCGCAGAGAAAGACAAGAGTAAGTAGAATGCTGAAGTATATTTTATTGTACATGACGCATTCCACATCACTTCGATAGCATCATCTTTCGAAAGGTCAGGTTTCTGAAATTGAAATATTATGGAAATGCTAACCTTCACAAATTCTGAACCGATGCGACACGATCGACACGTGAGTACAAATAAGTACGATGCAAAAAAGGAGACGAACCATCGTAATTGATCTGGCCATCGCCATCGATGTCTGCCTCACGAATCATTTCATTGACCTCAGCTTCAGTCAATTTCTCGCCTAGAAATGGCATTAATTTATAATTGATATCTGAGCATTACCACTGACCCAGGTTCATCATGACATGTCTCAGCTCAGCAGGGTTGATATAACCGTTCCCGTCCTCATCAAACACTTTAAATGCCTCTTTAATCTCGTCCTCTCTGTCGGTGTCGCGCATTTTGCGCGCCATCATTGTAAGGAACTCTGTGAAGTCGAGGGTACCGTTCCCATCAGCGTCAACCTCGTTGATCATGTCCTGTAGCTCTGCTTCGGTAGGATTTTGACCTATTGAGCGCATTACGGTGCCGAGCTCTTTGGTAGTGATCGAGCCATCGCCATCTACATCGCTTTGGATCAGGTGAAGTAATAATTAACATCACGTTGGTCATACCTATATCGAACAATGCGAAAGCTTCCTTGAATTCTGTAGCGGGTAAATGAGCGCTGGGATCATCAACGACAACACCAGCGACGATTTCTCACCAGCTATCTGTTCTAGAAAATCGAACAGAAGCAACCAAGTATATCAGCCCGATAACGTCTTTGACCTCCCACCAAGAGAGTATTCACACCTTCAGACTGTGGGTCGTTCCCAGATTATTAATCAATACCGATCTGAAGCCCAGTGCAGTGCACGGCACATCGCGACTCACCAATTCATCCGCCATATTCTAGAAAGTTTCGATAGAAAGCCTTGTTGATTATATAAGGGAATACGATTTGCAAAGAGGATGACGCGGACGGTGACATGGGTGACACCACTCAAGTACTCACACGCTGCGCCGGCTGCGGGCCTGCGGCGCGTAGCGTGAAGTCACCGGTACGTGACCTGGACACGAAATGGTGCGTCGTGAATGTTAGTGGATGCCACATCGATATCTCTCATTGCGTCAAATATGTCCTCCTCATCATCTCTAACGCTGAGCACGCTATTATCAATACTACAGACACACCTCAATGCCCAAACCCAACTTCTGCCAACACTCCATGTTCAACTCGGCTACCACAAACTACTCCGGAAGACGAACCGCAAATATTACAGCATACGCCGATTAAAGCCATCGGGTCTCAGATAGAGGTGCAGAGGAAACAAGTGGAAGATTGGATAGGAAAATGCGAGGGAGTGGAGTCTGGTTGTGCTCGGTGTTCGAGAGCGCTGGGCACATGCTGAAGTTGCCGGATCGCTCAGCGACCTGAAAGCTGAGAAGGTCCCGCTAAGGAGATATGAAAGCGCCACTACCAGGAGAAAACTAAGACAGGTCAGTCGAATCTTTTGCGCGCGTAATCTACTAAGATGACAGTTTCTCAAATCTACCATACGAAACTCAAGCAGCTTACAACGTTGACCAATCGCCTGAACGCCCTCGCACGGACGCTTGGCTCCCAACAAGATATTTTAACTTCAGCGGTTGCTACTACTGAGGAACTAGAAACTACAAGATGTTGTACCTGAACGTTTCTCCAAACTTGAAAAAGAGCTTGTACGAGGAAAAGGTGAAGTGGTGAGCCAGTCTTTCCTTGTTTATCTCTGTACCTCTGATCACACATTTACAGTTGAAACGACTAAATCAACTGAGTTAAGTCTCTATCCAGATCGACTCAGAACTAGGTATCGATCCTCCCCCCACCCACTGTCCCAACACCGGTTGCCACCTCATCCTAACACTCGCTGTGCCGAGATATTATATGGCACAATCTTCATCCGCCGGTAGCACGCGTCTCAACTTGGGTGCAGATCCATCTGCGTCCTTAACCATCGGACCATTGGCTTCCACTCCTTCATCAATCGGGAAACCCAACAACCACTTGCTTTGCCCATCGTCCACTCCCTCACAACCCTATATAGCCCCTCCAGAAGTCCCTGAGTTCCCCAACGAACATGAATACCCCAGGTCCCTCGGACGATTCATCAAACTACTCGACTCGTCGCCGCAAGAATCGTCACCTGGACCAATCTTAAGTTCATATGGTATCGACCCGACGCAGGGGGGTCTTAGCATGGGCAGATAGACTGCACGCCGAACTAAACGAACTCAAGAGGCGCCGCGAAGTGCACATCCAAGCTATGTATGACCAGCTGGAGGCGCTTTGGCGACGCATGGTTGTGGACGAGGAGGCTATGTGTGATTTTGTCGCGGCGAATCGCAGGACGACGCCTTCTGTGGTTCATGCGTATGAAGAAGAACTGGAGCGCATGATTGACTTGAAGCACGAGCGAATGTGCGAGTTTATCGCTAATGTTCGCACAGAAATTGAGAACCTGTGGGAGGGGCTCCTGGTAGAAGAAGAATAAGCAGAATGATTTTGTGGCGTTTGCTGATGGTGAGTTCGTTTCTGCCACCCTCTTCGTGGAGTTTTCATTGAGGGGATGTCATAGATGAACATACAGAAGATTTACTGAGCCAGCACGAGGATGATATCGCCCGCCTGAAAGTGGCAGTGCGGCTCAAGATGCCACTGCTGACATCGATCAAGAAGTACGTGAAGATTTGTGAGGAACAAAAGGAGCCAGAGCTGTAGCCAGCGATCAGACGCGCCTTCTAGGGAGGGGTGGGGGACGAGATCCCGGCAGATTGCTCTGGGAAAAGAAGATGCGAAAGAGGGTTGGGAAAGAGACGCCCAGGGTTTGTCAATTGCTATTCATACTCTCAACCTTCCGTCTAATTGTTTTCTGAACAGCTTGAGCAATAACTACTGTCATCGCTGCCTACATGAGAGCAAACGCACGGACGAGCTTTGCTCGTGCATGGTGAAAGCATGCTCCAGCTGTTGATGGAGAATGCATCGGCGAACGAATAGGAGAACCACGCAAGAACGCCTACTTCTCAACTCGAACTTCTTCTCAGCTTCACAAATCACTCTTTCTTTTTCAGATGGGCGTGCTCATGCTCTTTCAGTAAGCCATCTGCATCTGTGGCATATCAAATTAAACATGCACAAAGACAGTAACACAAACTCGCATCGGCAGCCGCCGCAAAGCTATTCCGTTCATAGTCTCCAATAGTGGGGTCCTCGCCGGCCTGTTGATTTCTGTGCAAGCACAAGCACGTTCTAGGTCCTCTTCATCCCGATCACTACTACCGTTTTCCTGCAATTCGCAAAATTAGTTATTGGCTCGCCCACCCAGACGTTACCGACGATCCTCGAACTCATCAGGTGTATAATTCATGTTACTTTATGGTCTTGTTCAGTTCCTAGTGGATTGTATCGCCCAAATTCGAATCTCCAGCGTTGGTTCGCCACAGCAGGGATTTAGGATGTATACAGCGAGTCTTGTGGGGAGGAGTCGAGTATGTCGGTGGATGGTCCGAGAGACCCAAGGTATTCACGTCCGTTGGGGGATTCAGTGTGTCTGGGAGACAGGAAGATGTAAGAAACATGCAACTATCGGCTCTCCCGAACGATGGAGTAGAATTGACAATTTATTAGTCGAGGATACGAACGGATTTGGCTTCGAGCTGAGACAGGCAGAAGAGGATTGTAGAAGGGAATATGTTGGAATGGCGCGTGTTTCAGACAAAGTAGCAGCCGATGATGTGACATTTGATGGGGAGAGTCGATGCACAGTTCCGATGGGAGCTAGTCGATCTGAGGGTTAAGCTGTTCGACTGTGAGCGTGCATGTATGTCGAGAAGGCCAGACTGCTCACCGCGTCACCTTTTCCTCGTACAAGCTCCCTTTTGGGCTTGGTACACGTTCATGCATAACATCTCGTGGCGTCGTAAGCTAATCCAGTTCCTCATCAGTGTTGATATGCCCGACTAGATGAAATGGGAACCCAGAGAACGTGCGAGGGCATTGAGACGATCGTCTGAGCGTCTCGAGCTCTGTATGATAGATCTAATGATCAATTATGTGCGTATAGACTCAGATGACCCAACTGACCTGTCTTGGGTTCTCGTGGTATACAGTAATTGGCACTTTCACGCCATCTTGATAGGACTTTCTCAATGTCGAGAACGCCGAGCCATCTGATTCCAGTCAGCAACTTGTATTCGTGCCCAGTGCTCTAGAACAACAGCTACAACACAATTTTACTATGACATCACCCTCTCCAATCTTCCACTCCTTTCCTCGCACCTATTTGAGACCCGAAGCTGTATTGCAGGTATGAGGTATAGGAGTTCGTCCTCCTTGGCGGTTTGTGGAAAGCCGAGTAAAGTGTGTCGTTAAGACATGGCGTCCACCGACAAGCGCTCTGGCGCCACCATCGTGTACCCAGGCGAACAGTGAAAAAGGACTTGATGTTATGACTCGGATGAGCTGAAAGGGGAGAGGTATTGCGATGGAGAAACCGTAACCTGTCTACAACTGGTTAGTGGGCGAATGTAACCATGACTAATTCAACAGCCTGCGTTGACTGAGAAGGTGACATTGTCTCCTTTAGTAGACGAGCTATGGGAAGGGAGAGTGCACAGGCGGGAACCAGAGGACCTCATCCGGGGGAGTTGCTGGAGACGGTATTTGACTGGGCTTCGATCGAATTCCGAAGTACGCATCAAAAGTCTTTTTGATCACGTGCAGCTGTCGACACCGCGTCAAAGTGACTTGTTAAGTCTTTACGTACTCGATCGCGACCTTGATGTGAAATTTGAAAACTCAGCGCTAGCTATATGGTTCTTGTACATGCATAAACAGCTACTGGAAAGCTACGCTAGATTACCCACCACATTTGCCACTTCCACCTTGCACGAGGTGTGACAGCTCTCATCAAAGTTTTCACTGCCTGACACCTGTGACCTCACAGACCTCACAGACGTTCAAACCCAACATTACACAGAGCAGAAGTGTTCTTGGGTTTTGACCATATCAGCGCACGAATGTCAAGCCCGTTGCCTCATACGCACGACTACCGAAGCTCCAATGACACCAACTATGGGTTGCTGTAAGTTCACATCCCTGTATTACTGGTAAAACAATATGTCCTGCCGATTCCCGTATTGAGTTCACGCAGCGTTTAATCCGCCGGCCATATCACGTCCTAACTATCTCTGGGACAGCCTTCGTGGAACTACATGCATTCTATATCCACCACCTTGTCTCCCTAAATATTCGCAGCTGTTGACGACATACCTTACATAGGGAATCCGACTCCATCCCAGACTGCAGCAACATAGACAAGTTCTTCCGCTGAGCGGCGGGTGCATCACGTAAAACAACTAACATACCAATATCGATACACCTGGTTGCACATGGGTTGAGGGACAGAATATGGAGACTGTGTAGGCCTTTAGGTAATCCATGCGAGCACAAAAAAGCGTTGCTCAAGGCTGTGAGAGGACTGCTGGACATCATCGGGTGATTTCGATTGTGAGTTCTTACATTGTTCTCTCGAAGACAGATCACTCACCCGAAGATATTATGCCGGACACTCACTGTTGTATCTCGAATCATCTTAGAGTGTTCCATCCTTTTTCACGTTGCGGTGCTAGACTGGACAATGAAGCAGTACTCTCGATCCCAACCACGACTCCAACTTGTGCATTTCCGCGTCCATCCTGTACCTGCGACTTTGACTTCAGACTGTTCACGCTCGAGAATGAAACGAGACTGGGTATTGATCTAAGATGTAGGTTTATTATATATGATCGCAGAGGACATTTGACACCATCAGGTTTGTGGATACATGTGCACGTCACCATACCGACTGCCATGCTCAGTACTGTACCATCATTTGCATGGATACTACTATGACATGGGCGACGTGTGCGACGAGGTGATATCGTGGGCATGCTTGATGTACACGACAATTATTGGTATCCACCAAAAGGTACGCTGGCGACACCTAATATCAAAGTGATTCGGAGCAGCGGAGGAAAGACTTACCATCATGATCTAGGCAAGGCGTGAACCAAAGGACTGGCTCCATGGCACTCTGGTCCCTCAGATACTGTGATAACGTGGCGTGACATGCACGTCTAATGATGTGAAGTCTTTCCCAAATCTGCCTCGAGTTCCTGCCGAAGTTGAGAAGATGAAACATATCGATATGATAGACGCCCGGTAGGCTATGCATTTATGCCGTGCAGTTTCTCACCCTCCACCCTTGCTCTACTTTAAGGTTGGCAAAGGTGCTAGTTTGGTGGCTAAAACTCACTGAGATTCAAATCCACCACACGATCTCGGGCGATGTTCTCCAAAAATCTGAAGGCTAGAAGAACAAGGCAACCAAAGGCAAGAATGCAGATATCCACGCTTCACCGCTGTGTATCTGATCTAACATAGAATGGCCCACATACTAAACATCCATCTGCTGAAGATAAGCAGTCCCAGGACGATAATGTGGTCCAGCTGCTGGGTGCCACTATATCAGCCATCAACGCTACCAAAGAACTTGTGCCTATCGATCTGGCGAAAGGCATCCTTGGAACAATCACGAACATTTTGACTGTTGCGCAGGTGTGTTGGCCTGACTCTCACAAAGATTGGTGAAGACCTACGTTTATACAGTCGGTGCTCAAGAACAAATCCGATTTCCTGGGGATAATCAAGAAATGTGCAACTATCCGGAATGTCCTTGAAAGAGCGACCAAGGATGCTACCGAAGACGATCTGCAAGGATCTTTGGGAAATGCCTTATCAGAGCTTAACATGTGAGTGCGAGCCACATTGATTTCACTATCGCTGGAAACTGATGACACCGTGTAGATCAGTGAACCGCATCAATAGCGAAGTGGCTTCGAAGAAGGAGCACAGATTTTTACACAGGCTCTTCTCTATCACAATTGACCGCGACCAGATCGCTGAATGGGAAAAGGATTTAGATCGCTTAGTGGCACTCTTCAACGTACATCTTGATAACTTCATCTCAAATTCTGCTACTGAATGATGTCTCAAGTTTGAAGCAATCGTGGGCATCTCGATTGACATGAAGAAATTGACTTCGGAACTCAAGGGAAATGCCCCTGCTATCAATGTTCCACAGTAAGTTTTTATTTTGGCAGGTTGTGCATGTCTTCTGAACACAACCAGGCATCACCTCATAGAGCCTCCGTCGCGACCTTCCATGTTTTATGGCCGTAATAGTCTCGTAGCGGAGCTGACGAATCTTGTCGTCAACTTAAACAATGAACATCTTGCGTTAATCGGCCCGGGAGGCATCGGAAAGAGTTCTATTGTCAAAGCTATCCTCCACGAGCCAGTTATCACGGAAAAATTTGCCGACAGACGCTACTTCGTGACCTACGACGGCCTGGATCCTTCGACCATCACTTTTCAAACCTTTATGACTCGTTTTTCTGGAGCCCTTGGCATGGAGCCTGCTGGCGCTGATCCTGTCCGCCAAATCACCTCCTTTCTTCGTTCCGCTAGTGCCCTTGTTGTTCTCGATAATGCTGAGACCTTCGAAGAGGCTGGTGGGTCTTTGGCGCTCAGGGAAATACCATCAGCTATTGCTGAAATTGCAGACGTCCCCGGTGTCACTCTGATTCTGATGTCACGTAGTAGAAGGAATGCGCCCAACGTGCAGTGGATAACGAAGGACATTCCACCATTGGATTCGAGCTCTGCTCTGAAGGCTTTCTCTCAAATTTACCGTCCAGCCAGTCGTGAAAATGCGGAGGGAGGAATAGCAAACCTACTTCAGGACTTAGAATATCACCCGCTTTCCATCAATCTACTCGCAAATGCTGCGCAGCAAAATGGTTGGTCTCCGGCCATACTGCTGGAGAGATGGAAGGATCGGCACAGTGCGGTACTAGACCATGGCGAGGGAAAGCTACAAAGCTTGTCATACACCATGCAGCTGTCGCTCAGCTCGCCGTCAATCCAGAAACTTGGAGAGGAGGCTCGGCATGTTTTGGCTGTCATCGCCTTCTTGCCCCAGGGTCTCAATGAGGTCCTGTCCAAGCGCATTTTGCCATCTACCCTGCAAATCGACAACATATGTGATGTTTTATGGAGGCAATCTCTCGTTTATCGCCAAGGCGGCTTCGTCAAAATGCTCGCACCCATTCGACATTATGTGCGAGATTCGTTGCCACCACCTGACTCCACTGTCGGAAATTTCCTAGAGCCATTGCAATGGTGTGACATTGCAATTGACATTGAGATGTCGGTCCCACGACATCACGTGGTGTTCCAATCCGTTAGAATATTCGATAATCATTATTATGTCTTGTTGATATCGGCATAACATTCCCACGATTGCGTGTGCCGTTTCAACACATTGGAATGCGAGATCTCAATCGATAACACTGCTGTCTATATACCTGTTCATATCGCTATCAGATTCGTGCATCTACACATTATTCTTATTTTTGGACTGTATACACATTCATGCCACCCGAACGGACCTCGATTTGCGATACTTGCGGCCAGAAATTCAAGAGCCGTGGACTTGCTGCCCACCAGAAGGCCTGCAGGAGGGATACTTTACGGATGCAGGAAGATCGCGAGAGACAGAATGCTCGAGCAGGTGAGTACATTCAACTAAATCTATGTGATCTGTGTGTATTAAGTATTATTCCTCTTGATAGCTCAAGCCCACCCCGAGCCGCTGAATGCTCAATACCGTCCAGTCCGATCATCACAACAGCCAGGTGCATCCCGAGGTTTGATTCAATTTAATGGATCTGTATCTTATTTAACAATTTCTAGGCTCTTGTGCAGCTCCTGCTATGCACGGACCTACTTTCGACGACTATGTAAATCCTGACGAAGGTATGTTAATATTTCTATCGTCAATAGACCGTTCATTCATTTCATGTAGGTCTATCATTCACAGCGCTGCAAGATGCACCAGATGATCATGTCCTGCCACCTGCATTCCAGCAGGATGATATTAGGACAGAGTACCATCCTCGTAGTGGCATCCCCACGAAAACCAATCGCCTTGGTGATTTTCGTTGCCATACTAATACTGCTCACTCACAAGTACCTCAAAATACTACTCCCTGGGAACCGTTCGGCTCACGCATCGACTTCGACTTTGCTGAGTTAATTCTCAAAGCTAACCTTACGAAACTGCAGACAAACGAGCTTATCAGTCTCATCCGTCGCACTGCGTTTGAAAGACTCTCAGTTACTGACTACGACGGTATCTGTAAAATGTGGGATGCAGCTTCTCCTCGCCATGCAAACGTAAGTCTCTGCTGAGTACTGACTTGCTATACCTCGCTGACGATTGATTTTCAAGTGCAGTTCAAAAAGGAAGTGATTTCGGTCCCACATAGGGACCAGGAGCACAACTTTGATGTTTGGTATAGGCCGCTATGGGACTGGGCCTGTGACCTGCTGAAAGACCCTCGCCTTGGTCCGCATTTCGTATTTGATGCTCAGCGGTTGTACAAGTATGATGGACAAGACTTTGTGCGTTTTTTTGATGAGCCATGGACGGCCAATGCTTTCTGGGATAGTCAAGTATGTATGTGCTACTAAATTTGAATGTTCTAACAATGTAAATTAGTCATCCTTACCAAAGGATGAAGGAAAACCGTTCGCTTTTATCATATACGCCGACAAGGCAAAACTCTCTTCGTTTGGTCGTCAAAAAGCATATCCCGTCATTGCAAGATGTGCAAATTTACCTGTTGGAATACGCAATGGTGAAGGTTTTGGCGGTGGTCGCCTTGTAGGCTGGCTTCCGATTGTACGATGAATTATTCAACTTTTCATTGACTTCTATGCTTATGGCTGACTCTTGCAGGTTGAAGAAGAGAAACAATATTCCGGGACTCAGTCGTTTGTCAATTTCAAGAATGTTGTCTGGCACGAATCGTTTAAGTGCCTTCTCAAATCGCTCGCATCACTCTCGAAAACTGGTTTTTGTGTCAAGTGTTGGGATGCTATCGAGCGTCTTTTTTATCCACTTATTCTTATTTTATCAGCTGACTACGAGGAGCAGTACGTGTATTGCCTATATCATTCTGATTCGCTAATGGCTATTCTACAGATGCGTTATGACCTTGATACGTGGAACGAAGTGCAAATTCCCTTGTCCTGTCTGTCTCGTTCCTAGAGAGGAACTCGGTAATGTGCTTACATCATATCCATTGCGAACAACCATGTCTACGCAAGCTACACTTCAAGAGGCTCGAAGTTTCGCTCGACAAGAAGACAAAGAGAAGTTATTGATGTCTCGAGGCCTCCGGGATGTAGATGTAAGTGTCCTGTTGCTGTATCTTCGTTCCCAACTCTAATTGTTCATTTTAGAATGCATTTTCGGATGTCGCTCACACGGATGTCCATTCTGCAGTCTCATTTGACCGCTTACATGTAAATAACGAAGGTAATTTTTCTGACCATCTTTGGACCCAGTTTCAGGAACAGGTCAAATCAATTGGTCGGCGGACACAGTCTAAAATTGACGAATAGTATGTTTTTCAGCTTCGGGTATTATAGTAATAGATACTGACTTTACAATTTGAATAGCTTCGACTCGATGCCACGTTGACGCAACATCAATCACTTTAATCATGTCATGGACATATCATTTTCTGATGGCTCGAAGTATGAAGATATCTCTAAGGTAAGGCAGTTTCATCGATTCTAACTTAATATACTACTGATTCTGATGGTTCTGTAGCTTATTGTATTCGCTGCACATGATGTTATCGACCGAACCTCCCACGCACTCCCTTATCTACTCCTTCGATGCATCCGTCAATATGTCAATGTTGACATGTACGCAGCTCTCGAAGTCCATACGTCCGAAACCATTGCCGAAGGCCGTCGGGCCATACAGGAGTTCACACGACTATTGGATGTAAGCTTCTCATTTGAGTTGCGTGTTAAATTTTTACTGACAATCCAAATCATATAGCAATATAGCGCAAAGGACGACTCAGGAAAGAACTGGGCATACCCTAAACGACACGCACACACCCACCTGTTTGATGATATCGAGGCAAAAGGTGCTACGCGAAACACCAACACTAAGCCAAATGAGAAGTGTCATGGCCCAATCAGACGAATTTACCTTCGGCGGACGAATTTCAAGAACATTGCTGAACAGGTGTGTACTCTCATTTGTTCATAAGATCGGACAGTATTTTATTGATCTTATCCAGGTACTTCGCCTCGACCATCGCTTCCTCATTGCACATTCGATTCGTCTGGATATCGAAGACTACGATGACCTCATTATATCTCAGAGTGACCATTTGCGCTTGGACAGCGAGGATGATAATGAGCAACCCAACAATGATTCCGACAACACATTCCATGTTAAGTTGGGTGCTGCGCAAGAAGAGCAGACATTTGCGGCTGTGGAGCAACTACATGCAAATGACAGTGCATTCAATCGATTTCGCATCAAGCTTGCAAACTTTTTGAGCGATTCCCTCCCTGTTCACGGAATACCCTTACCGGGTGGAAAACGACTCAAGTTCGTGCCCGATGAAACTGTATGTCATTCTGTTGTTTTCTAATTCATGTCTAAACTACAGAATGCAGGTGACCGAGCATCGATTCATAAAAGTCAACTACGAGTCCATTGTAGACTGGCGAACCACCACAGATTACCTTCGATGTAGTCCTTCATTTCATAACTTCCCTCGATATGACTGCGTTATCATTCAGGCTCAAGCTGGAGTGATATTCGGGCGTTTACTGATGCTTTTCACCTGTGTCGTGGATGGTCGAACTCATCCAGTCGCTCTCGTTCACCCATACGATGCTCCAGTTGGACAACGCTCCCTCACAGATAATCACTTTCAGTTCTGGCGTGTTCGTGAAAGACCGAGGATCTCATCTGAATTTTTTTCAGTTCATTCTATTATCCGCGGTGCAGCACTAGCAGAAGATCACAGCGTCCGGGGTGATTACCTCGTTATTGACACAATTGACACTGACATGTTCTTGCGCATGAAGTCAATGCACAAGTCCGCTGGTCATCCAGCATGAAGAACTAGCCTTATCGCATCTCCCTCCCCACCAGCATCTCCAGCCCTATCAGACACAAATACGCCTGCAGAGCTGCCAGTGTCATTCAAACTAGCGTTGGAACTTGCATTTTCAATGCTCTCATTCGTTCTCCGCAATCCAACGCGGAAAGCCTCACATTTTGCTCGTTCGACTCTCAATCCTTATCTCTCAGTCATGCTCACCTTCTTGGCTACCGTCACAAAACATGCAGAAACGCTTTCCATAATGGAACATTCGATACCTTGGCATGATCTTGCCCGGTTTTTTGCCACCATTCCCCGCGATATCTTCGCCGCGCAGGGACTGGATATTCCAGCTACTCTCATTCAAACTAGCGTTGGAACTTGCATTTTCAATGCTCTCATTCGTTCTCCGCAATCCAACGTGGAAAGCCTCACATTTTGCTCGTTCGACTCTCAATCCTTATCTCTCAGTCATGCTCACCTTCTTGGCTACCGTCACAAAACATGCAGAAACACTTTCCATAATGGAACGTTCGATACCTTGGCATGATCTTGCCCGGTTTTTTGCCACCATTCCCCGCGATATCTTCGCCGTGCAGGGACTGGATATTCCAGCTACTGGCGGTGAGCAGTGGGCGATGCTGATGAGTGGTTGTGCCCTGCCTCTCTCCGAGGATTGGTGCCTTCGTGGGATTGAGTGGGCTCGACTACAAGGAAGTGTCAGCATAAGGTAATGATTACTCTCTCGGTTGCGCCACGTAAGTGCACCATGCATCATTTTACCTGTTATCTTTGAACTGACTCATCCTGTCCAGTGTTTAATTACCTCACCACCAGCACGAGGCACCATCTAGTTCCGTATTTCAAGCGCTTCAAATGATAAATTTTACTTTACCCTTCCTTTCATCGAAGTGCTCTGGTCATTTCTGCCATCGCAATGCCACCATCGAACACATCAGGCCTTGCCGATGTCGAACAGGTCTGTGCTAACCCTCTAACTATCACTTATGTCTTCTAACTTTTGCTTCAGGCTTTGCGGGAATTGCAACTCGAGTTGCAAGAACTCAAGGACGTCAACAAGGAGTTGACAGAAGAGAACAGGGTCCTCAAGGCAAACCAGCCAAAGCGGAAGAAGAAGGGTCAAAATGTCTCCGAAGAAAACATGGCCTTCGACGAAGAAATCCGCTTATGCGGTCGCAAATATGGTGCCTGCTACGAAATGTTTGCGCCGGACAGGCAACTTCTTCAGCGTCCCAATCCTACATTCCCTCCGCCTCTCAATGAACTGTCACGCTATGAAACGCTAGCCTCTGCAGAGTCTGCCTTACTTGCGGAGCTATTCAGTCTACTTCCGTCGCACATCCACCCTCTTGTCGGGGATAACCACTTTGCTGATATTGTGAGCAACATTTTTATTTTACTGACTCTTAGAACTGATAGTACTTAAGTTCGAGGATGCAATGAATAGTAGCCGCGCATCTGAAATCAAGAAACTGCGCTCCAAAGCTGGGCTCATCTTCGGTCTCCCTGAACAGTATTTCACTGACACGACATACAATCGAGCAAGTGTATCCGAGATCCAGTGTCTCCTTGGTACCTCTACATCACAACGCATGCCCAAACCCTTCCCACCTATACTTTTTCCGAACCTGGTTGAAGACTCGTCACTGAGAACACTCTTTGGAAACTGGGAACTCTTTGGAAAGGTGCGTCTCTTAATTCGAAACTTGTTCTTATTATCTACCATATTTTCAGATTATCCGGGTACTACTGTGGGGTGAAAACGGTTTGACTGCGCTTCGAGCAGGAGGACCACCACGCAACGGTAATAAGTGGGAGGCAACATCTTTGACACCTGGTTTGTTGGCATGGGCGGGAGTTGTTGTTTGTTTTTGCACATTTTGAAAGGCTCGCAGCTGATTTAATTTTGTCAGGTTATCTTTCTACTCAGTGCCGACAAGGAGTTTCGCTATTCCGGCAAGGGTGAGACTACGAAGATTCAGTACAACTATATGTTCTCCTCGTACAAGAAGATTCTCATCAAGAACTGGAATACGGAATACACGCGCGAGATTGTGAAGAAGCTTAATAATTTTATCTTCTCCAAAGGTCCGAGAACAACTGATTCAATGTCAGACGAAGAGGATTTCACGGCGGCTATGGATCGTGCCTTAGCGGGTGTGACTGAAGGCGAGGACAGCACTGCGCAGCCTGAACCACCACAATCCGTTACAGAGGATGTTATGGATGAAACGGTCGGTGATGTTGAGGCTAACGAGGATGGACAAAGAGCTAATAGTCCTCTTACGGAGCCTGATGAGGATGAAGTTCATGTAGTACCCACTGCTACAGTCAGAGGCCGTCGAGGGGGCAGGGCAGCCAGACGTACTGTATCTAACACCACCCGTACAACTCGCAATGCTCGCACTACTTAGACTTGATTACTTATCATGGTATTTGTACCTCAATCGCTCGATGCAATGCAACTCTTTTCATGGTCTTCAATGTATTATAAGTTAATAAGGCTATAGAGTGGTAGTCTAATAGAGTTGGGGTTCCCTTATAATAAAGCCCTGGTAGTCTAATGGTTTTACTCACTGACCATATATAATGTTACTGTAATAAGAAATAGCGTAGTCATTAGTTCGAACCAACCTAAGTGTAAAATGGTGTATTAATAATGTAATAGACTATAGTAGATGATTAGTCAATAACTTAAAGATAAGATAGACGGTTACAGTAATAGATAACTTAAAGATAGACAGTAGATAACATAGATAAGTATATAATAATAATAATAGACAGTTGATAATAATAAACAATAGATCATAATAGACTACTAGGATAATCACGCAGCCTAGGGTAGTACATCATAATCAGATAGATATCATTCCCACGAACTGTACATTTATTTTAATACCATTATAATAATATTAATATTAATATTACAATGGTCACGACAATGGGCATTGGCATTGGCATTGGCAGTAATTGGTGCCACGTTACCACGGCATTACCACCGGCACCTGTCGGCATTTCAAAACGGGACTTACATTGCATTCCCATTGCCACGGGTGCGTTGTCATTGTGGCATTAGAATGCATTACAACGCATTAAAATCAAACCTAGAAATTTCCGACAACATGTTTGGAAGAGATACGCACCTTCTACCATGACACTGTCCAACAGTGTTCGGAAGAACAAGATGACTATGCCGATATCATTATCTCGGATCACCTCAACATTGAGCATGTCGTTGCTTTCGACCTCGCCCACATCCCTGAAGAGACTTATCGCGCTTGCGGGACATTTTTGCTGTGCTTGAGGTGGCATCTTCCTTGCCCAACTACCCTTACCCCAGCTATTTTCAGCATCGTCGAGAACTCCTCCGTGCGAGAGCCCAAAGGGAACTGTTTGTGGCATCTTTGCTGGCTCTACAATACTCTTTCTCAGTACACAGAATCCATGAAGGCTTGCAAAGCTGCTGGGGCACTGTATCTTGCTACCGGAAACCACGAAATGGTGGCCGAATGTGTTACCAAATGTGCGGACATATACAGATATCAAGGCCGCCTCACACAATCCCAACAGGTTGTAGAGGACTTTCAATGCTCTGAGTCGTGGGAGTATCTCAGTGAACCAATGAAAGCCGAAGTTTGGTTTTTCTTGGATAATGCCCGGATGTACACCTTTGCAACATCTGCGGACGAATTATTTGTGAAGTCCATGGAAGATTGCATCTACAGCCTGCAGTCCAAGATTTGGCACTGGCGGGCCAAAATCTACGACGGGGGAGACATTGTTCAGGCAAACACACACTTAGAAGACCTTTTTCTACAATGTCCAAGTACTGGGGATCTCTTGCCCCGCAGAACAGCACTGGAGGGGCTTGCAGAGGTAGCAATTTGCGAGGGCAGGTTATCCGAAGCCATGGATATTCTACAGAAAATCGTCGAGATGTTCGAGGGAGAACTTTCGCACAATGTCTTGTGGTATACCGCGTTGAAGGCCGTTGTTGCAAGCAAGCAGGGTGATCATGCCCTTGCGAGGGAGCTCATCTACTGTTGTTATAGCAGGTAAGACTGAACAATCAGTACACATACCTGCGACATGATCCGTGCACCAAAGAGTAGCGGAGATTCTGACTATCTGACTTTAGAATAGAATGAGTACGATACGGAATATGCCGAATGTAATCTGCGCTCATTGCTCACCTCCTATTGCGCAAGAATAAAATCGTGTCTTGTTCTCGCTCGTAAATCTCTCTCTAACAAGAGGTGATGAGCCCTGCCGTGCGCAAATAACATATTCTCATTAATATCAAAAACAACAAACTAATCTATCAAAAATGACTGATCAATCCTCTGCTGGATCTTCACTCTACCGAATTGAACATCTCGGCGAGACCAATTGGATCCCCTGGAAGACAAAAGTTCAAGCTATTCTTGGCGATAAAGGGCTTGAAGGCTATATAGACGGAACAAAGGTCAAACCAGTTAGGGGCCAAAGCCCTATATCAGCTGATAGACTTACCGCTATAGCTAAATGGGAGGCCGAGGATTGTAAGGCGAGGACTGTGATAGTGTTGCTTGTAAGCGACACACAGATGGTTCACCTTACAGGTGCCAACACTGCCAAGGAAATGTGGGACCAGCTGAAACTTGTCAAAGAATCACGAGGTCAGCAAGGTATCTACACCTGGAGGCACAAGTTGTACCGAACTTTTGCCTCGGAAACCAAGGATATTCCTGCCCATATTGTCGAACTTAAGCAGATCCAGGAGAATCTCCATTTAATGGGGAGCGTGGTGCCGGATATGGATTTCCGCACTATCCTGATGGGATCATTACCACCAAGCTGGGAGACATTTGTCATAACTCATCAAAGCAATCCTACCATGACGTCACATGAGCTCATCGCCATGATCCTTGAAGAAGATCATCGTCGAAAGGAGAGAGAGATTGAATTCACCGAGAGTAAGATAGTGATAAAGGGAGCTAAAAAGCGAAAGTTTAGCGAGAAGAAAGAAGGGAATATCAAGAAGTGCAAGGTGTGTAAAAAGACTGGACATACCGAAGATGATTGTTGGCATAGGTCCAAGAAATGCTCTAATTGCGGCAAGACTGGACATGAGCATAAGGACTGTTGGGCCAAAGGAGGAGGAAAAGCAGGTGAAGGACCGTCCGCCAAAAAGCGCTTAAAGAGGGACAAAGCGCAGCTAGTCCAAGAAGCGCCTATGGAAGAAGAGGATGAGCCCATAGATGATGTGGCCTATATGGCCAGTACATCGAAACTTGCTGAAGATCTTACCGAAATAGCGGAAGATACTGAAAATGTAAATGTAGGAGGGGACGAATCTGAGAGACTTGCCTGGTATGAATGGTTTGCTGATTCTGGGTCGTCATCCCACATAACGAAGATTCGATCGGCATTGACCGATTATGTGCTGCTCAAGGAACACCGGGTACTAGGGATAGGTAAAGAATCCCTAAAAGCGCTCGGGAAAGGTACAATAGAACTTGTTAGCATATTTGGCAACCGACAAATCAGAGCAAAATTTACCAATGTCCTATATGTCCCAAGTGCTTCCAACAACCTCATATCGATCACTAGATTAGATAAAGAGGGAGGGAAAGCATTAATGGGAGAAGGTAAAGTCACCTTAAGTGTAAGAGGAGGACGTACCATAATAAAAGGTCATATGACCAACGGCCTGTACAAGTTAGATACATGGGCTCAGCTATATCCGAAGTCCCGTGTACAAACTGCACAGGAGAGACTTAAAACTGATTGGATGATGTGGCATCGAAGGTACGGCCATATTGCATGTAGTGGACTAAAACGTCTATGTCAGGAAAATTTAGTTGATGGGTTAGAAGTTGATTTGGACTCACCCATTGTCGACTGCGAGGCTTGTATACAAGCCAAGCAGGTACGTAAACTGTTTCCTGACAGCATTGATGAGCGATCCAAAGATCCCGGTGAACTGACTCACAGTGATCTTTGGGGACCAGCAAGGGTAGAATCCATCGGTGGGGCCAAATATTATATTTCGTTTATCGATGACTGCTCTCGAAGAGTCAGTGTCGTGTTCCTAAAACATAAGAGTGAGGCCACCACCAAGATGAAACTACACCTTACCTACCTTGAAAGACGCTGGGAGAATAGACCTAAAAAGGTTCGCATCGATAACGGCAAAGAATACATCAATAACGAGCTACTTACTTGGTGCAAAGATAAAGGTATAATACTCCAGACAACAGCGCCGTATTCTCCGGAACAAAATGGCATATCTGAGAGGTTTAACTGCACTTTGACTGAATTAGCACGTGCAATGATCATAGCCAGAGACTTACCTGAATTCTTGTGGGCAGAGGCAGTAGCACATGCTGCCTATCTCCGAAATCGTGCGCCAACGCGAGCACTGGAAGGTGCAACCCCTGAGAAAATTTGGAGTGGAAAGAAACCGGACATATCTCACCTTAGCGAGTTTGGTACACCTGTATATATATTGCAGGAAGGTGCAAAACCGTCTAAGATGAAGCCAAAGTCAGTAAAACATGTCTTTGTAGGATATGAAGATGGACCGAGGGCAGTGAGATATTACGACGCTCGATTGCGTCAAGTCCGAATTAGTAGGAACTATAGATTCCTATGAAATGAATCTCCCCAATAAGCGCATGATGTGCAGTGTGAGGGGGAGATAGGGAGTACAGACATGCAGCCATCAGGGGGAGCTGACATGCATACACCTACAAAACCACTCACAAATAAGAATGAGCATATAGAAACAGAAGACGTACCGATGACTGATGAGGGAAGGAACGAAAGCTCTACTTCCTCAGAGCGAAAACGGATGCGTCCTCCAGAAACTCAACTGCCTAGAAGAACTAAAAGAAAGGTAATTAGACAAGACTACCGTAAATTGAATGATCCGGTACATGAATGGGCTTACCTCGATCGCGAAAGCGGATATGAGGAGACTGAATTAACCCAAAATGAAGCCGACATCATTATGGCAGCTATTGTCAACCACGGCGGATTCGATCCTACAGAGCCTCATACGCTGAAAGATGCAAGAAAATCAGCCGATTGGGACAAGTGGGAAGGAGCCATAGAGGCTGAACTCACCCAATTAAAGGAAATGGGTACATGGGAACTTGTGGATCCTCCCGAAGATCGAAAGATCATAGGGAATAAGTGGGTCCTAGTTAAAAAGACCAACAAAGAGGGTGAAGTCGTCAAATATAAAGCGAGACTAGTAGCAAAGGGGTACTCACAAATTCCCGGTATGGATTACACCGATACTTTCTCCCCAGTCGTTTGTCTAGAGACAATACGATCTGTTATGTCATCAGCTGCTATCCTCGATTGGGAGATAGAGCAAATGGACGTAAAGGGAGCGTACCTTAATGGTATCCTGAAAGAGGAAGTATACATGGAACAACCGGAAGGGTACAATGATGGTACTGGTCGAGTATGTCGACTTAAGAAGACCCTATATGGACTAAAGCAATCAGGAAGAGAGTGGAACATTGAGTTGAATAAACGCCTAAATAACATAGGATTCAGACGTACTATATCGGATCCATGTGTATATATTAGGCGCTCAGAAAACGGAACGGAAATCATCACTGTTTGGGTTGATGATTTACTGCTGTTTGCGAGCAATAAAGACTTAATGAATCAGCTCAAAACTCAATTAAAGAGCATCCTAGATGTTACTGACCTTGGAGAACCAAGAAAAATAGTAGGAATTGAGATAACCAGAGATCGACCGAATAAATCGATCCAAATCTCACAGACTAAATATATTGAGTCGATCCTACAAAAATACGGTCTCCAGCACTCTAACACCGTAGGAATGCCATTAGATCCCAAAATTGTGCTAGAAAAAGAAGAGACTGACCAAGAGGGCAACCGTAACAACGGATATGCATCCTTAATCGGATCTCTAATGTATCTGGCAGTAGCGACGCGACCAGATATCACATATGCTATCCAAAGGTTAAGCTCGTTTACTATAAATCCGGGATTAGCACATTGGACAGCGGCAAAAAGAGTATTAAGATACCTATCTGGTACATGAAGCGTCGGGATCCAATATCGAGGATCTACTGATAGTGAGGAAGTCCGAATTGAAGGATGGTCTGATGCTGACTATGCCATAGACCCTTCAGTCACTGGGCTCGTAGAACCAGTACCCTGGACGGGAAAAATGGCCGTGGAATGTGTTCCAGCTGATGTCGACCAGTCCATGTAGACCAAGGGCTGGCCGGTAGGTACAGGAAAGCTGCAGCCAGAGAACCTCACTGGCCATAATGCAGGCTGGCCGAGTGTGCAGAATATGTGCTGGGCAAGATTACCTGACCAATACCCGGCCAGCCCAGCTGGTGCATATATGTATAAGCCAGCTGGCCTTGTGCGTAAGAGACATGCCGGCCGGCACTGACAGCAACCTACCTCTGGCCAGCACTATTGGTACGCATTGCTATAAGCAAACTGGCCTGACACGTAGTGACAGTCCCGGTTGGGCGAGGCTGCATCACTCCTCCAGCCAGCCAAGTGAGTTCGGATATGTACAAACAAGCTGGCCCTGTGCATACAGCTAGTGCCAGCCGGCACTGACAGCAACCTACCTCTGGCCAGCACTATTGGCACGCATTTCTATAAGCAAACTGGCCTGACCTGTAGTGACAGTCCCGGCCGGGCTTGGCTGCACCACTCCTCCGGCCAGCCCAGCTGGTGCATATATGTATAAGCCAGCTGGCCTTGTGCATAAGAGACATGCCGGCCGGCACTGACAGCAACCTACCTCTGGCCAGCATCATTGGTACGCATTGGTATAAGCAACTGGCCTGACTTGTAGGGACAGTCCCGGCCGGGCGAGGCTGCATCACTCCTCCGGCCAGCCAAGCTAGTTCGGATATGTACAAACAAGCTGGCCCTGTGTGTACAGCAAGTGCCGGCCGGCACTGATAGCAACCTCTGGCCAGTACTACTGTACAAACAAGCTGACCCAGCACTGACAGCAAGCTGGTGTCAGGTGTAGAGACAGTGCCGGCCGGGACTGTGTTCATCATGCCTCAGGCCAGCCCAGCTTGTACACGTGCGTAGATTTAGTACCGGCCGGCACTAACAGCAATTTCACTCCAGCCAGTACTGCTGTTACAGGTAGCCACAAGCAAGCTGGCCTCATGTGTATAGCAATACCGGCCGGCACTAACAGCAATTTCACTCTGGCCAGCACTGCTGTTACAGGTAGCCACAAGCAAGCTGGCCTCATGTGTATAGCAGTGCCGGCCGGGAATCTCTGCACCTTTCCTTAGTCCAGCTTAACTGTGTGTATTACTTTCGCTCCATAAAATGTATTGCTGACACATGAAAAACTGCACTATGATATACGATACTATTCCAAATCAGTTTCGGGTGGCCTTCTTGGAGGGAAGTCTAGCTCGGGCAGATCGACGAACATTGTCAGTGCTGGCCTTGGAAAGGCTTCCAGATGCCCCTAACCTGCGTCTTTTCTTCTCTCTCTGCTCGACCACCACCACCTCCTGCTCCTGCTCCTCCATCTCACTCTCCTTCTCATTTGCCTGCTCTGCAGCATGTGATTCTTCATCTTCCCCAGCTTTTTCACCCTTGTCAACCTGGTCTGGCCGGTGCTCCCCGATTTCTTTCTCGAGTATGTTGTTTGCCTCCTCCAGCCGCTCCTTGGCATCCTGAAGCATTCTCATCTCCTCCTTGAGCACCTCCATCTTCTTCTTCTGCTCGTCCAGCAACCGCATTTCCTGTTCCAGCTGCCGTCTTGTCTCCTGCTCACTGGTCATGTCCTCAATGTTGGGCTTATCAACCTTATCCGGCTGAGTCTCCTCTCCTCCGTTTACATCAGTCTGAACAGCATCTCCTGGTTTCTCTCCTTCATGACCTGCAGCCTCCTCCATCTGCTGACCCACCCTTGCCTTGGACATTCGGATTATTCCTCCTTTAGCTGTAACGAGCGAACTTATGACAAGGTCAAGGTGGGTGCTGTTCAAAATGGAGGTGCTAATGTAAGAGGGGGTGTCGAGGGTGGCCTCGTCTTCCTCATACTCGATGGCCCGCTTACACTCCCTCAGCAGCATCCCAAGGCCAAGGGCCACCCGCATGGATGACATGAAGCCAGAGATCTTGGTAGAGCTGACAATCTGCAAGAACTTGAGCAGCTCATCGTCTGAGGAGTGCATGTCGTTAGGAAGATGTGATCGCTCCCAAGACCATGTTGCCCAAGTGGGCCATCCCTCTTGTCGCTCAGAGGTTTGTTCCTGTGGTAGGTGAGTATAATCTTCGACAACTCAAATATAAATCAAAGCCCACCTTCTTCAAGTCTCTTATGCCCTCAACAAAATGCAGATATTCCGGATTGCCACTCAGACTCAGCAAAAATGACAGGCGGTCCTTCACTGGCACAGCTGCAGGTGCCCCGAGTTGAGCAAGGGACGGTTGACCTGCTGGTCCTTTTAAACCGTCTTCTGGAGCTGAAGCGGTCACATCATCATCCGAGCTGTCTGATATCTCGGCCGGCCTCCTCATCCGCTTTGTAGGCCTTTGGCTGGCCAACAAGCTGGAGGTTGAATCACCGGCCGGACGTTCCGTACGACTAGTAGGCCTTTGGCTGGCCACGCTGTGGGAAGTCTTGCGCTCGGCCAGACATTTTGTACGGCTAGTAGGCCTTTGGCTGGCCGTGTTGTGGGAAGTCTTGTCCTCGGCCGGACATTTTGCGAGAATGGGGGTGGGTGAGGTATGCTGTTCTTCTTCGTCATCGTCGTCGTTGATTTCCTGGTACATTTTTCTCTTCTTTGTCCGCTCTGGAATAGCATTTGCCAGCCAGGTCCTGCTCAAGTCAGCAACCCTGCCCCCAACAAAAATCACCAGCTTCTCCTTCGACAACTTTCTGAATTCCCAATGACGCCAAAGCCTATTCACTTCCACCGCCCTCATGTGAGATGGGTCTTTGAAGACAAAATCCTTGGGGACACAGTCCATATCTACATAGGTGGCAGGATCGGCGCTAATCACACCCCAAGGTACTGGCTTGATGGTGTCGGTAAAGACTTCTACAAAACAGGCGCCACAGGTGAGCAGGAGGAAGAAAGTCGGTAACCGATATTTACTTACTATATGATGCATGAAAAATTTGACGAATGAATTCTTGTTGCCCCTTGAGGGGAACATCTGAGCATGAAGGTAGTTTTGCAAAGCCATCGTTGTCCAAGTCGACCTCAGGTAGGGATTGTTTCTCCTCATCCTCATCATCCTCATCCTCGTCATCATCATCGACAGCAGGGTCTAGTTATATTAGATACATGAGCATCAAGTAGCTTATTTGAGGCTGCGCAAAAATAAAACTCACAAAATTCTGCCTTGGACCACTCAGAAAATTTTTTGAAGCCCTCAGCTGCCCATTCCTTGTTCCCTCGCGAACTCACTGTAAACGCCTTCTTACATGTGACAGGTTGAGACTCATGGCTAAATATAGACAAGATCGCATCATGTGGCTATGTGGCTAAAAGAGCACACTTACATGGAAACACTTAACGACATATCTGCGGTTTTCTTGTGACTGACCAGCATCACGATACGACATCCCATAGTCTGTCGAAGCTCCTCAGAAAAATTCTCAAGGGTTTTTTTGAGGCTCCTCTTGCGGTACCTGGCAAAGCGTTACAGGAGAGATGAATCCAAAAAGCTAACAACTTACATCGCCTGAGATTCTGCGGGGGCACCTTCTTCATTCCACTTATCCCTCACTTGCTGAACTTCCTTTTGTTGTGCAGAAGTCATATTATTGAACCACTGCCTCGCATGGCCCATCCTGTGCTTGATAGAATGAGGAACCCCCATCTTGCGTTGCTCTCCCTTATCAAAGTCATCAATCTCCTGCTTAAAGAGTTTTTGGGCAACGTCCCAATCAGTAAGCTTTTTCTTGTAGAAGGAAGCATCCTTTGGACGAGCATTAGCCTCTCTCTCTTCCGGGGACACGCCGGACTGGTCTTCCTCTTGATTATCTCCTAATATCTCTTCCTCAGCCCTTCAATCATCCTCATCAGTGATAAACTGTAGATAATAACGTCTAATAGCCTTTGGATTATATAGAGTCAGTAACATTATGAACTGAATCAAATGACATTACCCATTTCAGAGCCTTTGGCAGATCCACAGGATCATCCTGGGACTCATGGAGCTTGACAATGGAGTCGCATACTGTTCTGAGAACCTGACGACGCGTCGATTGCAGGTCTTTTGCCTCCAAGAAATCCTCCTTGTGCTCAGCAAGGATCTCTTTAAATGACGCGTACCAGTCAGACATTGAGAGGTTTGAAATATGGGAAGTGTGGTGTACGCACGTCGTAGGCAAGGTGCTGGCCATGACGTGTCCAATCTCTAACAACGCGGTCACGTGCAGTGACCCGGTGGTGATGTAAGATCTAAGTGGTGTGAATTCAGCCAGCATCTGGGCAAATGTTTTCCTCATGAGCTCATGAACAAAGCGATAAATATTTGGGTCATGAAGATGGGAAGCACTTGTGCTGATTTAGCACCAGAAGTGATCAATTGCTAGCCAGCCCGATGGTCAAGCAGACTCAACTTCATTGCAGCAATCAAAAATATAAACACAAACAGGAGTAAACAACAATGTAAAGATGATAAGACTAAAATAACGCTTTGAAAAATCACTTTCGCCCCTTCTTTGCAGACCTCATGGATGTGGCCTCCTGGTTCTTGCGCTTGCCTTTGGTCGGAGAAGGTAAATACATTATAGAAGGCGACTGGAACCAGCTGCCCTTGGTAGTCCTTGCGGAGTTCACCATGAATCCTGGAGGTCTCTCGATGATGAACTTGTAGGCAGGGAGTCTCTGTGCAGTACCGCAGTTGGTGTACTTGCAAGAGTATACATACCTTGTAACTGTTGGCTGGGATGCTGACGACTCATCTGAATCATTGGAGTCCGCGCAAACTGTCAAAGCCACCTTTTCAGACCAGCTTTTCGTCGAGCCACACTGAGGGCACTGTGCAGGCACATCAACCCCCCAAGGTTGAGTCTGGGTGTGGGCATGAGCAAATGTTGTGCACTCCAGCTAGTGGTGAGGACTAGCGGTGTCCGGAGTCATGAGTATGACCTTTGTGTGCAATCCAAGGCGTCCAGATAGCGCCAGTAGCTCAGGGAAGGTGACACGGACACAGAGCTGTTCTACTAACACCAGCTCTGCGAATGCTAGGAAGAAGCTGGAAGCCACCAGCAGCTGGAAGCGGGAAGCCGTGAATGCAATAGCAGAGGCGAAATCAAAATGAAGCACAGCGGACATAAGTTGGGCATAGGTGTTGTGATGCGCCACCACAGAGCCGCAGACAAGGAATATGATGTGAGCATTCTTGAGGACCATGGAGTAAGGCGAAAACACGGTAGTGAGCACCTAAAAATAATGGTTAGTGCATCAAGTGGATGAAAAACCTGAAATATCTACATGAGAGACTTCCATCGCAACATATTCAAGGCCACTTCCATCCTCCTTTGGAGCCTGACCTCCATAGAGCCAACCGCAGTCTTGCTCAGAATGATTTGAAAAAAACGCGACCACGCGACCGGTGCTACCAAGGTGTTGCGTGATTTGCGCGACACGGTCAACCTGTAACAGGTTGTACGCATCTATTTTGTCATGAGACGTGACGTCGAAGGTGATCTCCATGTATGTGAAGCCCCCATTGGGATAGAATGTCCCTAAGAACTTGGAGATGAGGGCGACCGGTGTGCAGATAGTGTCGTCACCATCACCCACCAGGATGAAGTGGATGAGGACGATGGGTGTGGCAGCCATGATCGACGATGATGCCATCTCGTACTTGCCATTGAGACGAAGGAAGTGTGGTAGAACCGCCTTACCACCGAGACCGGGGAGACCGTCATTAAAAAAACCCTGTGGTAGTTAAATTAGTTTGAACCGGTCAAAGAAAGTGAGAGACTTACAAAGAATGGAGCCGGAGACTTCAAGGCCGCTTTAGAGTGACATCCCAAGCAAAAAAAATAGACGTTTGGACGCTGGACAGCATCAATGAATGCCTCAGGAACCTCGATGCACTTGCTGCACATAACGCATGGGCAGGCGTTACACTCATACAAGACGATGGTACCCTCACCACCGTCCCTACATATCATGCACCACTAAACAACATGTAAGTGATGGAACAATATAAACTACAATGACTTACCATACTATGGCTGTCTCTAGCCTCTAACGCCGAAGGTGGCTCAGCCATCGTAGAGCACTTAAGTGTTGAGGGAATGAGAGAGGTCGCAGGAACCAATGGAGCTGTGAGTGTTCTTGCAGACCCGCCGGTGGACCGAATTTTTGTTCTGGCCATGTGGATGAGTGGTGGAAGCAGAGTGTGGAGGGTACGCCATGCAAAGATGGTGCTGGCCGAAAAGACCTTGAACAAAAATATTCAACAATGGCGTCACGTGATGGCGTCAAGCCAACAAGTGCAAACACAAGCCACAAACCACAGCGCCAGCCACACACCGGTATTTGCCAACGCAAACAATACCAAATATGTTGTGCAATAACAACAAGTCACTTGCTTCTCACGGTTGAACTTTCACTTCCACTTTCCATGACGCGTCCACTTTATCTGTATAAGTCTTTACCTCTTGTCTGCACTTATTTTACCTATTTTCTGCGCTCATCCTATTGCCTACTTACACAGACTGCAGCTATGTGAGTGGGCAATGGGTCCCTGAGCAATCTTATGTTTGTCAAGGTGTGCATCACTTGCGACCTTATCCTTTACTAATGGCTATTATTTTCCAGGACCTTTACTCTTCTAGGGATGTAAGGTAAGTGTTATGGTTTTCCTTCCCATGTACTGATCACGCACTTTAGTTTGTGATCATGACCGGTTGTATTTGTCAAGGTCCGTCTTACTTTCTCTCTTGTTTACTGATATGTTGTTTTAGTTTATCATTACCGGAGGGGTTTTGTGTGCACATTGGTGCGCCTAAACCCCTTCGTGTTCATGGCAGGAGAGCATGTTTGTGTGCACATTGGTGCACCTCTCCTCTCACCACCTTAAGTGGGATCAAGGGGGCTTGGCGAGGGAGGAGTATAGGCAACATTGGTGCACCTCTCCTCCCACCACCTTAAATGGGATCAAGGGGGCTTGGTGAGGGGTTTTGTGTGCACATTGGTGCGCCTAAACCCCTTTGCGTTCATGGTATCAGAGCATGTTTGTGTGCACATTGGTGCGCCTCCTCCTCTCACCGTCTTAAGTTGGACCAAGGGGGCTTGGTGAGGGAGGAGAATAGGCCACATTGGTGCGCCTCTCCACCCTCTACCATAAGTGGGATCAAGCTGGCTTAGTGAGGGAGGAGTATGGTGCGCCTCTCCTCCCAGGCAAACAAGGTGACATATACTATTTTCACTTACCAGATACTGACAACCGGTGCACAGATGGTTCTTAGGCAATGCTCCATTGTCTCCGCCCCCAGGTAATATGTGTACATCCAAATCCACCGATGCTGATTAAATTTCCCAGGTTCACTGTAGTACTTTATTTAATTTAATTTCTTACTATAGCTTAGTGAGGGAGGAGTGCGGTGCGCCTCTCCTCCCAGGCAAACAAGGTGACATATACTATTTTCACTTACCAGATACTGACAACCAGTGCACAGATGGTTCTTAGTCAATGCTCCATTGTCTCCGCCCCCAGGTAATCTGTGTACATCCAAATCCGCCGATGCTGATCAAATTTTCCAGGTTCACCGTAGTACTTTTTTTAATTTAATTTCTTACTATACTTCTGCGGTACAAGACTGTCATGGGGAGGGCCCCTCCATGATGGCCTTGTATTAGCTCCTAAGGTTTACTTTGAAATTCCTCCTTATTAACTCATAATAAAAGTATAAAGTACGCAGTATAGGCACATGCTATGTAATGAACACAAAAGCTTGCTTTGTAATGTTACTCGGTCGTTCCAAAATGTCACGTGATTGTGAGACTTCTATAACGTTGAGATTACACTACTAGAACATGACTTTGACGATGAGATAGCTCATAAGATATGTTACAGGTTCATGGGTGACCTGATCCAGGCTCCCTGGTATCATGCTAAAATGCCAAGTGCCATATCGGTGAACCAGCGACAGTGTAAATTTGCGGTTGAGTCACTGTGCACCAACTACAAGATATCACATCCTTCAAGTTAAGCCCAAGTAGAAGTTGGTGAATTTGTCCCTGTGGCAATATTCACACCAGCGATCAACTCACTTCAACATTTCATTGTTCTTGATGGGCTGGATTAATTTCCATGAGCTCGACTTGAGTGAGTTTTGAAATAAACTGTATTAGTAGTCTTGTCTGATTATAGAGAAGTTCCAAGTTCTGGCCTGTGCGCAAATGCCTCATACTTCATACTTACATTACCTTTTGCTCGACGCAACTTAAATTCATTCACATGCATGACCTGGACAAAACATTGAAGGAGGGAGGGGTAGCGAGTCGACTTTTGTAGTGTTCTTGACGCCACATACTCACATCTTTCGAACAATGTTCTGACTTTCACTCGCAAGATCTGTATGAGGGCAGTATTAAACCTAGCATTCATCCAACTACCCAGGCGCTGCAGTATTCCACATTTGCTCAAAATATAAATGATCGATGTTCATTCAATCTGTACTAAAAATCAAAAACAATCAATCTCAAAGGGAGCTTGTCATCTCAAACAGCGACAAGACAGTCTTGATGATGTGAGAAATGACGGTGAAGCAAATCAGTCTCTATGGATTGACTTCAAATTGAATGAATAATTGCCCCATTTGGAATTGGGTCATGCATTTTATTTATGGTCTACCGAGAAGTTACACCTATATATGGTTTAGACTCATTTATGGTTGAAATTTTAGCCGCCCAGCGTTTCGTTCCAGTCCATCTTGCCTAACAGCTGGATGATGGTGGATACTACTGTCATAACCCTGGCCAACAGACTGCTTACCGCCGTGAATGTATATCTCCAGAGGTCATCGCCTCATCTCATGTTCATACAGGGCCAGCTCAGTGGAAAGTTGCTGGAGAAAGCCAGGTTAGATTTCTTCATAGCACTCTAGATACAGGTTCACCATCACTTTTGGTCTTCCAGGTTGAGACTGTGGGCAGAGTGGCAGGCAATTCTAGCGGACCGGAATAGTATCACTGTTGAGGCGAACAAGATTGCGGAAATTGAACTTTCCTGAGCAGCGGTGACCATTGCCCTGGCAGTCGTAAATCCTCGTAAGTTGTTTGTTGTCAGGCAACAGAGCGGACTTATAATTTGGTCACAGTTCAGGTAGAGTGGGATGTTGATCGTTTCGCAGACCGGGTCAAGGTTTCACCTCCACTTCGAGCCAACCCCGAACTCAGGACAAAACTAGCAAAATATGTCAACATTCCATCATTTGGCTGTATCTCAGAGCCAGCCACATTTGTTGATCGGTGCGGAAGGATTCTGGCTTGGTATTTACCCCAAATACTATTGCCCGAGCGAGTGGTATGTCCGCACTGGATTTTATTGAACTGTAAGTGTATTAATAGCTGTATTTAGGATCTTGTCAACAAGAGCATCAAATTGTTGAGGCCGGTTCTTAAACAATCCGAGACAAAGTCAGATAAACAGCCCTGGCGCTCGCATGGTTACACTACACCTTCGGATAATGCAGAGTTTGGAACAGGACGAGTGACTTTGTGCCCAGGGGGATTCGTGCAGCGGCAGGAGGTAAGTATCAGTCTATATTCTTGTACTTAGTATGATACCAAACTAACTAAATTGGTAGCGGCTTCAAGATGATTTATACCAATCCCCCTCCCTTTCATTACCGCTTGTTCGCGATTGGTTGTGTGAAATGACTACAACCAAACAATTTTGGTCAGCTATCACCAAAGTCATCGGACCAGATCAGTATCGAGCTGGCACTGAATCAGTTTCTAGCCTGAATGGCGCAGTTCAGACTGAAGTTCCAGCTGTTTGGCTGTCTGTGTTTTCTGGAATAGAAGTCATTGCTAACCGGCACACACCACATCATCGGGACCCTGGAGGATCGGCCTCAATGTATGATCTTCTGGTGAGCCTTGGCAAAGCTCACAAGGCAGTACTTGATGTTCCGGACCTGGGTGCTGAGCTGGTTTATCAAGCTGGGGCTATGGTTTTCATATGTGGCAGGGTGTTGGAGCATGAGGTCCCGGTCTGGGGTGATGGTGAAAGGGTTGTCATTGCTCACTTCATGAGAGATAAAGTTCATGAAAGGCTAGGTGTGCCTAGACCCTCATTTCCAACTCAGAATCATTTTCTTAATAAAGTGGGGCCTGATAAGAAGGGTCCTAATCCGATTCAGAGAACTAAGGGGAGGATAAGAAGGGGGGTCAAAAACCTGGTTGGAGCCAGTGAGGAGAGGGTATGAGGGGTGTTTGGTTAGATAAAATATTTTCCGCATGTTATAATCTACTTTTGTTTCACCCACACCATATGTCGCCAAAAAAAAATCGACTCAAGTCTGCTTCTTATTCTTTCAAAGACAGAGGGCATTTATCTCGAGACAAGGACCTTGATGTGGACTATGTGGTACATAAGAAGTCCAGTGCAAAGAGGGCAAAATCAAGCTGGCTTGAGTCCTCCGCAGATCCACTATATGAAATTTCACCAGAGCCTTCCCACTCATTGAGCCCTCAGAAACAACTGAAAGAAGTTCCTAGTGAACCCCCTGACAACCTACAGGACAATTTGTACCAGGAAATATATGGAGACTTTGTGCCGGAAGCCGAGGGTGCTCCACTTCCAAGAAAAACAAAGGTATGTCTACCTTTCCAACATTATTGGTAATTTCCCTTCTCATAAATTGCATAGACACAAAACAACTTCATATCAGAGTATCTTGTCTATTGAGATACATATCTTGATATCATCTTGGATTCAGAGAAGTTTGTCCGAGCTGGTGTCTGCAAGACTTGCCAAATGGCTGAGGGCAGCTTTCGATGTGTGACTTGCACTGGTGACCATGGCTGGTGTTGCCCTTGCCTTATCACATCACACCGATCATTACCTTTCCACCAAATCCAATGTTGGGATAACAAGTGCTTCCAGGATGTCACTCTTGCTGACCAGGGATATATATGGTACTTAGGCCATGGGGGAGAGCCCTGCCCTTCTCGTGGAACTTCGAACATTCCTGGGCATCGAGACAAGAGAGTGGATGGTGTTGCAGAGACAGGCCCCTTGCCTCAAGATACTACCCCTGTGACTATTGTACATTCGTCCGGGGTGTTCACACACTATGTGTTGGGGTGTCATTGCCCTGGATCCAATCCTCAACACCTGCAGCTCCTCAGAGCAGGACTATTTCCTGCCAGCTCCACCCGTCCCAAGACTGTTTTCACCTTTGAGGTACTGGATCACTTTCTCATTGACGCCTTGGAATGCAAGACTTCGGCCAGGAGCTTTTTTGAGAAACTCACTCGGTTGACAAACAATGCATTTCCAGATACTGTCCCAGTGAGTGAGAATCTATACTTGTAGTTCTACATACAAACAGCATCTGCAGGATCAATATCGAGAACTAATGAGAGTATCCCGCCAGTGGCGAGACTTGAAAAACCGAAAATGGTTTGGATTTGGCCATGATTCGGAATCAGGCCCTGGTCCAGGAGATCTTGCCCTATTCTGCCCTTCATGTCCACAGCCAGGAATCAACATGCCTCTTTGCTGGGAGCAGAAGTATGAAAGGCAAGTGAATTATTTATTACTTGCGGAAGAAAACAATAGCCAGGCAGTGGCCGATGCGATCACTCAATCCCGGCTGGTACGCCTGGTACAGTAGCCAGAACGAAGCCTGACCAGTGCACTCTGCCTCTGGATGGGACCAGCCAAGCCTGGTGCTACCTAGTGCATATTGTATGTGGGCCAAGACTGGGGACTGGCTGGTACATTTAGTACAGTGGCTGGGATACATCTTGGCCGGGACTCTTTTCCCTGCGGATGAGACTGGCCAGCTCAAAGTACCCATTGTACAGCTGGTGTGAGCATCCTGACAAAGTGTGTTCTGGCCAGGTTGTCTTCGCTTCAAATAAATCCTCAAAGGCCTACTATTATTCAAGTGCTGACTTTTGGTTATAGGTGGCTTGTCAAGAAGAGATTTGTGGTGGATGGAAATTTTACCGCTCAGCACATGAATATGAGACAGCCTGAACTTGACATCTTCCTCTCAGATGGTTTAGGTTATATGGTCACCGAGGGGCAATATCAAGCTCACTTGGCCTCAGCTATTGAGAGTAAAGAGGTAAGTTGACTTGTTTTCATTTTGAGTTGGACACTAACCGGGTTGAAAGAAATCCACTTGTAGCAACCATCGCGCAATCAATGCTGCAAACACAAACCGAAGCAACCTCTGAGCTACAGGTGTGGGCGCTACAGCTTGTGCTCGACATGGATGTTTCGTTCCACACTGCATAGTAGACTTTCAAAAGGGTGAACGGCAAGTCTTCCTTCATTTACTACTGATTGACTGACTTGATGACAAAATCACCTCAAGCCATATGAATATAGATTACTCCATATGCAATGCTATTAAGCATGCTGCCAACGGAATTGATGACTCCCTGGTAATTTATGATGTGGGCTGCCAGTGGAGTGTTCACTTTGCAGATCGCAGTCAACAATTGCTCTGGCTTGATCCTCCCCTGACAACACCGAAATTGTGGCTGCAGTGGGAAAATTTCATCTCAGCAGCTCATAAGCTTGCTTGTTTTGCCAGATACAGCCTGAACTTCATTGTAGGAGCCGGGCAAGTTGATGGGGAAATTTTGGAGACACTCTGGGCTCCCTTCAACAAGATCTCCCCAACTGCCCGCTCTATGAGCCAAGCCCACCGACAAGAAATTCTAGATGATCATATGCGGAACTCAAATTGGAAAAAACTCGTCAGTATTGGTGAGTGTTGATATTTGGAATAAATTGTGCATTTGTTGAATGCCATATGCAGTTAAGACGCTCTTGCAAAAATACAAACGAGCCAAAAAGGGCATTGATGACACCAAGGTGCCATTTGAAGAGCTCTCGCGTTCTTTAGAAGTCAGCAAAGTCTCCTCGTGGGAGAAAGATGAGAAGCAGGCTATGGACCATCGAGGAGAGAATCTTGACATATACCAGCTAAAGATAGATAAAGGTGAGTGAATCAGAAGTTCTTCTGGCTTCTCCTTGCCATACATTCTGATGGAGTGATTGGAAGCACCGACAATGGCTGAAATTCGTCTAAAATTAACCGAAAGAGAATATGATGATACTGGCAAATCAAGGATCAATATCTTGGCTCATCAGTGGTATCAATTTGGAAGATGCACAGTTCGTCATGCCGTCACTTTCACATTCAGGGCATGTCTTAATTCAGCTCAAGGGACACATTGAGGGTAGATATTCGGCAGCTTCCTCAAGATGCATCTGCTGCTCAAAAGGCAGTGGTTGAAGAGAAACGACAAAAATTAGCAGCTCGGATCTCAAAATTTCATGAAACAGCTGATGCCATGTCAGATGGCATCGAAGTTGATGCAGGTATGGAGCATGTGGATGACATCAGATTTTGTGCTGCAGATATGGAGGAGCAAGGCCTCGAAGCTGCAGATCTTGAAGTTGCTTCAGAAGAGACTGGTGAGGAAGTTGCTGCAGAAGGAATGCAGGATTTGGATGCCATCCTCGATTCATCACCAAGATGGTTTACCCCTTGGCCTACGCGCTCTGCAAGCCGAAGAACTGCAATTACGGCAGGGTCAGGCAAATGATTGCTTGGAAAAGTTAAGGCAGGCTCTGGGTCATAAAGCAATAATTTACCGCCAGCACTTTCGAAGTGCAGATTCCACGTGGATGGGCACCAGGTCAAAGCAAGAGGCTCATCGCTGTCGAATCAAAATAGATAAGTGTGTCCGAAGCTATCAGAGGGCAAGGAATGCACTGCAGAGACTAGGGTTAGACGATGATACCCTCAGGAAAGTTTATCAAGAAATACAGCCTAGCCAGCTTAGTGTGGACAAGGAAGTCACCGAGGAGAATAGATATGGCCAGGGATCTGACCGACTTGCTTGGTTTTGGAGGGTCAACAACAGTCAAGATTCTCCTGAAGACGAATGGATGGATGAATGTGAGTTTTGCTTAACATTCATATTTTCTCCCATGACAAGTATTAGTCTATAGAGTAAATTGGTTGAAAGCTAAGGCAAGATGGCAAAGGTGGGAGGAGGAGTTGAGTTTAGTCAGACATGAGATGGGGTGGACAGTGGGCTGGTTCAGATACAAGAAGGAAGCATGGGAACAGCGATACCACCAAGCCACAAAGTGTGGTCATCAAGCTTACTGCACAGCGACAAGTGCTCTTGTGGGGAAGGTTCTTACTGGATGGGGAAAATTCTTTCAAGGACAAGATGATCATAGTCACCTAATTGTTGTATTATCTGTGCTATTCTAACGCAATTGTATGGCCAGGTCAGAGGGCACCTGATGTACTGATGTGCCGGCCAGATTCTGCTCCCTTATGAAGCAACCTGGCCAGGTCACTACCTGCGGCTCATAGCATACTGTATTTATTCCAAGTCAATTGTGTGGCCGGGATGGAGTGCACCTAATGTACTGATGCGCCTGGCCAGGAGCTCTTGCCCTGTGAAAGCCAGGCCAGGGCACTATGTCCGACTGGTGGGCATGTCTATTATGTGGCCAGGACGTACTACACCAGACATTACCAACTGACCGGCCGGACGCTGTGCCCTGCCAAAGCCGGCCAGGGCACTATGTCCTGACCTGGTAGGCAAGTCCATTATGTGACCAGGACGAACTACGTCTGATGTACCGACTGACCGGCCGGATGCTTTGCCCTGCCAAAGCTGGCCAGGGCACTATGTCTGACCGGTAGGCAAGTCTATTATGTGGCCAGGAAGTACTACACTCGATGTACCGACTGACCGGCCGGACACTTTGCCCTGCCAAAGCCGGCCAGGGCACTATGTCCAACCGGTAGGCAAGTCCATTATGTGGCCAGGACGTACTACACCTGGTGTACAAACCGACCAGCTGGACACTTTGCCCTGCCAAAGCCGGCCAGGGCACTATGTACAACTGGTAGGCAAATATCATTATGTGGCCGGGATGGAGTATACCTGATGTAGTGATTGCCCTTCCCTTAGGCCAGGGCTGTAGATAAATAATGTTCTATATAGAGCTGGATGTGGTTGACCAGATGACAGTGTCCAGCAATTCAACAACCATATCCAAATGACAGTGTTGGTGACTAAGATTGGGTCAGGAGACATGGTGATGCTGGAATTGGTGACTGAGATGGGGTCAGGAGATATGGTGATCCCATTGCCTGATGACAGTGTCCAGCAATTCAACAACCATATCCAAATGACAGTGTTGGTGACTGAGATTGGGTCAGGAGACATGGTGATGCTGGAATTGGTGACTGAGATTGGGTCAGGAGATATGGTGATCCCATTGCCAGATGACAGTGTCCAGCAATTCAACAACCATATCCAAATGACAGTGTTGGTGACTAAGATTGGGTCAGGAGATATGGTGTTGCTGGAATTGGTGACTGAGATTGGGTCGGGAGATATGGTGATCCCATTGCCAGATGACAGTGTCCAGCAATTCAACAACCATATCCAAATGACAGTGTTGGTGACTGAGATTGGGTCAGGAGACATGGTGATGCCAGATCAGTGACTGAGATTGGGTCAGGAGACATGGTGATGCTGGAATTGGGCACTGAGATTGGGTCAGGAGATATGGTGATCCCATTGCCAGATGACAGTGTCCAGCAATTCAACAACCATATCCAAATGACAGTGTTGGTGACTGAGATTGGGTCAGGAGATTCAGGTGAACAAGAACAAGGTAGTTTCAATACTGGCAGCCATGCCAGGTTGGTTGATTATGCCTGGTTGGCAGCAGGCCCAACAAGAACTCGATATTTTCAATACCCACAGTCAACATGATATTGAAAATACTGTGTGTTTGTCCATGGGTTGACCATTCTACGTTATCTATATGTGTTCTTAGATAGATAGCATGCTAGTTTAGATTAAGGGTCTCACATCTCTGATTCTGTTCAGGCTAGGTTAGTTAACCATGGCAAGTGTATATACCTACCACATCGGCCTGCCCACCTCTACATCACCATATAGTGTTCCGGCCGGCACATGCAGAGTTATACCTACAACACCGGCCGTCTGACCTTTGCATCATTCAATCTTGCTTCTGGCCAGTCCATCTGTCAGCACATACATGTCGGCCAGCACTGGCTATACCCATTGTGACCACAGCCCAGTCAGTCCAACTTGGGTCACTGGCCAGCTCCACTCTACGTGTCTGGCCAGGTGGTAATGTACATAGATCGGCCACAGCCAGCTGGTACACATTCTACGACCATTTTTCTCGTCCGGGGTACCAGTTCTACGCAGTGTCATGACTGAAGTATGTGTATGCCAATGATCCAAGAGACAGAATATCAGTCTCTGGATATGTCTTTAAGTTAGGAGATGGAGCAATTACCTGGAGTTCAAAGAAACAGAATGCTGTTTCACTGTCTTCAACCGAAGCAGAGTATACAGCGATGGCACACACAGCGCATGAAGCTATCTGGCTTCGAAATCTACTTCAGGAATTAAGTTTTATTCAAAACGCTCCAACTACCTTGTACGGAGACAATATGGCGGCATTAGCGATAGCGCGAGATCCACAATACCACGCAAGGTCAAAACACTTCGATGTTAAGAACCACTATGTAAGGCAAAAGATTCGTGAGCGGAAGATTCACGAAGTATATTGCCATACAAAAGAGATGATAGCCGACATACTAACAAAACCGCTACCTAAACCGGACCACGAAAGACTTATAAAAAGTCTAGGCATGTCTCCTGATTGAGGGGGAGTGTTGTTATAGCAGGTAAGACTGAACAATCAGTACACATACCTGCGACATGATCCGTGCACCAAAGAGTAGCGGAGATTCTGACTATCTGACTTTAGAATAGAATGAGTACGATACGGAATATGCCGAATGTAATCTGCGCTCATTGCTCACCTCCTATTGCGCAAGAATAAAATCGTGTCTTGTTCTCGCTCGTAAATCTCTCTCTAACAAGATCTACAAAGCCCCAGGACCCTTCGAATTATTTGCGCTGCGCACTGCATTCGTGTTTATCCACAGATCTTATGGCTCGGCATACATCGAGCTCACTGCAGGCGCATACGACAGGGCCGAGTCCCATTTCATCGCCACCATTGAAGGTTGTGATATCCAAGGACATCTTGATTCGAAGGCATACAGCAAGCGGGGATTGGGGGAGATTGCCTTTGTGCGTGGTGACTTCGCGTTAGCTGCACGATGCTTCACAGAAGTACGGTCTTTGTGCACTGAGATGGGAGTGCCTCCGCGACATTTGTATAGTTGCGATCCGTTCTATGTTCTACCAGACAGATTTAGAGGATGGACATTATTTTTAGAGGATCAGTCGCCATTTGCAAACATTATGTAGATCATATTCATGTAACAGCCTGTCATTGTATCTCGGACGATCATACGAGTAGTTTCATCATGATATGGCATCTATGACAAGGCAGTTATGAGACGAATGCGATAAATGAAGCGGAACACATGGCACTTCAAGTGTGCACTGCGATTGCCATAACATTGAAAGGCCGTGATACAGATATTTTACCTAGAGAATGCATCTGATCCCTTGAGGTTACTCTCATCATCACACATCTCATATCCACTGTTCGATGGTAGTGCACAAGCCGGATCTGCGATATCTCCTCAGATTCAAGGTTCACGAAAAAAGATGACAGAAACTCACAATGGGCAATCGCTAGTCTCCCATAGGTAAACCGATAGAGGAAGACAGTTTAAAGGCGATAACTACGCACAAGTCATTCATCTCATCGTCTCCAACTGTGAGCTCATTCTCTCGCGCGTCGTGTAGGCGTTGTTCCCACGATTTGCAATATTGGCCATCGGTTCGTCCACACCCATAGAGTCGGCAATGCTCCAGCCTAAACTGGTCGAATGGGCACGCAGTTCTTCGTCAATTGTATTGCCCAGGTTCATATTTCCAGTGTTGTTTCACCACTGCGGGGATTTTGGAAAGGTTCGGGAAACTAGCCTTGTGATGTGGAGTCAAGTCGATCGGTGCGGCATTCGAGTAGGATGTAACAATTCACATTCGTCGGAACTCGGGACCTCTGCAACCTGCTCGAAGGAGGCAACATTAGGGACGATGAGCATTGAGGAGAACCAACCCTGGTTTCTCATCACGTGCAGCTGCGTCCCGACTTCCAAGGGACAACCAATTTGCGGAGCATTCGATACACAAGACGATCAAACATCCCTCGTATGTTTCGTTTCCATAAACACTTGAGGTTCAAGCTATCAACGATATATTTCCTTGCTTCGTTTCCATAAATACCTGAGGTTCAAACTATCAACGATATATTTCCTTGCTTCGTCCCAACAATCCGACTGCATCACGGACGAAACGTTACGGAGCCCTCTTTTGTTTGTGCCAGTCAAAGGGCGTTCACCATTTATGAACGTTAATATATAGATGATATACGGTAGGCTGCAAGCTCCAGTTGGACAATAGTATCGCGTACGTTGATCCATATGTACTGCCAAATACTACCCTTGAACCTTTGTAGAGTATGGGACAGCACTAAGTGCGACTCCTACTTCTTGTTGAGCTCCTCTCCCCTTTTATGAAGTTCTTCACGACTCTACAAACAGCTATGAGTAAAGGGTATGATGTTCGAAATGTATCTTAACGAACCAATGGGGCTTCGAGGCTATTGACGATGGCCTTGTTAGGCACATGTGGGTCTCGAGCGTGGTAGGCGTGAAACTCAGGCTTGCTGGTCAAACCCGCATCACACCTGGGCCGCCCGACCAAGTCTGCCGGCTCATTAGATTTCTAGATCAAATAATCAGCAAAACTATAGCTAGGAAATGAAAGTGAAAGCGACTGCGTACAGCGGGGTGAGGAAGGATGTTAAATTGCTGCTCTTGCTGTCCCTGTCGGTGACCGGGTGAAGTTGTGGTATCTTTCGTTTGTTGAGACATTTGTTACAGGTAATAATTGGATATGATAGTAGTCGTGAAGAACAAGCGCAGTGCCGCAGCACTTGGGTGCTCCCCTATATACGCACCTGCGGAGCCAATCATACATATGACATCATTCCACACGTGACGATTCAAGCAATCCTGGTTGACATTAACAATTGAACGTTGAACAAGCAACTCTTTCTGCGGACCGAGTCACTTGAGCAGAGGAAGACAAGAGTAAGTAGAATGCTGAAGTAATATTTTATTGTACAGGACGCATTCCACATCACTTCGACAGCATCATCTTTCGAAAGAAAGGTCAGGTTTCTGAAATTGAAATACTATGAACGAATACTAACCTTCACAAATTCTGAACCGATGCGACACGATCGACACGTGAGTACAAATAAGTACGATGCAACAAAGGAGACGAACCATCGTAATTGATCTGGCCATCGCCATCGACGTCTGCCTCGCGAATCATTTCGTCGACCTCAGCGTCAGTCAATTTCTCGCCTAGAAATGGCATTAATTTATAATGGATAGCTGAGCATCACCAGTGACTGACCCAGGTTCGTCATGACATGTCTCAGCTCAGCAGCGTTGATATAGCCGTTCCCGTCCTTATCGAACACTTTAAATGCCTCTTTAATCTCTTCCTCACTGTCGGTGTCACGCATTTTGCGCGCCATCATTGTAAGGAACTCTGGGAAGTCGATGGTACCGTTCCCATCAGCATCAACCTCGTTGATCATATCCTGCAGCTCTGCTTCGGTAGGATTTTGACCTAGTGAGCGCATCACAGTGCCGAGCTCCTTGGTAGTGATCGTGCCATCGCCATCTACATCGCTTCATATCAGGTGAAGTAATAACTAACATCACGTTGGTCATACCTTTGTCGAACAAAGAGAAAGCTTCCTTGAATTCTGTGGCGGGTAAATGAGCGCTGGGATCAGCGACAACATCAGCGACGATTTCTCACCAGATATTTGTTCTAGAAAATCACACAAGAGCAACAAGGTATGTCAGCACCGATAACATCTTTGGTCTCCCACCAAGAGAGTATTCACACCTTCAGACTGTGGGTCGTTCCCAGATCAATATTAATCAATACCCATCTGAAGCCCACACGTGACATCGCGACTCACCAATTGATCCGCCATATTCTAGAAAATCTCTATAGAAAGCCTTGTTGGCTATAAGGGAATGCAATGATTTGGCAAAGAGGATGACGGGGGTCGATGATTGTCGTTGAGCAGAGCAAAGCACGGCCTTGCATTTGGCCAAAGATCGTGTCTTCATCGGCAATCGCCACTGCCAAATCAGGCTAACTATCCCAGAGCCCCAGTGCTGCCCCACTGCCCAAACACCAAATATTGTTACAGCCTTGATTTCGCACGCAGCACTGCAGGAGACTGACCAAGTAGTACTAAAAGATCAAACGATGGGGGAACTGTGAAGCATGCCTAAGAGAGTCTAGTTTTCCGGTCACAACAGTCATGCATGCATCTATGTACTAGGGGTCGGGAACTTTCCAGTTATTTGCGGATCTTTGTTTACCTACCTGTAAGTGCTTCTCATGGCCTCGCTTTATCGCATGAAGGTAAATCCTAATTATGAATGATGTGTAAGAACGTGATTGAAAATAAGTAGCGATATTAGTCCCAGTCGTCGTCATCCTCGTCCTCTTCATCACTATCACCAAGCCTCTTGTTCCTTTCTAGCAAAGCAGCAGCTAACGCGGCGGTTAGATTGCCGCCTGCGCCACCACCACCAGATTCTTCAGCACCAGATGCGGGAGGAGGAGAGGGTGTTGACTGAGGACCGCCTGTCTTCCGTAAATTTGACACGCCCTGTCCACGAATGGATGCAAGTAGGTCCGCGCGACCAGGCTGTGGGGAAGTGGGTAATGCCATTGTGCTTCCTTCCCCATTTGAGAGTGGTGGAGGTGGAGGTGGAGGCGGCGGCGGAGGCGGCGGCGGCGCCGTTCCTGCAGGCGGATGAGGGGGCGGAGGGGGTGGAGGGGGTGGAGGAGCATTCCCAGATGAAGGTAGCAGAGGGGGCGGCGGCGGCGGCGGTGGTGGAGGGGGAGGGGGAGGGGGAGGGGGAGGAGGGGGAGGATGCGGGTGAGGATGAGGATCCTCCTCATATGGAGGTGGAGGGGGCGGCGAAGCATTGGCTGGTAGTCGTGCAGGAGGAGTACTGACTGGTGGTCGTGTAGGAGGAGCACTAACTGGTGGTCGTACAGGAGGCGGAGGCGGGAGAGCAGCACTCGCAGGACGAACTGGCGGTAGAGGTGGTCCTGAAGATCTTACTGGTTGTGGCACGGGTACAGGAGGGGCTCGTGGTGGTTGTGGTGGTTGTGGCGGGGGCGGTGGAGCAGTCCAGGTGGGACGCAATAATGGGGGTGCTGCAACAGCGGGAAGAGATGGCGCAGCAGAGACTGGACGTGATGGAGGCGGAGGAGTATGGAGAGTAGGTGCAGAATCGCCATTGACTGATGATGCAACACTATTCTGTTGCGTGTGCCCCCTATTTCTAGGCGCAGGTAAGGGCGGCGGTGGCCTCTTCTGTTTGCCAGGCTGGGGTCTATTTTGTGCATCACGGATAAAGTCTTTTATGAAATCCATATCCTGGTTGATGACCTCGCGACTAACGCCTGAACCCTCCAGCTCGTTCAGAAAGGCGGTCCATGATGGATCAATGTTAGTGGAGTTGAAACCCTTCTCAGGATCATAGCCCATATGTGCAACATGCACGAAGGAACCAGCGGCTGGACCTGAAATCATAGACTTATCTATTCTACCACCCTTGGCAGATTTCTTCTTCTCTGAGGAGGAAGATTTAACTGAAGTAGAGGTCAAATGTGGTCAACTAGAGCTTCTAAATCACCATACCTTTCTCTGCTTTACGGGTGGTTACTTTCTTGTAGAAGGTTTGTGCATCTTTCTCATCAGCAAATACAAAGCCAATCATGCATTTCTTGAGTAGAAGTGAGTAATTTCCTTCGAATTGCAAATGGACACTTACATCGCCCGCGAATGAATGGAAGAACGGCCTGTCCTGGTTATACTCGAACGCTTCATATAGTTCATGTTCCCATATGACGCCTCTCGTCCCCGTTAAATCAACCAGTCTCAACATGAAGGCGTCTCTGGAGTTATCTCGCGTGAAAGCGAGTGCGCCTTGCAAGCCACCATACGACCACTTGTTTGGCTGTGGATGTGCAAAGTAGATACGAGCAGCGGTAGCGGTGATTATCTTTTGCGTGGAATTCTCTAAAGTAGATTTTACTTTAGACTTTTCGTCTGCTGAGAGTGCTGATTGGGAGGGCATCTCGAGCAGAAAGTGAACGCAGGACTTGGCCTTATAATGACCGTCACAATACAAACTGCGTTTGGCGCAGCGTGGGAATCTATCCTAACACTTTACCCAAGCCGCCGTGGCTGCGGCAGGCTGTCCGCATGGTATAGCTACTTTGTTACTGTACTCAAGCACTCACCATCTAGGGAAGACTCATGGTCAACCTGGTGGCCGGACACCATCTGGTATCCATGTATGATCAATCACTTGCTTCATACATGGAATTTCAGGAATCGAGAATCTGGACTTGATCATGTTCAAACTGGCGGCTGCCGTGCAAACGACCATCTTCATTCGTCTGTCTAGGGAAGACTAATTCGCACCAGTGCATGCTACAGCGCTTAGGTAGCTGTGTGCAGACGTCCCGGTATCTTGACATGCACAGGCCTCATTGTGGTCGCTGAGTGTCTCCTTTAAACTTTGGGCTCCGATTGTCAGACCGTTCAGCTATTCAGGCCTCGGGTTTAATCGGTGAGTCTTTTCTCCGACATGATCGCTCGGCCCTCGTCATCGAGGCTTGTCAATATACGGCGAAAGTGTCAGAAAAAGTGCAGTGAAGCATACCTTCTGTAAGAACAGAAATTTGTGTGCTCAGTGGATTTGGCCGTGCACGCGGTTTACACTATCCTTTTTTTCACAGGTTTAAGGACTTCTTCACTGATCGTAGACTTTATACCCTTGCCTACACAACAGGGAGACGAGTTTCCCAGTCCAGCAACTGACACCCCGCCCCGAAGATTCTAGCAGTGCACCAAAGAGTTTCTGGAAGCTCTCCCTTCGAGCTACGAAGTACGAGCCAACTCAGTGGTTTTCATGCAGTCACACACGATCTCAAGTTGATTTAAAGACAACAGATCCGTCAACGAGCATTAAGCTCAATGGCAGCGATCAGCAGATCTGCATATTGGCTGGTTCATCAATTTCCTTTGCGACTTCTTCCATATCTTAGAGCACATCCTCGCCGCCATCAAACCCTGATGTCTACCCCGTATCTTCTACAAATGGTGTGCAGTCTGTTATCTCGTGCTGGTGTCTATAAGGGCTGTCCCAATGATTTGGCAATTTGGAAAATCATATTCGAAGTTCCTATTAATTCTAGCGTCCAGTGTCCACCGTACGTCGTACGTTCACTTCATAGTCTCAGACCCTTGATAGAAGGAAGACGGTCGTTCATGCAATTGAGGAATATTCTCGCGCTGCCGGTGCCACCTACCAAACGGTAGCTTGTCGCAGGCATTCGGAGGGGGCTTGAGCATCACAATCACACAAGATGATTATGTGCATGAGCTGGTTCATCGTAAACGCTCAGTGGCTCAACCGTCAATATTCGGATTATTCACACTGGTTCTGGCACACGGAAGGTAGGCGGTCCTGTATCTTGCAAGGGTGGTAATCAACACGATTGCATTATCTAGGGTGTTCTAGACGGACAGACCTTACGGGGAGCTTCGGGAGGGGGGGGGCTTTGTGTCCATCCAGATTCTGTAGAGTTGTCTAAAATCTCCGACGCGAAGATATCAGCACCATCACGCCTTTCACCAGCGAACGGCAACGAGCGGATGACTCAGACAACCCGCTGGTGCGTCCAAGCATGTCATTCTTGGCCTTCCCTTCATCATTGAACCTTAGTGTTAGTGCGATGATTATCCACCAATGCGGGACAAGGTACATCTGCGCAATATGGGTCCCGATTAAGTCCTGGGCCATGGGGCAGATATGATAATAATGTCATGTAGGGCTTTCTACTGGTACACTGATATACAGCTTCCTGCTAACGTTTGTTTATAGATAAAGTGAGACTCTGGTGATCGTTATCATCATAACTTGGTAAAGTGACACTGCTCGGACACCGTAACATTCTTCAAAATAATTCAACTGTCAAATTATATTGCGAAATGTGTCATTTCCATTCGCATGGTCTAAAAAATCAATCAAACTATATGCCGCAAATGCCATTGAATAAAAATCGACCATGCTACAAACGACGGTGTCAGTGCTCGAGGTGCGCAATCGGCCATAATCGAGTATTAAACTAAGTTAGTGAATTCGGTCACGACCACAAGGTGATCGCATTCAATTCTGCAGATCTACTGCGCACATTACGACCCACCACGTTAGCGTGCAAAGTCCACATGGCTGTGGGAAGGTTGTGTGGTGTAAGATAGATATCGAGGAATACATTTTGATAGCCATGTTTGAAGTAGTAATGGAAAGATCGCAGTGACATGGAGCGTGGGAATCTATACTGTGCGCTTGCACAACTCGAGTGAGGCCTTGCCGCGAACATCAACATTACATGATGGCAGCTCACCGCGACCATATGCCTAGGGAAGACTAGCAATTGTCGACTAGCCTGGTGGTTTGTCACCCGATTCTTCTACGATCAACTACTTGCTTTAGCCACAGAATCTTGCGAATCGATCTGGAGTCTAGGACTGCCTTTGGACCAAGATGCACACCGATCTGGAATTTTAAAGTGGTAGTTGCGCATGCTACTGCGCTCAGATGACATCATGTATGTATGCAATTGTTCTGGTATCTCGGCGCACGCAAGCCTCATTCGGTGGCTAAGTGTGTCTTTTAGGCTCCGAAGTCTGTCACACCGTTCAGCTCTTGAATCAATCCTGTTTGGCATAGACCAAGGATGAATGGTTCATTTTAGTCGGTGAGTTTGTTTTCTAGCATGATTGCTCGGGCCTCTACCATTCACCCTGTCACATTTAAGTCTATGTGCAGCATGAACCTGTCAATATACGACAAAGCAATGCAGAGAAGCGCGCCTGTAAGAGCAATTTTTTATGTTCGGTAGATTTCCCGTGTACGCGGTCTTACATCTTGTATTCCTTTTAGTTCTGCACAGATTTTAGGTTTTTTCGGCCCCGAACACGGACATTGGTCTAACTCTTGTCCGAGAAGCAGAAGCAGGAAATGAGTGTTCCGGTGACGTCAACCATTCATTCCCCCACTCCGTTCCGATCATGTACGCCCACATGGTCTTCTTAAAACAAGGAATGACTTAGGCGATACCCGAATCTAACCCATACTTGGCTTACCATCGGGATGGAAGTTTGGTGCGTCAGTCAGCCTGTTCCAGCTTCGCGGAGGTTAGTGCTGTTGGTCGACAGCTGTTAATAGCCGAACCTAATCTTGACCTATCATTTTTATTCGCATATCACGGGGAAAAAAGGTTGTCTCAAGAAGAATATAGACCATACATCAGTGTCGGGCTCATAACCGCAAGTGTCTACCTGCCCCGACTTCCTTGCCGCCATATCGGCTGCGAATGCCCTAAATGTTTTCCACTAGAACTGACAGTCGAAAAGAAGAGCGGGATTACGTCCAGGTTTAGGTTATTTGTACGTTGTTCGTCAAGTCCAGCTGACCTTTAGAAAACACTTCGGAGGTCCCGGGGATTAACCACAATAACCGCTTGAGGAATAATCGGGATTCCATGCAATGATTGATGAGCTCCCCAAATCTCTCTGATGCCCTACTCGGAGTACAGCATCAACATATCCGCAGTTGACTTAGCGCGCGCTGTGCTACTCCGGAAAGTTCCCCATCAATTGCCAAATCAAGACACCCCACGACCGCACCAGTCATGGATGTGATGAAAGTAGCGCATGACCTTTGCCGTACGGATTGCACAGCCAGCCCCTGATGAGACCCCTTATTTCAGGGACGCGTTGCTCCGCGGAACAAATTAAACGTTCACGGCGGGGGGCCGCCAGGGCGACATTTGAACGTTTGAACCCTGGAACCCTATCTGACCTGTACGATCGGATAATGCGGTCATCATAGCTTACTATGATGTATGTCGCCATCTTCGGCTTTGAGCGTGATCACGAGTATAACATGTGAGCATATTAGAAACTGGCAAGGCAAGTAATTACATAAGGCGTATGGATATACATGAAGATGCAAAAAAAACAAGATGTGATAGAGCGGGATATACAATCAAACGAAATTTATTAACCCTGCAATATCAATCAATTACTAGCTGACTGGGGCAAGAATTTGAGAAGGTCCGTTAATGTCATTGCCACCTCAGTCTTGGCGGCGCGTATGGTACAGTCCGAGTCTGGTCGTCAAAATTGTTCTCGAATGTTATCTAGCGAAGTCCTGTATGTCGTGGGAGCGTTCGAATCGTTATCATAACCTGTTGGTGTTCTTGCGCTTGGACAGCATGGATCGCGAAGCGGTGAGACAGGCGGCACCTGCCAGCACGACGACCTTAAAAGGGGTAATGGAGTTTGAGCGGCTTGATCAAGGGGCTTTGGCAATAGAGGCTTACAGAAGCAAATACAAGTGGCCTGTACCAGATGTAAGAGCCATCGACTAGCGCTAATGCACCAGCGATAGGATTACCCGTGAGGAGTGCAAAGGCAATGACAAAGGAAGTTATGCCTATGCGAGTGCTATACATTGTGAATCTGTCAGGTCAAGGTCTCGTAAAAGATAAAAATAATACTTGCCCAATTTCATTGAGGTCTCTCGAAAACGATGCGGCAGCGGGAGTGATGAGGGATATGACTGGAAGCAAAGTCAGTTGACATTTAATTTTACTAGAAATGAACGTGACGTACAACCGCCAGAGAAGAAACCGTACAAGATACCAAAAGCAATGGTACCGCCAAGGTTTGTGGCCGCGAACATGAGGTAAATTAACCCTCCGGATATGACAGTACATGGGATCATCACTGCACACCGCCAGTTGTGAGTTCATGGGTGCGGTACCGATAGATGATTCTACATACCATTAAATGGCCCAATGACGTCGCCTAAAAAGTTCGGGATCGTCCTTCCGAATATTGAAGCAGCGTTCATTATGGGAATCTGAGCCACGTTTAGTACTTGATTCAGTTCATTGCTGAACGCTATTTACCGCGTAAAAACCAATGTTCTTCGACAGTCCGTGATCCTCTGAAAAGACTTGGAGGTAGAAGACTATGATAATACAGTGAGCCATGCAGTAAAAAAACACTTCCTATGACTTACATGGAACAAACAGGCCCCAGAATGTCAATGTAGCACTAATTAAGATGTTAGCTCCTGGTTTGATAAATTTTCGATAACACAGACCCAATAACACATAGCCAGAAACCAACGTCGGACAGTATTGGTTTAATATCAACAGGTTTCGCATTCGGACGCTCTCTCCGACTGGGTAAACGAGTTTTCATGAGCAAGTTTGCGGTTACAAGGAGTCCAACATCGATGAAACCAGCTGCCCTATGGTAACCAGTTAACGTCAATTTCATTGGCATGTTGCATTGTACACACCTTACTCCCCACCCAAACCCAGCACTACCATTGAACAAATTATTAAGCATGATGGAATAGATGACGGCACCGAGCGATGAGCCTGCAAGGAGGTCGGCGCAATGCAAGTGAAATAGGTTAAAGACTTACCAGCCAAAACTACACCCATGGCGGCAGCACGTCGCCGCCGGAAGTAATGAGAAGTGACGGATATTGCCGGAAGGAAAAGTAGTCCCATTCCAATGCCCATTCCGATACCTTGTGCCAAGAATATTTGATAGTATTGATGGGGTTTGGCGAGCGATAGCATGAATATCCTGAAGATACGTTGATGCGGGAGGCTTGAAGATGGTGATCAGAACTTACGAGAACAGGTAAATGAGCGACCCTGCTCCTATGCAGTGGTGGAAGTACCTGCTCCGAGGGAATGGTTAGATGTCAGATGAGAACAGAAACGAAGACTCCAACCCTTCATCAAATAGCTTTCCAGCGGGTAAACCTCCAGCGAACAGTAAGAAGGTCTGCACTGAACCAATCCAACTGATTTCACTCGCGACATATTCTGAAAGGTAATGCGACTAAAGACGGACAGGTATGTAAGTGGTGAACTGCGTGCAGACTGGGAGAAATGGTTACAGAGTAGTATGCCTGGTATACACCAAAAGACTGCACCGCACCGAAGGTACAAAAAAGTACCATAGACCTGAATAAACACGGAAGGCACGCGGAAGCCGCATGTGAAAAGGTGGTCTGAAAATGTGATGTGGACTTGGGACATACCCGCCAAGAACTGTTAGCCACGCTTTGAGGCCACCTTCGGGAAAGGGAGGTGGACCTGAAGATTGAGGGGGCTTTTCGACATGAGCAGAGGCGGCAAGTTCAGCATCACCACTAGAGTTGTCGCTCTTTGTGAGGGCGAGGTTGGACTTGCTGTCGATCAGAGTTGTTCCGCCATCAGGAGTTGTAGCTGACATGGTTGGTACTGGAGGAAAGGGACGAAAGAACTGCTGTGGGAGATCATGAGGATTTCAAGTTCTTTAGGTGTTAGTCCAGATCCTTGGTGCTTCTTCTCTTCGGGCATGGTTGAATTGACACGAGGCTGCATCAGCAAGAATCCCCAGATCTGGTTGATTGTCAAGACGAAAATTCTTGAAATCTGGAGATTCAAGGCCACCGCTAGCGCCCCGATGGCGATATATTAAGAACGTGTTATCTTCGTTCCCAAAGATCTCACCGTAAGAGTAGTATGAGCGCTAAGATCTGGCTAGTACTCGTTTAACGTACCTTGACGTAGGGGTACCCTTACATACGCATCCATCTCCGCCCTTTCGATTTCGTTATTGTTTTATTTAATCGTTTTCATAATATTGAGTCCTCGTAAAACTTGTGATATATATATCCGTTCCTCGCAGTAACGGAGGCCGGACTGCGCCGGCGATGATGATCAACACATGATTCTCCTGGGCCGGCATCGCCTGCAAATCACCCTCGCATGCCCTTCGTGGTTACAAAGCATAAATTTAAAATATATTCATGTAAAAAATAAATTATCCGGTCAAGTTTAGCATGCGAGTTCAAGCTAAGTACTAACCAAGTTATTTACTAAAGAGCTATACTCAATGTGTGCGAAAATCCAGCACTTAACCAGAACAAGGCCTCAGCAGAGCCGAGATAAAAAAAAACATAGACCCGATCTGTGACCGAAACACTCGAGCCCTTCCGTGCAGTTCCGTGCAGCCTCAATTCGCTGGGAAGACGCCGAATAAGCGATGTGACCGACTCAGACCAACTCTACAATGTGTTAAATGCCGGTTTCAGACTAGCACATACCTGCATTTTGAGCGAGAAGACTGATATCAAAGCGAAGTAATACATTACCGAGAGTTCTGGGTTGTAGCCATATCTTAACAAGTCTCACTGGTGTGCTAGCGATGATGTACCATAACACCTTTTCTGTAACAGTTCAGCGGGCTAAGCTACATTGTCCCGTGGTGAGAGTTGTCAAAGAGAACATCGTGCTCACTTGGGAAGACTCGTCTGATTAGCTAATCACTTTCCTCGAACAATCTGATCTCTATGATTTTCACCATGAGTTTGCCGCTTCGTGTGGCTTTTGACACCAGGAGGTCCATTTACTGTCAGACAATAACTTTTTAACCGCAAGCGTTGCTAAAATCAATGTCCATCCACCAAATGCCTCAGATTCGCAAGCTGACTCAAATGTTCTGGTGCTGTACTTCGTGTCGCTGACTCTCGGCGATCTCAGTTACGCAAGGGGCTGTTCCCAGATAATAATGGTTCCATTTCATCCTTGTGTGAGTACTAACGCGATATTTCTATTTCTCTCACTCAAGCATCGCCATTTTATCCACCTTACTCTTTTCATAGCGGCAGAGCCTTGGCAGCTACCAAAACTTGTCCCGAGTCGAAAACCGTACCGACTTATGCCAAACATCGGCCAAATTGCTTCCTATCGGAAGAATCTGCACTCATGGCCTAAATCCGTGTGTATCTTGGTTCCTGACACTTAGACTCTCTTTCTATCCTCATGTCATACACAAACATGTTAATTTCCTACGATGTTATCCCCTGATTCTCAATCCGGTAGTTCGGTTGTGATGTTATTGATATCATTTGACAGAATCGTTTACTTGGGTCCACGTTTTCAGAGCCCGGAGGTGTTGTTTCGAATTGGTTAGTACTCACCCGACTTGACCTGATGATATGATCGACAAACTCTATAAAAAGCCGGCAAGATAGTCGGAATAACACGCTGTATCCTCCCCGTCAGTCTCGTCGAACATGGCACATCATCTCCCTCATCATCCCCTCTTCACTACTCGTCTCGAGTTTCTTCCCACCGATGAGCGTGTGTCCCTGTCGTACAAACGGGCGAGACTTCTCATGCAAACCTACAGTACGTTGACCTCTTCATCCCTCAAACACCATGACGCAGATACATGTCCCTTGAATCTAGATCTATCCGCTTCTGATGTTCAAGTCTGTTCTCCAAAGTATTGGGCCATGATGACAGACCCTATCATGTCTCTGGATACTGCCATGTTTACCATACTGGCGGCTCACGTCGGTCTTACCATTGGAACACTTTCCCGGCATCTTCACAGACGGCCAGACCTCCGCCCTCTGGTCAACCGTCTGTTGCGTTTTGACACTGTTGGTATCTATCTCCTCACTGAGAGGGGTCATGGTCTGGATGCATTCAACATCGAGACAACAGCAACGAAGACCCCTGAGGGCTTCATTATTAATACACCTCGCGAGGAGGCATGCAAGTACGTACCTTTTCTTAAGCATGTGCAGCCTTGTAATGAATTACAAATAGATTCATGCCTGCTTCCACCCCATCCTTCGGCATTCCGAAGGTCGCTTTGGTCATGGCTAGGCTCATGGTCGACGGCGAAGACCGTGGTCCGCGATTCTTCATCGTGCCCGTTTGCAACGAGCACGAAATGTTCGAAGGTGTCGAGTCGATCAGACTTGGTGCTCGTCCCGGAACTTGCCCTCTCGATTTCTCTATAACCAGTTTCAAACAAGTCCATGTCCCATTCAGTGCACTCGTGTCGTCAAACATCTATGACCATTCCCTGCCAGCCTCACCTCTGGAGAAGTGGTGGGATGAAGTATGGCGCATCCCTCTCGGAACTCTAGCTGTTACGGGGCCCTGGATATCTTCCATTAAGGCAGCTGCGTTCATTGCCGGTCGCTATTCTATGCATCGGTCTCTCGTGGGGAAAGGGGCTGATCCCATACCCATTATCACATTCAGGACTCAACAGTGGCCCATCGCTCAGGCAACTGCCGTCGGCCTCGTTATGAGCAATTGGTTCCCAATTGTGGCCAAGAATAATGGTGACAAATCTCTGGATCATCGTGTTAGACACGGTATTGCAGTCATCATTAAAACCACTGTCTGTCGACACTTCCAGCGCTGCGTGCCCGAGGTTGCTGAAAGATGCGGTGCGCAAGGCACCTTCGAGCACAATTATATGGCTCGCATTGAGGTTCGTACGCATTTAATCTAACGATGCTTGACTGACGTATCGTATATTCATTCAGAATGACGGGAAAGGCGTGATCATCGCTGAGGGCGATATTCTCACTTTATGTATACGCCTATTCTCCGAGCTCCTCCTCCAGCGGTACAAGATACCTCTTCCAGACCCAAGCGAGTCGCTTCTCGCTCGGCACGCAACTTCTATATTAGAGGAGAATATCAGCCTTCTTGGCAGCTTGCGCGGGGGGCACCGTAGCGAGTCATTCAACTCTCTCATTCTCCCTCAGGCGGAGCTTGCGGTTGAAGCCATGGGTCACGCGCTTGCTTATTCCGCCGGTTTGAAATCTGGTCTTCCGAAGCCAATTCTTGATGTGTACGAATGTGCCGTCATTCGCCGCGATCCAGCTTGGTATTCCGAGAATGCTGGGCTAACCCGAATTCTGCAACGCATTCGTGAAGATGAGGCTATTACATCAACCCTTCCCCATCTCGATACTTACCTCAACGATTTGGCTATTGAGGAGTACGTCTCTGCGCCCATCGTTTCTGATGAGGCGTGGAAGGAGTACCACAATGCGATGCCCGTTTTCACTGGTAACGCTATTCCCATCCATGACCAGGTACAGGCCATGTTATAGGCTGTTCTATCGTGAGTGTTAATCTTGGTCTCTCCAAACTCCGCAGCTCACGTCGCATCCTTCTCTCGCAGTTGAGACCGCTCTTCTTTTTCTGACGTTCTTTGTAGAGAACCCTTGAAGCTTCTGGAAGTTATCCATACGCTATTTTTGAAATTCCCGGAGATTCATCTCAGCGCGCACTCCCTCGGATATCGGTGATGACCATGCATAGTGTAATATCAACTAGCTAGTACTGTGATTTTCTTTTATTTTTCTGTATGTTTGTTGTAATTGATAGTACCACGAGCTTCTGCGGACTGTATGTACTTAATGACTGGCATGTTTGCTTTTATTTCTTTTATCTATATGTTTGTATAAATTGGTTGTAATTCCGAGAAATGACTATTTTCAGCATATGCATTATACATGTATTCCGCCAAACTCCACGTGTGAGATCAAGCTTGCGTATGGATAACCTTGAGAGTGGGGTTCTTATTGGAGCACCGGAGGGTGCTTCTTGAACAACTCTGAAACGCAAGTTTAAAGATCAGCATCACGGTCTCCGAGAGATCCAATAGGCACAAGTAAGTTAGTCAAACGCATACCCTCGAAAGAACCCGAAGGGAAAATACATATACTATCAATACAAGAGACCCAATTCTATTTCAAAGATGCTTACTCGCAAGGTTATGTGGTTACGTACACATGTGCCCCATAATGATTTCAAATTGCGGTACACACTGATCACCGTTGCACGTATGACCATCGGGTATGACTACATCGTGGGTGATAGGCTTATGTTCATAGCTTTCAGACGTTTGTGTGAACATCTCTCACTCACTCATGACTAGAATTTCCCATCTTCAAGGGGGCGCAATCATGGAGCTGCATTTGGGTTTGCTGGCACAGAAATTTTTGGGAGACATGGTTTTGGCTCAACTCTATTGCCCGGTGTGTTGCGGCTATGATCGAGCTGATAGGGTGGTACACATCCCGGCTATCGCCCCGACTTCCCTTTTCCTGTCGTACGAGCTAGAAGAACAAAACTAAATTGCGTCGAATCACTTTAAGTATGGGCAAAGGTCTGATCGTCACCTGTTCGGGTCCGGCGGTCGATGACTTTAGAGAGGGACCCAAGGTGGCGGGTGCGGCGAGTCGGACATATTGGCGGGTAGCTTTGCATTTAATTAGATAACATACGGTCTAACGTGCAATCAACATCGAAAGCGGATGATTGTCGAAGTTATCGTATACGGACCGAGCGAACCCCAGGGTGATATCGAACCATCAGACTTCGTGCTCAAGACTAGTTCGATTAGGGATCAGTTAGTAACGGCGCAAGATGCAATCACTCTTCAGCCAACTCAGGCGTAATACCAAACTGTTGTAACTGAGTTTCAACGTCATGTAGAGAACAAAGAAAATACCTGATATAACACAAATGCTACAGCTGCAAACACAATCAAGAACCGTGCTTGCTTTCGTGGAATGTTTCGAAGAACTGCCTGACGTCAGCTTCGCCAACTATTCTGCCTTCCTGAGCGAACGGCCGGAGATATGCAAGTAGGTCATCCCTGTGAAAATGCGCGATGAAGATTCATCAGAGGTATCTGATGGAAATGCTAACCGCATATCATTGAAAGCTCGGATCCCATCAATCGCCCTATCACGAGGAAGGCGCTCCAATGCGCGCATACCGAGTTCCTCCAAAGAAAGAGCTGTCATCAATTGTTTGTGTTAGCATGCGGCCACTTCAGATAAGAACCGAGTGCACCAGAATCAGGATCTTCCGGGGGCTCGTAAGTTTCTTCTTCCTCAAGGAGATATGGACGATCGCTGAGAGATGGAAAACACTATAATTCGCCGATGAACGGAAATGTAAGACAACGTGCGTATGGGAAGCTCACACGACTGCAACGACACCACCGTTCGCGCCAACCTTCAGTCAAGAAAACGTCACCCTCAGTTAGGGATACTTTTATATCTGACGGTTGCTGTGAACTCTGTAACATTGCTTGTGCAACCGAATTTGGTGCTGGGGCAAGACAAGGCGAGGATGGCTCTGGCGAAATATGTTGTTTTTTCCGCTCTGGTTCCTCTGAGTGAAAAGAATGCGACCGGCTTCGTTTTTGCCCAGAGGCCGCCAAAGAATCATCTATATCTAGTAGATCATCTTCCGCGGTTGTCGGCGCATCCGCGCATAAGGGGTTATTGCCCAGTTTCCTCCATGGGCTATCTTCTGTGTCACGAACCACCATTATGGTACCCTGTGTACCAGCATACCGGCGAAGGGTGTCAATCGAGTGAACGCACGAGGAGCAGACGAATGCATCGTAGTCCTCAGCAGATATGAGCGGCAAAGGCAGCCCTGAAGAGGAGGCTTCAGAATGGTTGTCTTCGGCATCATGGCCGTGGTCTGTGATTTCATGTTCAGGTACAGGGGACGATTCCCGGGAGGATGGTCGTGGCCGTAAATGTAGACACGACTCGTGGAACCAGTCCTTTGGAAACAACGTATATCAATGACAAACGACATAACTTTATTGCACGCGTACGTACCTCGCACGCGAGACACTGGATCATAGTTTCCCTCTCGCATTTTGGATCGTATGGTCGGCCACATCGACAAAAATTGCCCCTAAAATTCTGGTCGTATGAATTTTCCCTGTTTTCCTCCTCTAGACTGCGATGCAGAGTGCACCCGTGTGGGATAGCCTTTGTTGGGCAATCACATCGGAAATTGCGCTTGGGGAATAATTCTATTTGCTCGTGATCCGTGTGGCACGCGATGGAGCACGAAGAACACAGGCCACGGGGCAACTGGCAAGTAAGGCAAAGGTACACAGCTTGCCTGATTGGACCCAGGGAGTACGTGCAGCGAGAGAATTCGTGAGGAAGAGTCAAAGCTGCTTCTCGAAGAAGTTCATCTTGAGAGGCAACAAATTCCGTCAGAGAACTCAAAGAAGCCATTTTGTGTTCATGAAGTAGGTTTGTATGGTACTTGTAGGACCTGGTAAGTACTACTTATCCAGGCAGGAGATGGTCGCAGGGTCGCCACAAAGACGAGAGCGTCTTTGGCGGTTCACTCAAAAATTAAAATTAAATAAATTATGTAAATGAAATTAATTCGAGCAGGGGAGAATAACACCACAACCCTTTGAGTTTCAAGCACCTTGCGCATCGCGATATTGCGCGGAATAGTATCGCGGTGCTAAAATTTGCGTGTGTCATTGTAAAAATTCCTCAGGGCCCCGTATCTGGTCTCATGTAATGTCTATTTCAATTTTTCCACAGTCGAACAAACTAACAAGGTGTAAAAGTAGATATCTACTGTACCTGGACCTGCAGTGCTAAGACATCTAGATTCCTTGGTAAGAACCATGGTGCTTTCTGAAGTCCGAAGAAAATGGTCAGTGAGTGTATTCAGAGGTTATTGAGAGATTCACAAATTAGCGTGTTTCACCCTTGTAACGGTATAACCTATCAAAATGGCGGGTTGATACGCCGCGGCACACATGTCCTTGGGGCTATCATCAACACCGTACTAGGGAATAGATCAGTAATTATTTTTACAAGGAGATATTGATAAAGAGGGTGTTGTAATGACCCTGCCGGTTGTCAGTGAAATTTTTGACACGACCGCCGCGTTGAATGTCGAGAACGACAAATGAGTTGTTCGAAAGTCTGCAAATAAGGACATTAGTGATGAAACGAGCAAGGGAACATACACATCGAAACCGATGTCCGACCCATATTTGCTCTCCGCTGTGACAGCGGAGAGAAAAACAAACAGAGGAAGCCACACACCATGACTTGGCGTGGTATTATAGCCAGCCATTTGCATCGGGAGAAGCTTGGTCAACTTCGTCTCGCTGCAAGTAGATTCGAAGAGGGTGCGGAGATGTGCAAGAAGATGCAGGGACGTTGTGTTAGGGACGGCGGAGGTGTCAGAGGGTGAGGTAAAGTCCGACAAGGCTAAAAAATTGTGAGAAGTGCTGGGGCGAGCTGCAAGCAGAGAGAATCCATGAATCTGCAACAAAGCAGGAAGTGTGGAATCACTCACCAAAATTTCGGCGGAGCACACTCCCGAATAATATAGCTTGCAAGATGGAGTTGCAAGTTCAAATCTTCGAATGAAGATTGTTGTGACCATCCGAGTCAGTAAAGCAGATACTAGGGGATGACAAAAATCTGTTAGAACACTTCAAAATCAATGTATTTACTTACTGAAAAAGACCTGGCAATCTTTAGAAACACATGAGAGTCGGACTGAAGACTACAATGAAACTTGAAGCTTGAAGTCGGAGTCATGTGTGTCGTCGACGGTGGCAGCGAAACAGACCTGAGGTAAGAGAATTGGCGGGCCGGCACGTTCCGCAAGGCTATATTTCAAACTCCGTCAGGACCTCCACATAATGACCGTAAGTCTATAGTTGGACCGCCTAGAGTCTAGACACACCTATGTATACAGATGATGTGCCCTCATGATCAGGTCGAACTGCGACGCCTTATCGGATATCGATATAATTATGCACGAATACATGGTGGATTGAGCGATACGTGTCTCACACCAACGGCCATCCTTTAAGCTTTAATCTCGGACTACACTTCCTTGGCAATACCAGATGGCTACCCTCGACATCGACGGAGTTCGTGCTTCCTTCCCGTCCCTGGAATCAGGGTACATCTATGCCGATAATGCGGGAGGATCGCAGACTGCTCAAGGAGTGATCGATCGGATCGTAGATTATCTGACCAACACCAACGTACAGTTGGGAGCTGATTATTTTGTCGGCACGCTGAGTACCCAGCGCGTGGATGAGGGCTCTTTCACCGTTGCAGAGTTGTTCAATGCTGCTTCCATCGACGAAGTCGCGTTTGGACCGAGTTCGACGATGATTATTGAGAACATCTCTAGAGCGCTCGAAAACGATATCCAACCCGGAGATGAATTCATCATTACCTATGAACATGAAGGTTTCTACATTATTTTTCTGTATCCCTTTGTAAAAAAGCAACTCAACACTCATCATAGCCAACAACGGTCCTTGGAAGCGTCTGGCTGAGCGGTGCAATGCCGTGGTCAAATATTGGCAACCTACGCCAGTGTCTGCGGAAAACCCTTACTCAGTCGCATACAAGGTCGAAGAACTATTGCCACTTGTTTCTTCACGAACCAGGCTGGCCGCCATCACTGCATGCTCCAACATTTTGGGATCGGTGGTTCCTGTGGAAGAAGCAGTGAAGGCACTTCGCCAGCGTGCAAAAGAACAGGGAGCGAGAAAGGTTGAGGTGTCTGTGGATTGTGTTGCATACGCACCACATAGAAAAATGGACGTACAAAAGTGGGATATTGATTACTGTGTGTTTTCTTTGTACAAGGTTTCGATATCCGCGACTCCCTTCGATTTTGCATCTGACATTGTTTTTTTTAGGTGTACGGGGCTCATAATGCTGCTGCCTACGTGCGGTCGGCGTCTCTGCAGACATCTCTTACATCCATTGCACACCATTTCCTGAAGGTGGACGACAAGCCATATAAGTTGCAACCAGGTGGTCCAGGCTACGAGCTGGTGTATGGTGCAACAGCAGTTGTGCCATATTTAAAGTCTTTAACGCCAGAAGATGATCTTGCAGTATCTTATGACGCAATCGCAAACCACGAGCAAAAACTTCTGGTCCCTTTACTCCGCTTTTTGACGGACACAAAACAAGTTGGCAGGGGTGTTCGCATTGTTGGGACAAGCGAGATCAATCTCTCAAGAGTTCCCACTGTCAGCTTTGTTGTCGTTGGACAGAACACGATCAAGAGCAAGGATATCGTAGGAGCGTTTGACAAAAAGGGAGGGGTAAGTCCGACTTTCAATGATCTTATTGCATTCGATTATGCATGTTGCACAGATCGGAATTCGATACGGCCACTTTTACGCATATTCTCTTGTTGACAATCTACGCCCCAAACTGGACGTGGATGATGGGGTCGTCCGCATCTCACTTGTCCATTATAACACCGTCGGGGAAGTGGAGAAGATTGTGGATGTTTTGAGGGAAGTTTTAGCTTGAGCAATAATGTAAAATTGTGTGAACATGTATGTAACTATCTAGGACATTCTGGGGATGTATTTTTCTAGCACGGTGCCATCAATGGTGTATGTATGATCTCGAGAGTTATAACCCTTGTAAGATGTATGCCTGAGGTTGCTTATCTCAGCACGGAGGTCCTCGTCCCGAGTCGCCCGCGCTTCTGATCGTCTTGTGATCTGTCCTCATGATTCATTATCATTTGCCCCAGATAGTGTTGCGTGAAGCAGCAGCCTGAGATTAAGCCTTCAAGCCTGCAGAGTCTCGCATTATTCACCAGAGTCAATCATGGCTGTCACTAAACCATCTAGCGGTCCTGACCCCATTCTGCTTACGCTCTTCGCAAATCGTTTTATGAGCGTCGCAGAAGCAATGGGCAGGTCTTTACAACAAACTTCGATCAGTACTAACATAAAGGAACGCTTGGACTTCTCCTGTGCACTCTTCGCCCCTGACGGCGATTTGGTCGCAAATGCGCCCTTCATCCCGATTCACCTTGGATCTATGAGCTTGTGAGTCTTTAAAGCAGTTGCTGAGTGTCTTTGACGCGCGGCTTAATCTGGTGTCAGTGCTGTGAAGTACCAAATGAAACTTCATGGAAAGGAGTTGAAAGATGGTGATGTGCTAATGACCAACTCTCCTCATGCTGGGGGATCGTACGTGCAGCTTTCCTTCACGGCTGCACATATTCACCAAGAGGCAGTCACCTGCCGGATATTACTATCATCACTCCAGTTTTTGACAAAGGGACTAACGAGATCATATTCTTCACTGCCTCCCGAGGACACCATGCTGATATCGGTGGCATACTGCCTGGGTCTATGCCGCCCACGTCTGTAAATATATTCGAAGAGGGAGCGGAAATCGTGAGCCTGAAGATTGTACATGGCGGCATGTTTGACAAGAAGGGGCTGTACGAGTATATGGTCGAAAAGCCAGCACAATATCCAGGGAGCTCCGGTTGCAGGAACATCAAGGACGTCGAGAGTGACCTCAAGGCGGTAGGTCACTCAAAAGTGCTCCTTTCAGAATTCGCTGCTCACTCATGTTTTAAAGCAAATTGCGGCCAACTACAAGGGAGTTCAGCTCATCACAGCACGTCTGTCATGTTAACTATTTACCTGCTCATGCACTGACTATCATGTTTTGCTGCAGTCGTTGAAGACTACAGTCTAGAGACTGTTCAAGAATACATGTATCATATCAGGAATAATGCCGAGAACTCGGTTCGAAGTCTGCTACGCGACGTCGTCAAACAGTCGGGAACTAATTCTCTCAGTGCCGTGGACTATCTAGATGATGGATCTCCAGTGAGTTCCGATCGCCGTTCACACAAAATCATGGCGCTAAGAATCATGACGTTGCTCACAGATTCAGTTGAAGGTGGAGATTGACGAGGAAAAAGGATCTGCTGTCTTAGATTTCGAGGGTACAGGCTGCGAAGTTAGGGGAAACCTGAATGCCCCGATTTCAGTGGTGCACTCCGCCGTGATCTATTGCATGCGTGCAATGTTGAACGTTGACATCCCGCTCAACGCTGGCTGTCTTGTCCCCATTGAGAGTACGTTCTTTGGCACAAACCGAAAGTTCAGCGATTGTATTGACATGAACTACCGCAGTCAAGATTCCAAAAAAATCCCTTCTTTCCCCATCCAGGACCGCTGCTGTGTGTGGCGGAAATGTATTGACCTCACAGCGCATCGTAGATGTTGTTCTCAAGGCTTTTCATGCGTGTGCTGCTAGTCAAGGATGCACCAAGTTCGTTGTTCCTTTTCAAATAGCTTTGTTCTGAATGTTTTACAGCAACTTGACCTTCGGCACGGGCGGTAAAGATAAGAATGGCGTGGCCATTGCTGGATGGGGTTATTATGAGGTATGACGTTTTATTACAATTAGCATTGGAGTTTACGTGCTTCTTTAGACCATCGCGGGTGGATCAGGAGGCGGCCCAGGATGGCATGGCACATCGGGTGTACATACTCATATCACAAACACTCGTATTGGCGATGTCGAAATTCTTGAACGCCGCTATCCCGTTCTTATACACCGCTTCGGTCTTAGACCAGGCTCTGCAGGGAAAGGTAAATGGAATGGCGGCGATGGTGTTATCCGAGAGTTCGAATTTATGCAAGGGATGCAAGTGTCCATCCTAAGCGAAGTATGTTATTTCGGGTGTGCCCTTCCTCTGGTGAAACTCACATATGTGGCAGAGACGCACACGTGCACCATACGGCATGGCAGGTGGTGAACACGCCATAATGGGACGCAATACTTGGATTAAGCAACGGCGTGCCGAAGAGGGTGATATACCCGAGGAAACTTCTGAGGAAGATCTGGGGCCACGCCACATAAACATAGGAGGGAAAGCGACGGTGTTCATGGGAAAGGGAGATCACCTATTGATCGAGACACCCGGTGGCGGAGGTTGGGGTAGGCCTGACGAAGGTCAATTAGAGGCCACTGACCAATACAAGCATCCCTGGGAAGCAAGAGGAAGTTTCGCAGAGAGGGCTGCTGCGCAAGCTGGGTTCTAGGGGCTATTTCGTGACAAGTTTCTGGTGTATGTTTTCCAAGTCTGGCGTGTATGTAATAATTTGAAGGCGCAGCACCATTCCAGTTAGCACTGCAGTAGTGCATTAAGTTCGGCTAGTACTTTGTATACGTAGTCGATAGTAAGATGCTCCAATAATGGTTTGGCAGCTAGACTTGAGCTAACAGCAGTTCTTCAACTGACAACATTTTGCCGAACCGATCATGCTTGGTCCCAATCTCTGTTCCATGTCAAAGTCTTCGTGGCGTATGAAGTAATATATTATACCTTTTGTGCCTTGTATACATTCGGAACCGATCGTGACGGAGTCACGGAGAGGTCTGCTGCTCTTCTCGGCCCAAAGCTGGTTCGGGGTCTTTTAGTCCAATCACAGCCCGAATTTGCGGGACTTCTTTGCTCAGTGCACCACGTTGGGCCCGGTTCGAATTAGATTTATCGCCAGACGAGCCGCCGCTCTATCAACAACTTAAAGTCTCACTGATGGCGGCCGGATACGAGGCTCTCTCTACGTCTCCCTTTGTATCAGACTCATGCGCTAGTTATGACCTTTACGATTACACGATTTGTCTCTCTGGGTCTTTCTGCTCGAACGAGCAAGGCTTCCTTGCGATTCTTTCCACCCGCAAGCGCTAGCCCCAGATGTATCAACATTCATCCATTATCGCGACCAATTAGGACCCCTCCGACCCGCCGATTGTACAGTACGGCTACAGTTGGAACTGCCAAGACCTTTGGATCTGCAGTGGCAGTCGCTGTAATCGCCGGTGGAGCTTCACTCTTCTTTGCCCTGGCGCGCTCTCGAGATACCGCCCCTCCAAACCCGACAGCGGAAGCTGTTGTTGAGGTTATTCCCACTCCTCCTCAGACTGGTTCTGAGCCGACACACAATTTTGCCAAAGCCCTCGAAGACTTGCAGGCAGAATTCCCAGAATCCTCCATTGTATCTACCGACCCCGGTGAACTGTATGCTTATGCACAGTCAGCCTACTCTCAATTTGTTGGTCAGTCAGCTTCTCAGTCTTTCTCGTGCTCTAGAACATAAGATTTCACAGGATTACCGCATACCATTGTTGTACACGTTCGAAGCACCGAAGATGTTGTAAAGGTAGTAAAAATAGCTAACAAGTATCTTGTTCCAATTGTACCATATTCAGGAGGAACAAGCCTGGAAGGGAATTTGTCTGCTGTACGAAAATATACTCAGTGTCATCATAACTCTTTCTGACTGTGAATCTTGCTTCTGCATTCTATAGCCACCCTCTGGATCAATATGCGTAGATCTCTCTGCTCTTGACAAGATCATAGCAATCCATGGTGGGTAGTGATTCTAAACGATTTTAAATTCCCGTTGATGCTAATATGATCTCAGAGTCGGATGCAGATGTGGTTTGCCAAGCTGGGGTCACCTGGAATGATCTGAATGAAACACTGAGGGAAAAGGGTATGTCACTGTGTAGTCGGTGTCACAAGACTGACCGACATATTCTCAGGCATTCCGTTGTTTTTTCCGGTATGTACCAGGAAAATGAACCCATTTTTCCGTAGTCATGAGGATCTACTAGCTTGACCCTGGTCGCAATGCCACGATAGGTGGCATGATTTCGACTGGGTGCTCTGGAAGTGAGTCAAAACGTGGCGAAACCCAAAGAAATTTATTGAACTCGCTCAAGCCAATGCGGTCAAATATGGAACAGCAAGAGGCGAATGGATTCTTAACGCCGTGAGTGAGCTTTTCAGTTATGCTAAGAATATCATTTGGCTTATGAAGGAGGTTTGTAAGACGGTGGTACTTCCGTCGGGCGAAGTGATCAAGACACGACAGCGCGCCCGCAAGTCATCAGTGGGTTTTGATGTCACCAAATTGTTCATAGGCGCAGAAGGCACCCTCGGAATTATCACGGAAGGTAGGCGGACTGTATCCATGTATATTTGGTTACACTTACTAAGGCTCCTTCGTGCTTTTTGGTGGCATGTCATTGTGTTACAGCTACATTACGTCTAGCCCCCGTTCTGCCAAGCACTGTTGCTGTGGCGCAATTCCCTGATATTCGGCATGCAACTGATGCAGTATGTGACGTCTTGAACCATGGCGCAGCACTGCGTAAGTCACTAGCCCTTCAGAGGTGTCAAATGCTAAGCGGGGCATGCCTGTTCCCCACAGAATGCGTCGAGATCATTGATGAACTTACGATCAAGGCGCTAAACCAATTTGGGACATCTGCAAGAAAGTGGCCAGAGAAAGTTACTCTCTTCTTCAAGTTCCAAGGCTCGGACGATGTGATTCAGGAAACGTCGCGCCATGTGGAAAGCGCGGTTGCGAAGCATGGTGCGACCGACTACCAACTTGCTTCAAACAAGCAGGAAAGCGAGGACATCTGGCAGGACCGGAGAAATGCGCTTTTCGCGTGCCTTGCATACCGTCCAGGATGTCAAGGGTGGATCACTGACGTATGGTAAGTAAGCGATGTCATTCCTAGGGTTGCCGACCCGGCGGCGACCTATAATGACACACATCATTTGCTCTTATTCAGCGTCCCAGTGTCACGCCTACCCGATCTTATCTCTGCTGCGAAGAAAGATTTTGAGGAACTCGGTCTAGTTGCACCAATCGCTGGTCATGTTGGCGATGGTGCGTTCCTTGGCACATTTGTGCACGTGTTTACTGATACTGCGCTACGAAGGTAACTTCCATGCTCTCGTTCTCCTATGCGGATGACGCGGAGCTTGCCCTTGTACGAGAAGCAGTTAGCAGGATCAATCACAAAGCCATCGAACTGAAGGAACATGTGAGTGTTGTCTTTGGTTAAGTGTCAGTTTTCATAATCTAGCTGATGCTTAGGCACTGGGGAACACGGCGTTGGTACGGGTAAACGCAACTACCTCTTGACTGAACTTGGGGAAGGCACAGTAGCCCTCATGAGAACCATCAAACAGACGCTCGATCCCCACAACTTGTTTAATCCAGAAAGGTATGTAGTTCCTCTGTGAACTAGACGTTTGATTACGACTGTATCTTACAGCTGTATCCCGATGTTTTGCCGCCGTCCGACACGAATGCGTTGACAGAAGGTCACGCCATTTCAGCCAGCAGCAAATCTTGAGACTCAGAGTCGGGCGCTCGTAATTTTTTTTTTCACCTTTAAAGGTTGTACAATGTGACGTATCCTCTTGATGACATCCTGTTCCTTATGAGAAGGACAACCAAGTATTTGACTAATCGGTAGTTTGATTATTCGACGGCCCTATTTCAGATTTTCACGCATCATTGGCCATCTTGAGTGATTTCTCAGTATTGGTGGGAAGCCCTGAGCAGAGCATTGTGCTATTTTGACGGGTATCCTGCGAAGTAGTGTCGATTGCCAACAGGTTGAATGAACTGGGATGCATCTGCAACAGCCTAACTTTTGACTCTTCAGAGTGACCGCCGAGTGGAATAAACTCAGGATAACTGAGCCTTGCAAGATGGCATCACATGGTAAATTCTTCACGCGGTAGAACAGTACTCGGCTCGTACAAAGTCCACTCCGGATGCTAATTTACTAAACCTTTTGATCCGCGGTATTCTTATTGGTTGGGCTAGACCTTTGACATATCAGGCTACATACCATCAACACAGGACATCTGTACATGGTTTTTTTTATGTAAAAAAAATCACTCGTGGCAGAAAAAAACAGCCAGAATAGCACAGTCAACCCCATTCCCTGACGTTACATCGCTTCCCCAGCCTGAGAAGGAAGAATTTACAATAATCCTTTGATAACCTATTAGGTGAGTATCTAAAATATTCCTTGGTCTACCAAGACTAAATCTATACAAACAACATAAATATCTTCTCTGTAGTGAGATGAAACAAGAATCACAGCGCGTCGTGGGATGGCCGGTTTTTGACTAGACCGACCTGCGTGTGATGATGAAAAACTGATAACGAATTACACAGACAGAATCAAGGATCTGGGGAATCTTCTTTTGCAGTGCATGTAGCGGACCATATATTAATGGTCTAGCTTCCCTGAATCTTCTAGCGAGACTGTCTTTTTTTACCTACCGAGGACAACAAAGTCCACTTTTGCCCACCATTCGACTAGAGTCACCGCTTTGGACTCAAGTTCTCTTCTATCAGGCTACAGAACCATTTGCTACCCTGGACTCGTCCCTATTACTTTTTATCATTGTAGGACTCATCACTCATCGGTCGTCATGCCAGGAGGATCGCTTAACATGCCCAGAAGGACCTCGCAGATGTTGCGCTTCATAGTCGTTGGAGGGAGCATCGCAGGCGTCGCTTGCGCATATGCGCTACAAGCAGCGGGCCACAAGTATTAGTTGTGGAGCAGGGCGATGGGAGGTGTGATGTATGTAATCCATCCTATCGAGTCCTACGCGATATGAACTTTAGCCCCAACCTAGAGTCACGGCGGCATACGGTCTCCACCAAATATGACGCGCCTGCTGAATCATTGGGGACTCGGACCTGCAATCTCCCGAGTTGCGATAAAAGCCAACAGATTTACTTTCATGGATGGTAAGTGATGAGCAAAGAAATCTCCGTTATCCGTCGGTTCATATACCTTCCTTGCAGGGAAATCTGGGGAAGAACTTGGCACTCTCGTACTGCACGAGAAGCTTATGAAGGCGTTGGCGGCGGACTTTCTATATATCCAGGTTTGTCACGATCATGACATGCGACATATCCGGATCTTTGATGAACATATCAATTCTGGTCATAGCATGGAGCACTGCACACGATATTCGTCGAGTATGCCAAAAATGCCGGCGTTCAGTTCCGATATAACACGGAAGTCGTATCGGTCGATCCGTGGAAGGGCATGGTGATTATGCGCAATGGTGCTAAATTGTCTGCGGACGTAATTGTTGGCGCGGATGGTTATAGGAGCGTCGTGCGGCCTGTGGTGGTTGGTCCTGAAGGAGTGAAAGGCGTTTTGGATAAGCGTGTATCCGTAAAGTAAGCACTGCTTTTGCTACTCGGTTGATCACGGCTGATGTTGATTGGCGCTCATAGCATCACCGTACCCACAGACCTGATGCGGCAACACAAGGATCTTGTTAAATTAACGGTCTCACCAGAGGTATGAAGATAATGATGATCGCATCTTTATATGACATTATGTTTAATTAGTGGTCACTATGGTTGGGTGATGATTGCGCGACGCATGGGCTACTCACCGTGTGTACCCTGGTCACAAATGTTTGATAGAACACCACCTAACTTTCTAGAAGGTTGATCCCCGGTCACTCAAGAAAGAATATGCAGTAGTCATGCATGTTCCTACGGATGGAAAACCGGCACCAAACTCGTGGGATCGGTCACAACCTTTGGATAAGAAGTTTTTGAAGCTGGATCGCTTTGAACCTAGGTACGTCTGTGGTTCATTTCCCTCGACATTGCTGATGTTGGTGAACAGAATACAAAAGCTAGTAGGACTTGCGCAGACTATGACTCCAACTGGCCATACTATTTACGAACCCTTTGATAATTGGGTTCATGAGAGCGGAAAGGTAGTGCTAGTTGGTGAGGCCGCCCACCCATTGATGGTATGTATCTTTGCTTCCTAACATATACATCGCCCAATGATCGCTGGTTTCCGCAGCCCAACGGGTCACATAATGCTGCAATGTCGATAGAGGATGCCATGACACTATCGACTCTCTTTCTCTCCCAGCATCTAAATCGCATACGTCCGTTCTCCTTTCCGCTTACGAAGAGCTGCGGCAGCCACGTTGCGCTGCAACGCAAGCTTCTGAACTACGGAAACGAGATTTCATATGCTTGCCTTTGGGTCCTGATCAGCAACTTCGCGATGACGGTTTGCGAGATGCAAGAGCGCGGGCGTTGCTTGACTGGGACGATGCGGAAGAAGAGTTTTTACGTGATACATGGGAGGAATATATCGACCTATTCGCTTTTGACGCTCAGAAGCGGTGGAGGATTGGTGGACAAAATGGGGGCCGGCTATATCGCGCCCGCGGATGGTAGACTCTCGAATAGAGAGCGCAGTGGGGAGGTTTGAGTCGTTGCATCTGAAAGTGGATATTTCGTAGGAGGCGGTAGTATGGGTGCTTTTGCAGGAGGAGGAACGACATAATCGTGCTTCGATACCTTGGACGCTATTTACCCACACGACGACACCCCAAGCTAAGGACGATCAGTTTAGATGCTCGCGCCTCATTGCTTTCATATCGATACCATGTATTAATATCACCATTGTCGTACGGGATTGGATGTAGTTTCTGATCTGTTTCTTGCTGTTACAATACTACAACCTGTTGTGTTTACCGATGCTAACCGTTCCTTTGCGTGGACAGCGTGAAAGCAAGTACATGTACATGTACACGTTGCAGTCTAAACCATCAGATAGGGTGGTATGTCGAACCCCGTCGACGCGGAGACTGCACTCACCACGATAGGCCACATTTCCCAGCACATGACAAGCACACAACATCGTGCCACAAGGCGTTCAGAAAGTTCGTGTTGTGCTGAAGTCATTTCATAGTTCCAATGTCCCCTCGCAACGCGAGCCTGTGTGTCAAATTTAAGCAAAGAACACACGCCAGCACTACTACGGGTCCGTGGATACTAAGTCTCAAGCGAAGAACATACACGCACTAACCTTTATTATATCTGGGCTGAGAGAAATCTCTGCATAGAATACTGTTATCCATGGTTACAATTGAATGTGAGATAGCATCATGGAATATTCGAACTAGCAAACCCACAAGAAGAAGCTGCAGATGACGCTGTCACTATCTGCACCACATGTGATATAGACTTCAAATTTTGAAGTGCAGAGTCAAGCATCGGCAACTCGGAACTATTGACCTGAGGGACGAAAAATGAAGCAATCGTGCACTGACTCCAGAAACCTTGGCTGCAAGGTGATATAATCATGAGATGACTGTATCCGTCTATGGGTGGGTGATAAGTGCGAGCACTCTACAGAGGGTGGCAGAGATTTGGAGCGTTCGAATGCGCCAGTCTTGCCTCCTCCTTCTCCCTTGCTTGCTCTGCAAGCTGCAGAAGGATGATGAGTATTGTGGGTCGACGATAAGGAAATGATACAACCAAGGCTTGCCATGAGTGGTCAACCGGCCGCTAGAAGGAATTAGTATCTACACCATATGGATACATGAAACTCGGAACTTACGCGCTGAAGGGCGGCCTGGCGCTGATTGTGCGTGAGGATCCCAGCGCCAATCAAGACGCCAATAGTCAACCCCTGGGCCCACATACGCACTTGAACAATCTTTTGGGGTAACGTCTGATGTCTGCACACACATGTCTGCATCAGAGACATGGAAGAACTGTCGACGTAAGGGAACCCACAAACCTATCTTTAGAGATAATGCTGCCAGCGACTGCCATTGACAGAGCCCAGCTTCCAAGAATGATGCTGTACTGGTGTCGTGTTGCCCAGTCTCCGATTTTTTCTTTTGTTGTCAGAGCTCCCCATCGTGCTTCTTCCTCTGCTGCTTCTCTCTCCAGTTCCATTTTACCTGCGCCTGTCCTGTGGGGCGTTAGAGGGCAATATTTGTTTCAGGAATTGGGACCTACCAGTGTGCACGATCGAATTGTAGACCACGCCTTTCAGCCTGGATGGATATACAAGGCGCGATCATTATGACGGTACCCATGACCTTTAAAGGTAGAGGGAGTGCTCGGTAGGATGCCCATCGGCGGTTAAGCAGCAGTGAACCGGGGATAGCGACGGCTGCGCTTAGAAGTGCGCCTTCTGCTGCACCGCGGATGGTAGCATTGGTGTGGCCGTCGATTTCTTCCTGACTGACGATCTTCATTACTGTATTTGTGTGAAGCTTTTGACTTTGCCTTTCACGATGGTGGCTTGTCAAACACGCCAACCCTGCCGTACTTATATTAGGCGATTGACGCTCGCGAGCCGCCCCGGCGAGGAGCCTGGAGGATTGATGCGGTTGCTACGGTCGCGTTCGGAACGGGATGCGTCATTGATTGATCATCCCGAGTAATTCCGATCTCACGTCGTAGTCACGTACGAATTTGCCACAACGACGAACTCGGAGCAACACTACTATATGAACAACCTTTGGCCTGTCGAGCTGCACTAGAAATCCGGTTCGAAAGGAGTCAGCTGCGTTTTCTTTTCTCTGACAACGCCGTGCGGAAGCTAATATTGACGTGTACTCCGGGACTAATAATTACCAATTCAATATATACTAACGGTCCTGAAAATTTATATTTCTGCATCCCCTCTGAATTCTCTGAATCGGTTGCCTCTGGATTCAACTCGAGTCTGGTATACTTGCCTTGCGAAATGGCATTTGCGGTCTCTAGCTCTTCGAAGCTTCAGCTTCACCAGCCATGTTAATTGCAATGCGTTGACTGTTTGTGAACAGTCCGCTAAAGATCTCCGCCGCTGCGTGTGACGTCATCAGGTATGTTGTAACTTTTGTTGTGAATTTTGTGAAGAGCCTCATAAGCGAATGGAGCCCGGTAAGCGAATGCACTAACACTATAATGGCTTCTTCCGCAAGTCCTAGCATATATAACGGGCTTTCTATCGTCTTTTTACCTTCAGTGCCTCCCTCCCCATTTCCCTCACCTTCTGCATCTCACCTCACATTCTTTTTCCAAGCCGTTCTTTACCATGAAATTATCATCGTTTGCTCTTCCCATCCTCTCTGCGTCAACCGCGTTCGCTTTGTTTCCTGGTCCTCCTGGTCCGCCGCGTCCTTTTAGGCGTACCCTTACGCAGGATACCTGCGGTTGTCTCGACACCGACCTGACTCTTAAGGAGGTCCTCGATAGTCAAGGTATGCTGCCTTTCTGTCGCTCTAAGACTCAAAAGTTGACCGTCATTTAAATCAGGCAAAGCCACCGTCGCAGGCCACCTCGACGCGTGCCTTTGCACAGCGGATGTTGTCGCATTCGTGAAATCAAACGTCGTTGCACAAAAAGCTGTCAAACTTGTTGGCGACTCCACCAAGGTGGAAACCTTGATCTCGAACATGGTAATATTTTTTGCATGATCCCCAGCTGCATTCACTGACTTTTTATAATAGATCACAGGCCTTCCGTCAGCCTCGCACTGCTCTTACCCTGATCACGCCAGTGCTCTTTGCACGGACTCCAACCCGTGCAATTTTGAGTGCGCTGATGGCTACCTTCCGTTCCCTCCCGACAGACCCACTTCGTGCAAATGTCCTGAGCAGCTCATGGAGTGCGATGGCAAGTGCGGTCACTTCAAGCAATGCCCCAGCAAACCGGCACCGTCTCGTCGTGTCAATGAGCCCAAGTGTGCCGATGGCCTCACCATGTGTGGCGTCCCTGATACTACTGGTCAGCCTTGGAAGTGCGTCGATGTTAAAACCGATGTCGAAACATGTAAGTTATCTCTTCGCGGTTGCATCACCAGACTCTGATACATCGACAGGTGGTGGATGTGTCAAGGCATGTTCTTACGGAAAAGCACCCGTTAATGGCGTGAACTGCAAGAATATCAAGGGCGTCATTCGTGACACTGTCACTTGTGGTAACGGCCATTGCATTGTGAAAGACTGCGCCAAGGGCTACATCGTTTCTCCTGCTTCGGATACGTGCATTCCTATGTCCAAACAAGAAAGCGAAGCTGCTATTCCTAACCCTAGTGGTTCAACTGGAAACGCCGAAGTTCCCAAGGTTTCTCGTGACGAGCGTACCGCAGCATTGAAGAACGGTGCAGTTATGCCTAACACTCCTATTGGTGTTCCAGTTGGCGGATCGAAGATCCCTCGTGATGTTACTGGTGGTATTCAGCAGAGCGCTGAAGTCGTTGTCAAGCCAGTCCTTGGTGCAACTGAGCGTCTCACTGCCGGAGGTTCTGCAGGTCCTGGCGCGTCGCTGGTGTTACAGAGGCCGCCAAGGTAGTTTCTCCTGTCGTAGGTGGAGCAGAGAGCTTCACGGGTAGCTTCAAAGCGACTCGTGATGCAGGACTGGTGCACGGTCCTGCGCCTATTGATGGTGCTGTTAAGGGTTTCAATGCCCATAAGGGCGCACTCGCTGGCATGCATGGGACGCGTGGTTTTAGCAAGCGCTTGATACCTGGCGCTGGCACTTATTTTGAAGATGCTAAGGCTGTTGTGCCTGGTATGACGCCTGTTCATGCGGCTTGATTTGTTTTAGCTCTCCCCCCTGCGCTTACGATAATATACCTATTGCGACTCGTCTACAAATACTTGTCAAATAATCGAGTTCCTTTTGATGCGGTATAGCATATTTGCTCCCGTCCGAGCCACCAATGACGTCAGACAGTTATCCATTGACGTCACGATTAAATATTTGCAGGAGTATGTGGGGCTCATGAATAGTATAAAGCCCAGGCCAACCGCGGTGCCATTCTCCTCAAACCTACTCTCGAATAACTTGCTCAACTCAAATTCATAACTATACCAGCGAAATGTCTTCGTCTGATGCACACCCCTCTGCCGTAGGCACTAATACCCAACCCGGAACGTCGACTGTGCCTTCCACCGATGCTCCAACTCAACCAACGTCTGAATCCTCCACCAAAGATAGTCAGGTTCCGCCACAAAGACACGCAGGAGCCGTCGGGCTCGGTCCCGCATACAAACAAGGAGCAGTAAGTTTACATCCACCACATATCAGAGCTAAACGAAGTCGCGTCGCGTCATAATAGGGTTTTGGAGACAAGCTCGGCGGCTTGCAAGAGGAGATCAAGGGAAAGATTACGAGGAACCCAGAGCTAGTCGAACATGGACGCGAGCGGCGTACGGGGATTTTGAAGAAGAAAGAGCAAGAACAGCAGGTACGGAATGGAGCGTTCCACCACTTCAACTCTTCATGGAACTCATGTATGTTAACTAGGATGAAGAAGACCCGTTCGCGAAACCATCATAGTCGGACGTAAGATAGTGGGAGAAGCTATTATCGCATGCTGGCGTGCTTTGGTGCACGAACGGTAACTTTAGTACATGAACGTCATTGCATAGTTACGTCATCGATGATATCTACGCACGTATAAATTCCAAGGGGTTGAACGAAAGTGATCATCACAAGTGATCGCAGACAGTCATGCGTAGTCCTCCTCCCGAGCCCCGTCGTGGTGATCACGGCTCCAACATTATCGGGCCTCGAAACCCTGAGCGTGAAAAGCAAGCTCCTGATCTCGTCCACCCTCCCTCGACAGACCGGGGCACTCTCCCTTCGCTCAAATGGTCATTCGCAGACTCGCATATGCGCATTGAAGATGGTGGATGGGCACGTCAGACTACAGTTCGCGAATTGCCCGCCTCCAGAGAGCTCGCGGGGGTGAATATGCGTCTCGATGAGGGAGCCATCCGAGAGCTTCATTGGCATCGTGAGGCAGAATGGGCGTACATGCTCGAGGGCAGCTGCAGGTTCACAGTTCTTGATGTTGAAGGGGTGCTTACGAGGCCGATCTGACCAAGGGGGATATCTGGTACGCGCCAAAAGGTCGTCCTCATTCCATCCAGGGCGTCGGTAAGGGTGGGTGCGAGTTCATGCTTATCTTCGACGATGGAAATTTCTCGGAGGATGAGACCTTCCTCCTTTCAGACTGGTTGTCCCATACTCCGAAGGAGGTGGTAGCTAAGAACTTTGGCCTTGATCCTAGCGTATTCGACAAGCTGTCGCAGAAAGGTGATGCATCTGACGATACCATCAGTTCTTGTCATTGCAAAAAAATTAATGTCGTCGATAGAAAAGTATATGTTTCGCGGAATCACACCTGATACATCCTCGCCTGGCTTGCCGTCTGACGTACCGAAGTCCAAGCATCGTTTTACGCACAGCCTTCTCGCCCAACCCCCGCTCAAGACACCAGGCGGTACAGTTCGCATCGTTGATACCTCAAACTTCCCTGTCTCGACTACCATCGCCGCCGCCCATGTGACTATAGAATCTCACGGCCTGCGGGAGCTCCACTGGCACCCAAATGCCATGAATGGTCGTTCTTCATTCGCGGTCGTGCTCGAGTAACTGTTTTCGCTGGCAGTGGGAACGCGCGTACGATTATCAACCTGGAGACGTCGGAATCGTGCCCCGCAGCCTTGGTCATTACGTGGAGAACATCGGAGATGAAGATGTGGAGATGCTTGAGGTCTTTCGTGCACCGAAGTTTGAAGACTTTTCCTTGGAGCAATGGTTGAAAGGTTCTCCTAGCCAGATGGTGTTGGAACACCTGAACTTGCAAGACAGCGAGGAAGGGAGGAAGTTTATGGAAGCACTGCGGAAGAGTGAGGGAAAGGAGCCAGTGAAGCCTGCAAAGGCCAAGTTGTGATTGTCAAAGCGCTGATCCGCATAATGTAGTATGACTCGAATCCTTGATAACTGTGACGCGGCTGCTCATCAGTTCATTGATAGGCTTGGCCAGGCATCAGCCTGAGTCCACTGGTTCGTTGCAGTGGCCGGGACCGACACTAATATTACGGACAGTGTTGAATGCCTCGAGTCACTTGGAAAATCGTCTATCTACCTATTAGAATAACACAAGTTTATTCACGCGGATCTGCGAAAAGACAGATACTCTCAGTCGTTGCGCGTGAATGTAAACGTCTGAGGTATAAGTGCCAAAATCTGCGAAGACTAAATAGACGCGAGTGCTCTTGTGCGAGCGCGTAGTAAATGAAACTAGAACAAAAAGATATAATACTGGCCCATGCAAAAATAATGGATTCAGTAAGTACAAAGGAACAAGAGAACGACAAGAGCGCATAATGGAAACATACGTGTCACAGGACGAAACGAACGAAAACAAGATCAGACAATGATGCGCCTCGAATGCGAGCGCACTTGCGTATTCCAACACTACCCGTTTCCTTGAACCACAAGGCTTGTTGCGTGCAAAATTATTGAACCTAATATGAAGATATCGCCAGAGTAAGGTGAAATTGACGCGGTCCTGCCGCGCCTCGGTCGTGACGCGCCTGTGACCACTGACACACCGTCACAAATCCTAGGTACAGATTATGTTCAAACCAAGTTCAAACACTATCTCAGTATATGTCGCTCGAAATGAGTTCCAAACACTTTTGAATCCTCGCTAATGATCAACATATGAATGTTCATCTGCGTACAGACCCTGGAGTGCTGCATTCAGCTCATCAATTTTACAGTGCTCGTCCTCCGTGCTCGTACTACTTGGGAATGTTGTGTATATCTTGTGTTTGTATTGTATTGCCTCTAATCATTGATCCAATGTTTGTTTTCAGACAGCAGTGTGAAGTATTGTCTCACTGTCAAGCCTCAACTTCACCTTGTCAAGTCTGATGTAGCCTCTGTACTCTGTACTACTACGACAAGCCCCCAACCATGCCCTGTCGAGCTTCAGTCAGGCTGGGTCAAGCACTACTCATACCACGACAACTTCTCCCCAACATCTTCAAGTTCGCAGCCCCCGTACTAATATAAACCTCCACCTATGCCGTGTCAAGGCCCAGTTGCATGCCGCGTCAAGCATAGCACATGCTGCGTCACAGGCGCGTCAATGCCGCATCACGACCACGTCAAACCTCATCAATGCCGCGTCAGGACTTTTTTTAACTGTCAGTGTCACTAAGGTACCCGTCGTAATAAATGATTTTCTGACAGTGTCTCTGTCTTAACAGAGTGAGATGTCGTACACTGTAGTCCATAGGCGGTAATAAAATCATTTCTCCCGCATCAACTCCTGTGGCTTAGAGCAGAACCGGTATCGCGCTTTTGGACATCTGTATATACCATACCTTTTGTGAGTGCTTTGAGATACGGAGTGCACTTGCTTCAACCATCCTCTAGGAATTAATCAAACATATATTCAATTTTCTCTATCTCAATGAGAGAGGAAAAAATCAAAATCATCCAGAATAGCGGGTGTTGGGGACCCTATTCCCTGCTATGACTGCTCGGGTGCCCCATTCCACTGATGCTCTTTGCGAACCCAAATTCGACAAGTGGAACAGGTAATGCAATAGCTTATCTTTTCTTCGTCTTTCGGCGGTGGAGCAGCCGACAAAAACCAAATATGGCCGAGGCTATGATGAAGGGGATCTTTGCTAGACTCATGGTGTGCTGCTGAACTGCATTTGGAGCCTCCGGTGAGTCACCTTATACACCTGAACACTGTCACCTCCAGACGTTCCATAGGCGACAAAATTCTCAGGAAATAAACCAGTCATCAGGCGAGGGAAGTCCTTTGGTCTCCAAGGATTGATGAGCTGAGAAACTTTTCTTAAGCGTGATCAAGGGGACTTCTGTCCTGTAGAAGTCGACACAGGGTTGATGAGCTGTCAAACTTTCCTTATTGTCCAATAATTGACGTGATTTGTTGCCTTATTGCCAGCGTCCCGCCACGGAGTAGCAAGGATACTAAGGCTGTAGATACTTA